>CM060921.1:650685751-651885751 GCA_030737875.1 Allium sativum
GAAACCTTGCGATGTGATACTTGGTAGGAACCTTATGATGCTACTCTTGATAGGAAGTATGGGATGTTATACTTGATTCATCGTGCTTGTAACTTACCTCGTCATCATGCTTATGTTTACTTTCAGTTTATTCATGCTATATTATCTTTACCTGTTTTTATGCTGAAAGTCACTAGGACTTACTCAGTCTTTATGACTGACCCAGTTTGTTTCGCCTCTTTTTCTTTCATTCCCCCCCCCCCCCCCCGTCCAGGTTCGCAGGTTGGGAATAAAGCTTAGTTCGGATCTTACCAAGCTCCAAGGCTCTTTCATGTACTGCTTGGATTTCTCTTGGCTATGACTTGCTTTGCTTTATTGGGGAATACTACAATTTATTTGTAACACCCCACGTCCATTAATGTTACTCACAAAGGGAATGCATTAACTTCCATGGAGGTTTTAAGTGAATATAGAACAGTAAAATTACAACAAGACAGATATAAAATAGTACTTGGGAATTCAAAAACTTTATTTCATTGTAGCAGAAGTCAAAACATGTTTGATTACATCATAACACCATATTCAATGTCAAGTACAATATCTATCTTGATAAAACAAGTACATAATCCCATTACATGAATAGCCATTAAAAAGAAAGATAACAAGCTGGACTTTACTTCAGCAGTCCAAGCTTTCCAGTAGATAAGCGATCCAACTAGACTCCACTAGAACTTGGCCCAACCTGCGGACCTGAAGGGAGAAAAAGGATGGAAAAGAGGGGGTCAGACATAAAGTCTGGTGAATATGATAATTCTACAATACTATTACCAAAATAACTGGACTAAGGCATAAGCTGGAAAACAAGAAAATGTCTATGAAGAGCAGATTAAGGACATAGACAATCGCTAAAGGCAACGTTATAGGCGCTCCTAAATACTAAAGGATAAACACTATACTGCACCACACCAGTCACCCTAAAGATTCATCCCACTTAGCTTCACTTAGAAACTTTCCCAATGGCTTTACGTACCCCTAGCTGACTACATAGGTGCCGCCTGCCCCTATCTCCACTAGGTGTACCCTACTTCCCATTATTCGATCGGCTCCCTAACTCGTAGATACCCGTGCTGGCCCCACAGTGGGGTGTATCACTCCCCTAAAGTGGCAACCTGATACAACGAACATGCACGGCTTATACCTACACGATGCAACAACGTCTTACCTACCAGCCCGGGTCCACACACGCATATGAAACCCGTTGGACTTGCGTTGCCACCGCTCCCTGTTTTGGCCTCTTATAGTCAAACCCAGTATGCGTGTCCCGTCCTCGACTTGGGTCGAGCCCACAAAGATACGTTTTGGGATACTGGTTGAAATGGGCCCCCACTATTTACCACAAGCATTCCACCTAAGCTTGTCCCCATTAGTCCATCCCACTTAACCCACTTAGTCATGCTCATTTACATGTGTGTTTGGTTAAGTCTAATCGTATTTCAAATGCCTCTAAAGGCAACCACCAGATTCCTCATGCCACCCAAGGCACCTACTTAACCCCCATGTCCCACCTTACATGATTATCTGGTTAAGTATTTCTTAGTTCATTAAGGCCATAACCTCATAAAGACCTCTCACATTAGACTGGCATTTATGGCAGCTGGATTTGCCGGGCGGGTCCGGGCAGTCTTACATCATAAAAGAGTCTAACCTCGTGTCTTTACAACTGTTATGCTTTAGTTTGGGCCTAGGACCTCTCACATTGGGCCGACATTTGTGACTACTGGATTTGCCGGGCGGGTCCGGGCAGGTTTACATCACAAACGGGTCCAACCTCGTGTCCTAAGCATTGATTATTAATAATAATCCACTTTCCCCCAATTTTAATAATTCCCTACTTGAATTATTAATTACTTCCAATTTTTAACAATGTCCATAATTGACTCAATTATGGACATCCATTCATGGTATGCAAAATCTTACAAAATTGCACCCAATTTATTAATTCCTAATATTACCCCTACCCCACGTTTGAACGTTTATTCGCAAAATATATGTTAGACTCGAATAGCCTAACTCATAGCATAAAAGAGATTATCATAATAACAACATGTATATGTGACCAAATGAATCAAAATAAGGGGTGAAACTTGCATATGTCCAACTTGCATAGATTATACATGTCATGGACCTAAAGGTGTCAACTTGTTCAAAATTCACCTAATATAATCTCAATCAATTTTCATAAACTTACATATGAACATGTGTGAATCAACATCATCTAATTTTTTAACAACATGGTTTTATATGGGTACACCTAACTCAATAGGCAAATTCCCATAATCAAGTTTTATTTAATTATAGTTTCAAGTTTATGGGTACACCTAACCTAATAGGCAAATTCCCATAAACAAGATCCATTTAAATTAAAAAAAACATAACTTTAAGCATGTTCCAACAACATCATGATTTTACAACATAATATAGCATGATTTATAACATGGCATAGTATGATAGTATAACATAGCTTGACATGATTCTCAACATAGCACGACATAGCATAAGAGAATTTACAACATAGCATGACATAGCATATATAATTTACATCATACGACAACATAATAACATAATAAGAGATCCACAATATATAGAATTTACAATTACAAATCACGTCACTTTCTTGTGATCCATTCATAACTGAGTCAAATTAGTTTGTAATAGTCTTGTGAGAATCATCATACTCACCAACAAAAGAAAAGAATTAGAGAAAGAGAGATCTTTTGATTTGATTTAGTTGTAGATGATTAGGCTTCCTCTTCTTAGTTTGTGACGGCTACGCTGAACTCCATGGAAGCAGCATGACGGTAGCTTCTCTAATTTTACAAGTGATTTAGATTTAGGGTCTACCCACTTATTTATAGATTTTAGAATGCATTTAGGCCATTAGATTTAACCTAGAAATAACCGCAGCCGTTCAGACAAGATGGGGTTTATCTTGTTGACTCAGCAATGAGTCAGAAGTGACTCAGCAAACACTCAGCAATATATATATATATATATATATATATTCTACAATGTACACATTAGATACATCCCCCCCCCCTTTTACACACTTATTATTGTTTTTATATACATATTAGATACATCCCCTCTCTTACACACTTATTAATATTTTTATATTCATATTAAATACATCCCCTCTCTTACATACTTATTAATATTTTTATATTCATAATAGATACATCCCCTCTCTTACATACTTATTAATATTTTTATATTCATATTAGATACATCCCCTCTCTTACATACTTATTAATATTTTTATATTCATATTAGATACATCCCCTCTTCTACACACTTATTATTATTTTAGCAACTTTAGTGTTAATAGAAAATTCGGGGTGTTACATTCTCCCCTCCTTTTAGGATTTCGTCCCCGAAATCTTCAAGTCTGGAAGAATGTATATCCTACCATCCAAACGTCCATCTACTCATCCATCATACACAGGCATCCATTGTCCTTACAGACTTCTAATGCTTTCATGTTTAAATGCACAGTGTGTGTATATGTCTGTATCTAATGCAAAATCAGGCGGTCCACTGATTCAGTTGACCTCCTTAATGCAACTATGATCGTGCCATGCATCCATTATGTATGCAAAAGATTCTTAATGCTACATAATACTTCTATATGCGTGCACAACCATCATCTGAATGCAGCATCCACATGATAATACAACCATCGTTCCTCCATTTTACTAAATACATCCATATATATGCAATATGCAATATGTAGTGACTGAGCCGATCTAGTGCCTAAAGTGTGTGTATATATGCATCCACGAGCAACCACTAGCAAACACTTGCATCCATTTTGCATCCATCTTACATAACATGTCTCAAACACATGTTTCAACCATAGGATTATCCTAACTAAAGGTCAAAGATACTAATGAGAGGACATACTAAAGATAAGATAAGATAAGCTAAGCGATAAAGGAGAAATTAAAAGACATACCCTCAAAAAGAAAAGGGTACAACGAACGCATCTTCTCTTCTGTCTCCCAAGTTGCGTTGCTCTCATCATCTCCCCATTGCACTTTAACCAGTCTGACCTCTCGATTCCTCAACTTTTTGATCTCCGACCCAAGAATGCATATAGGAGCTCGTCTAATTGTTGCATCACGCTCTATTTCCACCTCTTTAAGCAAGCTCGGCTCTACCACCTCCGCGGTCTTGTGCAAACACTTCCTCAAATGTGATACATGGAATACGTCATGTACTCCACTAAGTTTCTCAGGCAACTCCACCCTATATGCCATCTTCCCAATCCTGTCTTTTACAGGAAACGGCCCTACAAACCTTGGTGCTAATTTCCCCACGGACCCAAAGCGAACAACATTCTGTAACGGAGATACTTTGATAAAAACCATGTCCCCAATGTCAAACTCAAGATCTGTCCTCCTCTTATCAGCATACGATTTTTGCCTATCTTGTGCTGCTTTCATCCTCCTTCGAATCAACTCAATCTTCTCCGAGGTTTCCCTAACCATATCGGGCCCAAGTAGGATTTTATCGGTAGATTCCCACCAACATGTAGGCGAACGGCAAGGCCTTCCATAAAGAGCTTCGAAAGGTGCCATGCCAATACTAGACTGAAAGCTATTATTATATGCGAATTCTACTAACGGAAGGTGCTCTTCCCATGTACCCCCAAAGTCTAGGATACAAAGCCTTAAAAGATCCTCTAGAATGCGATTCACCCTCTCGGTCTGGCCGTCTGTCTGAGGATGATATGCGGTGCTCAAACATAGCTGAGTCCCTACCGCCTCTTGTAAACTCTTCCAAAATTCGCTAGTAAAGATGGGGTCACGGTCGCTTACTATACTAGAAGGAATACCGTGCAAACGAACTATCTCCTTAATGTATACAGAAGCCAACCACGGAGCAGTCCTCTTACTTTTCACGGGAATAAAATGGGCGCTTTTAGTAAGTCTATCTACTATAACCCAAATCCCCGTGTTACCCTTCCTTGATCTTGGTAATCCATCCACAAAATCCATTGAGATGCTTTCCCATTTCCATAGTGGAACTTCTAATGGGTGAAGCAACCCACCGGGTTTCTTTTGTTCTGCTTTAACTCGTTGGCACACCAAGCATCTAGCGACGTACTCGGCCACATCCTTTTTCATACCGGCCCAAAAGAAAACCCGCTTCATATCTTTGTACATCTTATCCCCGCCGGGATGAATGGTCATTTTTGAGCGATGAGCATCATCAAGAATGGCCTTCCTTAAGTCTTCGTCTTGCGGTACACAAAGTCTATTATCCCTTCGTAACCAACCCTTATCGTCTAGGGTATACCTACGAAGATGGCTCGACGACTCCCCCCCTTTGAGCTTTTCTACTATCTCAACCAACCGCGGGTCGTCTCGCTGTGCCTCACCAACCCGTCCTAGAAGTGTAGGTCTAACCTCCAAGGATGCTAACAGACCGGGTACTAAGTCAACGGAGGGTCTAAAGTCAAACATAGAGATGAATTCTAAGCTTTGTCGTTCAACAAACAACTGACTCAAGGACAACCTTTTCCTACTTAAGGCGTCTGCCACCACGTTACCCTTGCCCGGGGTATATGCTATTTCAAAATCGTAGGAGGCTAAGAATTCCATCCACCGTTGCTGCCTTAAATTCAAATCCTTCTGAGAGAATAAGTATTTTAATGATTTGTGGTCAGTGAACAGTTCGAATTTCTCACCAAGAAGATAGTGACGCCAAGACTTAAGCGCGAAAACAATTGCGGCTAGCTCTAAGTCATGCGTGGGGTAATTCTTTTCATGAACCCTCAACTGCCTTCCACCATAGGCTATTACTCTTCCCTCTTGCATGAGGACCGCGCCAAGTCCCGTCCACAAGCATCAGTATAGATGGTAAACGGTTTATTCCCGTCTGGCAGCACTAAGACTGGGGCTGAAGTTAAGGCTCTCTTTAAACGTTGGAACGCATCATCGCAATCTTTGTCCCACGTAAAAACCAGGTTCTTCTTCGTTAACCGTGTTAATGGAGCTGATATTTTTGCGAAGTCTTTGATAAACTTCCTATAATAGCCAGCCAACCCCAAGAAACTTCTTACTTCGGTTGCATTTTTAGGGACCTTCCAATCTTGGATGGCCACTACCTATGCGGGATCCACTGCTATCCCTTCTTTGGAAACCACGTGTCCTAAGAACCGTACTTCCTTCCTCCAGAAGTGACACTTAGAAAATTTTGCCTTAAGGTTATGCGCTCGAAGGGTTTCCAACACTTCCCTAAGATGTAGGGAGTGCTCTTCTTTATTCTTAGAAAAGACTAAGATGTCATCCACAAAGACTACCACGAATTTGTTAAGGTATTCCCTAAACACCCTACTCATCAAATCAACAAAATATGCAGGGGCGTTTGTCAAACCAAAGGGCATCACTAGCCATTCATAGAATCCGTCAGGAGTCCTAAAAGCAGTCTTATCTATACTATCCTCAGCCACTCTCAGTTGATGAAAGCCAGTGGCTAAGTCCAACTGCGAAAACACTGAGGCGCCAACTAACTGATCAAAGAGATCGTCAATCCTCGGCAGTGGGTGTCGGTTCTTTTTAGTAAGCTTGTTTAGTTCTCTATAGTCCATACAAAGTTTAAGAGACCCATCCGCCTTTGTGGCAAAAACTACTGGAGCACCCCACTCCGATATACTACGTCTTATGAACCCCTTCTCAAGCAACTCCTTTACTTGCTTATTGAGTTCCCTCCTTTCACGAGGAGCCATGTGGCGCACTGGCAAAGATACGGGTTTAGCATTATCCACAAGATAAATTCGAAAGTCTATCTCCCGCTTTGGAGGTAAGCCCTTCACCTCCTCAAACACATCCGGATATTCCCGGACCACTTCTACAGATCGCAGGTTCTCTACAGACGCGTCAAGCGATTCAAGATAACTTAGCATAACGGAATTTATGGGATTACAAAAGATGTCGAGAGCATTACCAAGGCGAGTCACAAGCCTAACTACTCTCCTTTCACAATCAAGAATGGCCCTATTTCTAGACAACCAATCCATTCCTAAAATTAGCCCATAGCCCATGAAGCCCAATACATAAGCATCACATCTAAATTCAACGCTAAGTATAGAGATTTTCAAATCCAAACATATCATGGTCAAATGAGCCGAACCCCCAATTGGATTTGAAACGACCAAGGGATCTTCTACTAAACTGGTGTTCAAGTGCAGTGATTCAACTAATGATGCAGAGATAAACGAATGAGATGCGCCAGAATCGAATAAGGTACGGACAGGATGATCAAACAGAAAAACTAAGCTTTCAACAGAAATTGTTCTACCTCTTTCTTGCAGCGGTGGGGCCGCAATAGCCTGAACTTGCCCCCTTGCCTGCCCTGGTGCCATAAGAGCCTGCACTTGTCCTCCCGAGGTAGACCCTGCCCTCTGCCCCTTCTTTGGACAGTCCTTTACTAAATGTCCCGCATCTCCACAATGAAAACAACCAGTCTTCTTTTTCTTTCTACAATCTTTGCTGAGATGGCCAGGCGTCCCACAATTGAAGCATTTCTTCTTCCCTTTGCCATTATTGTTTTTACCACCTTTCTTATTTTGCTGTTGGGGTTTCTTCTGATCCCCTTTCTTTTCAACTGCCTTATCCTCATGCATAAGTGCCATTTCTACTAGCTTTTCAAAGGTGGCTCCCATAGGGATGTGGGTCATAGCCAACCCTTGCAACGGTTCATTCAAGCCTCTAACGAACCTCAAAGCTTTCTTCTCTGGCGTGTTCACCAACTCCAAGCCAAACCTTGCTAACTGATTAAATTTATTAACATATTCCTTTACTGATGAGCTCCCTTGCTTTAGTGCCAGGAATTTTTCCATATTTAAGTTCTCCTCTGCCCTTGAAAGAAACTTTGCCTCAAACCTTCGTCTGAAATCCGCCCATGAATCAACTGGACGTTCCCCGTTAGTGACCTCCCACCAAAACGAGGCCTCTCCCTTCATTAACCAAGCAGCTAAACGGACTTTCCTCCCATCTTCCACTTCAAAGATATCCAACAATTCCTCAGTCTCCTTAAGCCAATCTATGGCCTCCACAAACGTCTCAGTCCCTTGAAAAGTTTTTCCTCCCATAGCCTTGAATTCCTTGCACGTCTTTGCAAAAGTGTCAACACGAGGAGGAGGAGGAGGAGGAATGGGTGCAACTAGGGGTGGAGGAGTATCCGCTGGGCCTGCAGTGGTGGCCCTAGCCTCCAAGTATCTCCTAAACCACCCTGGAATCGTCACACCTTCTGGGAGATTAAGATCTTCAGCCATGCTGAAACGAAAAAGGAAAGATTCAAAATGGAGAATTCGAAAGATAAAGATAAGGATGTGGCTATTTGGGATTATGTTTTTCATAAAAACTCTCTTTAAATAACATGTTTTTTTTTTTTTTGAAAGCACTTCTTCCAAAAATACTTTAGAAAAAAATATTTTTCTAAAATTTTTTTTTTTTATCTGTTCTGGTAACCTTATGCTCTGATACCACGTGTAACACCCCACGTCCATTAATGTCACTCACAAAGGGAATGCATTAACTTCCATGGAGGTTTTAAGTGAATATAGAACAGTAAAATTACAACAAGACAGATATAAAATAGTACTTGGGAATTCAAAAACTTTATTTCATTGTAGCAGAAGTCAAAACATGTTTGATTACATCATAACACCATATTCAATGTCAAGTACAATATCTATCTTGATAAAACAAGTACATAATCCCATTACATGAATAGCCATTAAAAAGAAAGATAACAAGCTGGACTTTACTTCAGTAGTCCAAGCTTTCCAGTAGATAAGCGATCCAACTAGACTCCACTAGAACTTGGCCCAACCTGCGGACCTGAAGGGAGAAAAAGGATGGAAAAGAGGGGGTCAGACATAAAGTCTGGTGAATATGATAATTCTACAATACTATTACCAAAATAACTGGACTAAGGCATAAGCTGGAAAACAAGAAAATGTCTATGAAGAGCAGATTAAGGACATAGACAATCGCTAAAGGCAACGTTATAGGCGCTCCTAAATACTAAAGGATAAACACTATACTGCACCACACCAGTCACCCTAAAGATTCATCCCACTTAGCTTCACTTAGAAACTTTCCCAATGGCTTTACGTACCCCTAGCTGACTACATAGGTGCCGCCTGCCCCTATCTCCACTAGGTGTACCCTACTTCCCATTATTCGATCGGCTCCCTAACTCGTAGATACCCGTGCTGGCCCCACAGTGGGGTGTATCACTCCCCTAAAGTGGCAACCTGATACAACGGACATGCACGGCTTATACCTACACGATGCAACAACGTCTTACCTACCAGCCCGGGTCCACACACGCATATGAAACCCGTTGGACTTGCGTTGCCACCGCTCCCTGTTTTGGCCTCTTATAGTCAAACCCAGTATGCGTGTCCCGTCCTCGACTTGGGTCGAGCCCACAAAGATACGTTTTGGGATACTGGTTGAAATGGGCCCCCACTATTTACCACAAGCATTCCACCTAAGCTTGTCCCCATTAGTCCATCCCACTTAACCCACTTAGTCATGCTCATTTACATGTGTGTTTGGTTAAGTCTAATCGTATTTCAAATGCCTCTAAAGGCAACCACCAGATTCCTCATGCCACCCAAGGCACCTACTTAACCCCCATGTCCCACCTTACATGATTATCTGGTTAAGTATTTCTTAGTTCATTAAGGCCATAACCTCATAAAGACCTCTCACATTAGACTGGCATTTATGGCAGCTGGATTTGCCGGGCGGGTCCGGGCAGTCTTACACCATAAAAGAGTCTAACCTCGTGTCTTTACAACTGTTATGCTTTAGTTTGGGCCTAGGACCTCTCACATTGGGCCGACATTTGTGACTACTGGATTTGCCGGGCGGGTCCGGGCAGGTTTACATCACAAACGGGTCCAACCTCGTGTCCTAAGCATTGATTATTAATAATAATCCACTTTCCCCCAATTTTAATAATTCCCTACTTGAATTATTAATTACTTCCAATTTTTAACAATGTCCATAATTGACTCAATTATGGACATCCATTCATGGTATGCAAAATCTTACAAAATTGCACCCAATCCGGATTTTAGTGAAACCAAAAACAATAGGATCTAATTGAGAATATCTTTCTATCGAATCCGAAAAATTAGGATTTCATAGCGAGAATCAAAAGATATGTCCAGTTGAAAATTCTGAATAGTCGCTATGGAATTCAGGCCCTTAAAAATGGGAATTTTGCAAATGACCTCGGATTTCGACGAAACCAGTTTTGTTGGGTCCGTGATGTCAAGTTATTGCTAGGTTTCAAATTTCATAATTTTTCGAATCAATATGTGAGCGTGGCAAAGGAAAACGCGTTTGACCAGTTTCAGTTGATTTTAATCGACTGGAAAATGGCCATTTTTCCAACGGTCTCAGAATTCGACGAAACTAGTTTTGTTAGGACCGTATCGTCAATACGAAGTTAGAAAATATTTTTCGGGAATTTTTAGAGTTAGTATGTGACCCCAGTAATTTGAAATGTACGTTTACAATTCAATATAGTGATTTAAATGTAAATTTAACGGAAACTGATTGTAACAACCGAATCAGCCTACGATACATATCCCATTATGTCCGAAATGGGGGTATTTAGCTAGGGGTGACCCTCGCTGGGTTCGATTTGGAGTTCGGATCGATAAACTTCACATTTAAATAATAAATGAATTAAATAATAATAATATTATTCTATATAACCCTAACAAAACCCTAGTTTGTTATTTTCATTTCAGCGCCGTCATTTAAGAATTGAACGGCCGATTTACCCCTATTTTGATTCCATAAAATCACTCCATCCCTTCAATAATTTCGAAACCCCCAACTGCAATCGCCTTCAGCTAGGTGAGATCCTCCTTCCCAACGGTGGTGATCGGCTGGAAGGCACAGAGGTGGTCGGAATTTAGGTGAGATGCGCTGTCGTTTGGGCTGGATTTTCACGATGAGGAGGTGACCGATTTCAACAATGTTGATGGAAGGGGTGCGGTTTTCGATGGCCGTTCGGACGGAGGCTCCTGATCATCGACGGTCAGCTCTTGGAGGCGGCGGCAAGAAACCCTAGGCTTTGAACGAGTTACGGTTTCATCCTGGAGCTGAAAAACATACAGTGAAGGTGATTAACTTTATTTAAATTTCAGTTTTAATTTAATTCACTTTATTTAAATTTGCATTGTTTTTCAATTTAAAAATAAAATAGATATGGTTTTAAAAATAAAATAGATATGTTTTTAAAAAGAGAATAGGAAAGTGTTTTGTAAATATACGTGTTTTGAAAATAAAAATAGTTTATAAATCTGAAAATAAATAGTTTATAAATCTGAAAGTATATTGTTTTTTTAGCTGAAAATAAATTGTTTTTAAATATGAAAATATAGGGTCTTTAAAATAGAAATAGAAATAGAATTTGTAAAAGAATTTATTTTGAAAATACGAATAGAATATAAATAGAATTTGTAAAAGAATTTATTTTGAAAATACGAATAGAATATAAATAGAATTTGTAAAAGAATTTATTTTGAAAATACGAATAGAATATAAATAGAATTTGTAAAAGAATTTATTTTGAAAATACGAATAGAATATAAATAGAATTTGTTAAAAATATAATTTTAACACAAACGGTGTTGAACAGATCTCGTTAGAAGCACGGCGAAGATTTCCCGCATTTGAAGTGTCGTGGTGTTGGATTAGCAATTCGGTGAGAATTTCTCACCTTTCAATTTCTTTTTCTAGTTATATATATATACTAGGATGCAGACGGTGCTTAGTAGCACCCGACACAATCGTCCACAGACCATGGACTTGTTTGTTTGGTTGCATAGATTAGTTGGATATTTGATTTGAATTTGGTTGTTTGGTGAATTTGATTGATGTGTGAATGGCGTGGGCCTTCACTAGACCGGGGATAAGGCTAGGCCTTGTCCCGTTTCTAGTATCGTGCCGTTATGCCGCCGAAATTTTCTAAAATAAGTTAGAAAAATAAAAATAGCATTTTATTTAAAGAATGAACTGAATAGAAATTCATATGTTGGAATAAAATGTTTTATCGTTAAAAATATAATTTTTAACGTGAATGTGAATAAATAAATATTCATTTACAAACCGGACGGTTTGTTTATGTACACCTATTTGAATGACATTGATTGGGACGATAAATTTTACACATCGCCCAACTGCACAACTAAAATCTGTGTTTGATTGTTTGAAACCCCACACGGGTGTTAGGATGTAATTTGAAGTTCACTCATCCTGATTGATTTAATATGTCGATCGATCAATTGACGGGCTGTTATAAGCATTAGATATCTATATTTGATGCTTATACAGTGTAGTGCACTTTGGTTGATGGTTGATTATTTTTCAATGCTATTATATGTGTGTGTAATGTATGAAAATCCATATAATTAACTTTATATGGTAATTGATTGGGCCTCATTCCAATTTGAAAAATAAAGAATATTATAAAATAAAAGTTCATGTGTTGACAGTACTCATCCATTGAGATTGGTCATGTGTTGAACGAAATATTTTAGTAATAAAATTTACATCTTTATCGATATAAAATAAAAGTTCATGTGTTGACAGTACTCATCCATTGAGATTGGTCATGTGTTGAACGAAATATTTTAGTAATAAAATTTACATCTTTATCGATATAAAATAAAAGTTCATGTGTTGACAGTACTCATCCATTGAGATTGGTCATGTGTTGAACGAAATATTTTAGTAATAAAATTTACATCTTTATCGATATAAAATAAAGGTTCATGTGTTGACAGTACTCATCCATTGAGATTGGTCATGTGTTGAACGAAATATTTTAGTAATAAAATTTACATCTTTATCGATATAAAATAAAGGTTCATGTGTTGACAGTACTCATCCATTGAGATTGGTCATGTGTTGAACGAAATATTTTAGTAAAAAAATTTACATCTTTATCGATATAAAATAAAGGTTCATGTTTTGACAGTACTCATCCATTGAGATTGGTCATGTGTTGAACGAAATATTTTGATAATAACAACTATTTTGAAAAAGAAATATTTGAAATAGAATATTTGAAAATAGAAATTCATGAAGCCGTGTTGATTAGATTGACGCCATTTTGACGTGAACGATATTTATATCGATTTTATTCATTTCGAAATGAATTGAATTGAAAACGATTTCGAAATGAATTGAATTGAAAACGATTTCGAAATGAATTGAATTAAAAACGATTTCGAAATGAATTGAATTAAAAACGATTTCGAAATGAATTGAATTGAAAACGATTTCGAAATGAATTGAATTGAAAACGATTTCGAAATTAATCGAATAGAAAACGACTTTGGAATTGAAATGAATTGGAAACGAATTCAAATTGAATTGAAATTTGAATTGAATAGAAATGAATTTTAAAACGAATTTATAAAGAAGAATTCAATTTTGCTTTGGATTGAAATGGAAGTTGAAATTGTTTTTGAAACGAATTTAAAACTATTTATATAATTCGTTTTAAATAGTAATCGACGAAATATATATTATATATATTATATATATAATATAATGGCCTGAATAGAACGCGCCGCGCCGCGGCAGTTCATGAATTTCGACCATTTATTTCAAACGGACATTACGGGAGATCCGACCGTCGGATTCTCCTAAAACCGGAACCGTTGGGTTCGTATCGAAAAGAGCTTTCTAACGAATATTAGAAATTTGAAATCTAACGGTTGGATTTGGAATTATGTCCAAATCAAATTTGAAAAAGGTCGCCGTAAGTGCAGTTCGATAGCCGTTGATGGAAATCGACTGTACGGGCCTTGATAAAATTATTAAAAATAGTAATAATTTGTGTAAAATCATAAGAAATGATTTGAGAAGAATTGGGATGAAAAACTCCATATTTGAAAAGATAAAAATAGATTTTTATCGAAATGAACTGGTTTTGAACTAGAATTTAAATTCTATTTATTTTTAAATAAATAAATGGAATTTAAAAAGGGTTTTAAAAATAACCAGAATGTCCAATAATTGCATTGGAGTGGATTTGAATCGAAATTGTCTTCGGAATATTTCGATGTTGGAATTCGTGATTATACAGGTGTTGTTATGGAAATTTGAAAGATATATATATATCGTTATTTCCAATACGACATTTGTTAGGCGTAGAATTTGATATTGAATATAAGTCGATATATTTTCTATTCAGAGCCTTATATTGAATATCAAATGTGATTTGGGTTTGTCGTGAATGGTGTCTTCACTAACACTGTTCTTGAACCCAGTTGAGAAAAGATTAAATCTTTTAATTTAGATTTAATGAAGTGTACCAATTAAATGATATTTAAATGGAATTGAATTGGTATTGATTTTTGGGTTTATCGTGAACTGTGTTTTAAATAACACTTGTTCTTTAACCCGATAATTAATGAAATGATTTTTGGGTTTATCGTGAACAGTGTTTTAAATAACACTCGTTCTTTAACCCGATAATTAATGAATGTGATTTTGGGTTTATCGTGAACCGTGTTTTAAATAACACTGATTCTTTAACCCAGTCGAAGATTAAAACTAAGTGGAGTTTTAATGAATCTTTAATTAGATTGAAATGATCGAAAATGGAGTATCACCAGTTTTGCTCCAGGCAATAGTTAAATCATTAATTAGATTTGAACGTGAAATGGTAATTGAATTTACCGATAACACTGTGGTGTTAGATATGAAGTATTACCAGTTTTACTTCATGGGATGAATAGGTTGGGATGGGGAAATTAAAATAAATAATTACTTCGGTAAGGTTCGCTAATCCCGACTAGTTTGAATTGAGATTCAAAAATAGAATAAAGAATAAATTCAAGGAATTTATCTTGGATAAAATTAATGGGAACCTTTCCCTATGAATGTGAAATTTAGAAACTAACTGTCGGTTAGCCAAGCAGAGTGGTTTTCTGGATATTGATCTGATGTTGGTTTCGGCCTTCGGGGTTAATATTTGGGAAATTATTCTCTTGATTAATTTATGGTTAGTGACTGATGAATTGGAATGAGGTGTATGTTGTGTTTATGTAACACTTATTTAAAATATACGCGAGTTATTTGGAAAGACCGAGTTTATCCCATTCTGAATAACTGATACGACGATAAGTCGAAGATGAAGACGGTGGTCGAAGACCAGAAGTCTTCACGTCGTTTGGGTAATTACTGATGATCTTGATTGGGCTGTACACCCAAGAAGATGGAAACAGTTGGTGATCGTCCAGACGTACTAGGAGATCGATGGATATGCGGGGTACTAGGTGCCTCCGGTTTCGTTCAGACCCAGAGCGAACTTGTAAATGGACTGTGTGTCTGACATTGGATTTTAGTCCGTGTGATTGATCTCTATTAAATATATATCTGTTTGGCGGCGGAGAATTTATTCTCTTGCTTAACGCCCTTCTCTGAGACGTACGAGCTCAGGGGTTATATATTGATGGATATCAAACGCATGGAGTGAATTGCCTGTGTGGCATGCCTAAGTGGCAATTGATCGAGGCTTCTGTTGAAAAGCAAAGTCTTGTGGTGATGATCAAAGCACGGCCCTTGTGGCATAGCTTTGTGTAACGTTTACTTCGCGAGTTTCACACCCGGTATGAACCAAAAACGGGAGACGGACCTCAGGGAGGGCATGCGTTTCTTTCTAGTTAGAAGTGGCGTCAGTGGTTTTACACGCCCTGACGATTTGACTTATGTGGTTGTTGCTGTTGCGAGGCGCCTCGGTTTGATCGGACGATCCGGGTCCGATGGAGTCATTCGTTGGCTCATTTACGCCCCATGGGGCGGGGGAACGCATGTTCAGGGTTTAAGTTTAATCCACATCGGTGGACCGGCCCTGACGATCCAAAGGCTTGACAGAGTACTTGCCTGAGGCTCGGGCTAGACAGTCTCGAATCGGTAGAGGACGATCCCTGGCCTCGGTTCATAGATGGAAATCCAATTTCCAAATACGTGATTTTGCGGTTTTAATTGTAGAACTAGTATGGCGACATGATATATGGTACCCATGCCGCCTATGATTGATACTTATGATTTGAAGTTGTTTTATACACTATGCACTTATAATAGTATCAAATGATTTGTTTTAAACGTATCAAGCATTCTTTGGCTGTTATAAGGGAAAACCCTATCCCCCGGCTTGCGTTGCATTGTGTGATAGGACCTGGGTCTTATAACAGCTTCATTTTTCTTTATTTAGCATTGCGCTGTTGTTTTATGCACTGGTATTCTTGGGAGGAAACCCGTTCCGTGTTATACGGCGTGGTCCCTTGATTTACCTAACTTTAAAAATAAAGATTAATAACTGTTTTTAGTTCTCACACCAATCACATGACTGACCTGGAGTTTATTGTTTTAACCTAAACTCTGGGTGCCCCTATTTTGGCACGGGCAGCTAGTAGTTTTGGTTTTGCAGATTTATATTCACAGGATCCTGATTTACAGCTGGAACGATATCCGGAAAGCTTTGTATCCGTATATCTCTTCTAGTTGTGTATTGTATTATTTTCCGCTGCGATGTATCTAAATGTAATTTAAATCTCTGATATTTCTGTGTAATATTTGTTTATACTCTGTATATTCTTGTAATCTGATGCATTGTTGTAATATACAGTGAAATGTTCTTTTATATGCGCTCTGTTATGGTTTGTTCTCGAACTATCCGACGCTTTCCTTTACGGGGAAGTTGTGGGTTTTCACAGGTATGATAAACTTAAAGCAACTTTCATCGGTCTAGGTTTTGACATGGCCAAGTCAGATTGTTCTCTTTTAAAAAGGAGAGGCAAGACTACCTCATATGTTTTAGTCTATATGGATGACATAATAATTACAGGGAAATGATGAGCGTAAGATCAACAACATTATTGACTCCTCAAAAAGAAATTTTTAATTAAGGATCTGGATGTTGCTAATTAGTTCTTGGGCATTCAGTTAAACATTTGTTCACATCTGAATCATGTTGCGTCGAAAGAAGTACATCACAGAAATACTGTATTGAGCAAATATGGACAAGGAAAAAATCATTACCAACACCAATGACTAGTAGCTTATGACTATTAGAAAACATTGGAGAAGCAATTGAAAACATCAAACTTTGTAAAAGTATCGTTGGTGCACTTCAGTATGTTACTATTACAAGACCTAAATTATGTTTCATTGTGAATAAGGTGTGTCAATTCATGTAAAATCCCTTAAACAAGCACTGGAAGGCTGTGAAGTGCTAACTAAGGTATTTAAAAAGAACCCTAGATCATGGATTATTGCCAAAGGCAAGCAAAAACACAAACATACAAGCTTACATTGATGCAGATTGAGCCTCAGACCCAGATAATCAAAGATCCACATCTTGAGATTGTTTTTATTTGGGTTCGAACCCTATATCTTGGTGCTCGAAGAAGCAAGCCACCATATCACGATCAAATACTGAAGTAGAGTATAGATCGGTCGCAAGTACCATAGCTGAGCTGATGTGGATAGGTTATTTACTTCGAGAGCTTGGAATAGCTCCAAAGCACAAACCAGTGATTTGGTGCGATAATCAAAGTGTGATTTCCTTATCCGCAAATCTGATTCAACACTCACGCACGAAACACATAGAGATTGATCCGTATTTTGAACGTGAGCAAGTAGCTAGAGGGAAATTGGAGGTAAGACATGTGACATCGTTTTTTAAGGGAGCAGATGTATTTACAAAATCTCTCTTTGGAAGAAATTTCCATAGATTTAAACAAGAGCTTCAGGTAATCAGTGACAAAGAAGAAGAAAGGGTTAAAGGCGGAAACCCTAGCTCGATTTGAGGGGGCATGATAAGAATGAATATGCATTTGTACAATACCGCTTTGTATATTTATCATGGGCTTGGACCTTACCCAATATTGTATTTAAACAGAAATGGATTGCCCATCAATTTTTCAAATAATATTACTATTGCCACTTCTATATATATAAGGCATGGTACAGTTTCATTTATTTTACAATTTCATTTTGTACATTCATTCAAGTGAAATAAAGACTTCTACATTTCTCTATTAAGCATGTTGTTATTTTGAGAGACGAGGTACAGTAAACAAACATATTGAAATTAACATAGCCTTTTTCTTTTTTTCTTTTTTCTACATGTTTTATTAATATTTTTTCTCTCATGTAATTAACTTGATGACCCACTTGTTTTGCGTTGTTGACCGTCTTATAAATAGGAAAGCATATTGGAAATGAAGAGTGCTTTGTACTTCAAATAAATCTGGAAATGAAACAATCTGGGGAGAGGCAAAGCCATAGAGGCAGTAGGGTAGGAGTAATTGCTTTTTACTGCATTTGGTTTGAATAGGGTTACATGAGCTATGGGAAAAGGAGGGCATAGTGGGAAGTTATGGACTAGTAAATCCATAGTGTGGCATTCATTGATTAATTAGGTGCTTTGTACTCTTATTATCAAGTAGATACGTAAGCCTTATCACCATAGTGCAATACGAAGTTGAACATCATGTAAGAGTGAAATAGGTACGCTATAAAACGAGATGAACAAAATGGAAAGTAGAGATGACTACAGCAAGAACAGAAGAACTCTATAAGTGTTCTTGATGTTTGTCATGTATGAGGGAACTTGTTATCTTTTGTGAAAAATTGGTTATGTTGGAACATTTATTTTATTTTGTGTTCTAACAAATGTTGACTTATTTTGAATGGATTTATGTCATTATCGCTAGTAAAAGGTTATCAAAGGACATGTATCACACATGCATTACTAATGTTATCATAAATTTTTATTATAGTCTTTTATTTTTGGACACTAACGGTGGTTTTCTATAGGTATAAAGCTGCACAGGTTGAAACTTTCTGGACAACCAGTGGTAGGATTGAAGTTAATTTGGTTGATGATATGTATGTTGAAGCTGCTAAGACTAAATTTAGAAGAAATATGTTGAAGTTTATTTTAAAATTTATTATGTATGTTAATGACGATGTATAACTCTCAGTATTTTAAATATGTTATATTTGCTATTTTAAATTTGGTATTTCTACATGTTATTTGTTGTTCTAATGCTATTATTGTGTACGTAGCCAACACTAGTACTAAATATATATTTATGTATATTTAATATGAAAAACAGGTGTCCTTTTTTAAGCAGTGTACTATGTGCAATTTCTAATGGTTATTAGTATGGCAAATGCCGGAAACTTCAATAAAGTAACGCTTGTAACCATTAAAGGCATAATAGTAATGGTCAAAACCATTATAAAACTGGCGTTGATCACACTTATAACCATTAGGAAAGTAATATTATCACATTTTTAATCGTTACAAGACTAAATATTATCACACCTATAGCCGTTAAAAGAGTAAATATTATAACACTTATAACCGTGATAATATGCGTTGATATTTGTCACGGATATGACCGTGATAACATGCGTGATAAAAATCACTAATGCATATTTTTAACGGTTATTGTCGTGAGTATACTGCTTACTCACCGTTATAAGCATGACAATTTGGCATTTCTGGTGTTGTGTAAGGACATAGGATATTTTAAATAAAAATGTAAATGAAAGCAAAAGATGAACAATTAAAAGAAAAACAAACAAAATTTACATAATACAATGAAGATGAAAACTATAATAAACGGAAATAATAATAAAAAATAAATTCTTCTAAAGTAAGTTTGGAAAACCAAAAATGAAATTCTTCTTATGTAAATCGTGCTTGGAGTAGAAAATATGAAAATTTGTAAGATTTGCGATAAAGGTTTTCAAGTATGTGGAATAAAGTGTAGAAAAGTAGGATGGAAAATGTAGAATTTTCCATTTTCCACCTTTTTTGAACATAAGAAATCGAATTCAAATAATATTTTTTTTTGAAATTGGAAAATTTAATGTTGGTTGGTAGGGCTTGGATGCAAAAATTGGAAGAACTTCATTCTTACTTTGCAAGAGTGTTGGGAAAATTGGATGATTTTTTTTCGAAGTATTGCATTCATATAGAAATTGCTAGTATATTTAGGATGTGTATATCATGTCATCAAAAGGTTTTCAAGAAAATTTGCATTCATCTAGGAGGTACCGCTTAGGCATTCATTGCATTAATGTTTTTATGATGTATTACACTTTGCATAAGTAGATAAATTGTTGCAAAATTGGATATACACATAACGATTGTAAATTTTGCTAGAAATTACATAATTTTACCTTTACTAAATTCGAGGATGGAATTTCCTAAAGGGTGATAGAATGTAACACCCCCTCATTTTTAAGTAATAAAATTATTAAAATAATTACATGAATAATGTGCATTTGAAATTTGAGAACAAATGCATGTTATAAAATGAGCAACAAATAAAAAAAATTACATTATGCAAATATAACATTGCAGTGGGTTGTGTGTGTATATATATAATTAATAAAAATAATGGAAGTTAATAAATGGCACGTTATAAAATAATCAGAAAATATATGCGGACGATAATTTTATAAATAATGTAAGGTTGAATTTGAAAGTAGCGAAAGATTATTAACGTTAACATATTAATAAAATTTACCATTTAATAAAATAGGGAACCAAATATGTGTGATAAAAAGGATTAAATCAAGGAAGGGAAGGTAATTAATATTAAATGCCAACATTTTCCTTAAATTAACAATGCATGTCATAAATGACACTGAAAGAGAAATAATGGAAATAACATCAAAAATTGGAAATATATAACTAATAGATAAAATTCAAAAGTAATATGCAAAATGTAACATCCCATATTTTTCTGTATATTTAATTTTCAATTTAAAATAAATAAAATGGAATAATCTAAGGAAGTATCAAATTTTGTTGATGATAATGATAATTATTGTTGAATTAAGTATGAATAGAATTTTTCCAAGTTCATTTTATTTAGAAATGTTGTAATATGGGATATCATATTTAAATGATTAAATAAGATTTTAAGCGATTTAAGTAAAAAGGAAATTCAAATTTAATTTGTTAAACGATGGAATTTAAGTTGTTTAAATTTAATTTGAAATTCAAATTTAAATTCGAAAATTTTCAAATGTGGAACTTAAAAATTTATGAAATAAATTCATAAAATTTAATTAAGTTATAATTTGGTTAAATTTGAATCTAATGAGTATTCAATTTGAATTAAACTAGTTAAATGATTAACTGAATATTTTATTTATTATTTAACTGTGAAATTTAACTATTTTGGCGACTGTCTCGAAATTCGACGAAACTGGCGCCATCAGAACCAGAACGGTGAATTATTATAGGATTTCAATTTACGTCACAATCCGACTTGTCAGTTGACTGTACGGGAGGAAGTGTGAACGAGATTCAATATAAAGGGATAATTAGGTATTTCTCATATTGGGCCTTATAATTATATATAAATAAAAATCTATCTTTATCCTATCAGGCCATTTAACATTGTACGTTCATTCCACCTCCATAGCTTCCTCTAATGGCAGAAAATAAATTCTAAACCCTAGTTTCAAAAACAAAATTTACCTCAAAATGAAATCTCTCAAAACCCTATCGAATTATATGTCAATTCGAAGGTATTGACGACGCGAACTCGCGGGTGCTCTCAGATTTTACATGCAGCGCTCGATTTTGCGGGAAACCTCAGTCAAAGTTCGGATTTTTGGAAATTAGGGTTTCAATTTGGGTTTTTCCGATTTAGAGTGAAATCGCAGAAATTAAGACGTGGGTTTGGTGCGGATTGCTGTCAGGAGTTCAACGATGGTGGTCTCATCGCCTATTGTGGAGTGTGTTTCCGGATTTTGGGGTTTAAAGCTCAGGAGGCGGGTTCGTTATCTTCACCGCCGGAGGGAAGTTCGGCCACCGGAGTTGACCGCGGGGAGCTGATGGACGGCCGTCGAGGAGGGGTTCCAGCTGAGGTTGGTCGGAGGCCGTGATTCAGCCTGAGGTGATGGCGGTTCGAGGTCAAAGTTGCAGCGTTTTGGGTTCCTTCGCTCGTCGGTTTCCTGTAGCGGATTTGAGGGTTGAGCGGGAAGAAAGGGCGCTGACGTGGCGAGTTTTGTGTGGGTGAGATTTAATTTTTATTTATTTTATATAATTTAAAATCCACATGGTTAAACGCTGATAATTCTCTCGTATTAACTCGGATTTGGACGCGGTTTGTTGCGTTAGGATCGTGGCGAAATTGCGGACGTTTTGGCACTAACCTGGTTGTGTTTAGAGACTGTGAAATTTTTGGGCTATGGTTGGACGTCCGATCCACTAAGGACCCAAAGGTGAGTGATTCTTCGCTCACGAAATACTAAATTTTTCCCATATTTATTAAATTAAATTATGAAGTAAATTTGGTTGCATGTGTGTTGTTGATGAACGATTGTTTAAGTTTGACATGCAAATGTTAATATGCAAATAAAATCGATAATTAGTTATTTAAATTTAATTTAAATTTCTAATTAGAAACCCGACACTTGTTAACCAGTAAATGATTTCATTTACTGTTTGAATGAAATGATGTGATGGATGCCTTGATTTAATTTGATTGATGAATGAATGCTGCATGAATTGGCTGTTTATTCAGTACATGATATTCCATGCATTTTCGATAAATCCCAAATTTCTCACCTTTGATGTTGCGGGCATCTAATAAATCCGGGATTTATCAAATTGAATGAATTAAGAACACAGGTTGAAATGATACATACCTGTGACCCTGAATTGGATCGAAATGATAGATCCACCCCGAAATATCGAGAAATTAAATTTAAGACTCACTTGGCCATAGGATAGCAAACTATATATGGACATCGGTTGGTTAAATGATTTTAATATTCGAAATTCTATTTTATGGAAATTTCATTCAAGGGAAACGTATTGATTTCGATAAGTTTTATTTTCCTTGAAATCTGAATCTTAAATATGACCTGAAATGATTTAAGAGATTTTGTTTCCTAAGCTAATTGAAGTGTTAAAAATTCAATTTTTGATTCGGGTTTGTAAGAATTGGGTAGATTCAGATTTAATTAAATTCTTATATAATTTAAATTTTTGAATCAAGAAAATGGAGAATACTTGAAAATTGTTCTTCAAACCTAATTCGAGTATGGTCTTGAATCCTTGAATTTGAAACGGGTTGAAATGGGATTTGAAATAAGTCCTTGAGATAAGCAACTCCATTGAACTGGAGTTTAGATTCGAGTATCGAAGTTCGGAAGGAAGAATCGATTTTTAGTAAAAAAAATTATATATATAAAATTTTGATTTTTAGTGCTATTCTTTCTGGAAATTTATTTTATTAAATTTTTATCCATAACTATTTTATATAACCAAAATTTTCTTATATTCTTTGATTTAAAACTATTTAGTGAATTTTAAAATCTATATATATATAGTGTTTTAAACTTATTTATCCTCTTTTTTTTTTACTATTATATTCTATACATATATTATTTATATAAAGGTTTCTTTATAAACATCTATCTTTTAAATTTATATCTTATAAGTGTAATTTTTCCTCCGAATGGAAAGTGCTGGATCTAAGATCGTTGTTGAAATGGAGTTGAGATAAAAGTATTTCTTATGAATCGATTTCAAACCGTTTTCAAATATGGAAGATGGTTTATATTCCACTAAATATAAACTTATCTCCTAAGGGGATTGAAAGTAAGTTATAGAAGTATATATATATATATTCTATTGGAATATGAATGAAATTCGAATATGAATCAATTTGGAATAATTTGAAACCCTTTGAGATTGAATATATTCTATTTGAATATAAGTCGATTTTTGAAATACTATATGATTATGATATAAGATATGGAAATATATTCTAATTTTAGAATATAATCGGGTTGGTATGATTTATGATATTTCGATATAAAACTATACTCTATTTTGAATATAAATTTGGTTCGAGACAAAATACGATATTTTGATATGAAAACGAGCCTTTGAAATGTAAAAGAACCAACCGATGTGAAAGATGTAAGCGTTGGTTGTCAAAGAGACCGGGGTCGGCATAAGGCATACTCTCTGTCAGTGTCGATACCACTTTGACAACTATAAACGTTTTGACGTATCTGTGAACGTTCCGACATATCCAGAATGAGATATGATGACTTGAAGGCGATTATTTAATCGAAGGAAGATGAGCGATTGCGAAATAGCCCTGACCTTCGGGTCAGAATTAAAATGACTAAAACAGGAGCTATACCGTGACTAATTGAGGTAGCACCTTTGATCGGACTCACTCCTTCGATACTATTTCTATGACTATGATGATAATGATGATTTGGGCCCATTTTGACTTTGGGAGTGTGTTCCGAGGTGGGCGGTAGTGGCTGCTATGCGTTACCACCGGTCCGGGAGTGCAATTGGTAGAATCCTACCCTGGGCATTTGCCTCGAGTGCCTTGTCATATATATCCATATCGAGCCCCATACGATTTGATTTAGCATTGCCTTCTATGGAGTGCCCTCTGATAACACCAGTACGGTGAATTTACGGTACTGTATAGACTGTTGGTGCCTATAAACGGCGTAAGGGTAATATGGTAATCCCGCTTACGCTATTTTCAGTATTTATACTTTACTGGATAGACACTATCATAATAGCGTACTATATTATGTATGTATTAATTTAACGGATCCTTGAGAGATGGAAAAATCCCGTAACATCTCTTGAGTTACTGCACCCATGATACTGATGTTATTTCGTATTTTAATTTGACTAATATGAGATGATTTAGTGCTGATCCGAGTGTTTGTTGTGTTTTCTTATATGCAATATGCTCGGGTCAGCAGATATTGCAGTTAGCGAAGATTTCCTTGCCTTGGAGGACGAAGACGAAGTTTGGCGTATATATCTATACATATGTATATCCGCTGCATTATTTTTTTCCGCTGCTTATTATGTACAGCTGTATGTATATGTAACTCTGATAATCATTGAAGGTTATAGTCAATGTATATATATTTCCACTGTTTTAACTGCTATTTGTTATTATATGTTGTCCTTCCGCTGTGAGATTCTGTTAATTGTCTTTCTCTTCTTTCTTCCTTTTTCTTCTTTTTCCCAATAACTACCTGCATTTGCGATTCGTTTAGGTCGACATGTGTGGTTTATTGTCGATTTGAACGGTCAAGAATTTGGGTCGTTACACAAAATAAACGTGCATCATAAATGATATAAAACCATGTAATAGAAGGAATTTTAAATGATGTTAATTAAGTAACATTACAGTTTCATTGAGTGTCCACGTACCAATAATACACGTTTGAAATTGAATTCAAATGTGTGTTAAAATGGTAGAAGTAAACGTTAAAAATAACATTCATTGAATTAAAAGAATTAAACTTGTAAGTTTTTAAAAATAAAAGAAAATTTATGCGTATATTAATTACGCATTTGAATTACGAAATAGATGGAAAACCAAAACAGAAGGAATAAATGAAAACGGTTAAGAAATAATAACGTTAAAAGGTAACGTTTAAAACAATGCAAATCACGCATCAAAAATTGACCTGGTACACGTTTTTATAAAGTGCATTGGTCGACCCACATGTAAGTTGCGTCAATCCAGGGTCGACCCAGCTGGAACATGGGTCGAACCATTCGGCCCAAAGATGACGTATTTTATATTTTTGAACGGCTCGGATTTTTGTGAATCAGACGGACGTGATTCTTCTGGTCAGCTATAAATAAGCCTGTAGGGCCTAGCTTCCAACTCATATTTAATGAGAGGACGTTAGAACTATGTCATTTCCTTTCTCCTCCAAACTCTTCAAAAATAAATTATATTTTCGATTTAGAATTTCTTATTCAAGGATTGGAGGAAATTTTAATAGATTGAAGGTGTAGATGCCCAAATCCTTTGTCCAGATAGATCTTAAGTCCGAATTGAAAAGAATATATAAAGTAAACGTAAATCCTATTCAGCTCCAAAACTTACAGCGCAAATCCCATATGAGTGGATTTAAATTATATTTTTTATAATAGTATACGATATTGTTTGATTCCTGCAAAATTCATAATATTTTCTCTTCTTCCTCTTTTCTACCTCTCAACGTCGGAATATATATAGATTTATGTTGAATTGTGGTTACGCGCAAAATATACATAAACATGAAATGTTGACACACACACGTACACACACACATATATATATACGCATACACACATACAAGTGAATTGTGTGCCTAATTTATATGACTGATTATAATCCTTTTTGTTTGCACGCATTAAAAACCAAAATTTGGTTGGAAGTATGAACAAAAGATGATTTTAAGTTGTGGGCGTGGCACAATTAATATTATGGACAATAAATATGCAATTAAATGATAATTCTGAGTTTTCTTATGTTATTTGAAAAGATTACCTTTCAAATTTTGAATGGAATGAATATAGAAATTGTTGGGATTTCAAAAAGGATATAAACTGTTTGTATCCGAATTTATTGTAATTATGTAAAAAGAGGAAAAAATAAGTGAAAACAAGAATTATTGTATTCCATTTAAAAGTAGGAAGTCAGAAATAGCCTAGATTGATTGGTTAGGGAAAAAAGGAATATATTTCCATAGTTTAGTTTGAAAAAGAAATGGAAAACATAGTTTCAAGTTAAAAAATAAATAAAGGCGTAGATTAGTGTGTAATAGGGATTTAGCCGTATTGCGTGTTGGAGAATGGAATTTTGATGACAATAACCTTGTTTTAATTACTAACATTATTGATTATAAAGTATATACTAACATCTTTATCAAGAATATATATAGATATATATGAAGGAAATATATACAGGTGATGTAGAAGACTGCACGTTTAAGATATTCAAAGAAGACACAAGATTTCAAAGAAGATTCAAGACTCATGAGTTCATGATATCAAGAATTCAAGAATACCAAGTAATAGAATCTAGTTAATGTGTAAAACTCCGGTTAGCACTTTCAAATTATTTCAAATTTTGTTTTCAAAAATATTTCAAATTAAGTTTTCAAATCATCTTATTTTCAAACTCCTTTCTAAATGATTTCAATTTATTTTTACTTATGTTTTCAAATATATATGTTTATTGTATAGTTTATATATATAATAAAGTTTCATAATTACATTATATATGTTTATAATTATAATATTGTTATATATATATAGTTTTATATCATATGTTTAATATGTTTTATACTTAAGAAAATATATTCTAAACAACTAGTTTTAATTCAAGAATTTCCAGAATATATATTGTTTCAAACAGTTGAAAAATGATTTATAAATTTCAAAAACAAGTATATGTCGATATACCAATATATACATGTCCACATATAACTGTCACAATTTTGAATTTCAAAGGAAGTGTCTTTTCATTATTTGAAACATTTCAGAATTATTGGAACCTTTAGAACTCTATATAAAGGGGTCATTTTCGAATTTTTAACTAACTTATCTTCTGCTTCTTTATCTTTACTTATAACACCATTATTCTACTTTCATTTCTTGATTTCTATACTTAAACTCTGCCGTTTTCAATACAAATTATATCATTCTTTTTCTATTCTCAATCTCTATTAGATACTCTCTGTTTGGAAGTGTTATTCAAGAGTTATAAGGCTGCTTGTAATTTTTAAGCAAAGGGTGTGTTCCTTGTAGCTTGCAAAACAAGGAAAGGAGCAGTGTGAACCTTGTAGCTGTGAAATCAAGGGTGTTGAATTGGAGTGAACCTTGTAGCCGTGAAATCAAGGGTGTCGAATTGGTGTTAACCTTGTAGCCGTGAAATCAAGGGTGTTGTAAGATTGATACTATTATTAATAAAACTCTGCGCAATCCAGCCTTACGTGGGACTGGACGTAGGAGTAATCCGAACCAGTATAAAATCCGGTGTGTTCTTTCCTTTTCTTCATTTTATTTTTATTTATAATTTTATCAGTGATTATTTCTATTGTGATATTTATTCTATGTTTCATATAGTTGTTTAATTAATCGTTAATTATTTAAGTTTCCATAATCTCTTCAAAACAATATTCACCCCTTCTAGTGTTAGTGTTTCCTTAATATCTATAATTCTCATCCCTAACAATTGGTATCAGAGCATAGGTTTTCAAAAGTTCATCATCTGAATTTTGGAAATATTAAATGGAAAATTTTGAAATGATTTATAACACTAGTTTAAATTCATGCATTGCATCAGTATTAAATGAGTCTGCTGATGTGCACGTAAAATGCACATTTATATTCACATATTTATTCTTGTTTAGTGCAAATAAATGTCATATATGGGTATTTTATCATGTTTAAATTGTAATTTAATTGATTTCAAACCATCATGCATTCGTCATCATATAGGGGAAAAATGGTCATTTTTGTGCTTAAGTTATTTTGGGAATTTTTACTTGGATATTTTTCATTGTTTTTGTATCGATTTGAAGCATGTAAAAGAGGACTTCATAAAGATATATATGCATACAATGGAAAAAATAGGACATCAATGCCTTGCCAATAAAAGGGAAATCAATGCCTTGCCATAAAAAAGGGAAATCAATCAATGGAAAAGGAATCAATTCAAATAGAAGATTAGTGGAGGACCCCACCCACTCACCCTCCTTCTTTAATGGAGATAAAAATAGTCTTCATGAATCATTATTGCTAAAGACAAAAAGAAGCTTAATGAAGGGCATTATTGGTAGCACGCTAAAAGTGAATTAGGGTTTTACTCATGTATATATAAACCCTGTATGTTAATGTAAAAAAGGATCTTCGATTTTATTTGGTTTAGAGTGGCTGAAATCAAAAACTCTATTTTTCTTCCATGGCTTCTTAGCCATTTTATTTATTGTAATATATATTCTAATGTAATTTTAATTAGTTGTTTTTTTATGTTATTTTCTTTTACGCAAGTAGCTTAGATTTATTTTAAGTGGTTAAAATAATTTTCCTTTATTTTATTTCTCTAGTTTTGTTGTTCTTTAATGTTGAAATCTATTTGTGTTGAATTAATCACACAAATGAGGAGCTAAACCCCTACAATTTAGGGGTGATGAAGTTTTTCCTCTCAATTAATGTAGATTCAACATGAATTTGTATAAATGATCTCTTTGGGTTTAATGGGAATGGATTTTTTTGTGCATTTGTGTTTCATATTGAATTTAATAGCCTCTTTTGTTCATTTCATAATATTAAGTCTATGTTTATGACATATACAACAAATTGGCTCTTCATCTAAAATTGTGATTATGGCAATGAAATGAAGTTTAAGTTGAAATTTTATGATCTATATTACTAACCAATAATAAATAGATCATACTTAAATTAGATTTTAGTTTCATTTCAATGGAATGTTTCATAAAAGTTACAAAGTTAGATTAATTGGGTATTACAGTTTGATGGCTTATTTTGTGTTAATTATTAGCGCAAATAAGTTATGCTTATCATAATTACAGAATTAATCTTACTTAGGTTATTTGATAGATCTTTGTGCTGTTTTATGTTGAACAATGTTGAAAGAGAAGAAAAGTGAAGTTGCCTCTAAATTGGTTTTAATTTCATAGTTTTAATATATATATATATATATTAGTACTTAATCACAATTTGAATTTTGGTTTAATTTAATTGAATAGAATTTAAAATTATTCTTTCCCTGTGGATCGATTCATATTCGCCACGTACTAACAATTATACGCCGTGCGTGTAACACCCCGTACTTTCTTTTAATGTTATAGTAACAAATTAATTAACACTTAATTTCAAATGTGAGAATTAAGGGAAATGGGTTATGCCATTGTGTTCATCTCGGAATTTTGCTTGAGGTAGAGTCCGAGTTTGCATGAATTGGACTTCGTATGAAGAAGTTATGGCCTCCAGAAGTTTCAGAAATTCAAATGAATTCAAACAGCTCATGCCAGATTTCAAAATTCAAACCGAAGTCAGAAGCGGGCTGGGCGGGAAAATTCCCGCCCAGGAAGGTCGACCCTAGTGTCGATCTTCCCCCCCCCCCCAGAGGTCGACCTGGGGGGTCGACCTTAGGGTCGACCTGGCCCTCGGACAGATCTGAATTTTGAACGACTGATGAGTTGTTGCTGAGTCATTAGGGTTTCTGGATGGTCTTGATCTGTTCTGAGTGGCTATGATTAACCCTAGGTTCATCCGACGGCTATAATTAAACTGAAATTCTATATAAACAACTCAATGCCCAACCTAAAAACACACATAAAAATAATCCTAGAACTGAAATGTCGTCAGTAGAGAACTTGGAATAGCTGTCACCACTTTTTCTGAAACAAGATAGGAGCCTACATCAAAATCAAATTAAAACTAGTCTATTTCAACGATCTTCATCAAAGGCACACATCTCCAATTTCAGAATTCAGATTTCAGAAATCAAGAATTCCTTTTAGTTTGTAAGTTGGTTATTACGCAGATTTAAACGTTCTCTTTTTTTTAAATGAAATCGTGGCATGTTGTAACTCGAATATGGAATGATGCTTATGTACGAGATAATGAAGATTGATTCAAATGTATCTTAAATTATTGTTGCGATTGATCATGCCTATATGTTTGTGGTGGTAAACATACTATATTGTATGTTATTGGAATCTATTACGATTGGGTAAAGAACTTATTATGCCAACAAAATAGTGAAACATGTCATGTTGTAATTTGGTGGTTATTTGCAAGTTTATGATCTAAATCACATGCTTACATGTTAGATCAACATTCATGAATATTTAGAACTATGTCAAGTTGAATCTATTTATGTTGCAAGATTGGATTTGTAGTCCTCTTATGTTTTAACACAAGTTATCATGCTAAGTTGTGATTTAAATATGTTGGTAGTAGTTCTCTTATGTTGTAACACACATAAGTTATCATGCCAAGTTGTGATTTAAATATGTTCATAGTGGCTTTCTTATGTTTTGACATACATAAGTTAGTATGCTAAATTTTGATTCAAAATTTTGTTTATATGTAAAACCTTCATGTTAGAACCATATCATGTTTACATGAAAATTAGATCCAACTTAGTCACAAGTTCACCTTTACCTGTTTAGTTAAGATAATGATACATTTATGCCAAGTTACATGTGATAAGTTAAATGTATGCTATTTTATGTTTATTTCATCTTCCTTGTTTATTACCCCTTTTTGTTTATGGGTTTGGGCTAATTTTCTAGCCTAACATTTTATGTAATTCATACGTACGTTCTACGGGGATAACGATGGGGAAACATGAAAATTCATGGCATAGGTTCGTTCATAGAATGGTATATTTGATATACCATTTATTATGAGCAATATTTGAAAAGATAATTATGGCATGAGTAAATTAAAATTATTTTACATAAAGAAATTAGACATATATATATATATAAATGTGAATTTAGAAAAGATGAATATGCCTAACCCGAGATTAGACTGAGTTGTGGTGTAAATCTGCCCGGAACCGACCAGCATATCTAGTGACCACAACAAGACCTGTCTAATCTAGTTGGTTAGTGCATCAAGCCCAAAAAGAACCTGAGGTTAGACTGAGTTGTGCTGTAAATTTGCCCGGAACCGACCGGCACATCCAGTGATCACAACAAGACCTGTTTAATGTGAGTGGTTGTTGCTTTAATAAATTAAAGCTAAGTCGGGATTGGTAGGGTTAAGTCAATTTAAGGAAACATTTAACTGATTCAACATGTTAACTAAACGAATGGGTGGGGTTAGGTAAACATGGACACTTAACCAAATAAACATATTGATTAGAAAACCCTAGTAACGGGGACCCATTTCAGCAGTAACCCACATAGATGTATCATGGTACCCTGAAACTAGGCAGGGTGGGGCACGATTACTGGGATGAATTATAAGCAGTCAAAACGTCGGCGGTTGCTGGGCCAGTGTAGGTTCCGACGAAGTATGGGTGTGCACGTACTCTGGAGTGGAAAAAGCAGGCACTGAGCATCAGTAGTTTACACTGTGCATCTTGAATCGTGTCGGGTTGCCACCAGAGGGACTGATACACCCCATGGTGGAACCAGCACAGGTAGCTACAGTCAAGCGGGGCCGAATGACATAGGACATGAATGCATGCGAGTAGGATTCGATCATTAAGGGGATCGTTTATTATAAACACGTGGGGCTGGTTAAACCAATAGTTGGTAGGTGCAGAGACTATAGAAATGGGTGCGATCACATGTTCCTCTTATCTTATATTAGGGTACTGTCCTATGTTCTGCTGTTACTGTCATGATCACTTTCCTTGTTTAAATACTAGTAATCACCGAACTTACTAGACTTATTGTCTGGCCCGTTTTCTTTCGTCCTCTTTTCTTCTGTCCCCTCCCCTCCCCCAGGTCCACAGGGAGTGAATACTGCAGCTTAATCAGACTTTTTGAAAGCTTCAAGAAAGTAGATGTATGATTGGGACTCTCTCTCTCACCTTGGCTATGGCTCTTGGACATTATCCTTCGGGATTTATGCACTTTTACTTTTGGTTTATGCTTCTTTATTGAATAATCAAGACAGAAATTATGGTGTAATGTTTTGAAGTTATTTTGAGACAATTTGATGTAATGCTTTTGTATCGAACTATGTATGCAATAAATGTTTGAATTTCGCTGCTTAAATTTATCTGTCTTGTAAACTTTTCTATGTCTTATACCTATAACCCTCCACCAAAGTTAAGGCATTCCCTTTGTGAGTGAACTTAACGGAGGTGGGGTGTTTCACTTGGTATCAGAGCAAAAGGTTTACCAGATCAGATAAGAATTTTTGAAAAACTATTTTCAAAAGAAATATAAAGAAACATTTTACAAGAAAAAGTGTTATTTTATTTTAAAGGCATAATCCCCCAAAGCCATATGCCTTATCATTCTATCCTATGTTTTGAATCTTTTCTTTATTGTTTCAGCATGTCTGGGAATCTTAACCTTCCAGAGGGTGTGTCGATACCTGGTTGGTTCAAGAGGTACTTAGAGGCTAGGGCCAACGATGCGGGCCCAGCAGATATTCCTCCTCCTCCAGCTGCGACGGTTCCTCCTCCTCCTCCTCCGCGTGCAAATGCTTTCTCAAAGATTTGTAGAAACTTTAGGGCCATGGGTGGAAAGGATTTCAAGGGAACTGAATCATTTGTAGAAGCAACGAATTGGCTCAAAGAAACTGAAGATCTATTCGATATCTTCGAGGTGGATGATAGACAAAAGATACAGTTGGCAGTGTGGTTGCTCAAAGACGAAGCTTCCTATTGGTGGGAAGTCACTAACGCTGAAAGACTTGTTGAAACATGGATGGATTTCAGAATAAGGTTTGAGATGAAATTCCTCTCACAAGCTGAGCGAAGTCTACAGCTGGAAAAGTTCTTGTCTCTTAGCAAGGAATCATGATGGTCAAGGAGTACGTCAACCAATTCAATCAGCTGGCCTGATTTGGACTGGACTTAGTGAATACTCCTCATAAGAAGGCTCTCCGTTTTGTCAAGGGATTGAATGAGCCTCTTCACAGTCTGGCTATGACCCATGTACCTATGGGGGCTATGTACGAGAGGTTGGTGGACATGGCACTCTTACATGAGGAAGACAAGGGCAAGAAAGAGGCAAAAGCGGAAGTGCCTCAAGATAAGAAGGGGGAGGGGTCGCAAAACAAGAAGGCTGATTCAAAGAAAGGCGAGAAGAACAACAAACCCTGTGAAAAGAGAAAGTGCAATTTTTGTGGCATTCCTGGACATCTGATCAAAGAGTGCAAGAAGAAGAAAAGGAAGATGGGTGGTTGTTTCCACTGTGGTGAGACAGGACATATGGCAAGAGCTTGCCCAAGGAAGCAAGGGCAGGGAGCTGGACCTTCTTCTGGAGGACAAATTCGCGCTCTCACGGCACCTCCGCAAGAACGAGGTAAAAATATTTCTTTCGAAAGTTTAGTCTATCTTTTTGATCATCCTGTTCGTACATTGTTTGATTCTGCCGCATCGCACTCATTTGTATTTGCTGATTTAGTTGAATCTCTGCACCTAGACACTAGTTTAGTAGAGGATCCCTTGGTTGTTTCAAATCCAATCGGAGACTCATCTTATTTGTCAATGGTTTGTTTGGATTTGAAAATATCTATTCTAAGCGTTGAGTTTAGGTGCAATGCCTATGTTTTGGGCTTCACGGGCTATGGATTGATTCTAGGCATGGATTGGCTATCCAGTAATGGTGTCATCCTCGACTGTGAAAAAAGAGTGGTTAGACTCCTGACTCGCCTTGGCAACACTCTTGAAATTTCTTGCAATCCCCTGAACTCTGTTATGCTAAGCTATCTAGAATCTCTTGATGCGTCTGTTGAGGACTTGCAGTCTGTAAAGGTAGTCCATGAATATTCTGATGTGTTTAAAGAGGTGAAGGGTTTACCCCCGAAGCGGGAGATAGACTTCCGCATATACCTCGTTGACAATGCAAAGCCCGTTGCCTTACCTGTTAGGCACATGGCCCCAAGGGAGCGGAAAGAGCTCAGCAAGCAAATTAAAGAGCTCCTAGAAAAGGGGTTTATAAGGCGGAGTATATCTGAATGGGACTCTCTAGTAGTGTTCGCAACTAAAGAAGATGGTTCACTTCACCTATGTGTTGATTATAGGGAGCTAAACAAGCTGACCAAGAAGAATAGACACCCACTCCCGAGAATAGATGATTTGTTCGATCAGCTTGTAGGTGCATCATTTTTCTCCCAATTAGATTTAGCTATCGGGTTTCACCAGCTAAGAGTGGCTGAGGACAGCATTGATAAGACAGCGTTCAGAACTCCGGATGGTTTCTTTGACTGGCTTGTCATGCCTTTCGGCTTGCCAAATGCACCTGCTTACTTCATTGATTTGATGAGCAGGGTGTTCAGGGAGTTCCTTAATAGGTTTGTGGTGTTCTTCGTGGATGACATTTTGATCTTCTCAAAAAGTGAGGAAGAGCATGCTCAGCACTTAAGGGAAGTCATGGATACTCTCCGTGCACATCAGTTGAAAGCCAAATTCTCCAAATGCCATTTCTTGAGAGAAGAAATTAGGTTCCTTGGACATGTGGTGTCCAAAGAAGGGTTAGCTGTGGACCCCGCAAAACTGGTTGTTGTGCAAGATTGGAAGGTTCCTCGAAACACAACCGAAGTCTGAAGTTTTCTCAGGCTAGCAGGCTTTTATCGAAATTTCATCAAAGATTTTGCAAAAATCTCAGCTCCACTCACAAGGTTGGCAAAGAAGAACCTAGCTTTCAATTGGGACTTGGATTGCGATATTGCTTTCCAACGTTTAAAAAGGGCTCTGACAACAGCCCCGGTTCTGACATTGCCTGATGGAAGCAAGATGTTTACAGTATACAAAGATGCATGCGGAATGGGACTAGGCACTGTTCTGATGCAAAAAGGGAAGGTAGTGGCTTATGGTGGAAGGCAGTTGAAAGTACATGAGTAAAACTACCCAACCCACGACCTAGAGTTGGCAGCCATCATTTTTGCGCTTAAGTCTTGGCGCCATTATCTTCTAGGTGAGAAATTTGAATTGTATACTGACCATAAATCGTTGAAATACCTCTTCTCATAGAAAGATCTCAACTTGAGGCAGCAAAGATGGATGGAGTTTCATGCCTCATACGATTTTGAGATTTCCTATACTCCTGGCAAGGGCAATGCCGTAGCAGACGCCTTGAGCAGAAAGAAACTGACCTTAAGCCCTCTCTTTGTAGAAAGGCAAAACTTGAAGTACATAGCCAACTTTGACTTTAGGCCCTCCTCTGAATTTGTACCTGGCCTATTAGCAACATTGGAAGTGCGGCCTACGCTTTTGGACTCAATAGGAGCCGTGCAACGTGAAGATCCTCAGCTAGTTGATATAATAGATAAGCTGGTTAGGGGTGAGACTTCGAGTCACCTCAATAGATACTCCATTGATGATAAGGGAAGGTTGAGGCGGGATGGAAGACTATGCGTCCCATAAGCAAGAGATTTGGTGGGGAATGTTCTCAAAGAGGCACACCATTCCAAGTTGACCATACACCCCGGTGGAGACAAAATGTACAAAGACATAAAAAGGATTTTCTTTTGGAGTGGCATGAAAAGAGATGTAGCAGAACTCGTCTCCAAGTGCATGATATGCCAGCAAGTCAAGGTGGAACAGAAGAAGCCTGGAGGTTTGCTTCATCCTCTAGAGGTTCCACAGTGGAAATGGGATAGCATCTCGATGGACTTTATAGATGGGTTGCCTAGGTCAAGAAGGGGCAACACCAGCATTTCGGTAATAGTGGACAGGCTCATAGAAAGCGCCCACTTTATACCCGTCAAGAGTAGAAGGACTGCCTCATCTCTAGCATCCATATATCTCAAAGAGATAGTTCGACTCCATGGGATACCCTCCAGCATAGTGAGTGATCGAGACCCTATCTTCATGAGCGAGTTTTGGAATAGTTTACAAGAGGCTGTAGGCACAAAGTTAAGCTTAAGCATGACCTATCACCCTCAAACCGATGGCCAGACGGAAAGAGTCAACAGAGTATTAGAAAACCTCTTGAGACTATGCATTCTTGACTTCGGAGGTACGTGGGAGGGTCATCTACCTTTGGTGGAATTTGCTTAGAACAATAGCTACCAAGCTACCATAGGCATGGCGCCTTTCGAAGCTCTATATGGAAGACCGTGCAGGTCGCCAACTTGCTGGTGGGAGTCCACAGACAAGCTCATACTTGGACCAGACATGATTAAGGAAACTTCAAAGAAAGTAGACTTGATACGAAGAAGAATGAAGACTGCCCAAGATAGACAGAAGTCCTACGCAGACAGAAGAAGAACTGACCTTGAGTTCGAAGTTGGAGACAAGGTGTTCTTTAAAGTATCTCCTTTGAGGAACGTCGTTCGCTTTGGGTCCTCAGGAAAGTTAGCACCAAGATTTGTAGGGCCGTTCCCTATCATCAAGAAGATTGGGAAGATGTCTTATAGGGTACAGCTCCCCGAAAGGTTGGCCAGGGTTCATAATGTCTTTCATGTCTCTCACCTGCGGAAGTGCTTACACGAGTCTGCGGAAGTGGTGGAATCAAGCATGCTAGAAGAAGTAGAAGTTGAACAAGAAGCAACTGTGAGGAGAGTTCCAACCTGTATCTTGGGAACATAAGTCAACAAGCTACACAACCGTGAAGTTAAGCTCATCAAAGTTCAATGGAGCAACGCCGAGGAAGATGCGACTTGGGAAACTGAGGACAGAATACGTGCAGCCTACCCTTTCTTTTTGAGGGTACATCTTTGATCTCTCTTTCCTTAAGTTTATGCTCGTATCTATCTTTTAGGTGTATCTCCTATCCTTTATCCTTAGGTAGAAACCTTTTTGGATGTAAGTGTAAAAACCCGTAACTTCCCCGTAAAGGAAAGCGTCGGATAGTTCGAGAACAAACCACAACAGAACGCAAACAGAAGAACGTTTCATTGTATATTACAACAATGCATCAGATTACAAGAATATACAGAGTATAAATGAATATTACACAGAAATATCAGAGATTTAAATTACATTTAAATACATAGCAGCGGAAAATAATACAATACACAACTAGAAGGAGATATACGGATACAAAGCTTTCCGGATATCGTTCCAGCTGTAAACCAGGATCCTGGGAATATAAATCTGCAAAACCAAAACTACTAGCTGCTCGTGTCGAAAATAAGGGCACCCAGAGTTTAGGTTAAAACAATAAACTCCAGGTCAGTCATGTGACTGGTGTGAGAACTAAAACAGTTAATCTTTATTTTTAAAGTTAGGTAAATCAAGGGACCACGCCGTATAACACGGAACGGGTTTCCTCCCAAGAATACCAGTGCATAAAACAAACAGCGCAATGCTAAATAAAGAAAAAATGAAGCTATTATAAGACCCAGTTCCCATCACACAATGCAATCGCAAGCCGGAGGATAGGGTTTTTACCTTATAATAGCCAAGAATGCTTGATACGTTTAAAACAAATCATTTGATACTATATTAAGTGCATAGTGTATAAAACAACTTCAAATCATAAGTATCAATCATAGGCGGCATGAGCGCCCCATCCCACTATGTCACCATACTAGGTTCTACAATTAAAACCGCAAATGTCACGTATTTGGAAATTGGATTTCCGTCTATGAACCGAGGCAAAAGATAGTCCTCAACCGATTCGTGACTGTCTAGCCCGAGCCACAGGCAAGCGCGCAGGCAAGCCTTTAGATCGTCAGGGCCGGTCCACCGATGTGGATTATTATGCCTGAACACTACGTCTCCCCACCCTATGGGGTGTAAGGCTGGTCCGTCTGCCGACCAGAATGCATCGGCCGAAACCGATATAACCGAGGCGCCTCGCAACAGCAACAACCACATAAGTCAAACTCGTCAGGGCATGTAAAACCACTGACGCCACTTCTAGCTAGAAAGAAACGCAAGTCCTCCCTGAGGTCCGTCTCCCGTTTTTGGTTCATACCGGGTGTGAAACTCGCGAATTCAAGTTACACAAAGCTGTGCCACACAGGCTGTGCTTTGATCATCACCACAAGACTTTGCTTTTCAATAGAAGCCTTGATCAATTGCCACTTAGGCGTGCCACACAGGCAATTCACTCCATGCGTTTGATATCCATCAATATATAACCCCTGAGCTCGTACGTCTCAGAGAAGGGCGTTAAGCAAGAGAATAAATTCTCCGCCGCCAAACAGATATATATTTAATAGAGATCAATCACACAGACTAAAATCCAATGTCAGACACACAGTCCATTTACAAGTTCGTTCTGGGTCTGAACGAAACCGGAGGCACCTAGTACCCCCGCATATCCATCGATCTCCAAGTACGTCTGGACGATCACCAACTGTTTCCATCTTCTTGGGCGTACAGCCCAATCAAGATCGTCAGAAATCACCCAAACGACGTGAAGAACTCCGGTCTTCGACCATCGTCTTCATCTTCGACTTATCGTCGTATCAGTTATCCAGAATGGGATAAACCCAGTCTTTCCGAATAACTCGCGTATATTTTAAATAAGTGTTACACAAACACAACATACGCCTCATTCCAACTCATCAGTCACTAACCGTAAATTAATCAAGAGAATAATTCCCCAAATATTAACCCCGAAGGCCGAAACCAACATCAGATCAATATCCAGAAAACCATTCTGCTTGGCTAACCGACAGTTAGTTTCTAAATTTCACATTCATAGGGAAAGATTCCCATTAATTTTATCAAAGATAAATTCCTTGAATTTATTCTTTAATCTACTTTTGAATTTCGATTCAACTAGTCGGGATTTACGAAACTTACTGAAGTAATCATTTGTTTTAATTTCCCAATCCCAACCTATTCATCCCATGAAGTAAAACTGGTAATACTTCATATCTAACACCACGGTGTTATTGGTAAATTCAATTACTATTTCACGTTCAAATCTAATTAAAGATTTAACTATCGCCTGGAGCAAAACTGGTGATACTCCATTTTCGATCATTTCAATCTAATTAAAGATTCATTAAAACTCCACTTAGTTTTAATCTTCGACTGGGTTAAAGAATCAGTGTCATTTAAAACACGATTCACGATAAACCCAAAATCACATTCCATTAATTATCGGGTTAAAGAACAAGTGTTATTTAAAACACTGTTCACGATAGACCCAAAAATCAAAACCAATTCAATTCCAATTAAATATTGTTTAATTGGTACACTTCATTAAATCTAAATAAAAAGGTTTAATCTTTTCTCAACTGGGTTCAAGAACAGTGTTAGTGAAGACACCATTCACGACAAACCCAAATCACATTCGATATTCAATACAAGGCTCTGAATAGAAAATATATCGGCTTATATTCAATATCAAATTCTACGACTAACAAATGTCGTATTGGAAATAACGATATAAATATATATCTTTCAAATTTCCATAACAACCTCTGTATATTCACGAATTCCAACATCGAAATATTTCGAAGACAATTTCGATTCAAATCCATTCCAATGCAATCATTGGAAATTTTGGTTATTTTTAAAACCCTTTTCGAATTCAATTTATTTATTCAAAAATAAATAGAATTATAATTCTAGTTCAAAACTAGTTCATTTCGATAAAAATCTATTTTTATCTTTTCAAATATGGAGTTTTTCATCCCAAATCTTCACAAATCATTTCTTATGATTTTACACAAATTATTACTATTTTTAATAATTTTATCAAGGCCCGTATAGTCGATTTCCGTCAATGGCCATCGAACTGCACTTACAGCGACCTTTTTCAAATTTGATTTGGACGTAACTCCAAATCCAACCGTTAGATTTCAAATTTCTAATATTCGTTAGAAAGCTCTTTTCGATACGAACCCAACGGTTCCGGTTTCAGGAGAATCCGACGGTCGGATCTCCCGTAATGTCCGTTTGAAATAAATGGTCGAAATTCACGAACTGCCGCGACGCGGCGCGTTCTATTCAGGCCATTATATTATATATATAATATATATAATATATACTTCGTCGATTTCTATTTAAAACGAATTATATAAATAGTTTTAAATTCGTTTCAAAAGCAATTTCAACTTCCTTTTCAATTCAAATCAAAATTGAATTCTTCTTTATAAATTCGTTTTAAAATTCATTTCTATTCGATTCAAATTTCAATTCAATTTGAATTCATTTCAAAATCGTTTTCAATTCAATTCATTTCGAAATCGTTTTCAATTCAATTCATTTCGAAATCGTTTTCAATTCAATTTATTTCGAAATCGTTTTCAATTCAATTTATTTCGAAATCGTTTTCAATTCAATTCATTTCGAAATCGTTTTCAATTCAATTCATTTCGAAATCGTTTTCAATTCAATTCGAATTCATTTCTATTCAATTTCAATTCGAATTCATTTCTTTTTAATTTCAATTCGAATTCATTTCTTTTTAATTTCAATTCGAATTCATTTCTTTTCAATTTCAATTCGAATTCATTTCTTTTCAAAATTTCAGATTTTGAAATCACTTTCGATATTCATTATAAAATGAATAAAATCGATATATATATATATCGTTCACGTCAAAATGGCGTCAATCTAATCAATACGGCTTCATATATTCCTATTTTCAAATATTCTATTTCAAATATTTCTTTTTCAAATATTTCTTTTTCAAAACTGGAATGAGGCCCAATCAATTACCATATAATGTTAATTATATGGATTTTCTACAACACATGTATATAATAGCTTTGAAAAATAATCAACCATCAACCAAAGTGCACTACACTGTATAAGCATCAAATATAAATATCTAACGCTTATAACAGCCTGTCAATCAATCGATCGACATATTTAATCAATCAGGATGAGTGAACTTCAAATTTCATCCTAACACCCGTGTGGGGTTTCAAACAATCAAACACAGATTTTATTTGTGCAGTTGGGCGATGTGTAAAATTTATCGACCCAATCAATATCCTTCAAATAGGTGTACATAAACAAACCGTCTGGTTTGTAAATGAATATTTATTTATTCACATTCACGTTAAAAATTATATTTTTAATGATAAAACATTTTATTCCAACATATGAATTTCTATTCAGTTCATTCTTTAAATAAAATGATATTTTTATTTTTCTAACATATTTTAGAAAATTTCGGCGGCATAACAGCACGATACTAGAAACGGGACAAGGCCTAGCCTTATCCCCGGTCTAGTGAAGGCCCACGCCATTCACACATCAATCAAATCCATTCATCTCACCAAACAATTCAAATTCAAATCAAATAATCTAACTTATTTTTGCAATCAAACAAACAAGTCCATGGTCTGTGGACGATTGTGTCGGGTGCTACTAAGAACCGTCTGCATCCTAGTATATATATATATAACTAGAAAAGAAATTGAAAGGTGAGAAATTCTCACCGAAAGCTATCCAATCATCCTGACTCTACTTCGATATAGATCTTCTTCGCTCTCGCCTTTTTGACATCTTCGTTGTCCGCTTTCACTACATATGTAAAAATCGAATTTTTACTTCGCTATTCAATATATAAAAATCATATTTTTATTTCGAAGTTCAATATATAAAAATCATATTTTTCTTTCGAAGTTCAATATATAAAAATCCTATTTTTATTTCGAAGTTCAATATAAAAAAATCCTATTTTTATTTCGAAGTTCAATATATAAAAATCATATTTTTATTTCGAAGTTCAATATATAAAAATCATATTTTTATAAATATAGATTCCGCCTTTTCCATTTTAAAAATCAAATCTTTTCTTTTACTTTTTAAAGTTTAACTCTTTTACTTTTCAAGTTTAAATCTTTTCTATTTTAAAGTTTAAATCTTTTCTATTTTAAAGTTTAAATCTTTTCTATTTTAAAATCTAAAAATAAAATCAGTTTTTAAATGTTTTTTTCAAACTCAGTTTTTACTTCTTTTTCAAAATCAGTTTTTTTCAAGTAAATAAAATTCAGTTTTTCAAGTAAATAAAATTCAGTTTTTCAAGTAAATAAAATTCAGTTTTTCAAGTAAATAAAATTCAGTTTTTCAAGTAAATAAAATTCAGTTTTTCAAGTAAATAAAATTCAGTTTTTCAATCGTTTTAAAAATATCAGTTTTAAAATGCTTTTAAAAGAAAAACAGTTTTATACCTAATTAAAAATAAATCAGTTTTTAAATTCTGTTTTTATAAAATAAAAAATAAAATAATAAAATAAAAAGAAATACTTACAGAGAGGGGGGGGGTTGGAGACGTCGGCGGCACTGGCTTCCAGGGGGGCGGCGTCGGTCCGGTGGTGGTCAGCTTGGGGGGGGGGGGCAGCTCGGTTTTGTATAGGGTTCGTGGGTTTTGGGATATAAGAGGAGAGAGGAGGGACCGCAGGGAGGAGAGAGAGAGCAGGGGAGGGCGGAGCTAGGCGGGCGATCATCGGAGAGGCGGTGGCCGACCTGGTGGCGCGGTGATGTGGGAAGAGGCGACGCCTTTTCTTTTTTTTTTCTTTTTCTTTTTTTTTAATAAACTGAATCTAAACGTGGAAAGGGGGGGCCAAGGTAATAGGGAAGGAGAAGTTAATTTTTTTTTTATTATTAATTTAATTATTTTATTTTTCAAAAAGTTGACTTTCACATACGACCTCTAAACGAGGCCCACCACCTGTCGTCCATAGCGTTTTACCCCCATTCCGAACACAATGGGATATGTATCGCAAGCTGATTCGATCGTTTCGATCAGTTTCCGTTAAATTTACATTTAAATCACTATATTGAATTTAAACGCGCATTTCAAATTACCGGGGTCACATACTAACTCTAAAAATTCTCGAAAAATATTTTCTAGCTTCGTATTGACGATACGGTCCTAACAAAACTACTTTCGTCGAATTCTGAGACCGTTGGAAAAGGGGCCAATTTCCAGTCGATTAAAATCAACTGAAACTGGTCAAACGCGTTTTCCTTTGCCACGCTCACCTATTGATTCGAAAAAATATGAAATTTGAAACCTAGCAATAATTTAACACTACGGATCCAACAAAAGTGGTTTCGTCGAAATCCGAGGTCATTTGCAAAATGTCCATTTTTAAGGGCCTGAATTCCATAGCGACTATTCAGAATTTTCAACTGGACATATCTTTGGATTCCCGCTATGAAATTTTGATTATTCGGATTCGCTAGAAAGATACTATCAATTAGATCCCATTATTTTTGGTTTCACTAAAATCCGGATTATTTTGCACCCGGTACATTCAATTGAAGTTTGAAATCGAATTATCGAACTACCGCGCCATTTTCAATTCTATTTATAATTATATATAAATATTTATATTCTAACGATGACGCGTATAAATATATACGTTCTAATTCTATTCAAAATAAATTTCTCGACAATATTATTTAAAATAATCTATTTTAAATATTCAAAATTCGCTATAATCGCCAAAATAAAAATTTCAAACTGGCTCGCATTTTACGGGGTGTTACAGTAAACATGTAATTGAAACATGTTATGGTTGATGGTTGCAAGTGATTGCAAGTGGTTGCTCGTGGATGCATATACACACACATTAGGTATTAGATCGGCTCAGTCACTTTCATATTGCATATACATATATGTATTTATATATGGATTGAAACTTGATGTGTTAGCATATGGACGTTGCATTTGTATGAATAGTTGTGCACTCATGTAGGAAATTTTGAGTAGGAAAAATTGCATACATAATGGAATCATGGCACTGACCTAATTTTCATTAAGGAGGTCAACTGAATCAGTGGACCACCTGATTTTGCATTAGATAAGGACATGTACACACACTATGCATATGATCATGAAGCATTAGAAACCTTTTAAGGACATTGGACGCCTATATTTGATGGTTGAGTAGATGGGTGATTGGATGGTAGGATATAAGTCCTTCCCGACTTGAAGATTTTGGGGACGAAATCCTAAAAGGAGGGGAGAATGTAACACCCCGTACTTTCTTTTAATGTTATAGTAACGAATTAATTAATACTTAATTTCAAATATGAGAATTAAGGGAAATGGGTTACGCCATTGCGTTTGTCTCAGAATACTGCTTGAGATAGAGTCCGAGTTTGCGTGACTTGGACTTCGTATAAAGAAGTTATGGCCTCCAGAAGTTTCAGAAATTCAAATAAATTCAAACAACTCAAGCTAGATTTCAAAATTCAAACAGAAGCCAGAAGCGGGCTGGGCGGGAAAATCCCCGCACAGGTAGGTCGACCAGGAGGTCGACCCTAGTGTCGACCTCCCCCCTAGAGGTCGACCTAGGGGTCGACCTTAGGGTCGACCTGGCCCTCGGACAGATCTGAATTTTGAACGACTGATGACTTGTTGCTGAGTCATTAGGGTTTCTGGATGGTCCTGATCTGGTCTGAGTGGCTATGATTAACCCTAGGTTCATCCGACGGCTATAATTAAATTGAAATTCTATATAAAAAACTCAATGCCCAACCTAAAAACACACATAAAAATAATCCTAGAACTGAAATGCCGTCAGTAAAGAAATTGGAATAGCCGTCACCACTTTTTCTGAAACAAGATAGGAGCCTACATCAAAATCAAATTAAAACTAGTCTAATTCAACGATCTTCATCAAAGGCGCGCATCTCCAATTTCAGAATTCAGATTTCAGAAATCAAGAATTCCTTTAAGTTTGTAAGTTGGTTATTATGTAGATTTAAATGTTCTCTTTTTTTTAAAATGAAATCGTGGCATGTTGTAACTCGAATATGTAATGATGCTTATATATATGAGATAATGAAGTTTGATTCTAATGTATCTTAAATTACTGTTGCGATTGATCATGCCTATATGTTTGTGGTTGTAAACATACTGTATTGTATGTTATTGGAATATACTACGATTGGGTAAGGAACTTATTATGCCAACAAAATAGTGAAACATGTCGTGTTGTAATTTGGTGGTTATTTGCAAGTTTATGATCTAAATCACATACTCACATGTTAGATCAACATTCATGAATATTTAGAACTATGTCAAGTTGAATCTGTTTATGTTGCAAGATTGGATTTGTAGTCCTCTTATGTTTTAACACAAGTTATCATGCTAAGTTGTGATTTAAATATGTTGGTAGTAGTTCTCTTATGTTGTAACACACATAAGTTATCATGCCAAGTTGTGATTTAAATATGTTCATAGTGTCTTTCTTATGTTTTGACATACATAAGTTAGTATGCTAAATTTTGGTTCAAAATTTTGTTTATATGTAAAACCTCCATGTTAGACCCATATCAAGTTTACATGAAAATTAGATCCAACTTAATCACAAGTTCACCTTTACCTGTTTAGTTAAGATAATGATACATTTATGCCAAGTTACATGTGTTAAGTTAAATGTATGCTATTTTATGTTTATTTCATGTTCCTTGTTTATTACCCCTTTTTGTTTATGGGTTTGGGCTAATTTGCTAGCCCAACATTTTATGTAATTCATACGTACGTTCTACGGGGATAACGATGGGAAAACATGAAAATTCATGGCATAGGTTAGTTCATAGAATGGTATATTTGATATACCATTTATTATGAGCAATATTTGAAAAGATAATTATGGCATGAGTAAATTAAAATTAATTTACATAAAGAAATTAGACATATATATATATATATATATATATAAATGTGAATTTAAAAAAGATGAATATGCCCAACCCGAGGCTAGACTGAGTTGTGGTGTAAATCTGCCCGGAAACGACCGGCATATCCAGTGACCACAACAAGATCTGTCTAATGTGGGTGGTTAGTGCATCAAGCCCAAAAAGAATCTGAGGTTAGACTGAGTTGTGGTGTAAATCTGCCTGGAACCGACTGGCACTTCCAGTGGCCACAACAAGACCTGTCTAATGTGAGTGAGCTTTAATAAATTAAAGCTATGTCAGGATTGGTAGGGTTAAGCCAATTTAGGGAAATACTTAACCGATTCAACATGTTAACTAAACGAATGGGTGGGGTTAGGTAAACTTGGACACTTAACCAAATAAACATATTGAATAGAAAACCCTAGTAACGGGGACCCGTTTCAGCAGTAACCCACATAGATGTATCATGATACCCTGAAACTAGACAGGGTGGGGCACGATTACTGGGCTAAATTATAAGCGGTCAAAACGTCGGCGGTTGGTGGGCCAGTGTAGGTTCCGATGGAGTATGGGCTTGCACGTACTCCGGAGTGGGAAAAGCAGGCTGTAAAGGCTCGCAAATCCGTACTATCTGAGTTGACTAATAATACCACACGTCCAACCCAAATTGCATAGAAATATGAATCATTATTAGAAAGAAGTTAGAGGATGAGAAATAGAAAGAAAGAAATATTAGAATATAAGAAAATGAAGATCACAAACTCACAGCGGAATGAATAAAATATATTAAATAACATAAACTTTTGAAATACAAATCAGTAACTATATATACATACCATTATCAGAGCACAACAGTTATTCCTGGAACAGTTACAAACACCTGTTTCCAGATACAAACATGGTTCACAACGGAATATATGATAGTCTATAGCTAACTGGTGAAGCCTCCTGCTTCCAGCTCTTCCATGTGAATCTGAAAAATCCCGACTACTTGACTGCCCGTACAAAATTGGGCACCCAACAGTTTAGGGAAAACAAACAAAATAAACTCAGGGTCAGTCATTGGACTGGTGTGAGTAAACTCCAACCATTTATATAACTTTCAAAATCCTTTCGAAAGAAAAGATAATAGTAAGACCAGCCCACACATAAACACGGACGGTTTTTACCTTACTATAACCCAAAACACTTTGATACGAAAATCCAGTGATATTACAATAATGTCTAAATCAAATAAATAGAATCTAGCGGAACGCTTGCATCTCACGCTCCATATATAATATAAAATCAAAAACCGCATGGCGCTTATTGGAGATTGGATTTCCAACATGACAAGGTATGGAACCACCTTCCGATCAGTGTACTCTAGTGGCGATACACTGGGGTTCAACAAGAATATCTTGCAACCCGGCCCACACATGACCGACCACTCATTTCGCTTGAGTGTATCGAATGTATATCACCAACGGTTGGGATCAGCAACCGTTTCCCGAATGGGACAGCATCGAATAGAATAAGAAATTAAATGAATCCCTAGATAGGTGATAATACACCCTAATGGGAGCGACCCACATAGCCATGCTGCCTGCCCGATTTTTATCATTTCCCTGTTGTTGAGGCATGAGGCTACGCTCACTTTCTATTCATTGATAGCACAATCACATTGAATGCCACATTGTCAGATCCGTTAATCACTACTTGATTGGCACAAATATTCTAGATGTTATGCTAAGGGAATAAATCCGTTGCAACCATATATATTTACACAGAACAATCATATTTGATCATTGGAAATATTCTGTCAGACATTCGTCCATATACATTCGTTCTGGGATTGAACGAAACCGAAGGCACAATTTCTACTAATAGAAAAGGTCCTTGCACTTTACTCCGTCTTCGATTATCTTCATATAATCTGATTCGCAATGCAACTGCCAATATAGAGTGGTTCACGTATAATAATCCAACCGGTCTCTCCATATTGACAACGATATTGGCAAACACTTCGATAGTCGGTTCTTTAACTATCGAAGAAAAATAAACAAAACATCCATTCATCCATAACATCAATCAATCACTGGGCCTGTTAATTAATATTTCATTAATTAAATCACTTCCTCATTTCCCTATCAATATTCGTTAGCCATATATTTTCAGTGACCTTGTTGGACTCTAATGCTATTTGAAAAAACATTTCCCTATATCATCTCCTTTTATTTTCTACACTTAGAAAATATATTCTATTTGAAATTTAAAACAATTTCAATCACTTATCTCTTTCCCAACTACTTTAATTATACTCAGGAAACATTACTTTTATATTTCCAAATTTTCCACCACTTGGGTTAAAACGAATGCTGTGTAAAACATCGTTACAACAACCCAAAATATTTTATTCAACTAACTCTTTTTCAAACACTTCTCTTTGAGACTGGATCTTGCTATTTATCAATTAAAAATGAATTCAATCAAGTTGGGGTATAACTACCTCTCAGACCTTGACTGAAAACATCCTCAACTTCAAAACGGCAAAACCACTAATCTCGAATAAACACACTATAAAACCCGATTATTCATTTTTAAAACATGTATATGGTTCACTTTCTATTTCTAATTTATAGATTTCCCTTTTTGTTTACAATATTCTATTTTTTTTATTTCGTTTCCTTATCGAATTCTATATATATATATCCATACATTGATTTCTAACTATCAAATTTTCTTAAAAATATTCTAACTCCTTAAATTCCCGGAAAAATTCGCCATAACCTCCCTTGTACCGGGAGCATCAGGATATTTCAAATAGCCTCCCATGGCCCTCACCAATCCAAAAGAAAAAGAAAGAACCAAGCGGCTTGCCGAAACGGAGCATCAAATCTTATGTATGAATTTAAACATGTACCTTTTTGTCGGGCACATAAATAAAAATCTTCATATACTCCATCCCATACCTGTCTAACACATGCTCACCTGTTTTCAATTCAATTCAACACTATCCAATCGTTTGAATTCAGTTTCACTCATTTATTCTTTATTTATCTATTTTTCCTATTTCACTTCTTGTTTGAACATAACATGTTCAAATAAAATATTTAACTTGCTCATAACCAAATTGAATTTCCATTTCAATTCTAGTTTCATTTTCGATTTCGAATATAAATTTTCAAATCGAATTTACATATTCAAAGCCCAATATCAATTCGTAATCTCATTAACTAATTACTATTCAAATTATTTAGTTCTAGTCAATACTCAAAAATCTGATTTTTGTTTCAAAAATAAATTCATTACTCCACTTGGGTTCACATATGTTTTACAACTCATATCTGAAATTTCTAAATAGAAATTCGGATTTTTATTCGCTAAAAATCCTTTATAAAATTAAATAAACCGTTATGGTTTTTAAATGGTTATGGTGTTATTTTTCTGAAAATTTGATTTTGACATAACTCAAAATATATACGACGAAATTCAGAATTTTTTTTTCATTAGAAAACTATTATCAAATCGGTCCTGACGTTTCTTGTTTCAAAGAATTCCGACTTCAATTGAGTTCTGTATACTCAATTGAAGTTTGAAACGCCAATTTGCGAACTGCAGCACTGCGGCGTGTTCGTTTTAATTATATTTATATATATAAACGTTTGAACTTCATTTATAATAAATTCAACTCCATTTTAACTCTATTCAAATTCTAATATTCAAACTCCATTTCATTTCTGTTTGAGTTCTAATATTCAAATTCCATTTTAACTCTATTTGAAATCTATATTCAAATTCCCATTTCAAATTCTATTTTGAAATTCTATTTTCAAATTCCATTCAATCTATTTGAATTCTATATTCAAATTCCATATTTAACTATTTGAATTCTATATTCAAAATTCCATATTTAAACTTTCTTTATTCAAATCTATTTTCAAACTCCATTTGAATTTCAATATATTTTCAAACTTCATTTAGATTTCTATCTTCAAATCAATTTTCAAACTTCATTTGAATTTCTATATTCAATCTATATTTGAATTTTCTTTATTCGAATTCCATTCCAATTCTCTTTGAATTTAATATTCAAGTTATCTCTTGATAATTTATTCATTTTATTTATAAACACCATTTTTTCAGATTTCCTTGTTTAATATTTAAACAAGTTCCCTTTTCAATTTTTTTTTAAATCCAAAATCTCATTTTGGAAATTCTATTTATAATAACTTATAAATATAAATACCAATTTATTTTCTTATTCAATTCAACTTCTACTTAAATAAATTTGAATTAATCGAATTCACATCATAAATCCTTATCGATTTATTTTCGTTCAATTTATATTCTAAACATCAGAATAAATTCCATTGTTTATTTCTTAAAACGATTTCCCTATTCATATTTTTAAATTCACATTTGAATTTAAAAATTCGAATTATCCAATGATAATTTCCCTTTTCATTTACAAGCACCATTTATTTTACTTGTTTATATAGTTAAACAAGTCCATTTCAAATTCATTTGAAAAAAATCTTTATTTGGGAAAAATGAATTTCCCTTTCCAAATTCACACTTGGATTTTTATTTCTGAATTATTCAATGATAATTCATTTCACTTTATTTATAAACTTCGTTTATAAGTGAACTATTTATAAACTTCATTTATAAAAGAACTACTTGTTTTATTTTCAAAACAAGTTTATATTTCAAATCTATTTAAAAATTCAAAATCTATTTTTTCTAAAATAGAATTTCACTTTTAAATCTCAAATACCCCTTTCAGGGTATTTTTATAAATTAACACTTAGCCCAGTGATATTTAAAACAATCAAATCATCCAATTTTCAATCATTTGATTTTTAACACATCATATATGAATATATATGAAATCAAGCAAACAAACAAACATATAATATATTTTTGAGGAACCCAGTCGGATTCCTCCAACTTGTTTTCCTGCATCCACAGAAGTTAGTCAACATAGTAATACCCATCCTGTTTCGAGGCAGGACATCGCGGTATGAAGGTCATCTACTAATATATATTTGTGGGGCGCATAGGGAAATCATCCGCTATGAAACTGCGGGCATCCGCTAATGAGACTGCGGGAATCCAACCAATCATCAACCCAATATATATATATATATATAATAGTCAACCCTAAATAACTAATGTATTTAAAGCAACCAGAAAAATCCAAACAAGCAACAACAATTATTTTTAATGGATAAAAATAATTTTAAATAAAGGGTGAGTGAGATTTACCCACCGGGATTTTCCATTGTTGAATATCCAAATAAATCCCGTTTAATTTCAGCTTAAGTGATCCGCAACTATAAAATTCTTGACTTACTCCATTCGATAAAACCTTGCATATATTTTCATATGACATTCATTATTTAAGCCATCAAACATTCTAAAAGTAAATAAAGAATTTAATTAAAATATTTACCTTTCTAAATCCCCCTCTTTTTTTATTTTATGATATTTTTACCAAAGATTTCACAACAAATCTCCAACTCCCAATCTTGCTCCTTCAAGGCAGATTCTTCACTGTAAACTTTATTGCATTCACCACCTAACATAACATCACAGACCACGCCACAGCATCCAAGACTAAATCCCTTAACGCCATCATTGTATTTCTCCAATTTGTGACCGCCAGAACTCAGAGTCTTCCCAATCACTAATCTCGAACAACCGTAGGCTCAAGAAAACTGTCGAAGACCCCCCTTCACACAGTTCGACCATCAGAGCATCGAGCGACCTCCCCTTCTCTCCCTGCTTCATATACCCCTCTCAGTTTGCCTTCGAACCCCAAAATCAAGTCACGATGACTGTTGTTGTTGATATGAAATTCTACCCAAAATATGAGAAGTGCGATTTATAAAACAACATTGAACTTAGATCTCTGCCTCCGAAAACTCGCGATTCCCTCCTTACTGTCCTTCTCGAATTTGAGATGAAGTGATAATTTATTTCGAAGGCTCTAATTTTATAAAGAAGGGTTTCGATTACTTTGTTTAAGAGGAGGATGTTACGGTATATAAGGAGAGGTGCGGCCATTTACTTTGTGGAGTGGAAGAGGAGAACATGGTTGATTTTCCTCCTTTCGTTTTTCTGTGAATGAGTATCGACCATTTTTATTTATGAAGAATTACAGAGGGATGTCGCGATTTTATAGAAGAAGAAGGGGACATGAAGTACATGGCAAATCTTTATATTTATTTTAAAAAGATTTTCTAATTAATTTGATTTGATTTAAAGAGATTTTCATTCTTTTTAAAAGGATTCTGATTTGATTTTGATCCTATCCACAATCAAATATCTCGGGGTTCATTAATTTACACCATGAATCGCTATTTTAAAGTAACCACTGTTATTTCAATAGTGTAACACTATTCTGAACTAACTGAATATATTTTGATATTTAATTTGAACATAAATATAAATAACCAAAATAAATTAATATAATATAATTTAAATTCAAGTAGAAATTCATATTAACCATTTAAATCATTTTGACTCCATTTTAAATCCAAATTGAATTACTTAAGATTCTCGTATTACGATAATTATATCGATAATTCAATATAAAAATCGATTTATATTATCAGCTCAATATTTAAAATAATATTAAATATTCAAAATAAGTCGACCAGAAAATCTGGGTCGTTACATTCTTCCCCCCTTAAAATAATTTCGTCCTCGAAATTGCTAAGGTAGGAAAAATGGTACAATCCATTATTTTTCAAAATCTCACTTATGTTGAAACTCAACTCCTCATATTTCAACAAATTCAGTCTAACCAAAACTTTTTGTTTTTACACATTTAATATAAATGATTTACACCCAGTCCAAATTCGATTCAATCTTATTTAATTTGAATTTCATTGATTTATTTACCTCGATCCATTTAACTTGCTTAAGTTAAATTTAAACTTCAAAATTCAAATTCCTGGGTTTTCCTTTCGAATCCTTCTGAAATCACATAAATATATACATATATATTTATTTCCATTTCAAATTCAAAACATTTGAATTTTCCCAGCTACTGAAGTGAGTTTAGTGCCTTATCATTTTAAAAATAAATTCAAAATGATTTTACTTCAAAAATCCTTTTAAAACAAAGCTATATTGTTCTAATATACTTCCAAAAATATTTCAAACTTCCCAGGATTTAAATTCCAATTTATGGTTTGGATCTAACTCCAGTTGATCTCATTTGTATATTTCATTTTTATATAAATTCTACTTAGTTAGATATAACCATTCCAATTTTATAATATCATTTGATTATAATAACAACCAACTCATCCATGTATTACTATAATTTCATAAAATTATTCTTTATACATCAGAACAAAATTTTGGGTAAAATAATTTCATTTACCCACTTTAAAACAATATCGTGTTCAATCTTCTGTTCAAGTGTTTAGAAATTCCTATCGACTTTGTGGCGTCCCACTATTCGATCAGAATTCATAAACCACTCAACAGACTAACCAATACAATATAAAACAATTTTTATATCAAATAACAAATACGCTCTCTCGTATATATACACTTAGCTCATTCTAGGGTATTACTAACCCTATCTCTAACGAGCACATCCCAAAGCCTACGTATTCGCTCAACCTAAGCTCTGATACCAACTGTAAAGGCCCGCAAATCCGTACTATCTGAGTTGACTAATAATATCACACGTCCAACCCAAATTGCATAGAAATACGAATCATTATTAGAAAGAAGTTAGAGGATGAGAAATAGAAAGAAAGAAATATTAGAATAGAAGAAAATGAAGATCACAAACTCATAGAGGAACGAATAAAGTATATTAAATAACATAAACTTTTGAAATACAAATCAGTAACTATATATACATACCATTATCAGAGCACAACAGTTATTCCTGGAACAGTTAGAAACACCTATTTCCAGATACAAACATGGTTCACAGCGGAATATATAATAGTCTATAGCTAACTGGTGAAGCCTCCTGCTTCCAGCTCTTCCAAGTGAATCTGAAAAATCCCGACTACTTGACTGCCCATACAAAATTGGGCACCCAACAGTTTAGGGGAAACAAACAAAATAAACTCTGGGTCAGTCATGGAACTGGTGTGAGTAAACTCCAACCATTTATTTAACTTTCAAAATCCTTTCGAAAGAAAAGATAATAGTAAGACCAGGCCATACATAAACACGGACGGTTTTTACCTTACTATAACCCAAAACACTTTGATACGAAAATCCAGTGATATTACAATAATGTCTAAATCAAATAAATAGAATCTAGCGGAACGCTTGCATCTCACGCTCCATATATAATATAAAATCAAAAACCGCATGGCGCTTATTGGAGATTGGATTTCCAACATGACAAGGTATGGAACCACCATCCGATCAGTGTACTCTAGAGGCAATACACTGGGGTTCAACAAGAACATCTTGCAACCCGGCCCACACATGACCGACCACTCATTTCGCTTGAGTGTATCGAATGTATATCAGCAATCGTTTCCCGAATGGGACAACATCGAATAGAATAAGAAATTAAATGACTCTCTAGATAGGTGATAATACACCCTAATAGGAGCGACCCATATAGCCATGTTGCCTGCTCGATTTTTGTCATTTCCCGTTGTTGAGGCCTGAGGCTATGCTCACTTTCTATTCATTGATAGGACAATCACTTTGAATGCCACATTGTCAGATCCGTTAATCACTACTTGATTTGCACAAATATTCTGGATGTTATGCTAAGGGAATAAATTCGTTGCAACCATATATATTTATACAGAACAATCATATTTGATCATTGAAAATACTCTGTCAGACATTCGTCCATATACATTCGTTCTGGGATTGAACGAAACCGACGGCACAATTTCTACTAATAGAAAAGGTCCTTGCACTTTACTCCATCTTCGATTATCTTCATATAATCTGGTTCGCAACGCTACTGCCAATGTAGAGTGGTCACGGATAATAATCCAACCAGTCTCTCCATATTTACAACGATATTGGCAAACACTTCGATAGTCGGTTCTTTAACTATCGAAGAAAAATAAACAAAACATCCACTCATCCATAATATCAATCAATCACTGGGCCTGTTAATTAATATTTCATTAATTAATTCACTTCCTCATTTCCTTTTCAATATCCGTTAGCCAAATATTTTCAGTGATCTTGTTGGACTCTAATGATATTTGAAAAAACATTTCCCTATATCATCTCCTTTTATTTTCTACACTTAGAAAATATATTCTATTTGAAATTTAAAACAATTTCAATCACTTATCTCTTTCCCGACTACTTTAATTATACTCAAGAAATATTACTTTTATATTTCCAAATTTTCCACCACTTGGGTTAAAACGAATGTTGTGTAAAACATCGTTACAACAACCCAAAATATTTTATTCGACTAACTCTTTTTCAAACACTTCTCTTCAAGACTGGATCTTGCTATTTATCGATTAAAAATGAAATCAATCAAGTTGGGGTATAACTACCTCTCAGACCTTGACTGAAAACATCCTCAACTTCAAAACGGCAAAACCACTAACCTCGAATAAACACACTATAAAACCCAATTATTCATTTTTAAAACATGTATATGGTTCGCTTTCTATTTCTAATTTATAGATTTCCCTTTTTGTTTGCAATATTCTATTTTTTTATTTCGTTTCCTTATCGAATTCTATATAAATCTATACATTGATTTTTAACTATTAAATTTTCTTAAAAATATTCTAAATCCTTAAATTCCCGGAAAAAATCGCCATAACCTCCCTTGTACCGGGAGCATCGGGATATTTCAAATAGCCTCCCATGACCCTCACCAATCCAAAAGAAAAAGAAAAAGCCAAGCGGCTTGCTGATACGGCGCATAAAATCTCATATATGAATTTAAACATGTACCTTTTTGTCGGGCACATAAACAAAAATCTTCATATACTCCATCCCATACCTGTCTAACATGCTCACCTATTTTCAATTCAATTCAACACTATCCAATCGTTTGAATTCAGTTTCGCTCATTTATTCTTTAATTAGCTATTTTGCCTATTTCACTTCTTGTTCGAACATAACATGTTCAAATAAAATATTTAACTTGCTCATAACCAAACTGAATTTCCATTTCAATTCTAGTTTCCTTTTCTATTTCGAATATAAATTTTCAAATCGAATTTACTTATTCAAAGCCCAATATCAATTCGAAATCTCATTAACTAATTACTATTCAAATTAGTTAATTCTAGTCAATACTCAAAAATCTGATTTTTGTTTCAAAAATCAATTCATTACTCCACTTAGGTTCACATATGTTTTACAACTCAAATCTGAAGTTTCTAAATAGAAATTCGGATTTTTATTCGCTAAAAATCCTTTTATAAAATTAAATAAACCGTTATGGTTTTTAAATGGTTATGGCGCTGTTTTTCTGAAAATTTGATTTTGACATAACTCAAAATATATACGATGAAATTCAGAACTTTCTCTTTCATTAGAAAACTATTATCAAATCGGTCCTGATGTTTCTTGTTTCAAAGAATTCCGACTTCAATTGAGTTCTGTATACTCAATTGAAGTTTGAAACGCCAATTTGCAAACTGCAGCGCTGCGGCGAGTTCGTTTTAATTATATATATATATATATATATATATATATATATATATATATATATATATATATAAACGTTTGAACTTCGTTTATAACAAATTCAACTCCATTTTAACTCTATTCAAATTCTAATATTCAAACTCCATTTCATTTCTGTTTGAATTCTAATATTCAAATTCCATTTTAACTCTATTTGAAATCTATATTCAAATTCCCATTCCAAATTCTATTTTCAAATTCTATTTTCAAATTCCATTCAATCTATTTGAATTCTATATTCAAATTCCATATTTAACTATTTGAATTCTATATTCAAAATTCCATATTTAAATTTTCTTTATTCAAATCTATTTTCAAACTCCATTTGAATTTCAATATATTTTCAAACTTCATTTGGATTTCTATCTTCAAATCTATTTTCAAACTTCATTTGAATTTCTATATTTAATCTATATCTGAATTTTATTTATTCGAATTCCATTCCAACTCTCTTTGAATAGTTATCTCTTGATAATTTATTCATTTTATTTATAAACACCATTTTTTCAAATTTCCTTGTTTAATATTTAAACAAGTTCCCTTTTCAAATTTCTTTTTAAATCCAAAATCTCATTTTGGAAATTCTATTTATAATAACTTATAAATATAAATACCAATTTATTTTCATATTCAATTTAACTTCTACTTAAAAAAATTCGAATTAATCGAATTCACATCATAAATCCTTATCGATTTGTTTTCATTCAATTTATATTCTGAACATCAGAATAAATTCCGTCGTTTATTTCTTAAAACGATTTCCCCATTAATATTTTTAAATTCACATTTGAATTTAAAAATTCGAATTATCCAATGGTAATTTCCCTTTTCATTTACAAGCACCATTTATTTTACTTGTTTATATAGTTAAACAAGTCCATTTCAAATTCATTTGAAAAAAAAAATCTCTATTTGGGAAAAATAAATTTCCCTTTCCAAATTCACACTTGGATTTTTATTTCTGAACTATTCAATGATAATTCATTTCACTTTATTTATAAACCTCGTTTATAAGTGAACTATTTATAAACTTCGTTTATAAAGGAACTACTTGTTTTTATTTTTAAAACAAGTTTATATTTCAAATCTATTTAAAAATTCAAATTCTGTTTTTTCTAAAATAGAATTTCACTTTTAAATCTCGTATACCCTTTCAGGGTATTTTTGTAAATTAACACTTAGCCCAGTGATATTTAAAACAATCAAATCATCCAATTTTCAATCATTTGATTTTTAACACCTCATATATGAATATATATATGAAATCAAGCAAACAAACAAACAGATAATATATTTTTGAGGAACCCAGTCGGATTCCTCCAACCTGTTTTCCTGCATCCACAGAAGTTAGTCAACATAGTAATACCCATCCTGTTTCGAGGCAGTACATCACGGTATGAAGGTCATTCACTAATATATATTTGTGGGGCACATAGGGAAATCATCCGCTATGAAACTACGGGCATCCGCTAATGAGACTACGGGAATCCAACCAATCATCAACCCAATATATATATAATAGTCAACCCTAAATAACTAATATATTTAAAGCAACCAGAAAAATCCAAACAAGCAACAAAAATTATTTTTAATGGATAAAAATAATTTTAAATAAAGGGTGAGTGAGATTTACTCACCGGGATTTTCCATTGTTGAATATCCAAATAAATCCCGTTTAATTTCAGCTTAAGTGATCCGCAACTATAAAATTCTCGACTTACTCCATTCGATAAAACCTTGCATATATTTTCATATGACATTCATTATTTAAGCCATCAAACATTCTAAAAGTAAATAAAGAATTTAATTAAAATATTTACCTTTCTAAATCCCCCTCTTTTTTTATTTTACGATATTTTTACCAAAGATTTCACAAAAAATCTCCAACTCCCAATCTCGCTCCTTCAAGGCAGATTCTTCACTGTAAACTCTATTGCATTCACGACCTAACATAACATCATAGACCACGTATCAACATCCAAGTCTAAATCCCTTAACGCCATCATTGTATTTCTCCAATTCGTGACCGCCAGAACTCAGAGTCTCCCCAATCACTAATCTCGAACAGCAATAGGCTCAAGAAAACAGTCGAACACCCCCCTTCACACAGTTCGACCATCAGAGCACCGAGCGACCTCCTCTTCTCTCCCTGCTTCGTATACCCCTCTCAGTTTGCCTTCGAACACCCAAAATCAACTCGCGATGACTGTTGTTGTTGATACGAAATTTTACCCAAAATATGAGAAGCGCGATTTATAAAACAATATCGAACTCAGATCTTGGCCTCCAAAAACTCGCGATTCCCTCCTTACTGTCCTACTCGAATTTGAGATGAAGTGGTAATTTATTTCGAAGGCTCTAATTTTATAAAAAAGGGTTTCGATTACTTTTTTATGAAGAAATTAAAGAGGAGGAAGTTACGGTTTATAAGGAGAGGTGCGGCCATTTACTTTATGGAGTGGAAGAGGAGAACGTGGTTGATTTTCCTCCTTTCGTTTTTCTGTGAACGAGTATCGGCTATTTTTATTCGTGAAGAATTACAGAGGGATGTCACGATTTTATAGAAGAAGAAGGGGACATGAAGTACATGGCAAATATTTATATTTATTTTAAAAAGATTTTCTAATTAATTTGATTTGATTTAAAGAGATTTTCATTCTTTTTAAATGGATTCTGATTTGATTTTGATCTTATCCACAATCAAATATCTCGGGGTTCATTAATTTAAACCACGAACCGCTATTTTAACGTAACCACTGTTATTTCAATAGTGTAACACTATTCTGAACTAATTGAATATATTTTGATATTTAATTTGAACGTAAATATAAATAACCAAAATAAATTAATATAATATAATTTAAATTCAAGTAAAAATTCATATTAACCATTTAATTCATTTTGACTCCATTTTAAATCCAAATTGAATTACTTAAGATTCACGTATTAAGATAATTATATCGATAATTCAATATAAAAATCGATTTATATTATCAGCTCAATATTTAAAATAATATTAAATAATCAAAATAAACCGACCAAAAAATCTGGGTCGTTACACAGGCACTGGGCATCAGTAGTTTACACTATGCATCTTGAATCATGTCGGGTTGCCACCAGAGGGATTGATACACCCCATGGTGGGACCAGCACAGGTAGCTACAGTCAAGCGGGGCCGAATGACACAGGACATGAATGCATGCGAGTAGGAGCCGATCATTAAGGGGATCGTTTGTTATAAACATGTGGGGCTGGTTAAACCAATAGTTGGTAGGTGCAGAGACTATAGAAATGGGTGCGATCACATGTTCCTCTTATCTTATATTAGGGTATTGTCCTATGTTCTGTTATTACTATCATGATCCCTTTCCTAGTTTAAATACTAGTAATCACCGAACTTACCAGACTTATTGTCTGACCCGTTTTCTTTCGTCCTCTTTTCTTCCGTTCCCCACTCCCCCTAAGTCCACAGGGAGGGAATACCGCAGCTTAGTCAGACTCTTTGCAAGCTTCAAGAAAGTAGATGTATGATTGGGACTCTCTCTCGCCTTGGATATGGCTATTGGACATTATCCTTGGGGATTTATGCACTTTTACTTTTGATTTATGCTTCTTTATTGAATAATCAAGACAGAAATTATGGTGTAATGTTTTGAAAATATTTTGAGACAATTTGATTTAATGCTTTTGTATTGAACTACGTATGCAATAAATGTTTGAATTTCGCAGCTTAAATTTATCTGTCTTGTAAACTTTTCTATGTCTTGTACCTATAACCCTCCACCAAAGTTAAGGCATTCCCTTTGTGAGTGACCTTAACGGAGGTGAGGTGTTTCAGTGGGCTTGCGGTTTATTATTATTAAAATATTTTGTTGACGGTTTTCTAATTCGATAGAAAAGCTGTTTGCAAACAAGTTTTTGGCGCCATTGCCGGAGAAAGAAATTAGTTTTAATTTTATTCTTTGAATTAATTTGTGTTCTACTGAAAAAAGAAAAAAAAAGATTGTGTGTTTGTTTGTTTTATTTCACTTTTATTTGTTTGTTTGTGTGTGTCATTATGCCTTGTTTTAGTGTTCTTAGTTTTCTTTCCTTAATTTTTTTGTTTCATTTTGTAGTTAGTATTTGTTTTGTGTGTGTTTTTATTTATTAAAAAAATACCTTATTTGTATGATCATTTTATGCGTGGTGTTGCTTTTATTTGTTTATTTTTTTTATTGTGTTAAATTTTGTGTTGATTGATTTCTCTTTATGTTTGTGACTGCATTTCTAAATATTTGTTGTGCTATTTGTTTCTTGCATCTCTCTTCATAAAAAAAATCTAGTCATTTATCTTCTAGTTATTAGAAAAAATAAAAAAATAAACACCTGCCTTTTGTTCAGTCTCTTTCCCATTTTTTGTGTTTTCCGTTTCTTTTATTTCTTTCGCTTTATCTCTCTCTCATTTATTTATCTCCTTTTTACAATTCATACAAATAAAAAAAACAATTTATTGCTTTCCTTTTTCTTGTCCTCCCTCTATAATTTTATTTCCTTCTTTGCCTTATATTTTCTGATACCGTTACATAATCCCCTACATTTCTCCATCCTCTTCAAATCAAATTAGTTTTCCTCCATTTCAGATCTAATCAAATACCATCTTCTTCAAATAATTTCTCAAATCTCCACAACTCGAAACTCCTTTATACTTCCTTTCCAAATCAAACCGTACAAACACAAATCCAGTTCGCTACCATACACCCACTGATAACACAAGTCCAGATCGCTATCCCAACTCCCGCATCTGGCAAACATGCAACCACATTCCCACCTTAGCAACATCACCCCTCCATACTCAACCCAAATCACCCCTCCAGTAATTAATTGAATTTATTGCTTTTAGGTTCTTCCTTTCTTTCCTCTCTCTGATATCTTTCCCAAATTCTCTTAATAACTACTTTCCTTTTTCCCACAACAAAACAAAAACAAAAATAAAAAAATCTCCTTCCAAATTTTCTTTACTATTTGTTTCCTTTCTTCTTTTACAATAAAAAAAATCATTTTGCAATTTTTTCTCCCTCCTGATTAATTTCTTTTCCATAACATTGCCTTCCATTTTTCAACAATTCTTTAAAAAAGAAAAGAAAAAAACACTTGCCTTGTTTTCAATTTCTTTTCTTTTCCCATTTATTTCTTTCTCTCTTTGTACAAATCCTTTTTCTCGTTTATTTTCTTCTTCTTTTTTTCTCCTGCTTTGATTACTTGTTGTTCCTTCTTGTTCATCCTCATAGCTTCTCCTTCTTCATCAACCACTTTCTACACCCCATCAACCTTTAGCAAATCCATACCTGACCACCCACCGCAACTACCTCCTCCAACATCCCTTTGCCTATTAGGTCAACGCAAACATTAAGCAATCATCTTCCCTCATCACCATACATCGTTGAACATCCACCACCCTCACGCAATACCCCCCTTTCAAACTATCAACAAATTTCCAGAACACCGATTCCTTCACCAATGCTAGACAAACTGTCCTCCGCCAACCTTCACCATAAAACCAAACTCTAACTCACACAGCCTCCCCACTTTCATGCTGTCACCATCCCATCCACACCTCCTTCAACCATCTTACTCTCCTCAGACAGCAACTCTACAAACAAACCCAATTCTCCTTCCTTCACAACCCCAATACTTCCATACCACCAGTCAAAGCTCAAACCACCTTGCCACCTTCCATAAATCATTCATCAACACCGGAGTAACCCAAAAACGCAAATCTTCTTCACTTCCAGTAGCAATCGCCACCCTCTGCAAACCCAAATTCCAACGGTTTCAGTATCTGATTCATCCTCTTCAAATTGCAAACCACACAAGACCAAAAATTGTACGCCTTCCCTTCGTCACTAGTTTCATCACCAGATCCTGATCTACAGTCCATGGGTGGAACCCTAATTGAACCCAAACCCTATTCGAAAAAGAAAAAAACAATTGATTCATTATAAAGACCAAAAAACCAAATTTTCCTTCCTCTCTGAAATAGCGATCTGGTTTCTAGAAAAAAAATATACCGTTGATTTGCAATTCGATCCTTGTGTAAATCGAGAAAGTGGGGTGAAATACTTTGAGGCCCCCGGGTTCTGTTCTTGTTTTGGGTTGAGTATACGTGATTGTGGCATGCGGGTTTGTTTGCCCAAGTTCAAATTGTTCAACTAGTTTTTTTTCTTTGATTTATTGATTTTTACTTTTGACAATCATGCTTTTTGTTTAACCAATCCAGTCTAGATTTTTTTGTGGTGGTTCTATTCTTCTCAAAAAAACCACTTATTTTATTTTACATTGTATATATATCATTTTTACTTTTCAGGTTGCGAAAATCTATCGAAGATTAGTTTGCCTGAAGTGCTTTGCTTGCTTGCTAAAAAAAAGCGCCGTTAAATAAAATTGCTAAAAATTTTGCACGCACTGGTATATGTTTTCTTTCCTTGTATTTATTTTATGCGCATTGTTCTTTCATTTATTTCATTATAAATATATTTTCTAATATACTGTAAATATTTTTTTTTCTCTCTTGTAAATATAAGTCATATTTTCAAAATTTTCATTTTCATTCCATTTATGTTGACTGTGCGGACACAGTCCAAATCAAGTGTGGGGGGGAGTTTCGTATTTATTTTGGTTTTGCATAGAATTTTCCTTTTTTTCAATTAAAAAAAAAAAGAGTTTTCCATTTCTATTTACTTTTAAATAAGACATGATGGAGTAGCATATAATTTTGGTCGTTCGACTAAAATGTTTGGAAATTTACTTCTCTTAGCGGATAACGAAAGGAAAGTTTGAATTATGAGCAAATTTGGTGTAACTGGTATATTGGGAAATTCGTAGGTGATGAGTATGAAATGTTTTCTGAATTGTAATCCGATTAAAAGCATGGTTGATTTAGACTACTTGCGATAACATTTTAGATCTTTTAGGTGAAGTTATGCTAAGATATCCTCTCTTAACTCTCTCTCTCTCTTATGTAAAAAAAGAAAAAAAAAGAGAAAAGAAAAATAATGTATATATATAATAACAATCCAGGGGTATCCAACATTGCTAGTACATCTCGCGTTGGTGTGCAAACCCGCCAAGCTCTTTCCGACACCTTGTTGACAAAGTCAGCGTCGGTATACCTTGATCTTTTATGAGTTGGACACCTAAGGATTACCAACATCTTGTTGACAAAGTCAGCATCGGTCTGCACAATCCGTCAAGCTCTGTCCCAAACTCTTATGGGTGGTATACCTTGGTCTTTTCGGTTAGGTGTTTGTAAATAGTAATAATGTAAATATTTTGTAATAAAGAGAGAGTTAGCACTTATTCAACCTAACTTGTTAACAAAAAGGAAGTTGAGATGTCGTTTTACGATTATTGATATAGATTATAGAATTCATTTCATATTTGCACTACGTTTCTACCAAAACAACTGGCCAAGCTGGAGGAGTTTGTGATGATAACATGACTTTTGTTTGAAGATGTGATTTGTAATGGACTCAAATTTCATAATGATGACCCAAATTTGTGTTAACCTATTCGTGTAATATTTAAAAGTAAATTATCCATTTGTAGATATTCCTTTAAAAGTTTGCATTCATCTTGTAAATATTTTCTAATCTTGCATTTTATAAATATTTTTTGTGTTTAACTTTTGGATTTTGTAGGTAGTATCCATTGAAAACTCTCATGATACAACACTCGTCCTACTGGGGACACCAGAGGTTTAAAGGATTGTTGCATACGCTCAATGCAATCGTGCTCCCTACGAAAATAGATTTAGCTTAGTTTTTTTAAGTTTATTCGAGGACGAACAAGAAGATAAGTGTGGGGGTATCTGATGTGCACGTAAAAATGCACATATATATATTCACATATTTATTCTTGTTTAGTGCAAATAATTGTCATATGTGGGTATTTTATCATGTTTAAACTATAATTCAGTTGATTTCAAAACATCATGCATTCATCATCATATAGGGGAAATGGTCATTTTTATGCTTAAGTTATTTTGAGAATTTTTACTTAGACATTTTTCATTGTTTTTATATAGATTTGATGCATGTAGAAGAGGACTTCATAAAGATATATATGCATACAAAGGAAAAAAGAGGAAATCAATGCCTTGCCAATAAAAAAGAAATCAATGCCTTGCCACAAAAAAAGGGAAATCGGTCAATGGAAAAGGAATCAATTCAAATAGAAGATTAGTGGAGGACCCAACCCACTCACCCTCCCTCTTTAGTGGAGACAAAAATAGGCTTCATGAATCATTATTGCTAAAGACAAAAGGAAGCTTAATGAAGGGCATTCTTGGTAGCATGCTAAAAGTGAATTGGGGATTTACTCATGTATATATAACCCCTGTATGTTAATGTAAAAAGGATCTTGGATTTTATTTGGTTTAGAGTGGCTGAAATCAAAAACTCTATTTTTCTTCCATGGCTTCTTAGCCTTTTTTTTAATTGTAATCTATCTTCTAATATAATTTTAATTAGTTGATTTTTTATGTTCTTTTCTTTTACGCAAGTTGCTTAGATTTATTTTAAGTAGTTAGAATAGATTTTCCTTTATTTTATTTCTCTAATTTTGTTGTTCTTTAATGTTGAAATCTATTTGTGTTGAATTGATCACACAAATGAGGAGCTAAACCCCTACAATTTAGGGGTGATGAAGTTTTTCCTCTCAATTAATGTAGATTCAACATGAATTTGCATGAATGATCTCTTTGGGTTTAATGGGAATGGATGTTTTGTGTATTTGTGTTTCATATTGAATTTAATAGCCTCTTTTGTTCATTTCATAACATTGAGGCTATGTTTATGACATATATAACAAATTGCCTCTTCATCTAAAATTGTGATTATGGCAATGAAATGAGGTTTAAGTTGAAATTTGATGATCTATATTACTAACCAATAGTAAATAGATCATACTTAAATTAGATTTTAGTTTCATTTCATTGGCATGTTTCATAAAAGTTACAAAGTTAGATTAATTGTGTATATAGTTTGATGGCTTATTTTCTGTTAATAATTAGCGCAAATAAGTTATGTTTATGATAATTACAGAATTAACCTTACTTAGGTTGTTTGAGAGATCTTTGTGCTATTTTATGTTGAATAATGTTGAAAGAGAGAAAAGTGAAGTTGCCGCTAAATTGGTTTTAGTTTCATAGTTTTAATCTATATAATTTTCTTTTAGTACTTAATCACAATTCAACTTTTGGTTTAATTTGATTGAATAGAATTTAAAATTATTCTTTCCCTATGGATCGACTCGTATTCGCCACGTACTAACAATTGTACGTCGTGCACTTACAGTTTATTATTATTAAAATATTTTGTTGACGATTTTCTAATTCGATAGAGACGTCATTTGCAAACATCTGCATTACATTCTATTGAAAAATCGAGTGATCCACTGAATTATTGTTCTATCAGGGTGTTGGAGAATAGAGTTTTGATGAAAAAACCTTATTTCAATACTAATTTATTATAAAATATATAATAACATCTCTATTTAGAATATATATATATATACACACACACGCACATATATGCAGGAGTTGTATACAGGAATTAAATACTGAAGACTGTACAGTTTTAGAGATTCAAAATTCAGAGAAGACTCAAAACTCATGAGTAATCAAGAAATCAAGAGTTCAAGATAAATATAGTAATAGAGTATAGTTTATATGTAGGACTCTAAATAGCACTCCAGGTCCAAATTCAAATTCTAAATTTCAAATTTTAAATTCTATTTTCAAAATTCAAATTCTAATTTAATTAAGTTTTTCTGTCTTACTTTTGATTTTAATCTTAAGTTTCAAAGTTTATATATTTATATAGTTATATATTTTTATATTTATATAGTTTTAAACTTTATAATTTTATAAATATGTTTATATAATTTATATTTATGATTTCATATGATTTTCTACTTTATAATACTTATTTATATCACTATGTTTTAATTCAAGAATTTCCAGAATTATATATATATATATATATATATATATATTGAAACACTTGAAAAATATTCAATTTTCAAATTTTCAAACACATACGTCGACATACATATATGGGGATGTCGACATACAACTGTCATATTTTCAGTTTTGAAAGGAAGTGTCATATCACCATTTGTAATGTTCCAGAAGTGTTGCAAGCTTTCAAATCTTATAAATAGGGGTTGATTTCGAATTATTTATTCATTCTTCTTCTCCATCTTCATCCCTTTTCTTTCCTCCATTATTATTTCATATTTTTGTGATTTCTACACTTCTACTCTGTCGATTTCAATTCTAAATATATAAAACTTCTTCTCTTCTCACTTTCTACTCGTTACTCTTTGAATTAAAGTGCTATTGAAGAGTTATAGGGTTGTTGTAATCATTTGGGATAGTTTTGGAAACAGTGTGTTCCTTGTAGTCGTGAAATCAGGGAAAGGAAACGATGTTAACCTTGTACGGGGAAATCAGGGGTGGTGGAAACGGTGTTAACCTTGTAGTCGTGAAATCAATGGACTGTACTTAGATTTTGATCTAATAATAAAACTCTACGCAATCTAGCATTGCGTGGGACTGGACGTAAGAGCAATCTGAACCAGTATTAAATCCAGTGTGTTCTTTCCTTTTCTGCATTTTATTTCTGTGTTTGTGTTTGATTCTGTGTCTGTGATTATCTCTACGGTGTGTGATTCATACAGTAGATCATATAAGTTTTAGATTTTCTTAAATTCCTTGAAAATACAATTCATCCACCTCTAGTGTTAGTTTTGCCTTAAGATCCATTCCGCATTCCCTAACAATTGGTATTAGAGCAAGGTCTTTCAAAAAGTTAATAATCTGATTTTTGAAAATATTAAATGGCAACCAATGCTGGTAATAACAGTTCTTTTGTAAAGGATCGGTCCACTGTTAGACCACCACTGTTTAATGATAGTAATTATTCATACTGGGCACATAGAATGAAAATATATTTACAATTAGTAGGATTAGACACATGGAATAGCACACAGATTGAATATGTGGAACCCACAACTAATTTTTTACAATGGACTAATAAACAAAAGGCTGCTGCACAAAGCAATTCTAAAGCCATGAATATGTTGTTTTGTTCATTATATAGGAATGAATTTAATAGAGTGTCAGTTTGTAAATCTGCTTATGAAATTTGGAGAACTTTACAAGTTACTCATGAAGGAACTAGTAAAGTTAATCAAACAAAGGTATCAATGTTAATTAATCAGTTTGAGTTATTCAAAATGAATGAGAATGAACCAATCTCCAATATGAATTAAAGATTTCAAGAGATAGTGCTTCACTAATAGCATTTGGAAAAACTTATTATGAAGAAGACCAAGTTAGAAAATTATTGAGTTCATTGACTTCAGAATGGGATCAGAAAACATTGACGATTGAAGAAGCCCATAATGTCAGTGAAATGAGGATTGGGGGAGTTAATCGGAAATATGATGTCTTTTGAAGTCCAACTACAAAAAAGAAAAGAAACCAACTGAAAAAAATCTATTACATTCAAACCAAGAACAAATTGTTCAGACTCAAGAAGTGAAGACGATTGTAACAACACAAATTCCAATAGACTGATTTTTTTTCAAAATTCTAATCTATCGAACCTCGTGCTGGTTTGCTCTGGTATCCTGCAAAAAAGACAGAGATATAAAATAAATCAGAGCTCAGAAACCATCGCACAGCGGAATGGATAAAATATATTGTAATCAAAATGTAGCCTTACCGTAGTAATAATAACGCCTAACCAATATCCAAAGCTATCATATCTCTGCCACAAATCCAACCTACGAGTATGTTATGAGGAGGGGCTCAGAACACAAGTTATGGTGACTGAAATTAAATTATACATTTTGGATAATCCTACATATAATGTTCAGTTACATTTTCTTGTTTATTAGGTTGCTTGGGTTATCAACACTCAAGGCTTATGCACATGTCGTATCCATCTACTTCCCAGTGGATTAACCTAATACAGTATATATGTAGCAACCCCCCCCCCCCCCAATATTGAGGTACACCCCATGATACCCTACTCGCACGGTCTCCACCGTAACGCCACAGAAATATACGAAGTCCCTCATCCAATGCTAGAGTGATGTATGGATCTTATATAACATTTTTTACATTCCTCATAGAACTTCCATCACCATGTTACGTAAGCGTACGGACTGCCACCTTTGATTGAAACATATCACTGAGTAATGCCCTAGAGTCTACGATATACCACCCAGAGCAGACATGCATGTATCTCGGCTTTCCCACGTGCGTATCGTCAATCGTACTCGATGCATTAACCGCACATATCATCTACTATGCACCGAGTTCTGTGGCAGGGCTATACAAGAAACACAGAGCTCAGTCGGTAGCTTTTCCATATTTGTATAGGCCTGCCTTTAAGGTACTCAAAATACAGATATCCCTCGGGTCTATTTTTCATGGTGGCTATGACCCCCACCTCAGCCCCTCCCTCAACTAGTAAAGACTATATAAGAGCCAAGTGACTTGACCCTAACAAACAATCTAAATATCCAGTTGGCGTCTCTCCTCAACCATCGTGCCTCGATAGTGAAAGGTGGATGGCGTCTTGGGTTTAGCTCTTGTCATTTTGCATCCCACTGGCTGCCGATTACGGGTACCCGACGATCTACTATCCTTGTTGGTCCTGACCCACCTCCCATTGAGACGATCGCCGAATCACCCTAGTGTCACCTCGTCACAGCATTCTAACTGCAAAGCTACTTTTGCAGTCAAGGCCCACACACCCGATAGTAACGCACAGACCCAACCTCTGCGAGCATAGCCTAAACATCTACCACCGCACAGAGGACTGCCAGGAGCACCTTACGTGTCTCAAGAAGCAGCGTGCTTCCACTTCCAGTCCTTTGGAGCCGACAGAATAATCAGATGAACGCGCTCTCCCACGTGCCTTATGACACTACGATGATCTACCCGTTGGGTTATTCACCCTCAAACGTACAGACTGATCTAAGCGCCTCATTTTAATGTGTTATTAGACCTTATGTCTAATCATTCAACTATGCGCACTTGCTTTACCTCATCTGGATTCCATTTAACTTGGTTATTCCCATTCATATTGGCTTCTTATTCAAGTTACCAAGTTCATTTTTCTTATTAATTTCAATCATAAAACTTAACCCGATTAAGCTTATTTAAGCCCATAACATGTTATTCTCTAGATTGTGATCTATGGTCTGTAATCCACAATCCCTTTATATTATTGTTTGATTTCATACTTACAACGACATGCTCTACTTAATATGTAATTAAGTATATCTCAATTCACATGTTTTTTGTCTAACGTGTCACTTATTATTTATGATTAAATATCACTTATTTCATTTCATAAGTTTGCCTCCTTCTTTCTTATTTAATCATAATTCCATCTTATATTGTCACTACCACTTACGGTTGTTTACTTATTAACTTAGTTCTCTTCACTAAGGTTTGCCAGTAAGTTTCTCTTCCCATAAATATAACTTACGTTGTCCTCATCTGTGGATTTCAGATTCTCGTTCTTATAAATAACTTAATTTACAATTAAGTACAACTTATCTCATTACGTAAGCTATTCCATTTTCTTTATCTTTTATTATAATCTAAGTTATAATTTCCACTTGTCCCTAGGACAAGTCTACCTATTACATAACATTCTCATTAATGTAATTTATTTATAATAAGTTATTATCATTCTCCTTTCATTCCATTCCTTTTACTGTTGTAACTTACATTCATTTCCTTATTCACTTCCATTAATCACAATTAATGCTATTTTATCAATCCTGCTATTTACATATATTTAAATAAATATGTGTTAACCTGTCAAGAGACAAAGCCTGGGATGGAACTGCGAAACAAGCATTCGCAACATCTCATGTGACCGCATCTCCAATCAAAGTTGGACACGAATTGTGACCCAGGTGCGGGAGCCAAGGTCGGTCGTTCATATTGGGGGAAAACCGCTCAAACATGGAAACAAAACAAGTCGCTCATTCAACGCAGGCGGGAGCGACCTTGTGGCACAGCCATAGGGACAGACAACGCCATAAAAAGGCAGCAAGAGAACAAGCGCCTTTAAGCCAAAAAGGTCGGTCGCACAAGGAACAAAGGAGAATGGGTTCCAGTCCCACGTTCTGCTCTTATAAGCTCTCTCAAAGCGGTCATGCTCACCTAGATGCCTGCTCCTACGGGCTGGCACGACTACTCAAGACACTGGCTTCATTGATTCGCTGGCACATGTTAACCGAATACAGCCATGGACAGTTGGCTACAGCTAGCTGATGGCATGGTTGTAATTATGAGCGACCCGTAGCTGGCATAAACAGACTTCAGGTCATTTCCCAAGGGGAGCTCACCTATAAGTACACGATGGCTACCAACATAAAGGGGATCCGATCTTTGAAACCAGAAAGTGCTGCCAAATTCTATCCTCAACCACTAATTCGGTCATGGCGTCAAGAACAATTTTATGATCATAGAAGATGGCGCCATCTTCTTTCTCAATCATCCATCCATTCTCCTTCTCCTCAAATTTTACCATTCTCTCGTGTGATTCTATGGTTGAAGTATATAAACGAGGGTATATTGAGTAAATGCAAAGATGTATGAAAAGAGAGAATTGATGTATTTTGTAATCCTCGTTATAAGATTGAAACTCACCTTCACAGTGGACGTAGGCCTAATTAACGGCTGAAACACTCTAAATCTCACCTTCACTTTACTTTTCTTGCATTTTTCATTTTTAATTGCTGACTGAACACGGTTCCATTTAGATCTTTCCAAGTTGGTGAAGTACAACTTAGTACCTTGGGTGGTTAGACCATTTGGTGTAAACATTTTGGCGCCCACCGTGGGGCCGTGTTTGCTTCTTACCCCATTTCAGATCCAATAAGGTTTTCTGAGAGGCACTGCGCTTGAAATCATGAACACGCCAAAGGAAATCACCGACAAAGTCGACAGCGCCTTCGGTGTTGCCACTTCGCCTACCATCCATCCCGGAGAAAAGGAACCTGTAAGAGTTGAGGCGACTGTAACCAAGAGGGAGTTGGAAGAGGTGATGATAGGGATAACGAGCCAAATAACTACTGCAAACAACGCATTGATAAAGAAGATCGGGTCAATGCTCATTATCCAAGCCCCAGTCACAAGAACCACACTCGATGCCGCTGACTCTCTGTTCGCTCGAGCAGGTCGAGCAAGCGAAATGGAGTTTTCTGTTGAGAAAGAAAGTTCCACTCCGAAAACCGTGTGTCATGATTATAGGCCCTGGCAAATGCCCGGCAAGGAGAAAGACGCTCGTTCCATGGATCGGAATGAAAAGCGAAGGTATATCTTAAGTGCAAGAGGTGAAGCCAAGCAACTGCAAAACAAGAAGCATAGATGGAAACCACGTTTTTTCAAGAATTCGGAGTTCACCTCCCTCAATGACACCATAGAGAACATCTTCAAGGCAAGTAAGAACACTGTAAAATATCCAATTCTAGAACGGATGCCAATCAGAGATGCTACCATGAAATCAGGAATGTTTTGTCAATTCCATGACCAACCAGGACACAATACTAATGAGTGTAGACATATGAGATCGTTAATCGAGAGGATGGTCAGGGAAAACCATTTGCAACAATATGTCCAAGGCCATTGTCCCACTTCTCTGCAAACAAGGGGCAGCGAACCCTCCGAGGAGAAGGCCTAAACTAGCCCAGAACTAATGTTTGTCTAAGGACTAGTAACCGGTGTCCTAATCATGGGATTTTGAACTAAAGTTCCCGTGACTCCTTTTTATTACTCCATTTTTATTTTATTTGCTTAAGAAATAGTAGTCGTTTTACTTTGATTTACCACTTGCTATATTCATGTTTGAGGATGAATTACTTACAAGTGGGAAATTATCGTGTGCCTATCTGGGTGTCGTATTCATCACTTCACGCTAAAAGCTGATTTTTTAAATGTAGGGCATGATAGAAGCAATTAATCACACCCATCCTAATTGCAAAGGGAAGGTTCTCAAAGCATGTCTTGAGCAAAACAGCTTGAAACCGTCACAAAAGCATGCAAACCAAGTTGGATGTATAAATGTATCACCTCAATAAGACATGTTGTCCTATGACAACCAACAAGCTAAAAAGTGGAGCTTCCCTAAGCAAGCACTTGTTGGAAAAGCTGACATTAAGCTTCAAAAAAGGTACAAAGGAGTTGATAAAAATGTCCCACAGATAAATACCTAGACTGGAAACATCAGTCCTAGTGTTGGAAGGACCGACAAAACATGCTGCAAGGACCAGCACAAATCAGAAATCCTAGCCGAAAGGGGGTAATCAGAAATCCTAGCCGTATGGGGGTATCCAACGAGGCCTTTCAGTCCTAGAAAAATTAGGACTAATAAGGCCGAATTGGGTCGAAATTGGAACCCAAGACCTCCCATGGGGGCACCCAAAAGAAAACACATAATAACCAGGCGTTGTTTTAAAAAAAATCATAAGTTGATCAAATGAAATTATGATTCAGCTAAACAGAATCTATGAAATTGAAAAGAGCTTTGGTATGGGGACTTCACCATTGTGTAAAAAATCACCCACGCCCGCTCAAAACATACCACAAGCTAGTTACTACTTCATTGCGAGAACTATTCGAACGATAAGATTTGCGCGAACAACAAACTAAAGGTGCGATCACTCATAAGAATGAAAATAATAAAACTATGATAACACCTAAATGATACAAACGTAAATGCGCAAACATAAAATATTAAGCAAGGGACGGCACTCGCACAAACAACCAGTCTGAATACGTAACAGGTGAAAGAAAATAAGCTGGAATCAGACCATAAAGGTCACAAATGCTATTTCTTATGCAGAGGAAGATGAACCGACTGTTCTGGAATTTGCTGGTCTGTCCATACAGAAGGGCCGACAAAAGGAAACTTATGATCCTTAACTATTAACCAACTAGCTTTCTTTTGTGTTTCAGGGTAGACACAGCCTTGGTATTCCAAATCTCATCTTCATCATCTGAATCGGGCACATCTGGTAAAGATGGGTCATCTGGCGAAGGCGTGATGAGAGGGCTAGCGCTGGTAGATATTAAGACAGAATCAATGGCGGCAGGCTGAGTAGTGGCGCCACAAGTAGATAAGGAAGGTGGCGAAAGCACACCTGATGCAAATGGGTAACAAGTGCTAAAATCAGCAATCTCAGGAGAAGTAATAAGAAAATCCAAATCCAGGGTAGATTGATAGATATCAATTTTACCTGAAGTTGCTGGGTATACAAAGTCAGCCCCACAATCGTTTGAATCTGAAGAAGTATTGTTGTAGCTCGTGTACTGTGTAACAACATTGTCCTGATCTGTGCATTCAATAATGGGTCAACTCTAGCGACCCCTAAGACAGAGCGATCTACAGGGCAAACAAGGGAGCTCGAAGTATCAATTTTGATGGAGTCAGGTGGGGCACAAGAAGAGATAGCATCTGAATGCCCCCTCCTAAACGATTGAGCTCGCTCGTTTTCCAATATCCTCCTACCTTCAACCAGAGCTTTGCGGTCTTTGTCTTCTAAAAGTCGTTCTTGAAGGAACTCATCATCAAAGTCATCAGAATACGAAAGCATTTGCTCCCAAACAAGAGCCATAGTTCGCGAAAATCCTTGTTCAAATAACTCAAGCTTCCGCTACTCATAACGCTGCAGACATAGAATTGAAACAGAGCATTATCGATCCAGATCTTAGCTTCGTCAAGATATTTTTGCAACCTGATTTTATCCCCCTCAAAGGTCCTAAGGGTTTCATCCTGAGAAGCAATTTGACCTTCGAGAGCTGTATTTTCCTGTTTTAAAGAAAGTAAAGCTTGCTTTTCTAAAGCCAAGTGGTGCTCAGCAAGCTCTTGAGCAGATTGAGCTTCTGGAAGCCGCGCTCACACATACTCCAGCTCCCTCCTGAGCTCGACATTGCTAGCCTCTACACCACTCACTTTAACGCTTCCATTCTTCAATGAAGTAATCTCAGATTCTTGGGATCTAATCAAGTGGATCAGGCCAGCTTTGTTGTTTTCCAAGGTTTCAATATGGTCAAGGTGTTAAGCGTTCAATTTTTGGAATTAATAATCGAATTTGGCCCAATGTTCCAGTCGCCTATCAACGTCCTTCATGACCAAATTCAATTGTGTCTCAAATTGATTCTTAACAACATTCAGCTGTTGGGTCATGCTGCTTCTTATGGTATCCAAACTTTTCACAGTACCTTGCCTATCATTGGGATGTAAATCCAGGTCAAAATGCATTCCCCTTAAGTCCCAACTGCTAAAGCGATCCTTAAGCGTTAAGTTCCCAGGAGAAACCCTTTAAGGTGGACGACACCGCATTATCTGGACTTGAGCAGGGGTCAGGACATTAGACCTTGCAGAAGGTTCTGTCGATGCAAGCACCTTAGCCTAGTCAAGTCCCTCACGCCTTAAAGATTCAACCATTGGAGGTTCAGGGGTATGTTGGACTTGAGAACTTGAAGAAAATAGGGACGCTTCAAATAACAGGGAAGATGAGACCGTAAGAGGCTTCGTGTATCAGTAAGATCCGCCTGTTGAGAGAAGCTGTCCGATAATGAGTAGTTCACATTGACACCTGAAAAATAAATAAAGCATGAATTCAGTAAGCGTTCGGAGATTATCAGGTTTATGAGAAATTATGCCACAAGTAAGATGATATCAAAAACGGTACTTGGGTAAGTTATGAAAGTGGAAATGACGCTGAGCAGGCCCTCAGATTCCTCCCATATCAGATACAGCGGGGTCAGACATCACAACATCACCCTGGCTCAAGTATTTGGTAGAGTCCAAGTCCCCCAGGTCTCCAAAATTCCCTGAGGAACCATCCGCCTGAGTAACAGGGCAAGCACAACCTTCAACGGTCGTTCCAGAAATTACATCGACCCCCGAACTGTCCGCATCCTCATCGACTCTTCGGTCACTCCCTTCGATAATCGAAAACGAAGGCTTGCCACTTACGTCGGGGATTAGATGCTTCTTTTTAAAAGGCTTACCAGCAGGACATAGAGAGTGAACCAAGGTCTTTCCAGGAGATCGTGTAGAGTGAATTAGCTGGTACTTGCGCAGGTTTTCCTCTGAAAGCATCACCTCTCTTCTCCTTTCCTTTTTTTGTCAATAGAAATTAAAGAATTAAGTAGGGCCTGATCCAAAGTAAGACCCACAACGGAAGGAGTCACTACAAGGATCGGAGAGAAAGCCAGATGAGAAAATGGAAAAAAGGGTAAGAACCCGGAGAGCAAAGGCATAGTTACCTCCTTCTGCCCATCGTCCATAGAATTTACAAGGACACCGGACGAAGAAATATTGATTCAGGAAACCCTTAGCACCGTCTGTCAAGCCAGTGATGATTCTATCATGCATATTTTCCATAAAAAAGAAAGAAGGACCATATAACTCCCTCCTCTTAAAAGTATATAAAGAACAAATATCTGCAAACGTATGTTCCTGCTGCCGAACTCTCATGAAAATTATGTATAACCCAAGCAGAATTTGATATCCACTAGACAGCATGTGATAATTGACCGCTACATACCCAAAGGGTGGACAATCCGCTAATTCTTCCTTTCTGGGAAATCTGGTTTCGCCTTTTGAAAACCCGAAGCGATCGCACATTCGTAAATACTGATAAAAGGAAAGCGCCGATTTATGGCAACCGGTTGCCACCCTATCAAAAAAGCGAGGTTGAGGATGAATCTGACTAACTATCGAGTTAGAGCCAGTAGCCAGGGCAACCTTAAGTTCCTGACCCAGACCCTCTCGTTCCCCAGACATGATGGGTTAACTAGGATTAAGATGAATTAGCAGCTAGCTACATGTCAGCATAAATAAGCATGCTTAAAAAGAAATTACAAATTGAATTGTTTTAAGTTAAAGAAAGCAACTCAAGATAGATACATCCTCCAAACCAGATTATCAGCCCTATCCGATAATAGGGTTTACTATCGCATAAAGGAAGGATTACAAATTCAAAAGTATGAGAAACGCAGGTTCTGATTTAGTTAATCACGACTGTTAATCGCGCCTACTAAGAGAATAATGAGAAGGGTAGAGAGGAAGTCCTACTATGACATAAGTATTCCACTAAACATCCGACGAAGATATGATGAATTAGGAAATGTCATTTCATAGGCATTTCAGTGAATAATTTGCCAGCATAAAAAGGCTAACGTTTATCACACAAGTCGAAACCGCCAGAGAATTCCGCGGAAAGTTCAAGTACGTACCAAGTCAAATCAACACTTTTCAAATATCATAACCATGTGTTCCAGTGACTCGATGTCGCCAATTGAGAACGTCTTTACAAAACCAAGAGAATTAACCCAGAATCAGAGGTAAAAGAAAGGAAGTTCACTTACGAGCAAAATTCAATTTGGAGAAAGGAGCGCTGTAGCTGGAAACAAAGATGAGGAAAATCGTCAACCGAAGCAGGGTCGGGCAAGACAATCAATCAGAATAAAGAAAATCAGAGCTCTAAGAAGCAACAGCGAGGTCTTTTACGATGAAGTCGCCATTGGAATAAGTTCATCAAAGAAACATAAAAGCGGGAAAATGAAGAGACAATGTATAAAAGGACTAGAAACCCCTTTTTATGATATGATAGCTCAGATAAGATCTAATGATCTAGTTTAACATACCCGGGAAATATCCCGCCAAATGTCTAAAGACACGCAATTGTCGAAATATCCAAATTATGAAAGCGCAAGTTATCTGTGAGGATGCATATTTTGCAGTTCCAACGGCATTTCATCTCATTACTTTGAAGCTCGTAGTTCTTAACGTCTTAAAAACTATGAACTTCAGGAGCAAATGTTAACCCGTCAAGAGACCAATCCTGGGATGGAACTATGAAATAAGCACTCATAACATCTCATGTGACCGCATCTCCAATCAAAGTCGGACACGAATCGTGACCCAGGTGTGGGAGCCATGGTCGATCGTTCGTATTAGGGGGAAACCGCTCAAACATGGAAACAAAACAAGTCGCTCATTCAACGTAGATGGGAGCGACCTTGTGGCACAGCAATAGGGACAAACAACGCCATACAAAGGCAGCAAGAGAACGAGCACCCTAAAACCAAAAAGGTCGGTCGCACAAGGAACAAAGGAGAATTGGTTCCAGTCCCACGTTCTTCTCTTATAAGGTCTCTCAAAGTGGTCATGCTCGCCTGGATGCCCGCTCCTACGGGCTCGCACGACTACTCAAGACGCTCGCTCCATTGAGTCGCTCGCACATGGTAACCGAATACAGCCACAGACAGCTGGCTATAGCTAGCCGATGACATGGTTGTAATTAATAAAATAAGTGCCCCATAGCTGGCATAAATAGACTTCGGGTCATTTCCCAAGGGGAGCTCACCTATAAATACACAATGGCTACCAACATAAAGGGGATCCGATCTTTGAAACCAGAAAGTGCTGCCAAATTCTATCCTCAACCACTGATTCGGTCATGGCGTCAAGAATAATTTTATGATCATAGAAGACGGCGCCATCCTCTTTCTCAATCATCCATCCATTCTCCTTCTCCTCAAATTTTACCATTCTCTCGTGTGATTCTAATGTTGAAGTATATAAACGAGGGTATATTGAGTAAATGCAAAGATGTATGAAAAGAGAGAATTGATATATTTTGTAATCCTCATTATAAGATTGAAACTCACCTTCATAGTGGACATAGGCCTAATTAACGGCCGAAACACTCTAAATCTCGCCTCTACTTTACTTTTCTTGCATATTTCATTTTTAATTGCTGATTAAACATGGTTCCATTTGGATCTTTCCAAGTTGGTGAAGTACAGCTTAGTACCTTGGGTGTTTAGGCCATTTTTGGTGTAAACAATATGTTTATGCATTAGACCTCTCACATTAAGCCTACACTTATGGATACTGAATTTGCCGGGTGGTTCCGGGCAGACTTCTTCCACAAATTGGCTTAACCTCATGTCTTAGCACCGTTACATGTTTTATTTACACACTAGACCCCTCACATTAAATTAACAACTGGTGGAGGCTCGATTTGTCAGGCGGTTCCAGGCAAACTTCTATCACAAGTTGAATTTAACCTCGTATCTAAGTGCAGTTACAGTTTTCTATTTACTATAATTTTTTATATAATTTAGGCGTGTCCATTCTTTCAAATTTTTACTGTAATCTATATTTTACATGTCATCATATTAAGCCCATTTTATGTCGCATGTTCTTCCAAACATGTAATTGAGTCTATTCTAACATGTAATCATTTGATCATGTAATTATTCAAATCTAACAAGTTAACATTAAATTTTCTCAATTTTATAGCTAATAATTCAAGTACATAATATGCCAAAAGTTAATCATGTAATTAGAACATGTACATATACACCAGTAGTCATTGCACATATTTTAACAAGTTTGCATTCCAACATATGATCATTTTAGCATATTAAACATTTCAACATATGAATTTTCCTACATACTAATATATTAACATATTAATATATTAACATGCATATTAGCATTTCATCACTTTAATCATTCTAGCAGGTTTATATTGCATATTAATGGGGAATGTCAAACGATAATATATCATTATCAAAAATGATATAACTTAAATCCACGCACCTAAATTTGCTTTCCAAATCCTGAATCTGGTCCAGATCTTAGTATTCCATGGTCCTCCTAACTAAATTTAGAACCTAGCAACCATGGATCCACAATTCTTACTAAAAGAAAAAGGGAGGAAAAAGGAGAAAATTGAAATAGACCAGATCTAAGAAATTACCTCACTTCGAATATGATTATGAACACCTAATTAATATTCATTCTTTTCCTCCAGATCTTAAATCAAAATTTTCCTAAAAGTAATTATTCTATTTTCATTTTTTTGAAGAGATTTGAGGAGAAGGAAGAATAGCAGGGCTTGGATGTTGTCTCAGAGAATATGAGGTTTAGTCTAGGCTCTGCTAGCCTATTTATAGATGTTTAGGATCTTATCGTACACGCAGCGCTGAGTCAGCATTGAAACCAGTTAAGAAAATAGTCCAGGTTCGCAAATGAATCTAGCTGGATCTGGGAGGTGTCAATGTAACACCCCAAATCCGTTAGTGTCACTCACAAAGGTAATGCACTAAGTTCTGTGAAGCATTTAAGGTAAAAGATGCAGATAAATTACAAGACAGACAAAATTAAAACAGCGAAAAATAAAACTTTACTTTATTGATAAAATAGTTTGTACAAGAATTGCTTTCCAATACCAGAGTATCATCTTCCTTACAAAATAAAGAAGCATAAAATAACATTTATATTCCCCAATGTAGCATTAGCCAGCCATAGCAGTGGAAAAAAGAGTCCAAAGCAGCACATCAAAGAGTCTTCAAGCTCGGAAAGAATAATGGTCCAAACTAAGCTGAGCAATTCCCTCCCTGACTACCTGGGGGGAAACGGAAGAAAAGAAGACGAAAGAAAACGGGGTCAGACATAATGTCTCAGTAAGCTCAATTATTTTCTAGCATGAGACAAGAACAAAGACCATGACATTCATAAACTGAGAACAGGACAATACCAAAAAAAAACAAGATAACTTATACAAGATAAACATAAGATATTATAAGGCAAGATAAACTAAATGCGCTGATAACTGAATGCGCTTCTACTCTTTCTCTGCTTCGCTACTACTATGTTGTTCTGATTTCTATATCTTTGCACCACCTAACTAGTGTCCCAACTAGTAATCTGTATAAAATGATAACGTAATCCCAATCCCTGTAATTGTAGTTGCCTTCAGGCGTACATCTATTATTTATTTCCTAGATCTAATCTAGGGTTTTCCTATCGAGCGCTTCCTAGATTCAACTAGGGTTTACGCGACTTATCTAATGCTTCTCGGATTCAGGGTTTACGCGACCTAGGTCCAACTAGGGATTATGCTACCTGTCGAATGATGCCCCCTAGTATAGGACACACTACCAGAGTGGTATATGTTCCTAGACTTCCCTCACGTATGTGTCGTGGATCGTTATTGCTGTCTAGATGCACATATCCTCTATATGTGCGACACGAGTCTCGTGGCAGGGCAAATCAAGAAACACGGAACTCGGTTGGGAGCTTTCAGATATCTGCCGATGCAGATGCTAAGGTCTGTTTTTCCAGTGGCTATGGTCCCACCTGACCCCTCCCTCAACTAATGGAAGGCACACCTTGAAAAATGAGAACTATACGTAGGCCCTCTATGCCCCCACTAACCTATGGCCATCCGCACCCATAACTAGATAGCAAGTATATGGTCTGTTGGAGTTCTCCACCTTTCCGCTTCATGTATCTCGATTGACTCAAGATGGTAGGTAGACGAAGAGTCGCTATCACAGGGCTACTGGTCTCGCCGAATCACGCTGGTCCATCCTAGTCTTTAGGTTGCCTTATATTGCAACCAAGGCATACCCTTGGTTCTTCTAACGTAGACCTTAACCTATGTGAGCCCAGGCAGATCATACGCAGCCTCACAAAGCGATACCAAGAGTACCCTCACGTCCCTTCGAAGCCGCAGGCTTCGTCCCCCAGTTCGTTGGAGCCTTCTTTAAGATTAGATGGACGTTCGCTCCTTCTCGTGTCGTACTAAGGTTTACTACTTAGTCCCCTTAACTAAGGTTTACTACTTAGTCCCCGAACCGTCATTTTCTTAACTAAGGTTTACAACTTAGTCCTTTTAACTAAAGTTTACTACTTAGTTCTCTTTTTCTCGTCAAGTTGGATTGGTTAAGTGTCATTAGTCAATTCAAGTGAACTTAACCCATTCATTTTTCATGTTAAACTGGTTAAGTGTTATCAGTAGTCCATGATTGACTTAACCCTACCACAAATCAAGTTATATTGGTTAAGTATTTCTTATTACTTAACCCCACCCCTTCATCTTGTATTGGTTCAGTGTTCCTTTTAACCTAACCCTGCCCATCTGTTTGGCTAACATGTTATAACGGTTAAGTGTTCTCTTGGTTAACTCAACTCTAACATCTGTTTAATCCACATGTTCTAATGGTTAAGTATTGCCCTTCATGTTTTAACCTTGTTCATTTGTCACACTATGATGGCTAAGTGTTCTAAGTTTACTTAGCTCCACCTTCTAGTCTAGTTAACATGTTAAATTGGCTCAGTGTACTTTACTTAACCCTACCTTCTAGTCTAGTTAACATGTTATAACGGTTAACCTTCTCTTAACTTCACCCACTTGTCTAGTCAACATGTTATAATGGTTAAACCTTTACAAGTCTTGTTTTGTTAACATGTTAAGTTGGTTAAGTGTTCAGATTAACCTAACCCCACCCATCAGATTTAGTTAACATGTTGAATTTGGTTAAGTGTTTCCTTAATTGACTTAACCCTACCAATCCTGACTTAGCTTTAATTTATTCATTAAAGCACCAACCACTCACATTAGACAGGTATTGTTGCGGTTACTGGATGTGTCGGTCGGTTCCGGGCAGGTTTACACCGCAACTCAGTCTAACCTCGCGTTCTTATTGGGCTCAATGCTCTAACCACCCACATTAGACAGGTATTGTTGTGGCTGCCTATATGCCGGTTGGTTCCGGGCAGTCTTATGCCACAACTCAGTCTAACCTCGGGTTAGGCATATTCGTATTTTTTAAATTTATATTTTATTTATGTAAATTATCCACAAATTCATGTCTTGCCCAATTTCCCTCTAAATCAAGTTCATCATTTTGGGTATATAATTTATACCGTTTCATGTCATAAATCACTTATGTGATTATAAGCCAACTATGTCAATTTTCCTATAATCAAGTTTTTACCCAACGTTACCCCCGTCTAAATATTAGGCTAACAACTTAGCCTAATTTACCGTTCGAATGATTTCACATAACGTATTAGGCTAATAACTTAGCCTAATTTAACGTTCACAAAATTGGCATAAAATCAACATTAACTATGAACTTGAATTTTTTATAATCAACATAAATATGTACATAGGTGTGAGCTTGCAACTTTAACATAATCAACAATAACATGTACATAGGTATGAACTTGCAACTTTAACATAATCAACATAAACATGTACATAATTAACAATTTGCATAGGTTCATGAATCTCAACATAATAACTTGCATAGGTTCATGAATCTCAACATAATAACTTGCATAGGTTCATGAATTAACAACTTAATTAACAACTTGCATAGGTTCATGAATTTACAACATAATTAAGTTAACATATATAAACATGTATGAACTTGCAGTTGAACATAATCAAGTTAACATATATACATAAACATGTATAAACTTGCAATTTAACATAATCAAGTTAACATATATACATAAACATGTATGAACTTGCAATTGAACATAATCAAGTTAACATATATACATAAACATGTATAAACTTGCAATTTAACATAATCAAGTTAACATATATACATAAACATGTATGAAGTTGCAATTTTTGTGATAGGATTTGTAACCTAAAACTTGCATAATAACATGGCATGATAATTCACCAAACTTGTTACAACATGTTATTTCTATTCCCCAACTTTCTATGCTTATGAATTGGTTTATTCACCAATTCCTAACTAGCATGATAATCACAACAGAACCACAGGCATGATAGAGTTGTCATAAGAAAACATACATAAATCATCATAAATTTAATATAACATAACAGGTAAGGTTCTATTGTCACTTTATTTCAAATCATGATTTTGATTTCATTCACATCTAGAATATAACTGTACTTACAAATCAAAAAGGAATTCTTGATTTGAGTTGTAGCTTTAATCTCTAATTTGAATTAGCTTTGAATTGGTTTTGAGTTCGTCTCTTAGCTTTCTACAAACGGAGGCTACTCTTGGCTTGCTCCCAGCAGCATGACGGCTCCAAGTCTTATTTTCTTATGAACTTTAGTAGGAGACCTAGGTTGTTTATATAGAATTGTATTTTAATTTGAGCCGTCCGATGATGCTAGGGTTAATCAAGGCCATCAATTTCAAAAGAGGCCAATTATGTTCACAATAAAGGACTGTAAATTACTCCTATTTTAAATTATGTCATAATTACCATGCATGTAATTTACCCCAATTTTAAATTATGTCATAATTACTATGCATGTAATTTCACGTTTTAGCATATATATATTTTTTCTATAATGTACACATTTCTCATTTAGGACAAATTCTATATGTAAATAATTCCTAATTTACTTATGTCATAATTACTCTCTAAATGTACATTATCAACGTTTATTATTTATTGTCAATCCATCAAACATAAATACGTATTTAATAGATACATCTTCCCTTTACCGTATACATATTCTTCCTCTTTAAATAAACAAATCCTTGACAACCAAAAATGTGCAACGTACGCTATATGATGCGTACACGTCATATATATATATATATATATATATATATATGCATATATATATATTTAATTTCTTTTTCTTTTTATCTATCTTCCCAAATACCCATTTTCACACTAAACCACTTTTTGAACTGCGTTCACACTAGGCCATTTTTGAGCCATTCCCCTAAAACAGAAATATGGCGCTGGCAGGAATCGAACTCTGAACCTCTTGTATGCAAGCCACGTGTTCCAACCAAATGAGCTACTAAGTCTTTTTCTTACAACCCTTAGAACAATGCTAAATATTTATTCTTTTCTCATTCCTCTTTTTTTTCTTGTTTTGCTACAATATTTAATTTAAGGATATCTTCTTCACACGGAGTCCAATTTACGTAAACTTGGACTCTATCTTAAGCAGAATTCCGAGAAGAACACAATGACGTAATCCGTTTCCCTTAATTCTTAAGTTTTGAATTAAGTATACTTTAATTTATCAATTTACTGTTAACCGAAAAACTCGGGGTGTTACAGTCAATGCCAATGTCGACTCCCCTATAGGGGTGTCGACCTCCCTATGGGTCCTCCGAGCCATTTTGGCGCAGAAGTTTGATTCTCGAATGTTTGAATTTCTGGAATTTATTTAACTGTTATATTCATATGTAATCTTCTTATATATATATATATATATATATATATATATATATATATATATATATATACACACACACACACACACGTGCTTATATTTCGTTTTCAAAATTCAAACAGTGTTGTACTGTTATTTGGTTCTTACCATATTTCTTTGAACACAACATTATCTTGAACTTTATCTTGTATATATATATATATATATATATATATATATATATATATTTATGCATATATATACATATATATTCTCATATATATACATATATTTTTTTACTTCCTTATATGTATATTTTTCCTTATATGTGTGTTTCTCTTTAGAACATGCATTAATTTAGTCGTTCCCTTAGAACAAAAATATGGCACTACCAAGGATTGAACTCTGTACCTCTTTCATGCGAGCCACATGCTCTAACCAACTGGACTGCTATGACTATTGTTAACAAGGCTTAGAACAATGGTAGTTATTGTTCCCTTCTTAGCCCTCTTTTTCATGTTTCTTACAATATTTCATTTAAACCATTGCATGAATCTTTTTTCTTTTATTTCTCATTTATTATTAATGAATAATATTTGTAGATCAGTGCATACAACATATTTACACTGCATGCAACCATCCTTTCTTTCTTTTAATACACGCATTACAGTTTTATTTGCATTAATATTTTCTTCTTTTTCGGTGCATGTATTTATTACATGCAATCACATATTATATTTTTATTTTTAAATGTTTATATCTATGCATATATATACACATATGCATTATTTAATCGTTACAAAATGCGAGGTGTTACAACGACGAAGAAACAACCTTAATGACAAGACATTTCAGAAAATTTCTGAAATACAGAAAGAGAAATAATTTTCAAAGTAATAAACAAGGAAGTTCAGGAAGAAATGATAATCAATGTTATAACTGCAATAAACCAAGCCATATGAAGAGAATGTGTCCATATCCAGATAAATCAATTCAACAAACGGACAACAGCAATTCATCAAAGAAAAAAAGAGCATATGCAGCAACTTTAGACGATTCAGATTCATCATCAAGCAATGAAGAGCCAGAAACCAGAAATTCAAATATGTGCTTCACAGCGATTCAGAATTCAGAAAATACCAAAGAAATGGATCTAAAAACTAGGTACGCTTTTATTAATTTTTAAATTTTTTGGTTGAATGGATGCTTTGATTGCTTGCTTTGTTTTGAATTTGAAATTTAAACTTTAAAATTCAAACTTGAAATTTAAAATTCAAATTTGAATTTTGAAATTCAAAATAATAATTAACAAAATAATAAAATAAATTTTGGATGTTTGCTAGGATTAGTATTATTTCAGGAAATAGTTAAATTGAAATATAAATCGATAATTTAAAACCAAAAGTCATAAAATCATACTCCTTAAGAAATTTACACATTTGTGTCGACATACATATGTCTATATGTTGGCATGTTAGCCTGTAAATTGAAATTTAAAATTTGAATTTCAATGGTTTAAACTTTCAAATTTCTCTCCAACTTTTCACCAACTCCGAAGGTCTGAAATGGCGTCATTGATTTCTGAAAAGTTAGGCCTATTAAGTTCATATCTATTCAATTTCTATTAATATATTTATTATCTCAACCTCTCGTTCAAAAATTCAAACTATATTATTCATGTCTATACTCTTCAAAACAAACATTCCAATGACTTCCTCAAGCACATCTCAGAAATTGAAATTAACCAAAACCATCAAAGGATATCTCCACAATGATAAAGAAGCAATCAAAACCTATGTTGACTATATAGCAAATGCAAAAGTCAATACGGGAGCATTCACAATCTTTGGAGACTTTCTATCCTACGATCTTATCTCTCTTTTTAATTACAATGAAGTATTAAGCTTGACCGACTCTCGAGATAACGATGAAGTGTATTACCCGAAGCTTGTCAAAATGTTCTATGCAAATCTTAATCGTGGTTTTTACGAAGGAAATGAAGATCAAATTTGGAGTAGCGTCAAAGGCACTCAAATTGTCCTAGACTGCAAAATCTTTGACAATATCTTGAATTGTAGAAGCATAGGCTCGAATTTTTCGGATTTCAAAATTGCTGAAACTAATTTAGAAACTCATCACCACATATTTGATAGCGATTCTCACATGGAATTCAAAAATCTCTTTTTCCACCCAAAAACAAGAATCGTAAACCTCCTCCTTCAACATACCATCACTCTTCATTCCGAAAATTTTAACAACCTAACTCTCAAGGTCCAAAAAGCACTCTTTGCTATTATTGGTGGATATAACATCAATTGGGCCGACATGATCTTAAAAGAATTCAAGCCCATAGAAATATCAAAAAGAGAAAACACTCTTTACTATGGAGTTTATCTCACTCGTATTTTCAAATATTTCGGGGTTGATCTTCACGGAGAAGAGCTTGTATCAAGAAAGGTGATTGACTCCACAAACATACACCTTATGCAAATTCCACTCACTTTCAAACCTTATGAGACATTCGAAGACAAAAAAGCTCGAATGCAACAAGAATAAGAGCCTATGGAAATCGAAGAAGAAGAAGAAACTTCTTTGGAAAATGTTGAGTGTCCAATCAACACTAGAACCATTTCCATATAGATGATTGTTCAAAATCAAGTAAAGATAGCCAAAAAACAAAAGAAGCTCAAAAGGAGTTTTACCAAAATGACTAAGTTCATGAGCAAGATAGGAAGAAAACTTGGAATTTCATCTTCCTTCTCATCATCCGCTGAAATCTAGTCTATCTAGTTTAAGTTATCTTTAGTATTTGCTTGTATTTTCTTTCGAATCTCGTATTTAGCATGTCTTAATTAGTTGCATATATTTGTTTTTTAAGAAGTAATGAATGGAGTTTTATTTATGTCAAATCTTCTTTAAGTTACCGAGAAAACTTTAAAATTAAATGTAATATAATATAATAACAAAAGATTCAAATTTGAAAATTTTCAAAAATTTTGCTAAGTACGTCGACATGCATATATGCTTATTTCGACATATAACTACCAGCTTTTCAGAAGAAAAAAAAATTAAATTTAAATAACTAACTTATGTCCATTCAAATCCAACGAATTCCAGACTCTATTTAAGCCTATTTCTTCGAGAAAAATTCAGTATAATATTTATCCTTCTTCTCTATTCAATTCTTATCAAAACTATAGCAAATTCAACTCATAACTTAAGTGAAAATCTTGAAGAAACATTGAATTCCTTCAAGAACATCCTTTCCAAGATACTATGAAACCAGCGTCATCTTGAATTAAGCCAAATAAATATGTTTAAGCAACAAGAGAAGCGCTTTGATGCCATTCGCTGGCAAATATCTTCTCTTTTCACAAATGAAGATAATAATCTTGCTAAGGCACCACCAAAAAAATAAGATGTAGATTGGGAGGTCATCAAGAAGGATCCTATCTTTGGAGAAGACAGTTAGGTAGAAGTCCCAAGAAATGTTTGATTGTTTGGTATGATTGTTTGGATTTGTTTGAATTTGATTAAACTTATGTATTGATTGGTTTGAATTGCTTAACTTAAAACACGTATATATTAAAACATATGTAAATATTACTTGGATTGGTTTGCTTGTTTGTAAACATGACTTAAAATATATGTAATTAAGATATTTAGATTGGTTTGTTTACATATTTAGTATTGATTATTGTATAGCCAGGAATTTAGGGGGAGTAATTTGCTTTAGTATGAGTATAGGATATATATATATATATATATATATTTAGGATTTATGTGGAGTATTTTTAGAATTTCTTTTTGATAATGCCAAAGGGGGAGAAATTATAAAATATAGACTTAGTTTAAGTAGAATATATAGGATTCATATTGACAGGGAAAGTATTACAAGGATCAGCATCAGCAGGTATAAATATTTTATAAACTAAGGTTGTCATCATCAAAAAGGGGGAGATTGTTGGATAACGGAGTTTTGATGACAACAACCTTATTTCAATATTAATTGATTATAAAATATATACTAACATCTCTATTTAGAATATATATATATATATATATATATATATATATGCAGGAGTTATATACAGGAATTAAATACTGAAGACTGTATAGTTTTTGAGATTCAAGAGATTCAGAATTCAAAGAAGATTCAAGTCTCATGAGTAATCAAGAAATCAAGAGTTCAAGACTAATATAATAGTATAGTCTAGTTTATATGTAAGACTCTGAATAGAACTCCAAGTTCAAATTCAAATTGTGTTTTTCAAATTCCGATTTTTAAATTTCAAATTTTATTTTCAAATTTTAAATTATAATTTTAATTAAGTTTTTCTACCTTATTTTTGATTTTAAACTTAAGTTTCAAAGTTTATATATATTTATATACTTATATACTTATATACTCTTATATTTATATAGTTTCAAACTTTATAATTTTATAAATATGTTTATATAATTTATATTTATGATTTCATATGATTTTCTACTTTATAATACTTATTTATATCACCATGTTTTAATTCAAGAATTTCCAGAATTATATATATAAATTAAAACATTTGAAAATATCAAATTTCAAATTTTCAAACACATATGTCGACATACATAGGTGGGGATGTCGATATACAACTGTCATATTTTCATTTTTGAAAGGAAGTGTCTTATCACCATTTGTAACCTTCCAGAAGCATTGCAACCTTTCAAATATTATAAATAGGGGTTGATTTCGAATTTTTTATTCATTCTTCTTCTCCATCTTCATCCCTTTTCTTTCCTCCATTATTATTTCATATTTTTGAGATTTCTACACTTCTACTCTACCGATTTCAATTCTAATATATAAAACTTCTTCTCTTCTCACTCATTACTTTCTAAATCAAAATGCTCTGAAGAGTTATAGGGTTGTTGTAATCATTTGGGATTGTTTTGGAATAGTTTTGGAAACAGTGTGTTCCTTGTAGCCGTGAAATCAAGGAAAGGAAACGGTGTTAACCTTGTAGCCTGAAAATCAAGGGTGGTGGGAATGGTGTTAACCTTGTAGCTGTGAAATCAAGGGGATTGTACTTAGATTTTGATCTAGTAATAAAACTCTGCGCAATCCAGCATTGCGTGGGAATGGATGTAACGACCCACATTCCACGTATCGGAGGATCGTAGAACATTTGTTTTATTTTCATACGAAATCATATGGTCGTGTAATTTTGGGAAACGACTATTGGGGTCATTTCCCACATTCACGATTTTTGCCAAATTTTAAATGACCGTTTTTTCCCATAGTGTATCTTGTTTCTCTTATAACTTTTGATTAGTAAGGAGTTTTGACCTGAAACCACTTCCATTAGATTCGGATGATGGTTTGTCATTCCTTATAGTGGTCACATTAATTAAACGGTCTTACCGTTTGGGAGATATGGCTGAAGTAAGATTTGAAGATGGAAGAACAACCTAATTGGGCTTAATAGGGTGATTAGCAGCTAAGCCCATAACCCATTTCGGGATTAGGGTTGTGGGAGGACTGAAAGGAGTTGGAGAATCATCTCCTTTCATTTTTCTAGCCACCACAAACATTTCTCTAACCCTAATCATGGCATCCATCTTCCAAATCTCTCTCTAATCACTAGTTGATCAAATCTACATTAAATCAAGTCGGATTAGCACCAAAATCGAGGTAAAGTTGCTGCACTACATTGGGATCCGAGCCAAAGCAGTCAGATCTATCATTAATTATTGGCTAAGGTGAGTGATTAACATGCTTATTCACTAATTATGGTTAATTAAGGGTGATTAGTGATAATTAGCGAAACTATACACCTAAAAATCATGGGAAAATATGTAAAAATTTTGAAATTATATTTTATGTCACTGGTGTGAATTTCGGTTAATTTGGATTAAGTTTGCTAATCATATAGTTAAACAAGTTTAAGGGGAAAATCATGGATTTAGGTATGTTTGATCTAATATAGCATATATGATTGATGTTTTGACCTTTTTGATTGAATCAATATGTTGTTACTATTGTTTGGGTTGTTTTATGATTGTTTAGTAAAGTTAGAATGGCTGAAAATGCCGACGTATGGCGAGAACGGACGATACAAGCTTGTTGGAAAATCTGCAGAGTTCCGGATCGGATGAGATTCGAACCGAGCAGGAATAGCCAAACCGAACCAGAGCTTAAGCGTGAGGAAATATGGCGAGAAGGAAGGCCACTTGCATTGAGTTGGGATCAGACCGAGCTTGGCATGGGATCGGATCAGATCAACTGGAGGGCAAGAGGACCAAACTGAATCCAGACAAAAGGACCGAACTGAACCCAGACAGGAGTATCGAACCGAACCCAGACAGAAGGACCAAACCGAACTGAACCGAAGTGAGGGCCCAATGATGACCCGAGCTGAACCAAAGTGACAAACTGAACTAATTGGATTTGAGCTTCTACCTCTATGTGACGACTCTTCTAAAGACCAACTCCAATTCGACAAAAACCCGAGATGCAAAGGAAGTCCAAATGGGGGAGTTATTACTTAGGATCCAGATGGAAACCAACGAGTTAACTTCTGGAATTGGGCTTTTATGTGGGACGTGTGCAAAGGAGTTATCGATATCTATAACTTTGGTTTATCATTGAGAGAGGGGACATGTAGAAGAACTAGATCCAGGGCTGTGTGGACTGGTTGGCCCATAATCTAGAGCCAGAGCTGTGTGGACTGGGTAGGGTTATTGATTATAGACCAGGGCAGTGTGGTTATAGCAGTAGTTGTATGGATTTGGAATCAGTCATGTCTCCAATGGATCTGGTGATCAAAGCGATGGATATTATATGCTTTACGCACTGATTGAGAGACGTGGAGATGATTGCAATGTTTTATGTTTGCTATCACCATGACACGCACACTCCCATTTTGCACTCTATGTTAGTGTTACCTTAGAGTATTGTACATCCTGTTGTGCTAACTCTTTGGTTGTAGGTCCAGGTCAGGTATGATTATTTATACCTGTTATTGCATTTTTAGTGGTACAGATTTGTTATTGCTCACGCCAGGCTTTTATCTGATCCAGAGTTTTATGTCTCTTCTTATTGCTCTGGGTGCTCCTAAACGAGCAGACTAGAGGCAAGTTAGGTGTTTATGCATGAGTAGTTGTCCGGAGACGAGCAGGAGGCTTCCACGTATTTTATACATATACTTCCAGTGTTGTTGCTGGTCATTTCTTTGGGCATTAGTAGTGTACCCCTTTTATTTCCTTTTAGAGACAGTATTTTGAAGTTGTAATAATTGGATATGAAGCTGTGTTTTGTATTTTGCTACTTTGATGGATATGGTTTAGTTTTCAGCCTATACACTGTCTCGCCTGTTTTATATCAAGTTATGTTATTATTATATTTTATTCTATGCGCTGTGAGATATACTACTGGGTCTTTGATAATCCATCGTTTCAACCCTTTTGGCGATTATCCCGTGCTAGTCAGACATTGGTACAGTGCATTTCGAGGAAATGTCTGATGGTACGGGGCGACCGTCATACTTGGTGCCATAGCCTAGGTTGCATAGTTTAACCTGGGGGAAGACACCACGGAGAGATAATATACGTATATGAGAGCGCGTATTTGTGATATTTTGGTTTTCAAAAACTATATATGTACTATTAGTATATCTGAGGATGAAATCGCACTGCACGGGCACCACTAAGGAGATGGTTATGAGCCGAAATACGAGGAGCACGGTGAGGAACCTCGTATTGGGAATTGAAGAGGGAGCGGGTTCAGGGGCCAACAATGGGAATGTCCCTGATGTAAGGACGATGTTTACTGCCTTCATGCGAGAGATGCTTAGGGATGCTCAGGGAGTAGTTCCTAATGGTGCTAACGGTGGTGGTGCAGTAATGCAAGCGCCTAGAGCCGATTTCGCCAAGCTTAACAAGGATTATACTAATCTTGGTTGGAAGTCGTTCCACGGAATAGAATCGGCCACGGAGGTTCAGGATCGTCTTGATAGTTGTGAGTGAATCTTTGAGGACTTGGGGATCGATGATGCAATGAATAGAATATTAGCATCGCGTCAGCTTCAAGGGTGGGCAATGAATTGGTGGAATGTTATTGAAGCGGCTACTCCCGAGAATCAAATTACTTGGAATCAGTTTAAGACTCGCTTCAGTGACAATTTTATTCCAACTGCTTAGATATCAGAGTTTTTTAGGAAATTTTTGGTACTTAAATAGAATGGTAGGGCGGTCTCGGAATATATTGCTGAATTCGACGCCTTATCAAAATATGGATTATCTCTTATCGATACTGCCAAAAAGAAGAATGAGAATTACATAACTGGCCTAGATGGGTACTTGGGGGAAAAACTTATAAACCATATCGATGAGACTTTCGAATTTATTATGGGGAAGGCATTGAGATCAGAGAGCCTTTACCCTAACTCGAAGACCGAGGTTGCTATTACATCTGCAGAAGAGCCAAAACCGCAGGCAAGCGGTGAAGGCAAGAAGAATTCCCAAAATAAGAGGAAACAAAACCAGACCAAGGATGGCCAGAAAAAGAAGAATAAGAAAGATGTCGAGTGCTTTAGCTGCGGCAAGAAGGGCCAATATGCCAGAGACTGTCGAGCGAAGTCAGGGGAGAGGAAGTGCTTCAATTGTGGCCAAGTGGGTCATCTCAAGGATAAACGTCCATAACCCCCTAAGGAGAAGCAGATCATGAAAGCATATGCTATCAACGTTGTTCCTTCTTCGTCGAATGCCCCAACCGCGGTGGAGAAGGGAAAGGGTGTTGTTATTCAAGGTATGCTTTCTATTTATGATGTTCTAGTTTGGGTACTGTTTGATACCGTGCCTTCCCATTCCTTCGTATTTAGTGACCTGGTAGATAGGTTGGAATTGGAACCCGAGATTGTCGATAGACCTTTAGTTGCGACGAACCCGATCGATGGTTTGACTAGCCTTTGTATGATTTGTCGTAATTTGGTCTTATCGAGTCATGGATGTATGTTTGCTTGTGATTGCTTTGTTTTGGGCTTTACTGGGTTTGGCATTATTTTGGGAGTCGATTGGCTCCAAAGCTATGGGGTGGTGGTAGACTATTAGGGGTCTTCGGTGACCATTAGAGCGGATGATGGGCGGAGGGTGGTATTGGGTTACCTACCTAGTGATAGGGTGATGGCTAGTTTTCCAAATTCCCTCGACATCCCGCATGATGAGTTATCAGATGTGCCTATTACTGGGGAGTATCCGGATATCTTTGGGAAAGTGACCGGACTTCCACCACACCGAGAGATCGAGTTTCAGATTGATTTAGTGAAAGATGCTAGACCTATAGTAATGCCACTTCGTCGTATGGCGCCAAGAGAGCAGCGAGAGCTCGAAGTGCAAGTATGCGATCTTTTGAAGAAGGGATTTTTCCAAAGAAGTGTTTCTGAGTGGGGAGCACCCGTTGTATTTGCTACCAAGGCCGATAGTTCCCTTCGCTTATGTATGGACTACCGTGAGTTGAACAAGGTGACTAGGAAGAATAAGTATCCTCTTCCATGGATAGATTATTAGATTGATCAACTGAATGGAGCAAGAGTGTTCTCCCAGTTGGATCTCGCGATAGGATTTCATCAGCGTCGAGTAGCAGCTGAGAGTATACCTAAAACGACATTCTGACGCCGTCTGGATTCTATGAGTGGTTGGTCATGCCATTCGGGTTGACCAATGCACCCGCATACTTTGTGGATCTTATGAATAGGGTTTCCAGGGATTAATTAAATAAGTTTGTTCTTGTGTTCATGTATGATATCCTGATTTACTCGAGGACAGAGGAAGAGCATAAGGAACATTTGAGGAAAGGGATGGAGGTGTTGAGGAAACATCAATTGAAAGCAAAATTTTCTAAGTGTCACTTCTGGAGGCGGGAAGTGGGACTCTTGGCCCATGTTGTTTCAGAGAATGGTATTGTCGTGGATCCTGCGAAGGCGGCTACGATGCAAGATTGGTCTGCGCCCAAGAATGCAATGGACATGAGAAGTTTCTTGGGATTAGCTGGATATTATCGTAAGTTTATTCAAGATTTCTCCAAGATAACGGCATCGTAAATTATGTTGACCAAGAATAATCAAGCTTTTGCTTGGGACAAAAGGTGTGAGAATGCATTTAAGAGCCTAAAGGAGAAGTTAACGTGCGCACCAGTGTTAGTTACTCCTAAAGGGGACGAAGAGATGTCAGTATACATGAATGCCTGTGGTACCGGATTAGGTGTTGTACTGATGCAAGGAGGTAGGGTTGTAGCTTATGCCAGTCGGCAACTAAAACCGCATGAGAAAAGATATCTTACCCATGATCTGGAATTGGCAGCGATCGTGTTTGTGTTAAAGGCGTGGAGACATTATCACTTAGGAGAAAGATTCGAGTTGTTTACCAATCATAAGTCATTATAGTATCTTTCCTCTCAAAAGGATTTAAATCTATGTCAGCAGAGATGGTTAGAATTCTTGGCTTCCTATGATTTCAATATCGCATACACACCCGGGAAGGGCAATGCAGTGGCTGATGCATTGAGTAGGAGACATGCTAGTTTGGGGGCTATGTTTCTTGAGTGGAGGCAACTGGAGTATATCGTGGGATATGATTTTAGACCTAGCGTGAATTGGATCCAGAGATGTTAGCAAATTTGATAATCAGACCGAGTTTGATTGAGCGGATCAGTTCCAGTCAAAGGGACAATCCTAACCTACTGAAAATCACCTCCAAGGCAGAGATGGGTATCGACGGTGATGAAATGAACAAGTATGGACTTGATTGAGAAGGATGGATTTGAAAGAATGAGAGACTAGTTGTACCCAATGTTAATGGATTGAGAGATGAAGTGCTTAGAGAGTGTCATCACTCGAAGCTAACTATACATCCCAGTGGTAACAAAATGTATCGAGACATGAAGCAGACCTACTAATTGGAAGGGATGAAGAGAGACGTTGGGAAGATTGTATACAAGTGCATGAATTGCCATTTAGTTAAAGCCGAGCAAAAGAAGCCTAGTGGTCTATTAAAACCATTAGAAATTCCTGAATGGAAATGGGAACAAGTCTCAGTGGATTTCATCGATGGTTTACCAAGGACTAGAACAGGTGATGATAGTATTTGGGTGATTGTGGATCAATTGACCAAAAGTGCAAGGTTTATACCAGTCAAGTCGAATAGAATGACAGCTAAGTTAGCGAAACTGTATATGAAGTGGGTAGTTAGATTTCATGGGGTACCTAAAGGTATTGTGAGTGACCAAGATCCATTATTTACTAGTGGTTTTTGGAAGAGCTTACAAGAGGCCTTAGGGTCAGAATTACATCTCAGTACTATGTACCATCCTGAAATCGACGGTCAAACGGAGAGGGTGAATTGTGTATTAGAGGATCTTTTGAGTGTTTGTATATTGGATTTTGGGGGGTCATGGGATGAGCATTTACATCTGGTTGAGTCCGCATATAATAATAGTTATCAGTCCACTACTGATATGGCCCCATTTGAAGCTTTGTACGGAAGACCGTGCAACTCACCATCATGTTGGTCGGAAACTGGTGAGAAATTTGTGCTTGGGCCAGATGTAATAAAAAAAACTTTAAATAAAATCAAGGTTATTCAACAGCAGATGAAGGCTGCCCAAGATAGGCAGAAGAGTTATGCTAATAAAAGGCGAAGAGATTTGAAATTATCCATTGGCGAATTGGTATTCGTCAAGATTTCTCCGTTGAAGAGAGTGATTCAATTTGGTAGGAGATGTAAGTTAGCATCAAGAATTGTTGGTCCATTTCCAGTTCTCGAACAAATTGGGAATTTAGCATATAAAGTTGGATTACCTGACAAGATGGCGGGAGTGCACAACGTATTTCATGTCTCTCAGTTAAGGAAGTTCGTGCACGATTCTGATATGACTGTATCACAGATCAATTGGATGATATCGAGATAGAACCCAAGGCAGTTGGAAACCGCAGACCAGTTCATATTGTCGGACATGATACGAAGCAACTTCGTAAGAAGACGGTGAAACTGGTAAAGGTCCAGTGGGGTGATAATGAGAATGACTGTACTTGGGGAACCGAGGAGAGTATAAGGAAGTCGTATCCAGAGCTCTTTACCTAGTAAGATTTTAATTGCGAGATAGTTATTCCCTTGTTAGTAAACCACATGCTAGGACAGGCTTGTTGTGTTTATTATATATATTTGATTATTTTAAATGGTTGATAGGCATACAGGACACTATTATATGTTTTCTTGGTTGAGGAATTTCGGAGGCGAAATTTCTTAAGGGGGGGGGGGGGGGAAGAGTGTAACGACCTGCATTCTCCGCATTGGAGGATTGTAGAATATTTGTTTTATTTTCATACAAATTCATATGGTCGTATAACTTTGGGAAACGACTATTGGGGTCATTTTCCACATTCGTGATTTTTGTCGAATTTTAAATGACTGTTTTGCCCCTAATGAATCTTTTCCCCCATAACTTTTGATTGGTAAGGAGTATTGACCTGAAACTACTTCAATTGGATTCAGATGATGGTTTGCCATTCCGTAGAGTGGTCATATTAATCAAACGGACTTACCGTTTGTGAGATATGGCTAAAGTAAGATTTGAAGATGGAAGAACAACCTAACTGGGCTTAATATGGTGATTAATAACTAGGACCATAGCCCATTTCGGGATCAGGATTGTGGGAGGGCTGAAAGGAGTTAGAGAATCATCTCCTTTCATTTTTCTAGCCGCCACAAACATTTCTCTAACCCTAGTTATGGCCACCATCTTCCAAATCTCTCTCTGATCACTAATTGATCAAATCCACATCAAATCAAGTCAGATTAGCACCAAATTCGAGGTGGAGCTGCGGCACTACATTGGGATCTGAGCCAAAACAGTAAAAGTTTCAGATCTTAAGGTGAGTGATTATCATGTTTATTCACTAATTATGGCTAATTATGGGTGATTAGTGATAACTAGCGAAATTATACACCTAAATATTATGGAAAATATGTAAAAATTCTGAAATTATATTTTACGTCGCTGGTTTGAATTTGGGTTAATTCGGATTAAGTTTGCTAATCATATATTTAAACAGGGTTATGGGGAAAATCATAGATTTAAGTATGTTTGAACTAAAATAGCCTATGTGGTCGATGTTTTGACCTTTTTGATTGAAACAATATGTTGTTATTTTTGTTTGGGATGTTTTATGATTATTTAGTAAAGTTAGAATGGTTGTAAATGCCATCATATGGCGAAAATGGATGATAAAATCTTGCTAGAAAATCTCCAAAGTTCCGGATCGGATGGGATTCGAACCGAGCAGGAATAGCCGAACCGAACTAGAGCTTAAGCACGAGGAAACATGGTGAGAAGGAAGACCACTTGCATTCAGTTGGAGTTAGGATCGGACCGAGCTTGGCATGGGATCGGATCAACTGGAGGACAAGAGGACCGAACCGAACCCAGACAAGTGGACCAGACCGAACCCAAACAAGTGGACTGAACCGAACCCAGACAAGAGGACCGAATCCGGACAGGAGGACCGAACCGAACCCATACAGAAGGACCGAACCGAACCAAGGACCCTGAACTGAACCGAAGTGAGGGCCCAATGATGACCCGACCCGAACCGAGGCGACGAACTGAACCAACTGGGTTTGAGCTTCTACCTCTACGTGACGACTCTTCTGGAGACCAACTCCAATTCGACCAAAACCCGAGATGCAGAGGAAGTCCAAATGGAGAGTTATTACTTAGGATCTAGATAGGAACCAATGAGTTAACTTCTGGAGTTGGTCTTTGCTATGGGACATGTGCAAAGGAGTTACCGATATCTATAACTTTGGTTCACCATTGAGAGAGGAGGCAAGTAGACGAACCAGAGCCAGGGCTGTGTGGACTGGTTGGCCCATAACCTAGAGCCAGGGCTGTGTGCACTATGTAGGGTTATTGACTATAGACCAGGGCAGTGTGGTCATATCAGTAGTTGTATGGAGTTGGACATTATCATGGCCCCAATGGATCTGGTGATCAGAGCGATGGATATTGTATGCATTACGCACAGAGTGAGAGACGTGAGGATGATTTCTATGTTTGATGTTTGTTATCACCATGACACGCACATTCCCATCTTGCACTCTATGTTAGTGCTACCTTAGAGTATTGTACATCCTGTTGTGCTAACTCTTTGGTTGCAGGTCCAGGTCAAGTATGATTATTTATACATGTTATTGCTTTATTTAGTGGTATAGATTTGTTATCGCTCACACCAGGGTGACCCATAGTTTTATATCTCTTCTTATTACTCTATGTGCTCCTAAATGAGCAGACTAGAGGCATGTTAGGTGGTTATTCACGAGTAGTTGTCCAGAGACGAGCAAGAAGCTTCCACGTACTTTATTCATATACTCCCTGTGTTGTTGCTAGTCACTGCTTTGGGCATTAGTAGTGTACCTATTTTATTTCCTTTTAGAGATCGTATTTTGAAGTTGTAATAATTGGATATGATGTTGTGTTTTGGATTTCGCTACTCTGATGGATATGGTTTAGTTTTCAGCTTATATATTGTCTTGCTTGTTTTATATCAAGTTATGTTATTATTATATTTTATTCCATGCGCTGTGAGATATACTACAGGTTCTTTGGTAATTCATCATTTCAACCCTTTTGGCAATCGCCCCGTGCTAGCTGGACATTGATACAACGCATTTTGGGGGAATGTCTGATGGTACGGGGTGGCTGTCTCAATGGATGTAGGAGCAATCTGAACTAGTATAGAATGCGGTGTGTTCTTACATTTTCTACATTTTATTTTTGTGTTTATGTTTGATTTTGTGTCTGTGATTATCTCTATGGTATGTGATTCATATAGTAGATCATATAAATTTTAGATTTTCTTAAGTTCCTTGAAAACACTATTCACCCCCCTCTAGTGTTAGTTTGGTCTTAAGATCCATTCCACATTCCTTAACACAGGGAAAAGGTGTGTTACATGGCTGTTGAAAATTCAAATCTTTATGATAAAATGATGGGAATCAAAAAGGACAAATATATATTGGATAGTGTTTGTTCAAGGCATATGACGGGAAATCCAGAATTACAGAACTATCTAGTATATGAAGATGGAGGAATGGTTAATTTCGGTGATAATTCTGAAGGATATGTTGTTGGCATCGGCAATGTCGGTAATTCTGAAACTCCTACTACTTTTGATGCTTTATTAGTTAGGAATTTAAAACATAACTTACTAAGTATAGGTCAACTATGCGATATAGGCTATGAAATCAATTTTGAAAAAGATAAATGTTTTATAGAAGATAAGAATCCAAAAATAATATTCAAAGGAGATAGAAGGAGAAATATCTATATACTGAGTATGAAAACTTCTAGCGATAATTTTGTCTTATGGCCAATAAAAGTGACCCTTGGATCTGGCATAAGAGATTCGGTCATATAAATTTCAAACATATTTCTAGGATTTCAATATTAGATTCAATAAGAGGTTTATCCAAAATAAAGTATAAAGTAAATAATTTATGCAACGCTTATCAATTCAGAAAATTGAAAAGAAGTTCATTTAAATAAAAAGAAGAAATTACAACTTCAAAACCATTAGAGTTAGTTCACATGGATCTATTCGGTCCATCCCAAACTCAATCAATAAATCATAATATATATGTTTATGTAATAATCGATGATTTTTCTAGATTTAATTGGACTTTGCTTCTTAAAAAAAAAAGTGATGCTTTTGATCAATTTAAAACCTTTACAAAAGAATTCAAAATTTATTATCGTTAAAATTTTAAATAATATGTAATGATCATGGTGGGGAATTTGAAAATGAAAATTTTGAAAAATTCTGTAACAAAATGGGGATAACTCATAATTTTTCTTTCCTCGGAACCCCCCAACAAAATGGAGTAGTTAAACATAAAGATAGATCAATTCAAGAGAGTGCGAGGACCATGTTATCAGATAGTAACTTACTAAGAAATTTTTGGGCTGAGGCAATTGCAACAACTTATTACATATTAAATAGAATTTTAATAAGACCTTTAACTTATAAAACACCATATGAACTTTTATATAATAAGAAACCATAAGTATCGTATTTTAAATTATTTGAAAGTAAATGCTTCATTCTTAACACCAAAGGAAATTTAGACAAATTTGACTCTAAATCTGATAAAGGAATATTTATTCGATATTCAGAGAGAAATAAGGCATATAGAGGTTTTAATTTAAGAACTAATACCATAGAAGAAACTTTAAAGTATCTTTCGACGAGAATTATAAGAATGCAACATAACATAATGAAGATGAATATCAAAATGAGATTGATGAAATAAATAGTGAAATTAATCAACAAAATAAAAGAAATAAACATCTAAGAGATCACCTTGTAGAAAATATCTTAGGAGATATTGAATTTGCCGTTAAGACTAGAAATGAATTAAATAATATGAATAATTCAGCATTTATTTCAACTATTGAACCTAAGAATCCAAAGGAAGCATCATCCGATGATTCATGGATCCTTGCTATGCAAGAGGAATTGAATCATTTTACTAGGAATGATGTACGGGAACTTGTTTCTAGACCATAGGATAAAACTGTAACTGGAACTAAATGGGTTTATAAAAATAAAAGGAATGAACTCGGTGAGGTCGAAAGAAATAAAGCTCGACTAGTTGCACAAGGATATAGTCAGGAAGAAGGAATAGATTATGATGAAACCTTTGCTCCTATATAAAGACTAGAAGCAATTAGGATTTTACAATCCTTCGCTAATCATAATCATTTCAAATTATTTCAAATGGATGTCAAAAGTGCCTTTCTAAATGGATATGTTAAAGAAGATGTATATGTAGAGCAACCTCCTCCTTTTGAAGACGAAAATTTCCAAACCACGTATATAAATTAAAGAAAATGTTATATGGATTAAAACAAGCTCCTAGAGCATGGTATAATAAATTAAGAATGTATTTATTACAATCAAACTTTGAAATTGGTAAAGTAGATAATACATTGTTTATTAAGAGAAATAAAAATGATATTAAATTAGTACAAATATATGTTGATGATATAATTTTTGGATCAACAAATAATCAAATAAATAAAGACTTCTCCGATATTATGACCAGAATATCCAAGATGAGTCACGTGGGTGAACTCACATTTTTCTTAGGCTTACAAATACGACAACTAGAGAATGGAATATTTGTTAATCAAGAAAAATATGCTAAAGATTTAATGAATAAATACAATTTAACTACAAATAATAGAATACCCACACCTATGGCAACTAATATAGCTCTAAGTAAAGACGATATGTCTAAAGACGTCAATCAAAATTTATATAGAGGAATGATAGGATCGTTATTATATATAACCGCTTGTAGACCAGATATAATGCATAGTGTATGTCTCTGTGCAAGATATCTGTCTCTACCAAAAGAAACTCACTTAAAATCCGTAAAATGTATTCTACGATATGTAAAACATATATTAGATTTTGGATTATTTATCCTAAAAATGACTCGTTTGATTTAATATCCTATTGTGATGCTGAGTACGCGGGATGTAAATCAGATCGTGAAAGCACTAGTGGAACATGCCACTTCTTAGGTCATTCTCTAGTCTTTTGGTTTAGTAAAAATCAAAATACAGTATCCTTGTCTACAACTGAAGCAGAATTTATATCTGCTGCTTTGGCTTGTTCACAAGTAATATATATGCAACAAACTCTAAAATATTTGGATTAAATATAAATAAATCACCAATATATTATGATAATGCAAGCGCTATAAATATATCTAAAATCCAACACATCATTCAATAACTAAACACATTAATATAAGACACATTTTCTAAGAGATAACGTAAGTAAAGAGAAAATTTCACTAAATTTCATAGAAACAGAGAAACAAATAACCAATATATTAACCAAACCTTTAAATGAAACAACATTTACTAAATTTAGAAGAGAATTAGACATTTGTTCTTTAAGTGAAATAGAGTAATTTAATATATAAATATAATATAAAATATAATAAAACTTAGAAGAAGAAAAATGCATATATGTCAACATACATGTTTATACATGTCAACATACAACTGCCAGATTTTAAAAATAAATTCCCACCAAAAATCATTTATAACCTATATTTATATAATATCATACGTCTGAATACATCCAGGTCGTCTCTGGACTTCGCAGCATCCGATAACCTGGACCTATACACCTCGGTCTAACCCAAGCATTACAAACACCGGGTCAATCAGGTGAACCAGAGTGAGAAAAACACACTAAGTTTAAAGGCCTCACACAACTTGATTTTAACGTCAAAATCTTTTCGAAAAGAAAGGATAATCGTAGGACCAAATCCACACATAAATACAAACGGTTTTTACCTTACGACAACCCAAAATCTTTTTGAAATCAATATATATATTCCGATATTATGACTAAATACAAATAATTATCAATCTAGCAGAACACTTGCATCTCACGCTCTATATATATAGTATACAATCAAAACCGTGGGCTCTTATTGAAAAATGGATTTCCTAGCAAGGTATGGGACTACCTTTCTGACAATATACCTCTGGAGATAAATATATCGGGGTTCAACAAGAACATCTTGCAACCCAGGATAAACATAACCGACCCCTCGCTTTCTCTTGAGAACATCAAATATATCATTACCACGGTTGGGGGCCAGCCAATCGAACCGATAACATACATATATAAATAAAAAGGGACAATCGAAGGCATTTGATTTCACCAGATCAGGTAATGATATACCCTTTTGATGTGGGCGACCTACATAGCCATGTGACCTACCTGATTTTGAGTCATTTCCCAGTTGATGAGGCTAGAGGTTAAGCTTATCCTTCAGAACGACACATCTCCACTCACTTGGAATGCCACATCATCAGATCCACTAGAAATCACTAATTGACGTCCACAAAAATACTATAGTTGTTAAGCTAAGAGAATGGCCGCTCTCTGCTACCAACTTTGGTATGTTTGAAGAAATCAACAAACGTGATCCCTTTGGAAATACTGTGTCAGACACTCGTCCATACAAGTCATCCAGGAGCAGGATGAACCGAAGGCACCCTCCAACCACATCCTAGGTATCAGCCTATAGATCGGTAGTGAGTAGTCCTTGCAATCCATAGATTCCAACCACGACAGAACTCCAGTATATCTCTAGCTGCTAAACCAGAGATTTTAAGTAGTTCTTCCGTTTTATGAAGATCCACGGTCTTCAATGCTCCATCTTCAATCTTTATACTTTCGTACTTGCTGGTTCGGAATGGTTTTCGAATATAAATTCAATCCCGGTCTTCCCGTACCAACAACGCTTTCGGCCATATTTGATAGTCGGTTATTTAACTATCAAAATAAACTGTGTTTCAATTTTGGAAATAAAATGAGTTCACTGGTTAAGTAGTCAGCATCACTTGGCCTTTTTAATTAAAAATAATTAAAAAATGGTTTATTAAAACTTCTGCATCTTTCAACAATTTAAAATACAGTATTTACTTCTTATTTTAATATAATAATATTCTCAAAACCATTTGATTATGATACTTAGAGAATTCTCTTATAACCATATTAAATTTCCATTTAACTCTCTTTCCAAACCATTTTCTACATCATTCTTCATTATCTATAATTAGAAAACCAATTCGACTTATTTCTCGTAAAACAACGTTACGAAACCCGTTTTGTTTCATTATTTGAAAACAATAACCACTGCTTATTCTTATAAAATAAACCTATTTTAAAACTCAACTTTATATTTCCTTTTAACTCGGAAATGTCATTATACTTTCATGCAATCCCCTTTTATTTTCTTTTACTTTGGAGCATCATTATATATATTGCCAATTCTCTTTAATTTCCTATAATTTGGAATCCTCATTATAAATTCTTTAAATTATCACCAATAATATTGCATTATTATTTCTCTAATAGAAATAATAAATTATTACTATTCTTTACCATTACAACAAATGTCATCTTAGATAATCCGGAAGTTGTTCTAGTTGGGGTATTTTAATTACCTCTCAGACCTAGATCAACAACATTCTTATCTTAAGATAGATATGCGTTGTAAATTCAAAATCCTATATTTCATTCTAATATCAAAACAAACCCCTTTTAACTATTTTATTTAAAACATTGCTTTACCAAACCTTCTTACGTTTGAAAACTCCTTCTCGATTATAACCCTTATTCCTTAATTCATTAACTAAGTAATTTATTATTAAAACATCACCTTATGACTTTTACTTCTTTAAACAATTCATTTTATAATTTTAATTTTGTACAAAATCTTATTACTCACTTCTTTACCAAGTTCACGTTGAACCATCCCCTTTTCTGATCCATTTCACCATTTCCCGCTTTGAAACCTTATTTAAATTCCGTTCATTCTCTTAATTCCATTATTAAGCAATGTTAATTTAAAATTAATGCTTTAACACCTCATCTTATTTTATAAACTTTGTTTATATAACTTTGGTTTAACCCAACCCTTTAATTCCCAATTTCCTTTTATTTAATTCAATTATTAAGTAAATATTTAATTTAAGCTATCGTATTCGCTTAAATTCCCATTTATAACTTTGTTATAAAAACTAAGGTTTTAAATATTAAACCCATTTCATAAATTCCTTTCACAATTAAATTAGATCTCATTTTGATTACTTTTTGAATGAATTTCAATTTAAAAGTAATCTCGTGAATTATTATAAAATATAATAATTTACTTTAATCATTAACTACTGTAGAAGTAGTCAATTTCTTTATTAACTAAAATAAATGATAGATTTCCTTTTTAAAATCTTATTAAAATAACAGATATTCGTTAAACTATTACATTAGATTAATTCAAAACAAACTAATTAATAATCACTCTCACTTAAAACGACTGACTTAGTCAACCCAAAACACGGTTATCTCATTAATTGATTCCAATTACTCCTTCCTTTAAATTAATTATTAATATAATTAATTTAAATAATTCAATTTAATTGTTTTCTTAAAAACCATTATTCTACTCTTAACCGTTGGGTTAACTTTCTGCTCTCTTACTTATAAATCTGATTAATATCAGAATTTGCTTTATAAAATCATTTAATAATTATTATAAACTTAAATAATAAATATTTATTTACTTTTAACAATTTTTTATTTACCGATTTAAAAAATCTATCTTCAGTTATAAAATATATTTTACAACTTGATTTCTACCGATTCGCCTAACGATAAATCGATAGTTATAAAATTATTCATTTATAGGCCGTATGTTGTCAACTACTCAACCAATACTGCCCATTGGTTTAAACAAAACAAATATTGAATCTCATGTCAATGGTCAACAACCAAATCAATCATCAAATCAGACAGTTCATAAAATGATAATATGAGAATAAATAACATCTAATATATTTGAGGAATCTGGTTGAATCCCTATGTTCTTCCCTGCATATGTTATCTCACATATAATCATTTAACTGATTATTTCTAGAATGGTAAATAACGACTATTTAACATCAATAAATTTATTTAATCATTAACAAACAATTCAACAATTCAAACAGTTCATGAAATTAAACACGTTTATATTATAAACGTAAGCAACAAGGTAAGTTACCTTCATTGGGTCCAATCGTTAAAATAACGATTTGGATTTCCACTGAAATTAAACAACGTTTAATTTCATCAGTTCAATCAACATATGAATATATAATTAATAAAAAGTCAACCATTAGTAATCAGAGCACACAATTATAAAACCCGACTTATATAAAATATAAGTGGGAAGAGCTGAGCGAGTTTAACTCACCTTGATCAGATTTGTTGTTAAACAGCTTGTTTCAGTTAGTTTAAACAACGTTTAAATTTAACTAAAATCCTTAGTTGATTCCAATTCCATCCGTTTCTGTTCCAAAGCGTAGTACTCGTCAACGCGATTCCAACGACACCTTGCTTGTCCAATTCTGTTAACGAATGCGCGTGTTCTAAATAATATTAATATACAATTTTAATTACAATACCAACATCAAAATTATGTTTTAATTACTAACCAATTATGCTTAAATAAATATTTAAACCTGTTGTTAAAACTGATTATAGAACATGGCCGTACGTCTTTCCTATGGATTCTGCCTTATTAACATACCATGTTCCACTCATTATTAATTTAACGATTATATACCTTCGGCCCATTTTTGTTTAACTCCTTACTACCACGTTTAAACTTCCCCGTGTTGCAACACGTTTTTTCTTCGTACATGATTATCCCTCCTGCTTGCGTTCATTTTTCCCTCACATTCTTCATTTCAACATACCCAACCTGTCATTTTAATTAAATATTAATTAGGTTAGGTTAAATTTTTAACTCCTTAATTAATTTATAATTATTACACTAATTACTTTAAAACGTTTCGGCCAACCGCTTTCTCTCCTGCAGTTCATCATTCTCACCCAAACTCCTTGTTCTTTATTTACTGGAAATCACCAAATCCATGCTGCCATCGTACAAATACCACCGCCGCTCCACCTAGAGACGACCGACCTTCGATCAGAAGTCACCACTGGTTGCGCCGCACCGTCGTCAGTCTCTACCCCAAGTATCGATCAACACTGCTCCACCATCGACCGACAATTCCCCACGAACAGCGCAGCCTTCGGGCTTGATTTCCGGCCTCTGTACGCCCTAAAAATTGATCATAGCCATCTAATGTCAAGAGCATGCCTATCCGAACATTTTCTTAGTAGGAAATTTTGGAAAATAATTAGCGGATTATGAGATCTAAGATGAAGAAGGACGAAATTTTTTGGCCATTGGTTTGTTCATATGGTAGCTAATTATTCTGTTGACCACGAAAACATTATCTGACCAAAATTAGGTTTAGCGTTGGCGCATATATATAGTTTGTAAGGAAAATAATATTATTATATTATTATGAAACTTCGCCGCTAAGTATCATGACAAACGATGTCCAATCAAGACGAAACTCCTGATCCTAGCAAAAAATTTTATCCCGGACCCAATGAGACAGGTTTCGTCGAATTCCGAGGTTGTTTGTAAAAGTCCTTTATAAATCATAGGCTAAAAATCATGCGTTTAAATTTCTCACGATCACAAAATAAATCAAATCAACTTGAAACTTTGAAATTCTATTAGTCCTTTTCCTTACGGATCCAATGAAATTTATTTCGTTAAAATCGGAGTTCATTTGGCTAGTCGTTTATTCCTCCAAAGTTATCCCTGTCTAAAGATATAAACATTTAAATAAAAACAAGTGCGTTTGATGCTGCCACAGTCAAACGGTAAGTCCGATTGACATGAAAATCGAAACCTTACAATGATTGGCTGATATGATTCCAACGGCACACATTTCGTCGCATTCTGAGACTATTTCTTAGTATGTTATTTTTATACGCACCACAATGCTAATTTGGATGCCAAATTACCCGGTCTTCAAAAATAACTAACTGTATACCTATCCTGGCTCTAAACGTTGATACGAATTCAATGGAGTTGGTTTCGTGGCTTAATTCGATCGTCTGTTCAAGTTATACACAAATACCCTTTATTAAATTAAATTAAATTAAATTAAATTACTTACGCGCTATAGAAAATGACTGAGTGTTTATGGTGACTGTTGTCACATGCAACATTGGTTTGCCATGAAATTTAATACCATGCAATAATTTAACGTTACAGCTCCAATGAAATTAATTTCATCGAAAACGGAGACCGTTTGCAAAAAATGCTATTTTAAGGCCTATATAATATTAATAAAATATTATATAAATTCCAAAATAATCGAATTAAATAAAAGTAACTTATTATAATCATATTTATCCAACTAAAATTACCATACATCTTCAAATATAAATTATGCAACTCGATATCATCAATTTCGAGTTAAGATGGTATTCAAATTATATTAAAACCTATTAATTTATTTAATAAACATTATTGTTTATTAACAATTTCCATAGCGACTATTTTAAAATTTGATTTGGACATAACTAACAATCTATAACACGAAATCTCGGTTTTTCTCTTCCATATGAAAATTATACTCAACAAGATTCCAACGTTTCTTGTTTCATATAATTCTGACTTAAAACGGATCCTGTATATTCAATTAACGTTCAAAACTCAATATTACGAACTACCGCGCCGTTCCAAGCTCGATTTATATTTATATATAAATTTAACGTTCAACTTCGTTTTAAATAAATGTATTCAATATTAAAATTCATTAATATTCCAAATAAAATATTTAAAATAAAAAAATAAATTAAATATTAGACTACAAAAAATATGGGACATTACAGTGAGCGAAGTGTGCTTTGACAAGAATGGAAATGTAATTGAAAAAAATGGGGAATTTTGTCTTCATTATCCTCATTGTATAATTCACAAATCCCCGATTGTTAAAAAGAACTAAACATTTATCGATTTCGTAGATTGAGTGTAAATACGAGTTGATATTGTGTGATTTGCTTGTAAGTATGCTTGATTTGCTTGGTTGCTTGTATATTGATTGGTTTGGCAATTTTTAATTGTTTGAAAATATTGTTTTACTTTTTTATACCCTTGTGAATATAATTAAGTTAGTCATTTATAGTATTGTCGTCTTAGGAAAATTTTAACGTTTAGAATGAGTTTTTAGGATCATTTTTAATATAAATTTAGGGGGAGTGTTATATATATATATATATATACCGATTTAGCTTCTAGGTTTATAATTAGTTATAGAGTTAACAGGGATATAGTGTAGTATAATCTTTTTGTTGATGACAAAGGGGTAGAAATTATAAAATAGGATATAGTTAAGATAAGCATGGTTTAAGGGGGGGTTAGAAGGAATTCATGGTGAAAGGGGGAGTAATCAAGGAATCAGATCAACATGTATATCAGGTATGAATATTTTATAAATCAAGGTAGTCATTATCAAAAAAGGGGGAGATTGTTGAAGAATGGAATTTTGATGACAACAACCTTGTTCCAATCATTAACATTATTGATTATAAAATATATACTAACATCTTTATCCTATATATATATATGTGTGTGTGTGTGTGTGTGTGTGTGTGCGCGCGCGCGTGCAGGAATTATATACAAGTGATATAGAAGACCGTACAGTTTAACAGATTCAAAGAAGATACAAGATTTCAAGAAGATTCAAGACTCATTAAATTCAAGAGTTCAAGAATATCAAGTAATAGAGTCTAGTTAATGTGTAAAACTTCGGTTAGCACTTTCAAATTTGTTTTCAAATTATTTCAAATTCTGTTTTCAAAAATATTTCAAATTCTATTTTCAAATCATCTTATTTTCAAACTGCTTTCTAAATTATTTCAAATTAATTTTACTTATGTTTTCAAATATATATGTTTATTATATAGTTTATACATATTGTAAAGTTTTATAATTACAGTATATATGTTTATAATTATAATATTGTTATATATCATATATATATAGTTTTATATCATATGTTTGATATGTTTTTATCCTTAAGAAATTATATTTCAAACAACTAGTTTTGATTCAAGAATTTACAAAATATGTATATTGTTTTAAACACTTGAAAAATGATTTAAAAAATTCAAAAACAAGTATATGTCGATATATTAATATATACATGCCGACATATAACCGTCACGATTTTAATTTTCAAAGGAAGTGCCTTTCAATTATTTGAAACATTTCTGAACTATTGCAACCTTTGGAACTTTATATAAAGGGGTCATTTTCGAATTTTTAACTAACTTATCTTCTCCTTCTTCATCCTTACTCGTACCACCATTATTCTACTTTCATTTCTTGATTTCTACACTTATACTCTGCCATTTTCAGTATAAATTATATCATTCTCTTTCTATTCTCAATCTCTATCAAATACTTTCTGTTTGGAAGTGTTATTCAAGAGCTCTAGAGTTGTTTATAATTATTGAGGAAAGGGTGTGTTCCTTGTAGCCTGTAAATTAATGAAAGGGAGTGGTGTGAACCTTACAGCCGTGAAATCAAGGGTGTTGAATCGGCATGAACATTATAGTCGTGAAATCAAGGTTGTGGAATCGGTGTTAACCTTGTAGCCGTGAAATCAAGGGGGTTGTAATTGGATACTGGTATTAATAAAACTCTACGCAATCCAGCGTTGCACGGGATTGGGCGTAGGAGTAATCCAAACCAGTATAAAATCCAGTGTGCTCTTTCCTTTTCTACATTTTATTTCTGTTTATATCTGCATCTGTGATTGATTCATTATGATATTCATTCTGTGTTTCATATAGTTGTTTAAGTAATCGTTAATTGTTTTAGTTTTCCATAATCTCTTCATAACACTATTCACCCTCTCTAGTGTTGGTTTTGCCTTAAGATCCATAATTCTCATCCCTAACATTTCGAACTATTTAACAGCGTAAAAATAATTGAAAGAGGTGTCTTGCAATTATGGGTTTCTATGGCAATAATTACCTTAAGCTATGGAAATAGATTTTTGTATAGTTTTAATAACTAGTCAATTAGGAACAGTCTAGTTTCCTAAAATGTTAATTGTAAAGATGGAAAGAAAAAGGGTAATATAATTGAAAGATGTTATGAAAGGAAAAAGGAGTATGTGAGGTTTATTATGAACCTACAACTATAACTTATATTTGCATAAATATGAAAATTTGGAAATCATAATAAAACAAACGAGTTTAATTGCAAAAATGAATATGATACGAAATGGTTAAAAAGGACAGTTGAGGCTGTAATATGAACAAATTGACTTTAAAAGGGTCAAGTTACGAGCCTTAGTGGCATAAGGCTTTAATATGGACATACTAATTTACGTAGTGTAAATTACGAGCCTAAGAATCTATGGTAACTAGTAAAGTTAATTTATAAATAAATAATATTTGATTAAATAGATTATTGAATATTGTAAAACAATGAAAAGAAAAGTAAGTGGAACACTTAATAGTATTTTAGACATAGAATCTTATTAATATAATGATATGTGTTTGGATCAGTCTGTGGGGGTGAAGAGGCCAATAGGGAAAATCATCGTAGGTGTCGGGAGGCAGGTAGGAGCATGTCTAACTTATTCAACGGGACTGGAAGGTATTCCAAGACTTTGAGGGGACATGAGGATACTCCATGATGACCCTTTGTGGTAGGCCTAACGAAGCTATACACATAGAGGCATGGTCTGTACGGTTCCATCCAGTGAGTATGCCTTGGTTGTATCTATGGCTGTGGGCAGCCTAAAGACCGATCAAGAAGATTCGAGGATAATTTGGTGGCTTCCTCGCCGTAGGTGGCTTCCTCGCCGTGGACCCAACAAAGATAATATGTCGTCAGACGCTTGTCATCGTCAGTTGGAGCGAGTATGGGAAAGATTGAAGCTAAACCAAGAGGCTAATGATTTTTTACTATTCGGACGTTAGAAGAGGGACATCACCAACTTGGATGCTTAGATTGTTTGTTATGGGCACGACCACTTAGCTTTTTGTAGTTGGGGGCAAGTGGGGCCATAGCCATCGAAAGAAATAGACCAGTCTTTGATATCTGTATTGTAAGCATAATAGAGCCATTCTTGACAGATATAGAAATCCCTCGAATAAGTTCCATGATGTAGTGATGGAGACGTAACACATTTTCGAAACATGGTCTAGTACATCTTCGTAGCGTAGCGATGGAGGTTTTGTATGTTTTCGCAAGACCACTCAAGGAAGGTACTATGGAAAGTACCTAAAAATAAATAATTAAATTATTCTATGCATATTTAATTTTATAAAAACGTATACCTTGCCATCTAAAGCCAAATCAGAAATTACTAACTTCAATCAGCCCAAAATTTGCACCATCCCACATTGGCCTTTCCTCAAACACCTACCGACAGCCTACCATTTCTATGCTATAACTTACAAACCCACTGTCGAACTGTTGCATCACCCAAATCGGCCTTTCCACCATTGCATATCCTTGTCCCATTCACTACGCTCCACCTTCTAACCATTTACATCAACAGACCAACATTCTACAAACTACAACACCACTGCCAATACTATCTCGGTCATTTTGACCTCTCCTAACCACCACCATCATCAGACCCATACTCTACAACTTGATCAACATTGCACTGCCTCAAAATCCATCAACTCGCTATCCATACATCTCCTCTCCAAATGACTGCCACGCCTGCATCTACATCCCCAAAAAAAAGATCGCGACTTCCAATCTAATTCCAGGATTTAAAAAAACTCGAACCTCCTTAGCACCTTCCGATCACTGCGCCATCACCCTCCAGAAGTCACCGCAACTTCAACTCCTACTCACTGCCATGAAACTACGCACCTACAGATCGAACTCGCCCCCCTTATTTTTCCGTCACGACTCCATCCTCATTTTCGATTTGAGCACTGAAGTTCAGACTTGGATCTCGAATTTAAGAGTCCATCGTCTTTCTGCAAACTTTGGTTGCTCACTAAACTGAAGTCAATTGCGATAGTTGAAATTGATTCATTTAAAAGTAGCCGATGTTTTGATTCGTATATATTTTTTTCTCCTTTTTTTATTTGAATTAATCAGAAACGAAAGTGGAGAAATGGAAAGGAATTTTCGTTGCTGAAAATGTAAAATAAAGGGGGGAGGGTGTGTCGCGTTATATAGAGTAAGAAGGGGGACCAACCGTACGTGAGTTTTTAATGTGTGTCGATGAAGTACAAAGCATTCCTTTTTTATTTAAAAATATTTTTCTATTAATTTGATTTGATTTAAAGAGATTTTTATTTTATTTAAATAGATATCGATTTGATTTTGAGCTTATCCCGTAAAATTTACTATTATAGTATATCGTCACAAATTTACGCTTGAAGTTTCCTGTTTAAATGACCATATATGGGCTCCAATCATGATGAAACTTGACACACTATTGTAGTTTGACGCACCGGACTCAATAAAATTAGTTTCGTCGAAAATAGAGGTCGTTTGTAAATTTACTATTCTCACGTATCAAATTAAACCGATCAAAATATAATTTAAATTTAAAACAACCGACTCATTGGTAATAAATCGTTATTATTACTGTTTCTATATTTCAAATAGAAATTATATTGATTATCTAAGTCGTTTCGATTCAGTTTTAACTTCGAATTCAATTATATTTCGTTTCTTCGTATTACGATAATTCGATATACTCGAAATTAAATTGTAATCCATTTATTAAATTGACAACTCAATAAACAAATTCATTTATATTATCAACTCAACATTTAAAACAATATTAATTGCTTAAAATTAATCAATCAAAAATCTGGGTCGTTACATTTGTCATAGTCTCCAACATGGTTAATAGTAATAATTTGTATCTGAGGAGATAACTTTATATTCAAACACTTACCCTGCTCTAGAGGACTTACTGCCCTAGAATCTCATCATAATGAGCATCTCAACATTCGGTAGCGAGCTCTATTTCACATCCACTTTGTGATCTCTAATCCATGCACAACTTAGTATTAAAATCATGAAAAAACCCTCTACGGAGGGTAAGTAGGTATATCATATTTGCCCCTGTTAAATATCTATCAAACATGTTAATAAGACAACATCTGCCTTTGTACTCTAAGCCACTCATTCAACCTACAACAAGATCTTAATAATTTTATCTTTTCTGATTTCACCTATTATGCAAAAACAAAATGATCAAATAGTCAATACTTGTTTTATTTAAAAAAATTCTTTTATTATATCTCTAAGTGCTATTTATTTCAGTAATAATCTTTAGGGAGCAGCCATTGGGACATGAAATCAAATACAAAGTTAGAGACACAAAATCCAGATCGTAGAATTTGTTTGTCTTTATATGTGAGGCGGAATTTAAGGGAAGATTTAGTGGTTGAGATTGCTTGTGTTTAAATTTATGTCATCATTTCGTGTTTAAATAGACTCTCTAATCTTTATCAAAAATGCTAGAAAGCCAGAAAATAAGCTTTCGGGCTGAATTGCGGCAAAGGTGGGAAGATACGATTGGTGAAATTCTGGTGTGCTGACAATGGACAGAGTGACAAAGACAAATATGCCCCCCCTATATTCAACAGCAGGGGTATGTTTCGGGCGAATTCGGGCCATTTTTTGTTCGGGCTCTCTAGCAGTGTCCAATCTTTATTGCTAATTTATAACTTGTCGCTAAGGAGATCAGTCTACGTCTAAACGCCACCACCCGAGCTGACCAGTACCATTCACATGGTAGCACGTCATCAACATGCCACGTGCCGCTCCTTCATTTGTTCATCGACTTCTAAACTCGTGTCCGCGCCAACGGAAGGACTAAAGATTATAAATCAGAACAAGTCCCCACATTCAAATCAGGCGGCCCAAAATATACGATTCTACCAAGTGGCACAATCTGATCCACACGTATTTCCAATCCCAAGATTCCTTCCCTCTCTCCGAACTTTTGTATTTTAGAGCCCAATCTCCGATCTTAATCCTTGTTCCTTCCTTCCTCGTAAAATGGCGCTATCTACCTTCATCTGCATCCTTCTGGCTCTCGCAGTCTCATCTTCTACCGCCAAAGATGCTGCACCCAAAGGCGGAGTTGAGGTATGTGGTTGTAACCCTAATCCGTGTGATAGTTTGACGAGAATTAGGGTTTCGACCGATTCATATGCTTTTCACATGGTAGGTAACTTATGGAAGCGTGATTAAGTTGATGCACGACAAGACGAAGTTTAGACTGCATTCGCATGATGTGCCTTATGGATCGGGGAGTGGGCAGCAGTCGGTTACTGGCTTTCCCAACGTTGACGACGCCAACAGTTATTGGGTGAGTTCATCTCATACTTACTACCGTAGAGGCACGCCCAATATTGACCAACATCAATGAATTTCAGCAGTGTGTGTACACTCAAGATTGCACAGCGTTAAATTGTTTATGCACTTTTGTCCTACAGTGAACGTCTAGTTTATATACAGTCACACTACAATCAAAGCAAGATTTCTGTCTTTACTGCTAAAGAACACTAAAATGATGTTGCTGAACTCACTAATGCATTAAAAGAAATTTAAAGCTCATTGTATTACAATTATTACTCAGAAGGTCAGTATTAGAATGTTGTTATGTATGCATTAATTCCATGAAGTAAACTGACAATATGTCTGCAGAGAAAATGTGATCAACAACAAAGCTTACATTGGTTATGTCAATTATTATTTTCATTGACAAAGTTAGTGATCCGTGAGCAATACGATTGGAAAAAGAGAGCTCTAGAATCATATTTTAAAGTGTTATCACTAAATTGGTCCTCAGCTGTGTCTAATTTGTGTCAACCATTTCCATGACAAAGCAAATATTACTGGTTTTATTCTTAATACAGAAATTCTTTTCATAAGTTATATAACTAGCATCAGCCACAGTAGAAGTACCTAAATCAGTGATTTGTTTTTCACTGTAAATTTGTTTCTAAGTAAGAAATGCCAACAGTGTAAACACCAGTACATGATTTGTTTTGCATTATCAACCATAGTTATTAAAGCTCTCGCCTAGGCGTCAAAAAGTTTCAAAGTGCCAACGATAGCGCTAAAAGAGCCTCAAATGCGCCAAAGCGCTTGGGCTTTGAAGCACTTGAAAAGCACGCATTGTGCAGTATTATTAAGGGAAAAAAAAAAGTTTGGCATTTAAATCCCAATTACATTTTGAAATCCAACAACAAGCATAAAAAAAAAAATGTATAAATCTCCATTTCAATATCGAAGAGTAGAAAACATCGTTCTTTTGATGTCGAACAAAAAAAAAAAAAAAAAAAAAAAAAAAAAAAAAAACAAACGTAGGCAATTATACCGTCCTCAACCGCATGTTATTTGAGTTAACAACTAGGATATTAACTGACTTTAGTGTATTGTCCACAGTAGTTTTAGCTGTAATTAGACCGTCCTCAACCACATGTTCTTTGAGTTGTGGTTTCTAACTCTACAACATTTTGTCTAACCAGCTATTTGGTTATTCACTTTCATTACAGTCATAAAGTTAATTATTGCTCAATTTTGTTAGTTACAACATAATATTTAGAGTTCTTACCTTATATTCCAGTCTATCAACTTCAATACAGTTGCGAATATTGAACCAAATGTTCACTATGTTTGTCGTTTCTTTCACACAATTAAATACCATTGGTTTTTGTTCTAAATCAAATTTTGCAGTAGGAAACTCATTGTTCATGATATCGTATTTCACATTAAAAGTTATCCTTTTCACCGCATCATCATTCACAGTAACTTGCAACATATATTTGAGCTTTCCAGCCTAATTATTTTCAGTATCCAATTTCATATCTTCAACATCTCACACTTTCTTACTTAATAAATCCAAGCATCATTTCCTCCCTAGGTCAATTTTAATTTATCTCAGGTATCCAAGACTTATCAGTTGAGGGACAAAAGAGATATGCTTAGATGTATGAAGTAAACAAAACATTTTTCCACAAGTATTTTGATATATGTGGAAAATAAAATTTCCCTAGAACATTTTTATTTCCAAATTTTAAATGTGTGGATATACTTTTTAGATGCCATATATCGACATAAAGCTAATGTTTTCAAATCTCAAGAGCCTGTATATTGACACCACATGGGAGAACACTAACATATAGTCAGTTGCAAAACTAGAAGTGGTTACCATCTCGATTTTTGAAACCATCTCCGCATATTGCATGATCTTGGCTAAATGGATGTGGTCTTAAATTATGTTTCAATGTTCTTCCTTCAAGTTCATGTTTAGTTGGAGAATTGGCCGAGATCACCAAGTAGGTCGAAGCTGCAAATCATATTTGGATTAGAAGAGGTTGAACAATTTGGGTTTGGTTGCATGATGTGAGAAGAAAAAGAAGAATGTATAATTTTAGAGTCACATAAGTGATGATTTATGGAGACTAATAAGGTTTAGCTATAAGTAATTGCTAACATCTGATTAGTGGATACATGTTAACACATCTATAACTGTAACGAGCTTTACAATGTAACAAATTTAATTACCATGTATTTATCTGGAGAACTGTGATTATCAGTGCGTTTATAATTGTGTTTATCACATTGATGATTACTATAATCCACCATATCCATGCATTGGTAGTTCTATTTGTTACAATTATCCATGTGTTAACGCACATCCTATGAGCATATTAAGATTATCTTATTAGTAACAATAAACATATTTGCTCTCAATGTTGAGAAGTTAAGAATCCTGATCTCAAAAATGGAAAGTAAGTTATGCAACAAGATAGTGCTACGCCGAAGATTTTTCAATCTTGAAAAATCATATGTAGTTTAAATTTTAAGCTGAATGCCAAAGTTTTCTCAAAGGTTACACATTACGTTACACTTTTTGTGTGAACAAGTATATGTACGTTAGTGTGAATGGTTATTTATACGTCACACTTTTGTCTGCACGAGTGTATGTATCCCTGTGTGAATAGTTATTTATAAGCTTTAGTTACCATCATTGCTATTTTCATTCTGCTTGTGTTTTCCCAAAAGAAATACCATGAATGTTAAAGATAAGACAAACTTCTTAGCATGAATTACTTGTTGCAATATAAAACATATATAATTACAGGGGACAAATATCGAGATGACTATATATTATCTATCCTTGTGTTTGGGTCTAGTGTTTAAGAAACATGGTAGGAGTAACAAGCTGAGAACATGACTCTTAATAACATTGGGATTATTTGCATCACCTTCAAACTTGTGCTGAGTTTCACATTGAGGCAACACAAATTTGACAAGCTTGAGTCACTTGAAAGCTGGAGAAGGTAGCCCCCCCCCCCCCCCCAACAAAATAAAATAAAAAATGAAACAGAGGTATCACAACAATCTGCACTTAGAACATTCTATATTGTATCTAGCTTAGTTAAATCCACATATAAGAAGCATAAACTTCATTGAAAAGGAGTTTGGCATTCACATGCCAAGTATGTGTTTAGTGTCAGCATTCACTGCGTATCGTACGCGCTTCACCGTGTCTATCTGAGGTCAATGGTCGAAGTCTCCTATGCCGGCGTCCCAATTGAACATCCCTCATCGCCACCCATCGAGCATATAATGTGGTATTGACAAGCATTTGTTGTAACAAAAGGAATCTCCAATGTTACGTGTCACCAGTACCACATATATACCATGATTTTTCTTAATTTCTTGCGATGTGGGACAATTCGTCCGTCCAATCCACGCACCCACTCCATTCTAATCTGAGCCACACCTAACAATCTCCACCTAGGCGAGCATTGCTCATGTCACCTTGGAGTTACACCTTGAGTCCTCTTTAAGGGTGTCAATGGGTCGGGTTCGGGTCGAGTCAAGTCGGGTTCGGGTTGATTTTAAATGTGTTGGGTCAACCCGTTTATTAAACGGGTCGGAAATAGCTCAACCCGAACCCGACCCGTTTATAAACGGGTTGACCCGACCCGTGTAACTCGTTTAATTTGGCCAGGTCGGGTCGTAAATGGGTCATGGTGGGTCAGCTCATAAATGGGTCATAAACGGGTCGGGTCAACCCAGGTGTAAACGGGTCATAAATGGGTCACAAACGGGTCAAATTCTGGTTTCGGGCCATAAACAGATCAAAATCGGATTCACGGATCAAACGAGTTATAAACGGGTCGGACCGGGTTGGGTTGGCTCGGTCTGAAGTGAAATAACAAATAAGTGGCGGCTTGGTAATCCGCTGGACTGGGTTGGGCCTATGTTTTTCATAAAAATGGGTGTATGTAAATTGTAAACTAAAGCAATAAAAATATGTTTTAATTTAAACGGGTTATGACGGGTCATAAACGTGTTCACGGGTCAACCCGTAACCCACCCGTTTAGTAAACGGGTCAGAGCGGGTAGACCTGAAATTGACCCGTTTATAAATGGGTCGGGTTTTAATTATGCGAGTTGCGGGTCGTGTAAGAAATTGACAGCCATAGTCCTCTTCACAGTTGGTCAGGCTGCTACCCGAAAATCTCATAAGCAGCGGTGGAGGCAGATGGCTTATAACCGTATCTCCACCTTGACGAGCATCCCATGCTCAAGCCCCTTTAGAGCCATGCTTAGTTCATGCTACACATACTGGTCCCCTCGGACCATGGAGCTCTGATACCATGTTCAGTGTCGGCATTCTCGCGTATCGTACGCGCTTCACCGTGTCTATCCGAGGTCAACGGTCGAAGTCTCCTATGTCGGCGTCCCGATTGAACAACCTCCATCGCCACTCATCGAGCATATAATGTGGTATTGGCAAACAATTGTTGTAACAAAACGAATCTCCAATGTTACGTTTCACCAATACCATATATATACCACGATATTTCTTAATTTCTTGCGATATGGAACAATTCGTCCGTCCAATCCACGCACTCACTCCATTCCAATGCGAGCCACACCTAACAGTCTGCAACTGTATTTTAATCTTTTCGCTATGTACAGCTAAATACATTACGTATTAATGCTAAAAATAACTGATTTTTATTTCTGTAATTCAATAGGATGAATTGTATCTTGATGATACTCAATCAGACCAATATTATGAGTAAAAATGTTCTCAGGGGTTTTTTCAACGGTGGACTCTGATAAGTGAAATTTCAAATAAGTGTTACAGATTCTTTCTCTGTTTGAAGAAATGATTCATGAAAATTTTGAGTCACCCGTTCTATTGATATTTTATAAGTGGAATTCTCATTGACTTGGCTGAGCACTTATAGTCTACTTGAACAATATATTTGTAACTGCAATGTGGTAGCTTATTAACTAACTGCTCATACACATCAATAGAAATGTGCTGTAAGTTATAATTCTGATTGAAATTAGGATCTGATTCCATATGTAGCAAATTTTATTTGTCAACAATGATCATGTTGCACACATTTAACTCCCCCATGTGATCAAGTAAAGGTGCAAGCTTTTGTTCATAGAGGTTCGAGTGTATTCACTTACTAACATGTAAACCGTGCGTACATAGATACATACATAGACATACATACATACATACATATACATGAATACACATATTGAAAATAGATGAGTAACAGTTGAATTTGCTGATTTCTTGTAGTGTATATGTTTTCTGCTAGAATATCGCTTCTATTGATTTGAGTAATTCAGAATTGGAGAACTAGTTAATATCTATAGGGAGATCTGAATATTAAAGTAAGTAGAACAATCAGGACGATAATTTTAAAATACGAGGAACATGAATGTGGAATAGTGGAATAGAATTAACCGAAGCATAACAAATGTGCTTTTATTTGTGAAGGGGTAGATATGTCAATTTTATTGTTCAGTTTTGCAATTCGGGACTGAATACCCAGTATGTCACAACTAGGAAAACTCTAATATATTTCGTTATTGATTCTGCCAAATGGTATTATGGTGCAGAGATATGAACTCTTGTTGTGGAGGATGGTTGAAGTTCAATAATGTATTAAAAATTATATTTCGCTTTGACTTAATTATAGTATGTATTGGAATGAGGACATAAACTCAATTTTCAGTTTCCAGCTTGGTGGGTAAATCCTATGCTAATGACACAGTAGCTCTTTGTACGAGTTTGGAAATGAAAAAAGTGTTGAAAGCACTTCTTTTTTTGTTCAAGTATTCGAACTTCCTAAAAAAATGAGACACTGGTAGTTGCAGTGAACTATAAAATACTGGACTTTAGAATTGTATTTTGAAGTCTGAAAACGATCTGATTCAATATAATTTTTCTTTTGCTCTTTACCCCCTAGAATTCTCCTTAAATTTAACTCTTTTTTATCAAAATTCTTTTCCTGGTTTTTTTTATCTGTTTGATTATAGAACTTAAACATTATTGACAAGTTTGTCACAGAAAATTTGCCAAGAACTCGTCATTTGTACTGGCATCGAGGATGTTCCAGAATTGTTACATGACAGATCATGGTTTTACCGATCCACTTCCTACTTCACTGTGTTACTCCTGCAGTATGAGAGAAGTAAATAAGTTTGATTGTTTAACTAAGTTCCTTCAAATCATTCATGGTTGTATGCTTTATATTGTCCACTATACACATTTTTATCGTGATGAAATTATAGTTTCAGCGTCTATAACTTCTTGATAAGCATACGCTGTTGGTTTAACGTTCTGACAATTGCATTCAGGCATAATAGTCACACGGATATAGCCACTCCATTTATTTGTCTCAGTTTGTTATGCATGTTTTGGTTGCTAGTAGTTTTTATTGAAACTTCTCTCTTCAGAAAATATTTCACTGTACCTGTTTCTTCCCGAGTGTGCCGACTCATAATCACACATTTAGATATAAAATGGGTTTTGTGCGATTATAACAACCTATTGTTTGCACAGATTGTTAAGCCCGAGCCTGATACTTCTGCCAGACAAGGAGATTCCATTCAAGGTGGAACAATTGTTCGATTACAACATATGAGGACTCGGAAATGGCTACATAGCCACTTGCATGCTTCTCCAATAAGTGGTAACATGGAGGTTGGTTTTAAACTAATATATTCTAATTTTATTTTCTTGCAATCAATGATCCGTTGCACTTAATTTGTAATTACACTTTGATTTTGCTTCCTATGCTAGTCCCTTATGTCCAGTTAGTTATTTAACTGCATGTTTTGATCAAGGGGCAGTTAAGTATGTCCGAATCTATTCCTTCATGTTAAACAACCAAATAAAGATACTAATTAAAAGGATCGTCTGTTTATGAATGTCGATTTACATAAAAATTCACAGTAAAATCTTGCCCGTTGCTCCTATATCTCCATTACATAAAGCTAGGTGGACCCCATGTGTATGGTTTTTACCTCCGAGCATCCGTGTATTTAACCCTGCAAGTTCTAAGATGATTTTAACAAATCTATGGAACAAATAATTTAATATTATGTATACATAATGTTTTTTGCAAGTAATTTGTGTGTGGTGGTACATATTTGGTTTCTTCGTTGAGGAAAGATGTTAAAACAAATATTTGCTGCATATGGCTGTAAATAAAATTAATAGATTACATCTAATCAACTATAACGTACCCTGATGTAGCAGTTTGCCATAGTAATACGATCAAAGAAATAGTGTTTGCCTGTTCATTTGAAGAGAACTTTCTCCTCCAATATCGGTTTTTCATATATATTACATATATGCTTGCGCATGTGCGCAACACACACAAAATAAACAAAATTCCAATATTTCTTAGATATGTTATTGCCACTCCATTCACATACAAAAATTTAGTAATTTAAACCAAGGGATGGTGTAACTTTTACTTTGAAGGGTAACACTGAACCATTTTTTTGAGGGAGCTTGTAATTTCGAAACGGTTTCGTTTCATAGCCGATTTTAATAAAATAAATTACATGTAGAAAAAGAAACATATTTTAGTGTGTACGAAAACTATTCTATTTTGAATTGTGTAATATGAGACTTTTTGTTTTGGATGTGGGAAGGTAGGCCTAATTACCTTTTTTAATGCAGAATTCATAAAAACTAATGTCATTTAGCTTTGGAACTTGAAAACATCTCATATAAAGCATAAACGATTAAAGAGAAATTTGAGTATTTGGGAAATATTTTCTGCTGCTTAGTCAATTTATAAACCATGCGTGAATAGTTTTTGAATCGAATAATTATTACTAGCCTATTAAATAATTAATAATATTCTTGAATTGTACAGAGAAGTCAAATTATTCGTGAAAAAATGGGTGAGCTTTTGAATAATTCTCATATTTGCACCTTTCAGAAAAGAAAATCTAGAGTCAAGAAGTAAGAGATCTCGGTTCATATATAATGTTAAAATATTAATTTGATTTTGAACTAGTTGTTGCTAATAAAAACAAAGCGGTACACAATGATCATCAATGTTGGTTGGTTACTAGATCTTATGTTATTTAATTACTATTTTATACTTTTGGATATTATTAACTTGTTGGATGATTGTGATTTCAGTCTAAATATCCAAAATTATAGTCGAGTTGAGTTATATTATTTTCGTTTAAGTGTCTTGATTGTTCTTCACCTATTTTATGGAGATAATGATCAATTATTTCACACAAAAATCTAAATCATTCCCGAAACATTCAGACTGAATTTGTTCTGAATATCAAACCACTAGCTATGGTATGTTCTCGATATTGTGCTCCCTCAAATCTAAACAATGCTAGTGGATTAATGGCAAAACAAATCAGAAGCAAAATAAACGCAGGTCTAATGTATAACTTGAATATTAACGTGTTTGCACTCAATTCACTAATCTATTTTAATATGAAAAAGGTGAGCTGTTTCGGAGGTGAAAACCATTCGGATACCGGAGACTATTGGCGGTAAGACTTGCTTATTTTATCTGAATATATACACCCACTCATCATTGAAGCTTATAAAATTTCTGCAAACATTTTGAAATTTAGGCTTGAAATAGAAGGCAGTGGAAAAACGTGGAAGCAAGATCAGAAAATTAGACTGAAGCATGTTGACACCGGTGGTTACCTCCACAGCCACAATAAGAAATATAACCGCATTGCTGGTGGACAACAAGAGGTAAATGTACTTAAGGCCATTTTTGTAGAAGACTATACAAAAATAGTAGGTAGGCATAAATCAAAAATAAAATTTAGTTAAGAAAGTATTGAATATGCACAATTACAATAGTTTACTATGCCAAAGTAAGATCAACCGATGCTTACATAGTTGCAGAGGAATATGAAATAGAAAAGTCAGTGCACTTGCAGTTTTGTTTATATTTTAGCATTTTAATGGCTTTGTAGGTTTGTGGAGTGAAAGATAAGCGTGCCGATAACATATGGTTAGCAGCAGAGGGTGTTTATTTTCCAGCTAACGCTAGCAAGTAAACCATGACTGAAGAAAGAAAACCCATTTAAGCTGGAGGGTGGATCTTTATGTGAACTGGCTTCAACATGTTTAGCCTTATGTTTACATTTTGCTACAATAGAATGGTGGAATATATAGCTTAGAATTAATGAAATATCACTTATGAGTTATGATAACCTTGAATGCTTTTTCTGACTTAGATTTATTGTAAATTGATACGATCTGAATGAATAATCTCTGAGCCAACGTTGGAATATATTTTTAGCTTGTAGGCATTTTTGCCTAGGCCCGATTTGTTCTTATTTGTTGCTAATAAAAAACGCTTGTTAGGTGGACGGGTCATAGATGTAAATTTTGCTTTATGGTACAATGTCTGCTGTCCGTAAGGCTAAATGTATTAAGTGGATGCTTGATGGTGACCAAACCTTTTGTGTAGATCGCATCATCTACCACAATACCGAAGAGAATGGGATCTGAGATTGAGTTTGTTACACCATTGTTTGCTGATGTATTAGTGAACAGTGAATCAAAGTACAAACAAATCTTCCATTTGTTAGTTAACTCCAGTTTATAAATACAATGGGGTTGATGGGAAAACTAAGAAGTTTGGTTAAATTTCCTATTAAATTTTAAAATATTCAAAACATCTTTGTTGAAAAAGCATGTATATTAGGTTTCTAGAATTAAATTAACTAATTGTAACGATTCAGATTTTTGATCAATTAATTTTATACATTTAATATTGTTTTAAATGTTGAGTTGATGATATAGATGGATTTTATATGGAATTTATTGATTTAATAATTAAATATGATTTAATTTCGAGTATATCGAATTATCGTAATACGAAAACGACTAATAATTGAATTTGAACTTAAAACTGAATCGAAGTGAATCAGATGATCAATATAAATTCTATTTGAGTATAAACGATAATAATAATTATAATTTATTATCGAAGAGTTAATTGTTTTGAATTTAATTCATATTTTATCGATTTAAATTGATATCTTCTCCATACGATCAAATGAGGTTTCGAAATATGTTCCGATGTGTTCAAAATATTGGTATAACCCTAGAAATGTCGATCGCTTCGTTCAAATAGGAGTTCAGAAACACAAGATAATTTAAATTTAAATTAAATCGTATCGGCTCAAATCAAAATGAATAAAAATAATAATATAAATACTTTCCTTCCTTCCTAAGCTAAAGTACACAACAATTCACCCTAGCTAAGACAAAAAATGTTGGATTACCTATCTTCCTTCACCGTCTTCTTTTCAAATTGTGTACGATGGTTCCCCTACTTCACTACGAAGGAAAACAATGATTTAATGGCCCTTCGATTCCCTTCTCGCGCCTGTATAATCGCGATAACCCTTCTCTTTTCTCTCCTTGTATTTTCGCATCGTTCGTTTCTTTATATTTAAAAATGGTTATAGCCTTCGTATCTCCACTTCAAAGATGAGATTTAATTTTCTTTGATTTCAAACAAGAAATTCGAACCCGCTTCGAATAGAAAAGGTGGGAGGGGGGGGGGGGAGGGAAGGGGGGAGGGAGGAAAGCAAAATCGCGATCCTAATCCAATCGCGAGGCCGAGATTCATCAGTTGGTAGTATCGCAAGGCATGATTTTGATTTCTGGAAGCCGACATCGCGAGCTAGGGTTCAACTTTCTAAATCGGGGAATCCTTAGTTCTGCAAATTCGAAGAGAAGTTAAGTTTTGGGTGCGATGAACATTTGCACTACGATGATTAAGCAAACTATGGAAAATCGAGTTCACCACAGATTCGTGGAGTCATGGCGAGATTGTCGAAGTTGGGGAGTATCGATCAGTGATGGGTTCTCGAAGTTTGAAAGGGTCCGATCACCATAGCAGTCGCATAGTTTTGTACAAGGGGGAGGGGTCGCAATTTGTTTTGGGGATCAGGTGTAGGTCTTTTGCATTGGGAAGGTGGAGTTCGAGAAAGTGAGATCACTACAGTAGTCAATTCATCATGTAATCAACTATGGGGGGGTGTTGGGGTTCTTGGAAGGGCTACAATAGGTTGCGTTTTCACAACATAGAGGATATGTGAACTAGTGATAACAGTGAAAGGAGTTACAACGTGATTTAGGAAATATAATCGAATAATCTAAGCGATTAATGATGTTTATATACTATATAAAATTATAACGCTGATATAAAATTCATATGATAGTAGATTCCAGTAAAACAAATTACGTTGGAATTGTATAGATAAGGCTATGCATTCGAAGTCATTGGAGTTAACTGGAATTTTCTATTAAATTAAACACCTATTTTGTTTAATTTAATCGGAAAATAATCGTTGTTTCGACAAATAAAATCAGGTTAGTAAACCCACTCTCTAGATTCATTTATAATTTTATTATAAACGAATTTTTATTTTAAATCATTTTTATATGTAGTTTGTTGCTTGTTTGGATGCATTAAAATATTATTGTGGCTATTACGCGCGCACACACACACACATATATTAGTTATTCAGGCTTGGTGGTTGTGGTTATATATATATATATATATATATATATATATATATATATATATATTAGATATTTCCCGCAGTACCATTAGCGGATGATTTCCCTATGCGCCCCCACAATATATATAGTGGATGACCTTCTATATCGCGATATCCTGTCTTGAAGCAGGTTGAGTTTATTTATGTTGGCTAACATCTGTGGATGCAGGAAAACAAGTTGGAGGAACCCGACTGGATTCCTCAAAATTCATCATTGTTTGTTTTCATATATATTATCATATATTATGTGTTAGAAAACCTGTGATTGATAATTGAGTGTTTTGGATGTCTAAATATCACTAGCCCTAAATATTGATATACAAAAATATCATGTAAAAGAATTTTGAGATTTATAAAGAAAAATCTATTTTTCTAAAATAGAATTGAAGTTCGAACGGGCTAGGAAATATTAACTTGTTTTGAATAATAAAAACAAGTAGTCAATTTATAAACGATGTTTATAAATGAAATGGAATAAATTTTCATTGGATAATGTGGGGAATCTAAATTCGAATGTGAATTCAAAAGGGGGAATTGAAATTAGTTTCAAAAAGAAACGATGAAATCTATTCTGATGTTCGGAATGTAAATTGAATTAAAATAAATCCGTATGAAATTATGATTTGAATTTGACTATGTCGAATTTATATAAAAAAATTATTTGAAAAACAAGATATTGGAATTGTATTAGGTAGAAACTAAGATAAAATGTGAAAATAAATTCTATGTTATATATATATAAGTTATAGTAAATAAATTATTCTAAAATAAGATTTGAGTTTTAAATAAATGTTGAAATGGAAGCTTGTTTAATATATAAAAAAGGAAGTAATTTATTAACGATGATTATAAATGTAGTGAATAAATTATCCTAGGATAATTTGGAAGTTTAAATTCAAGTATGAATTTAAAGAGTAATTGGAAATCGTTTCGAAAAGGAAACGACGGATTTTATTCTGGAATTCAGAATATAAACTGAATTGCGTTGAATCTAAGTAAGTTAAAATTGGAATTCGATTGCAATGAATTTTATAAAATAATTTATTTCTAGAGGATTTGGAATTTAAAACAGAATATTGAATTATAAATAAATTTATAACTGAATTATGAAAAATCAGCGATTAGGGATAATGAGAAGTATTAAGTTAAATTTGGAAAATTGGTTTAATATATATTAAAATAAATAAGAATGGAGTTAAAATTTATTAATAAACGAAGTTTAAACGTTTATATTTAAATATAATTAAAATGAGCTTGCCGCAATGCAGTAGTTCACAATTTGAAGTTTCGAACTTCAATTTAGTATATACAACTCAATTTAAGTCGGAATTCTTTAAAACAAGAAACATCAGGACCGATTGAATAATAGATTTCTAATGGAAGAATTTTTTTTTGATTTCATCTTATAGATTTTGTGTTATGTCAAAATCAAATTTTCAGAAAAACGATGCTATAATCATTTATAAACCATAACAGTTTATTTAATAAAATAAAAGGATTTTGAGTGGATATAATTAGGATTTCCATTAGAAAAACCTAGACTTGAGTTATAAAATAAATATGAACTCAAGTGGACTAAGTGAACTGATTTTTGAAACAAAAGTTAGATTTTTAATTATTGAATAAAATTAACTAAGTAAAATAATTATTTAATGAAGTTTTGGATCGAAATTGGACCACGGAGAAGTGAATTGGATTTGTGAGTTTATATTCGAAATCGAATATGCAACTCGAGTTGGAAATGACATTTGATTGATTTATAAGCAAATTTAAAATATGTATGAACGTGATATGTTCAAATAAAAAGTAAAATAGGCAAAAGAGCTAATTAGTGAATGAATTAGCAAATTGAGTTAAAAACGATTGGGTTGAGTTGGAATAAATTGGGGATGGTTATATATATGTTAAGCAGGTTTGAAATGAGGAGAATGAAGACTGTATTTTGAGTGCCGAACAAAAAGGTACATGTTAAATTCGATATGAGATTTTATGAGCCTATTAGCAAGCCGCTTGGCCTTTTGATTTTCTTTTTGAATGGCAAGGGCTTAGTGAAGAGAGTTGTAGTTGTACCGATTGAGCCTTAAAAAATAAATTTAAATCTGGTAAGAATAGAAAGAGAAACGTATACACATTTAGAAAAATGGATAACTGGTTTTATATGATGTTGGTAATTCGAAAAAAGTAGTCTTGTCCGTTTTGAAGTTAAGTATGTTATCCAGTCAAGGTCTGAGAGGTAGTTATACCCCAACTTGATTGATTTCATTATTAACCGATAAATATAAAGATTCAGTCTCGAAGATCAATGTTTAAATAAGATTTAGTTGAATGCAGTATTTTGGGTTGTTGTAACGATGTTTTACACAACATTTGTTTTAACCCAAGTAAGTGGAATTTTGGAAATATAATAATAAATATTTCTTAAGTATAGAAATAAATGAGTTCGGAAAAGAGATAAGTAACTGGAATGTTTTCTAATTATAAAATGAAGATATTTTCTAAGTATAGAAAATAAAAGAAGGTGATATATGAAAATGATTTCCAGATAGTGTAATAGGCTAATATGATTGTTGAAAATATTGGGTTCACAAATATTGATAAGGAAATGGAGAAGTGATTTAACTAATGAAATATTAATTAAGGGGCCCATTGATTGTTTAATGCTTTGGATGAATGTTTATTTTTCTTCGATAGTTAAATAACCGACTATCGAAGTATTGGCCAATATCGTTGTTAATATGGAGAGACCGGTTGGATTACTATCCGAGAGCCACTCCGTATTGGCAGTAGCATTGCGAATCAGATTATATGAAGACAATCGAAGACGGAGTAAAGTGCAAGGGCTTTTTATGTTAATCTTAGGTAGAAATTGCCTAAGATGGATTAATATAAATTGTGTCTTCGGTTTCGTTCGGTCCCAGAACGAACTTGTATGGACGAATGTCTAACAGAGTATTTCCAATGACATGTCAAAAGATAAGCGTAGCATCAAGCCTCACAACCGGGAAATGGTATAAAATCAGGTAGGTCACATGGCTAAGTGAGTAGCTCCCAATTAGAGTGTATTGTCACCTGATCTAGAGAAATTCCATTTGATTCTTTATTCTTTCGATGTTGTCCCTTTCGGTAAATGGTTGATGATCCCAACTGTTGGTAATAATACATTCGGAACACTCAAACGAAGTGAATGGCCGGTCATTTTTAGCCTAGTTGCAAGATGTTCTTGTTGAACCGGTGTATTCCTCTCTAAAGATACACTGTCGAAAGGTAGTCCCATACCTTGCTAGTCTGAATCCGTTATCCAATAAGAGCCCGTGGTTTTTTATTATATACTATGTATGTGGAGCGTGAGATGCAAGCGTTCAGCTAGGTTGTTATTTACTTGATTTGGACACTATTATAATATTAGAATTGTATTGATTTTAAATAATATTTTGGATTATCGTAAGGTAAAAAACCATCTGTGTTTATATGTGGATCGGTCTTACGATTATCCTATCTTGTAAAAGGATTTTTAAATGTAAACCAAGTGGTTGGAGTTTACTCACACTAGTCCTAGACTGACCCAGAGTTTATATTGTTTTTGTTTTACCCTAAAATCTTGGGTGCCCAAATTTATACGGGAAGTCAAGTAGTTCAGGTGTTTACAAATACATTTGGAGGATCTTGGAGAAGGAGGTTTCAGCATTATATAGTAATTATTATTTCCGCTGTGTTGTAGTTGTTGTACTCTGATAATGGTAATGTATGTATAGTTAAAATTTTGTATTCCAAAAGTTGTTATATATATTATATTTTATTCCACTGCAATGCGAGATTCTATGTTGTTATTTCTGTTCTTCTTCTATCTTTTTCTTCTTTAACCCATGATGATTCGTAATTTTATGCAATTTGGGTTGTATGTATGTTGTATTTAGTCAACTCAAATGGTACGAATTTGCGGGCCATTACAGTTGGCATCAGAGCTTAGGTCGAGAGAATACCTGTGCTTTGGTGGGGGTTTACTCATAAGAGACAGGATTAATAGTATCCTAGAATGAGTTGAGTGCATATATACGAGAGCATGTATTTGTTATTTAATATAAAAACTGTTTTATATTGTGTTGGCTGGTTTGGCGAGTGATTTAGGAATTCTGGTCGATACGGGAAGTACTACTATATCGATAGGTGTTTCTAAACGCTTGAGCAGAGCAATTCGACATAATATTATTTTAAAGTGGGTAAATGAAATAATTTTACCCAAAATTCTATTTTGGTATAGAAAGAATAATTTTCTGAAATTATTATAATATATGGATGTGTTGGTTGTTATTATAATTAAATGAGATTATAAAATTGGAATGGTTATATATAACCAAATATAATTTGTATATGAATAATATATACAAATGAGATGAACTAAAATTGAATTCAAACCAAAATTAGAATTTAAATCCCGGAAAGTTGGAAAATATTTTTATGAAGTATATTAAAATAATATAGCTTTGTTTTGAAAGGTTTTTTGAATAAAATCATTTCAGATGGTTTTTTAGAGTGATAAAGCACCGAACTCACTTCAGTCGCTGGAAAATAATTCTGATGATGGCTGCACCATCTTCAGTGTTCATTTTCTAGTTTCTAAGTGATGGATTGCTACCTTAGAAAAGTTTTTGATAGAAATTTGTTCGAAAGAAAACAAGTTGGTTTGAAAATTCAAATGCTTTGAATTTAAGATGGTTATAAGTATATGTATATATTTATGGGATTTCAAACGTGTTTGAAATGAAAACCTGAGAATTTGAATTTTGGAATTTAAGATTTAACTTAACCAAGTTAAATGGATCGAAGTAAATAAATTGATTAGAATCAATTTAAATGAATTTGAATGCTTATGAATGGAATATGGATTGCTTAAGAATATATTGGTTGTAAATCATTCAGATTAAATGAATACAAGCATATATCATGTGCAACTAAATGAAAACCAATATTTCTGGTAGAACAAAAGTTGTAGAAATATGAAGAGTTGAGTTTCAACATAAGTGGTTTTTGAAAAGTAATTGGGTTTGTTGCATTTTTCCGACCTTAATTTTGGGGATGAAATTTTTTTAAGGGAAGAAGAATGCAATGATCCGATTTTTTGATCAATTAAATTTAAACATTTAATATTGTTTTAAATGTTGAGTTGATGATATAAATGGATTTTATATGGGATTTATCAATTTATTAATTAAATATGATTTAGTTTCGAGTATACTGAATTATCGTAATATGAAAACGACTTATAATTGAATTCGAACTTAAAACCGAATCGAAGTGATTCAGATGATCAATATAAATTCTATTTGAATATAAATGCTAATAATAATTTATTACGAAGAGTTAATTATTTTAATGTAATTCATATTATATCAATTTAAATTGATATCTTCTCCATATGATCGAATGAGGCTTCGAAATTTGTTCCGATGTGTTCAGAATATTGGTATAACCCTAGAAATGTTGGTCGCTACGTTCAAATAGGAATTCAGAATCATAAGATAATTTAAATTTAAATTAAATCATATCGGTTCAAATCAAAATGAAATAAAAATAATAATATAAATACATTCCTTCCTTCCTAAGCTAAAGTACATAACAACTCACCCTAACTAAGAAAAAAAATGCAGGCCTACTTATCTTCTGTCACTATCTTCTTTTAATATTGTGTACGATGGTTCCCTAACTTCACTACAAAGAAAACATCGATTTAATGGCCCTATACATCGTTCCATTCTTGCACCTATATAATCGCAATAACCCTTCTCTTTTCTCTCCTTGTATTTTCGCATCATTCATTCCTTCAAAGAAAAATAAAATCGAAAGCTTTATATTTAAAAATGGTCACTGCCTTCGTATTCTCCACTTCAAAGATGAGATTCAATTCCTCTTTCATTTCAAACAAGAAATTAAAACCCGCTTCAAATAATAAAAAATGGGGGAAAGCAAAATCGCGATCCTAATCCAATCGTGAGGCCGAGATTCATCAGCATGTAGTATTGAGAGGTGCTATTTCGATTTCGGGAAGCCGACATCGCGAGCTAGGGTTAGGCTTTCTAAATCGAGGGATCCTCCATTCTGCAAATTCGAACAGAAGTTAAGTTTAGGGTGTGATGAACATTTGAGCTACAATGATTAAGCAAGCTATAGGAAATCGAGTTCATCACAGATTCGTGGAGTCATGGCGAGATTGTCGGAATTAGGTAGTATAGATATATGATGGGTTCTCGGAGTCTGAAAAGGTCTGATCACCATAGCAGTCACATAGTTTTGTACAAGGGGGAGGGATCGCGATTTATTTTGAGGATCGGGTGCAGGTCTGTGGCATTGGGAAGGTGGAGTTCAAGAAAGTGAGGTCACTACAGTAGTCAGTTCATCATGTAATCGACAATGTGGGGACATTGGATTCCTGGAAGGGCTACAACATGTTGCATTTTCACAACAGGAAGGATATCCAAACTAGTGATAGCAGTGAGAGGGGTTACAATGTGATTTAGGTAATATAATTTAATAATCTAAGCAATTAATGATGTTTATATACTATATAAAATTGTAACGCTCATACAAAATTCATATGACAACAGATTCTAATAAAACAAATTATGATGGAATTGTATGGATAAGGCTACGCATTCGAGTTGAATTCGAAGTCATTGGAGTTAACTGGAATTTTCTATTAAATTAAACACCGTTTTTGTTTAATTTAATCGGAAAATAATCGTTGTTTTGACGAATGAAATCAGGTGAGTAAACTCACTCCCTGGATTCGTTTATAATTTTATTATAAACGAATTTTTATTTTAAATCATTTTTCTATGTTGTTTGTTGGTTGTTGGATGCATTGAAATATTATTGTGGCTATTACATATTATATATATATAAGTTATTTAGGCTTGCTAGTTGTGGCTATTTTATATATTGGATATTTCCCGCAGTACCATTAGCGGATGCCCATAGTGCTATTAGTGGAAAATTTCCCTATGCGCCCCACAATATATATAGTGGATGACCTTCTATACCGTGATATCATGTCTTGAAGCAGGATTGGTATTATTTATGTTGGCTAACATCTGTGGTTGCAGGAAAACAGGTTGGAGGGATTCAACTAGATTCCTCAAAAATCATCATTGTTTGTTTTCATATATATTATCATATATGATGTGTTAGAAAACCTGTGATTGATAATTGGCTGTTTTGGATGTTTAAATATCACTGGCCCTTAATATTGATATATAAAAATATCACGAAAAGGAATTTTGAGATTTAAAAAGAAAAATATTTTTTTTCTAGAATTTGGAGTTAGAATGGGCTAGGAAATATTAATTTGTTTTGAATAATAAAAACAAGTTGTGAATTTATAAATGGTGTTCATAAATGAAATGGAATAAATTTTCTTTGGATAACGAGGGGAGTGTAAATTCAAATGTGAATTTGACAAAGGGAACTGAAATTAGCTCAAAAAAGAAACGATGAAATCTATTCGGATGTTTGGAATGTAAATTGAATTTAAATAAATCCATATGTAATTATGATTTGAATTCGACTATGTCGAATTTATAAAAAAAATATTTCAAAAAAAAGATATTAGACTTGTATTAGATAGAAACTAAGATTAAATATGAAAACAATTTCTATGTTTTATATGTATATATATATATATATATATATAAAAGTTATAGTAAATAAAATATTCCAAAATAAGATTTGAGTTTTAAATAAACGTTGAAATGGAAGCTTGTTTAACATATAAAACAAGGAAGTAATTTATAGAAGATGTTTATAAATGTAGTCAAGAAATTATCATGGGATAATTTGAAAGTTTAAATTCAAGTATGAATATAAAGAGGAATTGGGAACCGTTTTGAAAAAGGAACGACGGATTTTATTAATAAACTGAATTGAGTTGAATCCAAGCAAGTTAAAATTGGAATTTGATTACATGGAATTATATAAAATAATTTATTTCTAGAGGATTTGGAATTTAAAATGGAAGATTGAATTTAAAATAAATTTATAACTAAGTTATGAAAAATCGGCGATTAGGGACAATCAGAAGGATTGAGTTGGATTGGGAAAATTGGTTTAATATATATATATCAAAATAATTAAGAATGGATTTGAAATTTATTAATAAACTAAGTTTAAACGTTTATATTTAAATATAATTAAAACGAGCTTGTCGCAACGCGATAGTTCGCAATTTGACGTTTCGAACTTCAATTGAGTATTTAGAACTCAATTTAAGTAGGAATTCTTTGAAACAAGAAACATCAGGACCGATTGAATAATAGTTTTCTAATGGAAGTGAAAAATCCGGATTTCGTCTTATAGATTTTGAGTTATGTCAAAATAAATTTCTAGAAAATAGCGCTATAATCATTTATAAATCATAACGGTTTATTTAATAAAATAAAAGGATTTTGAGTGAATTTTATCCGGATTTCCATTAGAAAAACCCAGACTTGAGTTATAAAATAAATATGAACTCAAGTGGAGTTAGTGAACTGACTTTTGAGACAAAAATCAGATTTTAATTTATTGAATAAAATTAACCAAGTAAAATAATTATTTAATGGAGTTTTGGATCAAAATTGGACAATGGATAAGTGAATTGGATTTGTGAATTTATATTTGAAATTGAATATGAAACTTGAGTTGGAAATGACATTTGATTGATTTATAAGCAAATTTAAAATATGTACGAACATGAAATGTTTAAATAAAAAGTAAAATAGGCAAAAAAGCTAATTAGAGAATGAATTATCAAATTGAGTTAAAAACGATTGGGTTTAGTTGGAATAATTGGGGATGGTTAGATATACATTAAGAAGGTTTTGAATGAAGAGAATGAAGATTATATTTTGAGTGCCTAACAAAAAGGTACATATTTAAATTTCATATGAGATTTTATGAGCCTATAGGGCATGCTGCTTTGCTATTTGATTTTCTTTTTGAATGGAAAGAGCCTAGAGAGGCAAGCGGTAGTTGTACCAACTGAGCCGTACAAAGGAGACACTGGTGAAATTCTCCGGAAAATTTAGGAGTTAGAATATTTTAAGAAAAATTGATTATTAGAAATCAGTATATCAATATATGTAGAATTCGATAAGGAAACGAACTTAAATTAGAATATTATAAACAAAAAGGAGATCTATAAATTGAAATCTGGTAAGAATAGAAAGAGAAACGTATACACATTAAAAAAAAGGATAATTGGTATTATATGATGTTGATTATTCGATTAAAGGAGTCTAGTCCATTTTAAAGTTAAGAATGTTATCCATTCAAGGTCTGAGAGGTAGTTATACCCCAACTTGATTGATTTCATCATTAACCGATAAATAGAAAGATTCAGTCTCGGAGATCAATGTTTAAATAAGATTTAGTTAAATGCAGTATTTTGGGTTGTTATAACGACGTTTTACACAACATTCATTTTAACCCAAGTAAGTGGAATTTTGGAAATATAATAATAAATATTTCCTAAGTATAGAAATAAATGAGTTCAGGAAAGAGGTAAGTAATTGGAATGTTTTCCAATTATAAATAGAAGATATTTTCTAAGTACAGAAAATAAAAGAAGGTGATATATGAAAATGTTTTCCAAATAGTGTAAGGGGCCCGGATGATTGCTGAAAATATTAAGTTAACACATATTGATAAGGAAATGGAAAAGTTATTTGATTAATGAAATATTAATTAAGTAGCTTAGTGATTATTTGATGCTTTCGATGAACATTTATTTTTCTTTGATAGTTAAATAACCGACTATCGTAGCATTGGCCAATATCGTTGTTAATATGGAGAGACCGGTTGGATTACTATCCGTGAACCACTCTGTATTGGCAGTAGCATTGCAAATCAGATTATATGAAGACAATCGAAGACGGAGTAAAGTGCAAGGGCTTTTTGTGTTAATCCTAGGTAGAAATTGCCTAAAATGGATTAATAAAACTTGTGCCTTCGGTTTCATTTAGTCCCAGAATGAACTTGCATGTATGAATGTCTGACAGAATATTTCCAATAATCGTTTATATTGGACTATACAAATATACATATGATGGTGGAGAATTTATTCTCTTAGCATAATATCCATATTTGTGCAAATCAATTAATGATTAACGGATTTGACGATGTGGCATTCAATGTGAATGAAGATGTGGCATGTCAAAAGATAAGCGTAACCTCAAGCCTCACAACAGAGAAATGGTATAAAATTAGATAGGTGGCATGGCTAAGTGGGTAGCTTCCAATTAGGGTGTATTGTCACCTGATCTATAGAAATTCCATTTGCTTCTTTATTCTTTTGATGTTGTCCCTTTCGGGAAACGGTTGTTGATCCCAAGCTTTGGTGACAATACATTCGGAACACTCAAGCGAAGTGAGTAACCAGTCATGTTTAGCCTGGGATGCAAGATGTTTATGTTGAACCCGATGTATTCCTCTCTAGAGATACACTATCGGAAGGTGGTCTCATACCTTGCCAGTTGGAATCCATTATCCAATAAGAGCCCGCAGTTTTTGATTGTATACTATGTATGTGGAGCGTGAGATGCAAGCGTTCTGCTAGATTGCTATTTACTTGACTTAGACACTATTATAATATCAGAACAATATTGATTTTAAAGAATGTTTTGGGTCATTGTAAGGTAAAAACCATCAGTATTTACATGTGGATCGGTCTTACGATTATCCTTTCTTTTAAAAGGATTTTTAAAAGTTAAACCAAGTGGTTGGAGTTTACTCACACCAATCCGATAATTGATCCAGAGTTTATTTGTTTTTGTTTTATCTTAAACTCTTGGGTGCCCAAATTTGTACGGGCAGTCAAGTAGTTCAGGTGTTTACAGATACACTTGGAGGAGCTTGGAGCAGGAGGTTTCAGCGTTATACAGTTATTGTTATTTCCGTTGTGTTTTTATTGTTGTACTTTGATAATGGTATGTATTTATAGTTAAAATTTTGTACTCCAAAAGTTGTTATATATATATTATATTTTATGTGACACCCAACATCCGTTAACGTCACTCATAAGAGAATGTGTTAAGTTCCTTGGAGCGCAACAGGCAATCATTATACAAGATAGATAAAATAAGCAGCGGTAAAATTTTAAACTTTATTATAATAAAAGTAAAGCAAAGTCTCAAAAATATGTTAAAACCAGTTGCAACCAACAAACTGTTTCAAATCTGTCTTTCAAGCCAATACTGAAAATAAAATACAAAAGTACATAGAGTTATATCCCATAGCATATGCCAAACTAATGTGGAAAGAAGGTCAAAGTAATATATTTAAGTCAAGTCCAAGGTGAAGCGGTATCCTAGTTACTACTGAGTGCCACCACCCTGGGAACCTAGGGGGAAGGAAGAAAGGGGCGAAAGAAATAGGTCAAACATAAAGTTTGGCGGGCTCCAGTGATTTACAAATATGCATGAATTAGAATGACAAGACAGTTAAATAAAACTGGATAAGAAAGGTATAGTTTTACAACATATAATCTAGACAGAATAGCAGAACGAACAGGAAAACATAAATAAACTTATGATCGGTTAAGGTTTCACTTTTATATCTAAAATGGGCAAATGTCTGAACATATATGTTTGGACATTCATTGTTCATATTTCAAGCCTAGATTGCACCAATACTAGTATACAAGTTTAACAGGATTATGCATTACATGATTTACAACCGGAATAATAACAGCAGGAATAACAACAGGACTAACAATAGGACTAACAACAAGAATAACAGCAGGATTAGGTGTATCCTAATTACATGACTTAATTATGTGTTAACCTAATTACATAATAGCAGGATTAGGTGTACCCTAATTACTACCCAAGCGATCGACTCCTTATTACTCGACTATCCTGTGTCAGCCCCGGCAGTATGGTGTATCACTCCCTAACCCAGTGGCTTATATAACACAGCAATATTCGTAGGTACTACAACATCTTATTTTCCCTAGTTGGACTCATGCACGCTCATGACTCCGCCGGAACATGCCCGTAACTATCCCTATGTGAACCTCTTACTATCAAGTTCAGTAAAGCGTGCCCTGACCCCTACATAATGCAAGGCCCCTTCTAATAAGATACCAAACAGGGATACTAACTGATATGGGTTCAAAACAACAGATTGGCACAAGCCAAAAAACCCGTAAGCTTGTGTCCCCAAAAAATCTAGGATTTAAGAGTCCCCAAAACCCGATACAACAGTAGACGGGGGACCTCTTTTCTTATTAATACTTATATTCGACTAAACAAACTCAGGTTTCATTAGTAAGCATGGTTGTAATGTTATGTGTATACAACCCTATTCTTAACATGTCATTTACTTAATGTCCGTTTAAGTTAAAGTTAACATGTCTATTTCTTATGCATACTATTTATTAACTGCATTCCCAAGTTATAGGTTCATGCATATGGTCCATTTACAGCAAGTGTCTTATAACAAGTCTACACATATATACTTATCCTTTTTTCCCCAATTTATAACATACACAGGTTTACCAACTTATAGCGTATACATATTACTACAAGCCTAACATGTATACATTCAATCATTCCCGATTAATTAACATGCCTAACTTTCTTTTTTATGTCATTTCATTATTTTCCCAATTATAGTAGACCTTATCTGGGTATAGCCTAGGGTTCTAAAGGCCTAAGCTTGGTGTAAAATAAAAAGGAAACAAAGGGAGAAGGAGTAGAATCACATAGGCATATAAGACTGGAAATAAATATGAAAAAACGGGAAAAGGAAGAAGTACATTTTACATTTTATTTATCCAACATCGCAGGCATGTATATAACTTGTCTAATTAACATCACAAGCATGTATATAACTTGTGTTATTAACATCACAGGCATGTATATAACTTGCAACATCACAGGCATATGTATAGCTTTGTTTTACTAACATTAACACATGCATATAATAGATTATAATGGAATAGGTGATAACAATGAATCAAGAATATTTATTTTACAGCAAATCCTAGCTAATTTCATTAACTGTCATGTTCAAAACCTAAGTAAATCAGATCTGTAAATAAATGTAACTCACAGTGAGTCTTGGTGAAGATAAATATGTATATAACACAAGACCGCCTCAATTCCAGTCCAAATCAAATCCAAGATGTATGCAAGTTTTGATTAATGTTGGTTCTTTTTAGTCCAATCTCTAGCAGCATTCCCCTATTATGCATTTTTTTTCCAGAGTAATTTAAAGGCAGAGTAAGTGGTGAAGAATTTTTGTGAATTGGATGGAGGATGCTGTCTATTATAGAGTTACAGAATCAACACCAACCTTTAGATCTAGGTTTTAAATCTGAACTGTTGTCGTGCTGAGTCAGCATGAACAGAGACATAAAATCGTCCAGGTGTAGAGCTCAGGATTCGGCCAGATCTATTATGGGTCGAACCACCTACCCCTGGGTCGACCCTAAGGTCGACCTGATCCCTATTGGGTCGACCCATGGGTCGACCCATAATGGGTATCTTTGCCACTTCTTTTTTCCACTCGTTCGTTTGAACTATTTTCACTTATGCTGGTTAAATTTGTTTATGCATAAGCTTCATATATGTATACTAACTTCTAGAGCCCCTAACTTCTTCATACATTGTCCGTTTTATGCAAACTTGGGGTCTATCTGAACTAGAGTTCCGAGATGAACGCAACGATAATGCCGGTTTCAGTTAATTCTAGATATTTATTATGCTTATAGCATATTAATTTTGGCGTGTTACATTCTCCTCTACTTAAAAGGATTTCGTCCCTGTAATCTCCAAGTTTAAGAGAATGTTATTATCCTAACATCCATCTACAACCATCTACTCATCCATTATTCACAGGCATCCTTTGTCCTTAAGAGATTTTAATGCTTGTATGAACTTATGCAAAGTGTGGTGTGTAGATGTCCTTACCCTAATGCGAAAATCAGGCGGTCGATTGATTCAATTGACCTCCTTAATGCAATATATGTTTTTTCCATGAGTCCAAAATGTATTCAAATAATCTTATATATCATGTAGACTCTATATGTGTGCACAATCATTCGTCCAAATGCAACGTACATATGATGATACATCCATTACCATCCATATAAAATATAAAATGCACAAACATCCATATGCAATATGTAAGTGATTTAAGCCGATCTAGTGCCTAGTATGTGTTATGCATCCACGAGAAACCACTAGCAAACACTTACATCCACTTGCAACTATCAAACATAACATGCTTCAAACACATGTTTCCAACCATTGGATTCTACCTAAGGATTAAAAGGTTCGAATGATAGGATAAATAAACTTGATCAGTATAAGTAAATGCAAAGTAAAAGCTTGGAAAAGAAGTCAAGAACGTACTCTAAAAAAGAAAAGGGTAAGAAGCGTGAATCCTATCTTCGGGTTCCCACATAGCATCTTCGCGGTCTTCTCCCCATTGCACTTTAACCAATTTGATCTCCTTATTGTGGAGCTTCTTGATTTCTGATCCAAGGATGTGAGTAGGAACTCGTCTTACGGATGCTTTCTTCTCAACTTCTATGTCCGTAAGAGTGCTCAGCTCTACTATCTCTGCTGAATTATGGAGACATTTCCTTGGATAGGAAACGTGAAATACGTCGCATACGCCCATTAGTCTCTCTGGTAGCTTAACCCTATAAGCCATATGTCCTATACTCTCTACAATAGGGAATGCTCCTACCAATCTTGGTGCCAACTTCCCTACCAAGCCAAAGCGAACTACGTTCTTTAGCGGTGACATTTTATTGAAGACCATATCTCCTGCTATACATTCCAAGTTGGTCCTCCTCTTATCAGCATAAGTTTCTTTTGGTCTTGAGAAGCTTTCATCCTTTGTCCGATGAGATCGATCTTTTCTAATGTATCTCTAATCATGTTTGGCCTAAGCAGAAGTATGTCGGTAGACTTCCACCAACAAGTCGGCAATCTACAAGGTCGTCCATATAATGCTTCGAAGGGTGCCATGCCTATACTGGATTGGTAAATGCTGTTATAGGCAAACTCTACTAAAGGAAGGTGCTCTTCCCAAGTCCCTCCAAAGTCTAGGATAAACAGTCTTGAAAGATTCTCAAGAATTCTATTCACCCTCTCAGTCTGTCCATCTGTCCAAGGGTGGTATGTTGTGCTTAATCATAGTTGTGTACCTATTGCCTCTTGCAGTCTTTTCCAAAACTTGCTAGTAAAGATGGGGTCACGGTCACTCACTATACTGGAAGGTACCCCATGCAATCGAACTATCTCATGGAGATAAACTAATGCCAACCTAGACGCCATCCTCTTGCTCTTTATAGGAATAAAATGAGCGCTCTTTGTAAGTCTATCTACCATCACCCAAACGCTCGTATTTCCCTTCCTTGATCATGGCAATCCATCGATGAAATCCATAGAGATGCTCTCCCACTTCCATTGTGGGATATCCAAGGGCTGAAGCTATCCGCAAGATTTCTTTTGTTTAGTCTTTACTCTTTGGAAAGTCATGCATCGAGCTACAAACTCTGCTACATCTTTCTTCAAGTCGGTTCAAAAGAAAACCCTCTTCATGTCTCGATACATTTTGTCGCTGCCCGGATGGATAGTCATCCGAGAATGATGAGCTTCCTCGAGTACTGCCTTAAGCAATTCCTTAATCTTAGGGACATGTAGCCTTACATCTCGCCTTAGCCACCCGTTATCATCCATGGTATACCTAGCAAGGTGACTATAAGTCTCTCCTCTATCAAGCTTGTCCAAGATGTCTGAAATATGTAGGTCCTCCCGCTGCATGGATCCAACTCGCTCCAATAGAGTAGGATGCACCTCTAATGATGCTAATAATTCCTCTGTGAAATCCATCGAAGGCTTAAAATTAAAAGCCGAGATGTACTCCAAGCTCTACCTTTATACGAATAGAGGGCCTATAGTCATCCACTGCCTACTTAGTACGTCCGCTACTACATTACCCATGCCAAGGGTATGAGCTATCTTGAAGTCGTAGGACGCTAGGAACTCCATCCATCTTTCCTACCAGAAGTTGAGATCCTTCTGTGAGAAAAAGTATTTGAGCGACTTATGGTCTGTATATAGATTAATCTTTTCTCCAAGTAGATGGTGTCGGCAAGATTTCAATGCGAACACTATAGCAGCCAACTCAAGATCGTGGGTTGGGCAGTTCTTTTCATGAACTCTCAACTGTCTGCTTCCATAGCACACTACCCTTCCTTCTTGCATCAAGACGGCACCTCACCCTGTGCCTCAAGCATCGGTGTAAATCGTAAACATCTTACTTTCATATGTGAGAGTCAGAACTAGGGTTGTTGTCAGAGCCCTCTTTAACCTTTCAAAAGCTTCCTCACAATCAACACTCCATTAAAAAGCCAAGTTCTTCTTCATAAATCGGATAAGTAGGGCTGATACTCTTACGAAACCTTTGATAAACTTTTTATAATAGCCCGCTAACCCTAGGAAACTTCTCACTTTCGTTGCATTCTTTGGATCTCTCCAATCTTGAACTACAACGACTTTCGCCGGATCCACGGCTATCCTGTCCTTGGAGACCACATGCCCTAGGAACCTTACTTCCTTTCTCCAAAGTGACACTTAGAAAACTTTGCCTTGAGTTGATGTGATCAGAGGGTACGTAGAACTACCCCTAAGTGTTGGGAATGCTCCTCCTTGTTCTTTGAGAAGATCAGGATGTCATCCACAAAGACCACCACAAACTTATTTAGAAACCCTACTCATCAAATCCACAAAATAGCCAGGTGCATTGGTCAGCCCAAAAGGCATAATCAACCATTCGAAGAAGACATATGGAGTTCTGAATGCAGTCTTATCAATGTTGTCTTCTTCCACTCTTAACTGGTGAAATCCTATGGCTAGATCCATGTGGGGGAAAACTGACGCGCCAACCAGCTGATCAAACATGTCATCGATTCTCGGTGGCGGGTGCCTATTCTTCTTAGTGAGCTCATTCAGCTCCCTATAATCCACATATAGACGAAGTGAGACATCTGCCTTAGTTGTAAAGATGAATGGAGCTACCCATTCTGAAATGCTTCACCTAATAAAACCCTTATCGAATAGTTCCCCTACTTGCTTACTGAGCTCCCTCCTTTCACTTAGAGCCATGTGGCGCACTGGTAGAGCAACCGGCTTTGCGTTCTCTACCAAGTAAATTTGGAAGTCTATCCCATGCTTTGGAGGTAGCCCCTTAACCTCCTTGAACACATCTGGAAAGTCTCTAACTATGGGCATAGATCGCAAGTCATCAACATAAGTATCAAGTGATTCTAGAAAGCTAAGCATTACTAACCCCCGTGGGTCATAGGAAATTTCGAGTCTTACCATGACAGGAAGAAGTCTAACCACTCTCTTTTCGTAATTGAAGATGGCACCATACATGGCTAGCTAATCCATGCCTAGAATCAAACCATAGCCCATAAAGCCCAGTACATATGCATCGCATTCAAGTTAGATGCCTAAGATAGAATTCCTCAAACCCCTACACATCATAGATAAGTGAGTCGATCCTCCTATGGGGTTCGAGACCATTACAGGTTCAGAGACTATATTAGTATTTAGGTGCATATTATCAACTAAAGAACTGGATATAAATTAGTGTGAAGCACCAAAATCAAACAGGGTTCGAACATGATAGTCAAGAAAGGAAATCAAACCTTCAACTGTAACTTTCCTACCTCGAGCAGGTCTACTTACTTATAAATCATGCACTTGTCCACAAGTTCTTGTCCCTTGCCCTTGCTTATTAGGGCATTTCTTGGTGCAGTGTCACATCTGTCCACAATTAAAGCAAGCTCCTTTGGTCTTTGTGCAGTCTTTTACAAAATGACCTATACCACGACAACCATGACACTTTACCTCCTTTTTTATTTGGGCCTTGTTGGGATTTCCGCCTTTCTTTTGTTGCTTTCCTTTCTTGGGCCACCATTTCTTCTTTCGTACTTAGCTCGGGTCTCCTCAGTCTTGGTTTCTTTCTTTTCTCCCTTGCCTTCCTCTTGCATAAGCGCATAGCCTTTCAAAAGTTGTCCCCATTGGTATGTGAGACAAAGAAAGTCCTTGGATAATTTCATTCTATCCTCTCGCAAATCTGAGTGCTTTCTTGTGGTGCGTATGCACCAACTCTAGTCCAAACTTTTCTAGTTGGTTAAACTTATTCACATACTCCTTAATCGGCATGTCTCCTTGCTTAAAAGCCAAGAACCTTTCCATTTGGAGTCCCTCTTCTGCTTGAGATAAGAATTTTCTCTCGAACCTTTGCCGAAAGTCCTCCCAAGTTACCACTGGATGTCCAGCTTGTGTTACTTCCCACCTATAAGAAGCCTCATCTTTAAGGTGCCATGCATCCAGTTGTATTTCCTTCGGTCGTCGACCTCAAAAAGTCCAAACAAGTTTTCTGTCTCTAGTAGCCAATTCCGCGCTTCAACAAAGCTTTCTGTTCCACGAAATGGTTTTCCTCTCATAACACAGAAGTCCTTGCATATCTTAGAGAAATTATCCACTTGCGGAGGTGGAGGAATAATGGTTGCAGCCAGGGGAGGGGCATCTCCCTAGCCTTTGGTAGGTGTCGTAGCCTCAAGATATCTACAGAACCAAGCCGGTATCTGAATGCCATCGGGAAGATTGGGTTCCCTAGACATGCTGAAAGGAAAAGGAAAAAGAGTTCAATTGGAGATCGAGAGAATTTTGACTATGACTTGCGAGATATGTTTTTCATAAACAGATTTTTTTTCTTGAAAATACTTTGCTTCCTGAAGATGGTTTTAAATTTTTTTTAAAACTTTTACTCTGATCTTGTAACCTTCGGCTCTGATATCAAATGTGACACCCCACGTCCGTCAACATCACTCAAAAGAGAACGTGTTAAGTTCCATGGAGCGCAACATGCAATCATCACAGAGAATATACAAGATAGATAAAATAAGCAGTGGTACATTTTAAATTTTTATTATAATATAAGTAAAGAAAAGTCTCAGAAATATGTTAAAACCAGTTACAACCGACAAAATGTTTCAAATCTGTCTTTCAAGCCAATACAGAAAATAAAATACCAAAGTACATAAAGTCATATCCCATAGCATAAGCCAAACTAAAGTGGAAAGTAGATCAAAGCAATACATTTCAAGTCAAGTCCAAGCTGAAGCGGTATCCTAGTTACTCCTGAGTACCACCACCCTGGGATCCTTGGGGAAGAAGGAAGAAAGGGGCGAAAGAAAAAGGTCAAACATAAAGTTTGGCGAGTTCCAATGATTTACAAATATGCATGAATTAAAATGACATGATAGGTAAATAAAATTGGATAAGAAAGTTATAGTTTTACAACAGATAATTTAGATAAAATAAAAGAACGGACAGGATAAGAGAAATAAACTTATGATCGGTTAAGACTTCATATTTTTATCTAAAATGGATAAATGTATGAACATATATGTTTGAACTTACATGGTTCATATTTCAAGCCCAAGTCTGCACCAATACTAGTATACAAGCTTAACAAGATCATGCATTACAGGATTTACAACAGGAATAACAATAGCAGGAATAACATCAGGAATAACAACAGGAATAACAGTAGGAATAACAGTAAGACTAATAGCAGGAATAACAGCAGGATTAGATGTATCATAATTACGTAACATAATTATGTGTTAACCTAATTACATAACAGCAGGATTAGGTGTACCCTAATTACTACCCAAGCGATCGACACCCTATTACTCGACTATCCTGTGTCAGCCCGGGCAGTAGGGTGTATCACTCCTTAACCCAGTGGCTTATAGAACGGAGCAATATTCGTAGGTATTATAATGTCTTATTTTCCCTAGTCGGACTTATGAACGCTCATGACTCCGCTGGAACGCGCCCGTAACCACCCACACGTGAACCTCTTACTATCAAGTTCAGTAAAGCGTGTCCTGGCCCCTACCTAGTGCAAGGCCCCTTCTAATAAGATACCAAACAGGGATGATGACTGATATGGGTTCCAAATAAAAGCTTGAAACAAGCCAAAAAATCCCTAAGCTTGTGTCCCCAAAAATCTAGGATTTAAGAGTCCTCAAAACCTGATACAACAGCAGACGGGGGACCTCTTTTCTTATTAATACTTATATTCGACTAAACAAGTTCAAGTTCCATTAGTAAGCATGGTTGTAATGTTATGTGTATACAACCCTATTCTTAACATGTCATTTACTTAATATCCGTTTAAGTCAACATGTCTATTTCTTATGCATACTATTTATTAACTGCATTCCCAAGTTATAAGTTTATGCATATGGTCCATTTACAGCAAGTGTCTTACAACAAGTCTACACATGTATACTTATCCTTTTTCCCCAATTTATAACATACGCAGGTTTACCAAGTTATAGTGTATACATATTACTACAAGCCTAATATGTATACATTCATTAATTCCCAATTAATCAATATGCCTAACTTCCTTTTTATGTCATTCCATTATTGCCCCAATTGTACGTAGACCCTATTTGTGTATAGCGTAGGCTTCTAAAGTCCTAGGCTTGGCGTAAAATAAAAAGGAAACAGACGGAGAAGGAGTAGAATCACATATGCATATAAGACTGGAAATAAACATAGAACAATGGGAAAAGGAAGATAGATACATTTTATGTGTTATTTATCCAAAATCATAGGCATGTATTTAACTTGTCTAATTAACATTACAGGCATGTATATAACTTGTTTAAACATCACAAGTATGTATAACTTGTGTTATTAACATCACAAGCATGCATATAAATTGCAACATCACATGTATATGTATAGTTTTGTTTAGCTAACATTAGCACATGCATGTAATAGATTTTAATGGCATAGATGATAACATTGAATCAGGTATATTTATTTTACTGTAAATCCTATCCAATCTCGTTTAACTGTCATGTTCAAGGCCTAGGAAAATCCGATCTGTAAATAACTGCAACTCACAGTGTGTCTTGGTGAAGATAAATATGTATATAACACAAGGCCACAACAATTCTAGTCTAAATCAGATCTAAGATGTATGCAGGTTTTGATTGATGTTGGTTTTGTTTAGTCCAATCTCTAGCAGCATTCCCCCATTATGCATTTTTTTTTCTTCAGAATAGTTTAGAGGCAGAGTAAGAGGTGAAGAATTTGTGTGAATTGGCTATTGAGGAGGCTGTCTATTTATAGAGTTACAGAATCAACACCAACCTTTAAATATAGGTTTTAAATATGAATTGTTCATGTCATGCTGACTCAGCATGAACAGAGACACAAAATCGTCCAGGTGCAGAGCTCATAATTCAGCCAGATCTATTATGGGTCGGCCCACCTACCCCTAGGTCGACCCAAGCCAGTGGGGGTCGAGCCATAATAAGTCTCTCTCCCGCTTCTTTTTGCCATTCGTTCATTTAAAATATTTTGACTTATTCTGGTTAATTTTTTTTATACATAAGCTTCATATATGTATATTAACTTCTATTGCCCCAAACTTCTTCATACGTTATCAGTTTTATGCAAATTTGGGGTCTATCTAAACCAAAATTACAAGGCGAATGCACAGTAATGTCGGTTTCAGTTAATTTTGAATATTTGTCATGGTTATAACATATTATATTTTGGGGTGTTACATTTTATTCCGCTGTGATGTGAGATTCTGTGTTGTTATTTGGGTTGGACATATGTTGTATTTAGTCAACTCAAATGGTATGAATTTTGGGGCCATTACACTAATAATTATATAAGTTTATTCGATATTTCAGTGAATAATTGCAAAAGTAAAAAAAATCATAATTATTCAACGAGAATTTATGAAAATTCCTACAAATATTCATCTCCGCAATTTTTTACCAAAAAATTGCAAATATTTATGATAGAAAAATTACAGACATTTATGCCACTTTTTGATAAAATTGCATAAATATATACAATTATTCAGTAAATAAATGCATAATCTTATGTAAATATTCATTAGTTAAATTTAGAGACCAAGTTTATAATTTTTCTTTTAGAGGAGTTTCCAAGTATTAAGTTTGATTTTAAAGATCTAAGTCTACTGTTCACAAAAACAATGTCATTTCGTTGATTTTAGCTAAGTTTCATACCATGATGGGAAAATTGGTAGATTCGATCTTTATGTTTCTTTCTTCTATATTTCTACTTTCTCGATCAATACAAGTACTGTATTCAAATCAGTTAAAACCTTTTAAAATTACATTTTGGAGTCTCGCTCTTCTAAAAACCGATTCCAAAAGATTTCTTTTATTAAATATTTGGTAATTTTACTCTTAAGCTCTTTTGGAGTGACTTGGAAATATTAGTTGTAGTAGCAAAATGAACTGCTAGTGGGATTGCAAACATGTTGGCGATGCAGGTACACATCATGACGAGGGTCTTCTAATTTAAACCACACCTATGCCGAGGGTAAAGACTTAATGCTCCAACTAGACATGTAAATAGTTATGTATGGATTTAGATAATGTTATGTTTGTATTCGGAATTATTGACGAATTGTAGACAAATATCAGATGTTTATCTGATATTCTTCAATCAGTTAAATATTGATAAATCTAAAAAAATGACTTTGATTCATAATTTGGTAAAACTAAATGAATTACTTTGATTTATAATGAATTCATAGCAGTAAAAATATATTGTAATGATCCGACTTTTCGTTTCTCGAAAATCAGCACTAATACATTCCCTGTATTCATGTATCTCAAATTAAATGCCAGAAAAACTGATTGTTAGGGGAAAAGAAATGAGATAGAAGAATAGAAAAAAGAAGATATAATACAAAATATCATAATGAAACTAATAATCTATAATATAAACAATGCACTTTACAAAAAGAGACAACGTGTAATATACATGCATCCATCAGAGTACACAATGAATCAACCTGAATAATATAACATATTTTTACAATTGTTGATACATACAACAACACACATAGCAGAATAAATAACAGAATATGAGCATACGTCTCGACACCATCTCCTCTTCTAAAGCCCCAAAGCAATCTAAATCCAAGCTGGAAAATATACTTGGGATGACCCGAGCAATATGATAAGATAACACCTGATCAGGATAGGCAACCATTTGAGATAAATCAATGTATATATTACATATGTTAATGCAATTTAAGGTCGTATGCTTGTCTGTAACTGTTATCCCCTCAATAACATCCAACCATTCATTAGGAGAAGTATACTTGTATAATAGATAACGTCTAGGCTATAGAATATTTATTTTTAATAAAATAATGTAATATAACAAAAAAGGAGAATCTAGCTATTCTCTACTCACAAAAACGATTTCTACAAAATGCAGAAACTGTGCACACAACAAAATAAAAGATGCAGAACTAAAATACATCTAAAACAGAAGACCGGCAAAAAGAATAGCTAGCCCAGTAGGAGAGAAGGCCATATAGACATCAGCAGACAAACGACGAAGCGAAAGGCGCCACTGAAAACCCCAAGCTCCAAAGAAGACGTACAAAGAGCTACAGCAGCTAAAGTATATAACGAGCCATCCAAGAAAAAAACAAAAGGCAAAGGGTGAGATGTCCAAAATGACGGCCCTGATCCTCTGAGTCCTCAAGGTCCTAGTGTTCCATCATATCTAGCGAGGCAGCCGATGTCAGAGCAATCTTCCAATCTCCTAATCCATAATAAACTCCAGTGGCACCTGTTCCATCAGACCCATCTGGGGTGAATCATAGAAAGCACCAACCTACTGCTGTCTGACCAATCTGATAACCTGCATTCCAAACTCTGCACAATTAGCAAACGACATAAGATTAATTAGGGGGAGTGTAGGAAAGGGGTAAGCAACAGAAAAAATAAACAAAGCCAAACTTAAATAAAGAAAACAAAAATCAATCGATACCTGCCTTGGGAGTGGTCGATACCGATGAAACATCAAAGGCCGTAGCCCACCTCCTAGCACGGGAGCTGATGACTCCCCGGAAAGGCCTACCACGAAACTCAAGGAACACATCGTTCCTTACTTTTCATATAATGGTAGGAGGGTCCATAGCCACTCCATCAAATACTACCTTATTCTTCAAGCACCAAATGTGCCATCAGACAAGACAAGGAATCATACGAAGAAGGATCGACCAGAAAAAAAATTCAGAAATGCTTGACTACTAGAAACTCTGAAAACCTTCAAGCGAGGTTGCATTACCTCGGAAACCCATCACATTCCCAAAGTAATTCCAAATAGACCTGGTACAAGTCCCGGAGAGCAACAATTGAGTAGAGGATTCAGAGTATCTAGAACTGCAGCACCTACACCTGGATAAAAGGGGGATGCCGGTACTTTGAGGGTTCTCATCTATCGATAAGCCATTATGCAAGGATTTCCACATAAATAGATAAATCTTCAGTGGAATACAGACATTCCAGAAGAAGGAGAAAAGATGGAGGCGAGGGCCTGGAGTTCTTACTGAATTCCATGTCGCCTTTAGCAAGAAGAACTGTCGTCCCAAACGGTGCCACCCCATGTACATTCGAAAGGCCTTCAAGGATTGCATCCGTTTCCACGTCTCACTAGCGTATGAAGGGGTATCATAGAAATTCGTATCTTCCAACCTGTGGTACTTGGCATGGAGGAACGTCACCCAAAGGGAGTTGTTCTCTCCAAACCTCGCCTATATCTTGCAAGCAAATGCCGAGCATATATCCGTGGGGTTACGGAGGCCTAGACCTCCCTTACTTTTTGGCCGACAAATGGAGTTCCAAGAAATCCAGTGGTGGCGAGAAGCATTGTCCTTGTTACCTCAAAAGAAGGACGAAGCCAAGGATCGGTAAGAGCGAAGAATGAAGCAGTGGGAGTCATTACAGCGAAGATATGAGATCCTATAGAGTTATGAACAGACTTAATGAGAACTAATTTGCTAGCCTAAGAGTGGAGAGTAGCATTCCACTGAACGATCTTTCCCCTAACTTTGTCAGTCAGGGGTTCGACGATGGCATTGATCTTCCTACCTCGATATAACACTATGACGAGGTATGGAAGGAGAAGGGAGGTCGTCTTGAAAATAGAAGATGACTCGATCCTAGAAGATCTGACCGCGAAAAGGTCTTTTGCGGATACAAAGCAGCTTTTAGACGAGTTAACCCGAGCATCTCTCATACTACCGAATAAGACCCAACAGGATTCGAATATACCGACGACTACCATTAGTAAAAATGATGATGTCTTCTGCGAAGGATAAGGAGGAGATAAGAGGACAACCCCTAGGAATGCCAAACCTATGAATCTGGCTTGCAATCGTAAGAGAGTGCATCCCTTGTACAAAAGAATCGGCTGCAATGACAAACTGGGTAGGGAGAGGGGGTCTCCCTATCGAAGACCCCTCCTAAAACTAAAAAATCCGGTGGTCGATCGATTGATGAGAACGGAAAACCAGCAGTTTGAGATAAGCATCCAAACAACATCGATAAGGGGTTCTGGAAATCCTAAAGCCCTCGGAACCTTGATGATGAAGTACCATGACATGCGATCGTAAGCCTTATCAATATCTAGCTTAACGACCACATTAGAGCCTCGTACCTTCCTATCGATATGAGAAATCAGTTCCTGGGCTAAAAGGATGTTATCAGTGATCAAACGTCTTTTTACAAAATCAGCCTGCGAAGAAGATATAAGTCTCTCGAGAAATAGTGCTAGCCTGGTGGTTAGAACCTTGGAAATGACCCTGTTAGAGAAATTACACAAGCTGATTGGTCGGATATCCGAACAAGAGACATGACGGTCGCATTTAGGAATGTGGACAAAGTTCATAGAAGTCCAATCTGTAGGGAACCAGAGAACAAGGACTGAATGGCAAGGGATAAACCAGCTTGAATAATCGGCCACACACTCCTGTAAAAAAACCGTTGAAACCGTCCGACCCACTTGCATTGTCCTTGCTTAGAGCAAATAGACACACACGTATTTCTTTGGACGAAGGGGGAGCAGCAAGATCAGAGTTGTCCGATGGGAGAACCAGATGGGGAATGAACGCGACCAGGGATGGATCAGAGACTGACACAGAGGGAGAGCTCAGGAAAGACTGGAAATGCGACAAAATAGTTTCTTTGCTTCAAATGGAGTAGAAGCCAAAGAAAGATCTGGATGCTTGATTTGGAGAATTGTGAGAAGTTTATTCTTCTTACGAATGGAAGAATGAAAAAGCTTGGAATTTGTATCTCCATCAACAATCTATTTGATCCTCGCCTTTCAGTGAAAATGGTCATGTACAATATGAAGCTTCTAAGAAAAGGCAATCTAGGCCAAAGCCCAAGCTTTCTTGTTAGCAACAGAAGGATCCTCATCAAAAGACGATTATGCTAGCACAAGAGTTTCTTCGGCCATACGAACTCGGTCGAAGTTATTCTTGAAATCTAGAATATTCCACGCCTTGAGGCAATCCATAAGCCTCTTTAACTTATGAGAGAAAACCACACACGGGGAGTCACTAACAAGGGAGTTCCAGGAATCTTCCACTTCACAATGGGATGAATGGTGAGATCTCCACATATTCTAGAACCTAAAGGAGTTCAACCTAGATAAAAAAGGGGAGAGAAGCTAAGAAGCAAAGGGGCATGGTCAGAGAAGGTATAGTGGAGATGAAAAACCGAGAAAGAAAAAGGGAGGCTGAGCCACCCTTCAGAAGCGAAGACTCTGTCAAGTCTGAAGAGAATACGGTTTGTCCCTGTGACAGCCACCCCGTACCATCCGACATTTCCCCGAAATGCGCTGTGCTAATGCTCGACTAGCACGGGACTATCGTTAAAAAAGGGTTGAAACCATGAATTACCAAAGAACCTGTAGTATATCTCACAACGCATGGAATAAAATATAATAATAACATAACTTGATATAAAACAAGCTAGATAGTACGTAAGCTGAAAACTAAACCATATCCATCAGAGTAGCGGAATCCAAAATACAACTTCATATCCAATTATTACAACTTTAAAATACTGTCTCTAAAAGGAAATAAAAGAGGTACACTACTAATTCCCAAAGCAGTGACCAACAATAACACAGGGAGAATATGTATAAAGCACGTGGAAGCCTCCTATTCATCTCCGGACAGCTACTAGTGCATAACCACCTAACCTGCCTCAAGTCTGCTCGTTTGGGAGCACCTAGAGTAATAAGAAGAGACATAAAACTTCGGGTCAGACGAAAGTCCGGTGTGAGAGATAGCAAATCAATATAACAAAATAAAGCAATAACATGTATAAATAATCATACCTGACCTGGACCTGCAACCAAAGAGTTAGCACAAAAAGATGTACAACACTCTAAGGTAACACTAACATAGAGTGTAAAATGGAAGTGTGGGTGTCATGGTGAGAGCAAACATCAAACATAGCAATCATCCTCACATCTCTCACTCAGTGCGTAAAGCATACGATATCCACCGCTTTGATCACCAAATCCATTGAGGACATGACGGGTTCACACCACCCTGGACTTTGCACAACTATTGTTATGACCACACCGCCCTGGTCTATAGTCAATAACCCTACCTAGTCCACACCGCCTCGGCTATAAGGTATAGGCCAACCAGTCCACAACGCGCTGGCTCTAGTTCCTCTACTTGCCCCCTCTCTCAATGGTGAACCAAAGTTATTTAATCGATAACTCCTTTGCACATGTCCCGCAGATAAACCCAACTCTAGAAGTTAACTCGTTGGTTTCCATCTGGATCCTGAGCGGTAACTTTACGCTTGGACTTCCTTTACATCTCGAGGTTTGGTTGAATTGGAGTTGACCTTCATAAGAGTTCACAATCGTCGTCGTGTGGTAGAAGCTCAAATCCAGTTCGGTTCAGGGTTGCTATAACAACTCGGTTCATGGTCATCACCGATTTGTGGTCACGGTTACCCTGGGGTCATGGTCACTTTGGGGTCGTGGTCACCCTGGGGTCGTGGTCACCATGGGATCGTGGTCACCATGGGGTCGTGACCATAGCGGTCGTGGCCACCCTGGGGGTCACCATCATGAACCGAAACCCTTCAGTTTTTCCAGCAAGCTAATTTTTCCAGACGATGGCGTTTTCAACCATTTAAACTTTCCTATGCAATTGCAAAACATACCAAACAACAGTAGTAACATGTGGAATCAACCAAAAATATCACAACAATGATTTCATATGTTAATTTGGATCAAACATACCAAAATCCATGATTTTTCCCTTAGTCCCCTAAATTCTGGGATTAACGAAATAAATCCAAATCAACCCAATTTCATATATGTGACATAAAATATGATCTTTGAATTTATGCATATTTTTCCATAATTTTTGGATGTATAATTTCGCTAGTTTTCACTAATTACCCATAATTAGCACTAATTAGTGTATAAACATGCAAATCACTCACCTTAGCCAATATTATGTGATAGATCCGAAACTTTTACTAACTTGGTTCGGATTCTAATGTGGTGCAGCAGCTCTACCATGAATTTGGTGTTAATTCAGCTTGATTTGATGTGGATTTAATTAATTAATGATTAGAAAGTGATTAGCGGAAGATTTAGATGGAAACCGTGATTACGTTTTGAGAAAAGTTTGTGGCAGCTAGAAAAATGAAAGGAGATGATTCTCCAACTCCTATCAACCCTTCCATAACTCTAATCCCGAATTAGGTTATGGGCCTACCTACTAATCACTCTATTAAACCCAATTAGGTTGTTTTCCATCTTTCAAACCTTATTTCCGCCATATCTCCAAACGGTAAGTTCGTTTTATTAATGTGACTACTCTAAGGAATGAGAAACCATCATATGAATTCAATGGGAGTGATTTCAGGTCAAAATTCCTTACCAATCAAAAGTTATAGTCGAAACAAGATTCGCAGGAGCAAAATGGTCATTCTAAAATCCGGCAAAAATCATGAGTATGGGAAATGACCCCAGTAGTCGTTTCCTAAAGTTACACGACTGTATGACTTCGTATTAAAATAAAATAAATACTCTACGATCCTCCGATACGCAGAATACGGGTCGTTACACTCTTCCCCCCTTAAGAAATTTCTCCCCCGAAATTCCTTAACCAAGAAAACATACAATAGTGTCCCGCATGCCTATCAACCATTTAAAACAATCAAACATACATAATAAATACAACAAGTCTGTCCTAGCATGCAGTTTACTAACAAGGGAATAACTATATCGCGATTAAAATCTTATCAGGTAATGAGCTCTGGATACGAATTCCCTATGTTCTCCTCGGTTTTCCAAGTACATCCATTCTAATTATCACCCCACTGGACCTCAACCAGTTTTACCGTCTTCCTTTGAAGTTGTTTCGTATCGTGTCCGACAATATGAACCGGTTTGCAATTTCTAACTACCATGGATTCTATCTCGATATCATCCAACTGATCTGGTGAAATAGTTGTATCAGAATCGTGCACGAACTTCCTTAACTGAGAAACATGAAATACGTTGTGCACTCCCGCCACCTTGTCAGGTAATCTAACTTTATACGCTAAATTCCCAACTCGCTCAAGAACTGGAAATGGATCAACAAACCTTGGTGCTAACTTACCTATCCTACCAAACCGAATCACACTCTTTAACGGGGAAATCTTGACAAATATCGAATCACCAATGGAGAATTTCAAATCTCTTCATCTTTTATCTGCATAACACTTATGCCTATCTTGGGAAGCCTTCATTCGTTGTCGAATAACCTTGATCTTTTCTGAAGTTTCTCTTATTACATCTGGCCCAAGCACATATTTCTCGCCGGTTTCCAACCAACATGATGGTGACTTGCATGGTCTTCCGTACAAAGCTTCAAATGGAGCCGTACAAATATTGGATTAATAACTATTATTATATGCGAACTCAACCAGATGCAAATGGTCATCCCATGCCCCCCCCCAAAATCCAATATACAAGCCCACAAGAGATCCTCTAATTCACGATTCACCATCTCTGTTTGACCGTCGGTTTGAGGATGGTACGCGGTACTGAGATGTAATTTGGACCCTAAGGCCTCTTGTAAGCTCTTCCAAAACCCACTAGTGAATAAAGGATCTCAGTCACTCACAATACTTTTAGGTACTCCATGAAATCTCACTACCCACTTCATGTGTAGTTCTGCTAACTTAGTTGTCGTTCTGTTCGACTTGACCGGTACGAATCTTGCACATTTGGTCAATCGATCCACAATTACCCAAATACTATCATGACCCGATCCAGTCCTTGGTAAACCATCAATGAATTTCATTAAGACTTGTTCCCATTTCCATTTGAAAATTTCCAGCGGTTGTAATAGACTACTAGGCTTCTTTTGCTCGGCTTTAACTAACTGGAAATTTATGCGCTTGGATATAAACTTCCCAACGTCTCTCTTCATCCCTTCCCAGTAGTAGATCTGCTTCATGTCTCGATACATTTTGTTACCACTGGGATGTATAGTCAATTTCGAGTGATGACACTCTCTAAGCACTTCATCTCTCAATCCATTATCATTGGGTACATCCAGTATCCCATTATTTTGAAGCCATCCTTCTCAATCAATTCCATACTTGTTCATTCCCTCACCGTCGATACCCATCTCTACCTTGGAGATTATTTCTAATAGGTTAGGATCGTCCCTTGACTGGAACCGATCCGCTCAATCAAAGTCGGTCTGATCGTCAAACTTGCTGACATCTCTGGATCCAGTTTGCACTTAGGCCTGAAATCATATCCCGCGATATACTCCAATTGCATTATCCCCCAAATTGGCATGTCTTCTACTCAGTGCATCAGCTACCGCATTGCCCTTCCTGAGTGTGTATGCGATATTGAAATCATATGAAGCCAAGAACTCTAACGATCTCTACTGACGAAGATTTGAGTCTCTTTGAGAGAAAAGATACTTTAATGACTTATGATCGGTAAACAACTCGAATCTTTCTCCAAAGAGATAGTGTCTCGACATCTTCAACGCGAATACGATCGCTGCCAATTCCAAATCATGGGTAGGATATCTTTTCTCATGTGGTTTCAGTTGCCGACTGCATAAGCCACAACCCTACCTTCTTGCATCAGTACAACACCTAGTCAGGTACCACAGGCATCCGTGTATATCGTCATCCCTTCGCTCCCCTTAGGAATAACTAATACTAGTGCACACGTCAACTTTTCCTATAGACTTTTAAACACATTCTCACACCTTTCGTCCCAAACAAAAGCTTGATTCTTTTTGGTCAACTGAGTTAACGGTGCTTCTATCATGGAGAAGTCTTGAATAAACTTATGATAATGTCCAGCTAATCCCAAGAAACTTCTCATGTCCGTTGCATTCTTAGGCATAGACCAATCCTGCACCGTAGCCACCTTTACAGGGTTACTGAAACAGCATAGCCCAAAAATCTTACTTCCCTCCTCCAGAAGTGACACTTAGAAAATTTCACTTTCAATTGGTGTTTCATAAACACCTCTATCACTGTCCTCAAATGTTCCCTATGTTCTTCCTCTGTACTCAAGTAAACCTAGATCTCATACATGAACACAAGAACAAACTTAGTTAATTGATCCTTGAAAACCCTATTCATAAGATCCACAAAATATGCGGGTGCATTGGTTAACCCGAATAGCATGACCAACCACTCATAGAATCCAAATGGGGTTCGAAATGTCGTTTTAGGTACACTCTTAGCTGCTATTACGAGCTGATGAAATCCTATCGTGAGATCTAACTGGGAGAACACTCTTGCTCCATTAGTTGATCAAACAAATCATCTATCCGTGGAAGAAGATACTTATTCTTCCTAGTCACCTTGTTCAATTCGCTGCAGTCCACAAACAAGTGAAGGGAACCATCAACCTTAGTAGCAAATACAATTGTTTCTCCCCACTCGAAAACACTCCTTCGGATAAATCCCTTCTTCAAAAGATCGCCTACTTGCACTTCGAGCTTACGCTGCTCCCTTGGCGCCATACGATGAAGAGGCATCAATATAGGTCTGGCATCTTTCACTAAATCAATCCGAAACTCGATCTCTCAATGTGGTGGAAGTCCGGTCACTTCCTTAAAGATGTCCGGATACTCGCCAGCAATAGGTATATTTGATAACTCATCATGTGAGGTGTCGAGGGAATTTTAGAAAACTAGCCATCACCCCATCACTAGGTAGGCAAGTTAATATCACCCTCCGCCCATCATCCACTCAAATGGTCACCGAAGACCCCTCACAGTATACCACCACCCCATACCTTTAGAGCCAATCGACTCCCAAAATAATGCTAAACCCAGTAAAGCCCAAAACAAAGCAATCACAAGAAAACATACATCGATGACTCGATAAGACTAAATTATGACAAATCATACAAAGGCTAGTAGATCCACCGATCAGATTCGTCACAACTAAAGGTTTATCGACTATCTAGAGTTCTAATCCCAACCTATCTACCAGGTCACTATATACGAAGGAATGGGAAGCCCCGGTATCAAACAATACTCAAACAGAAACATCATAAATAGAAAGCATATCTTGAATAACGACACTCTTTCCCTTCTCCGCCATAGTTGGGGCATTCGACGAAGAAGGAACAACGTTGATAGAATATGCTTTCACAATCTGCTTCCCCTCAGGGACTTGTGGACATTTATTCTTGAAATGTCCAACTTGGTCACAATTGAAGCACTCCTTCTCCCCTGGCTTTGCTCGACAATCTCTGATATAATGGCCCTTCTTTCCGTACCAAAAGCACTCGATATCTTTCTTACTCTTCTTTTTCTGAACATCCTTGGTTTAGTTCTATTTCTTCTTATTCTGGGAATTCTTCTTGCCTGCACTGATTGCCTGCGGTTTTGGCTCCTCTGAAGATGCAAAAGCAAACTCGGTCTTTGACGTAGGGTAAAGGCTCTCTGATTTCAATGCCTTTCCCACAATAGACTCGAATATCTCATCGATATGGTTTATGAGTCTTACCCCCAAGTACTCATCTTGGCCAGTTATGAACTTCTCATTCTTCTTCTCGGCATTATCGATAAGAGATAATCCATATTTCGATAAGGTATCAAATTTAGCAATATATTCCGAGACCGCCCTACCATTCTTCTTAAGCTCCAAAAACTTCCTGAACAATTCTGAGTTCTGAGCAGTTGGAATAAACTTATCACAGAAGCGAGTCTTAAACTGATCCTAAGTGATTTAATCCTTAAGAGTAGTCGCTTTAATAACATTCAACCAATCCATTGCTCATCCTTGAAGCTGACCCGATGCATCATCGATCCCCAGATCCTCGAAGATGCGCTCACAACTATCAAGCCAATCCCGGACCTCCCTAGCCGATTCTATTTCGTGGAACGGCTTCCCACCAAGCTAATCCTAGCTAAGATTGGCGAAATAATCTCTAGGCGCCTGCACTACTGCACCACCACCATTAGCAGCATCAGGAACTACTCCCTAAGCGTCCCTAAGCATCTCTCGCATGAAGGCAGTAAACATCATCCTCATATCAAGGATATTCCCATTATTGGCCCGTAAATCCGCTCCCTCTTCAACTCTCGGTGTGGAGTTCCTCACCGTGCTCCTCATATTTCGGCTCATCGTTCAATCTGTAAAGAGAAAACGATTAACCATCTCCTTATTGGTGCCAGTGCAGTGCGACTTCATCCTTAGATATAGTAATAGTATATATATAGTTTTGGAAAACCAAAATATCACAATTACGCGCTCTCATATACGTATACTATCTCTCCCTGATGTCTTCCCCTTCATTAAGCTATGCAACCTAGCCTTTGATACCAAGTGTGATGGTTGCCCCGTACCATCCGATATTTCCCCAAAATGCACGGTGCTAATGCCCGACTAGCACGGGATGATCGTCAAAAAAGGGTTGAAACGATGAATTACCAAAGAACCTGTAGTATATCTCACAGCGCATGGAATAAAAAATAATAATAACATAACTTGATATAAAACAGGCGAGATAATACATAAGCTAAAAAAATAACCATATTCATCAGAGTAGCGGAATCCAAAATACAGCTTCATATCCAATTATTACAACCTTAAAATACTGTCTCTAAAAGGAAATAAAGAGGTACACTTCTAATGCCCAAAGCAGTGACCAACAACAACACAGGGAGAATATGTATAAAGAACGTGGAAGCCTCCTACTCATCTCTGGATAGCTACTAATGCATTACCACCTAACCTGCCTCTAGTCTGCTCATTTAGGAGCACCTAGAGTAATAAGAAGAGGCATATAACTCTAGGTCAGACGAAAGTCTGGTGTGAGCGATAGCAAATCTATATAACAAAATAAAGCAAAAACAGGTATAAATAATCATACCTAACTTGGATCTACAACCAAAGAGTTAGCACAACAAGATGTTTAATACTCTAAAGTAACACTAACATAAAGCGTAAAATGGAAGTGTGCGTGTCATGGTGATAGCAAACATCAAACATAGCAATCATCCTCACTTCTCTCACTCAGCGTGTAAAGCATACGATATCCACCACTTTGATCACCAAATCCATTGGGGCCATGATGGGTCCACAATCTCCTGGACTCCGTACAACTATTGCTATGACTACTCCGCCCTGGTCAATAGTCAATAACCGTACCCAGTCCACACGGCCCTGGCTCTGGGGTATGGTCTAACCAATCCACACCGCCCTGGCTCTGGTTCCTCTACATGCCCCCTCTCCCAATGGTGAACCAAAGTTATAGAATCGATAACTCCTTTGCACACGTCTCGCAGCAAATCCCAACTCCTGAAGTTAACTCGTTGGTTCCCGTCTGAATCCTGAGGGATAACTTCCCGCTTGGACTTCATTTACATCTCGGGATTAGGTCGAATTGGAGTTGATGTTCAGAAGAGTTCACGATCGTCGTCGCAGAGTTCACGATCGTCGTCGTGTAGTAGAATGTAACGACCCGCATTCTACGCATCGAAGGATCGTAGAATATTTATTTCTCTCACATACGATGTCGTATGGTCATGTAACTTTGGAAGACGACTATTGGGGTCATTTCCCATGTTCATGATTTTTGCTGATTTTTAAATGACCGTTTTACCCCTAGTTGATCTTGTTTTGTCCATAACTTTTGATTGGTAAGGATTTTTGACTTGAAACCACTTTTATTAGATCCGGATGATGGTTTACCTTTCCGTAGAGTGGTCACATTAGCCAAACGGACTTACCGTTTGGGAGACATGGCTGAATTAAGGTTTGGAGGGTGAAAAACAGCTTAATTGGGCTTAACCAGGCGATTAGCAGCTAGGCCCATTGGGGGATTTCAGAATTTGGGGTATTTAAGAGCTGTTAGGGTTAGGGATTTCGGTTTTTACTCATTTTACAGCTGCAACATATATCACAGAAACCCTAATAATGGCCTCCAACATCTAGAATCATCTTTAATCACCGTTTAATCAAGGATTAAGCTTAGCAACATCAAATCAAGGAGAAATAACACCATTTCAGAGTTAGAGCTGCTGTTAGACGCTAGAGATCGCTCCAAATCAGCGGAGTTTCAGTTTTGAAAGTTTTGTTTGTGGCAAGGTGAGTGATTAGCCTTGTTTTTACACTAATTATGGTTAATTAAGGGTAATTAGTGTTAATTAGCGAATTTAAACATGATTAAATTCTGGAAAAATATTTATAAATTTCGAAATATTGTTTTAGGCCTCTGTTAGAAATTTGGGATGATTTGGTTAAGTTTTGCTAATCCTAACATTAGTTATTGTTAAACATGATTAAGGGGAAATATGGGTTTTGGGTATGTTTGATCCATTTTAACATATCAAATTGTTGTTTTGGTGTTTGTGGTCAATTCTACATGTTGTTATGACTGTATGGTATGCTTTGTGATTGCTTGGAACAGTTAGAATGGCCGAAAATGCCATCGTGTGGCGTAAAACAGTCGTTGAAAAGTTGTAGGAATTTGTGCAGAACCGGATCGGATCGCCCCCTCTCCGAACCAACTCCACTCGTGAAGCATGTGTCACGAACTGAAACCATCTCTGACCCGCTCACATGAAGTGTGTCATGAGTCGCTTGCATCTGAACTGGAGAAGGAGCCTGAACCGATGCCATCCCCGAACCCGCTTGTGAAGTGTCTTCTCCGAACCGACCTGCTCGCGTCTAGGACTCCGAACCTCTTGGTGGCCACGAACCGAACCGATGAAGACTCGACCATGAGCAAATAGAGGACCCCGATCCAAAGTGACTCATAACCCGACTCGGAGGACCTTCCACGAACCAATCCGACTTAGAGAAGATGGCACAACTCGAATAATAGTGATTATCACGATCCGAACCAGAAGGGTGACTGCGAACCGAACCAAGGTGCCTGGACTAGAGACGTGATCCATGAATCGAACTGGGAGTGCGACCTGAAGTGAATTGAAGCTTGACTCTGAACCGATCGAGAGGAGACCAAACCTGAGATGCAAAGTAGTCCAAATGGGAAGTTTGTACTTAGGATCCAGTTAAGAACCAACGAGTTAACTTCATGGTTGGACTTTGCTGTGGGACGTGTGCTAAGGAGTTATCGACGTCCATAACTTTTATTCACCACCGAAAGACGAATGTTAGGCTACAGATCAGTGCAGTGGGGTAGTTATTACTTCATGGGGCAGAGTGATCGCAGCATGACTATGAGCTAGTGCAGTGGAGTTATCACGACTCCATGGGGGCAGAGTGGACATAGCAAAGTATTAGTGGTTACAGATCAGTGCAGTGTAGCCGTCACGACTCCATGGGGCAGAGTGATGGTAACAAAGTATTGGGTGATCAAAGCGGTGGATATCGTATGCTTTACGTACTGAGTGAGAGATGTGAGGATGGTTGCTATGCTTGATTGTTTGCCATCACTATGACATGCACACCCCCACCCCGTATCCTTTATTCCATATATTAGTGGTACCTTAGAGTGTTGTATGGTATGTTGTGCTAACTCTTTGGTTGCAGGTCCAGGTTCAGGTATGGTTTAATATACCTGTTATTGTTATGTTTTGCTGCTTATCGCTCATACCATACTTTTGCCTAACCCAGAGTTTTATGTTTCTTATTATTACTCTGGGTGCTCCTAAACGAGCAGATTAGAGACATGTTAGCTGGTTATGCACGAGTAGCTGATCCGGAGACGAGCAGGAGGCTCCTACGTATTATCTACATATATTCTCCCTGTGTTGTTGATGGTCACTGCTTTGGACATTAGTAGTGTACCTTTCCTTTCTTTTGCTTTAGAGATAGTATTTTGAAGTTGTAATAATGGTTATGGATCATAAGTTGTATTTTGGATTTCTGCTGCTATGATGATTATGGTTTAGTTTTCAGCTTATGCACTGTCTCGCCTGTTTTATGTCGAGTATGTTATTATTATATTTTATTCCATGCGCTTTGAGACATTATATGGGTTCCTTGTTAGTTCAAATTCCTTTCTTTTCCTTTCTTTGGCGACCGTCCTGTGCTAGTCGGGCATTGGCACAACGCACTTTCATTGGAAATGTCGGCTGGTGCGGGGCGGGCCGTCACACTTGGTATCGGAGCTCTAGGTTGCGTAGTTAACCTAGGGAAAGACGCCAGGGTGAGATAGTACGGATATGAGAGCGCGTATTTGTGATATTTTGGTTTTCAATATATATATATATATACTATTGGTATATTTAAGGATGAGGTCGCACTGCACTGGCACCACCGAAGAGATGGTTACTCGTTTTCTCCTTACAGATTGTACGATGAGCCGATATACTAGGGGTACTGGTAGAGGAGCTAATAATGAGAATGCTCCTGATGTGAGGACGATGTTCACTGACCTCATGAGAGAGATGCTTAGGGATGTTAGGAGGGCAACTCCTAATGTTGCAAATGGTGGTGGTGCAGCGGTGCAAGTGCCTAGGGCCGATTCGCCAAGCTATGCAAGGATTACACTAGCCTTGGTGGGAAGCCGTTCCAAGGAACGAAATCGGATACAGAAGTTTAGAATTGGTTGGATACTTGTGAGCGTATCTTCGAGGACTTGGGTATTGAGGATGCGATGAAGAGAAAGCTAGCATCCCGTCAGTTGCAAGGACGAACGATGAATTGGTGGAATGCTATTAAGGCAGCTACTCCAGAGGATCAAGTTACATGGGATCAGTTTAAGGCCCGATTCAGTGATAAGTTTATCCCAACTGCTCAGAAATCAGAGTTGTTTAGGAGATTTCTGGAGCTTAAGCAGAATGGTAGGGCAGTCTCGGAGTATATTGCTGAGTTCGATTCTTTATCCATGTATGGATTATCCCTTATCGACACTTCCGAGAAGAAGAATGAAAGTTTATAACTCGTTTGGATGGATACTTGGGGGAAAGGCTTATTAACCACATCGATGAGACGTTTGAATCGATTGTGGGGAAAGCATTGAGGTCAAAAAGTCTTTACCCTAAGTCGAAGACTGAGGTTGCATCTGCAGAGGAGCCAAAACCGCAAGCAAGCGGTGGAGGCAAGAATGGTTCTCAGAATAAGAGAAAGTAGAATCAGACCAAGGAGGGCCAAAAGAAGAAGAATAAGAAAGATGTTGAATGCTTTAGCAGTGGTAAGAAGGGCCATTATGCTAAAGAATGTCGAGCAAAGCCAGCAAACAGGAAGTGCTTCAAATGTGGCCAAGTGGGACATCACAAGGATAAGTGCCCGCAACCCCCTAAAGAGAAGCAGATTGTGAAAGAATATGCTATCAATGCTGTTCCTTTTTCGTCGAATGCCCCAACTGCAGTGGATAAGGGAAAGAATGTCGTCATTCAAGGTATGCTTTCTGTTTATGATATTCCTATTCGAGTATTGTTTGATACCGGAGCTTCCCGTTCCTTCATATCTAGTGACCTGGTAGATAGGTTGGAATTGGAACCCGAGATAGTCGATAGACCTTTAGCAGTGATGAAACCGATAGGTGGTTCAACTAGCCTTAGCATGATTTGTCGTAACGTGGTCTTATCGAGTCATGGATGTATGTTTGTGATTGCTTTGTTTTGGGCTTTACTGGGTTTGGCATTATTTTGGGACTCGATTGGCTCCAAAGATACGGGGTGGTGTTAGATTGTGAGGGCTTTTTGGTGACAGTTAGAGCGGATGATGGGCGGAGGATAGTGTTTGGTGGTCTACCTAGTGATGGGGTAATGGCTAGTTTTCTAAATTCCCTCGACATCCCTCATGATGAGTTGTCAGGTGTTCCCGTGGCTGGCCGATATCCGGACATCTTTAAGGAAGTGACCGGACTTCCACCACACCGAGAGATTGAGTTATGTATTGATTTAGTGAAAGATGCCAGACCTATAGTGATGCCACTTCGTCGTATGGCACCAAGGGAGCAGCGAGAGCTCGGGTGCAAGTAAGCGATCTTTTGAAGAAGGGATTTATCAGAAGAAGTGTTTCTGAGTGGGGAGCACCAGTTGTGTTTGATACCAAGGCAGATGGTTCCCTTCGATTGTGTGTGGACTGCTGCGAATTGAATAAGGTGACGAGGAAGAATAAGTATCCTCTACCGCGGATAGATGATTTGTTTGATCAGTTGAGTGGCGCGAGGGTGTTCTCCTTGTTGGATCTCGCGACAGGTTTTCATCATCTTAGAGTGGAAGCTGAGAGTATAGCTAAAACGGCTTTTCGGACGCCGTCTGGATTCTATGAGTGGTTGGTCATGCCATTCGGGTTGACCAATGCACCAGCGTATTTTGTGGATCTTATGAATAGGGTATTCAGGGATCAATTGAATAAGTTTGTTCTTGTGTTCTTAGACGATATCTTGGTTTATTCGAGGACAGAGGAAGAACACAAGGAACACTTGAGGATAGTGATGGAGGTGTTGAGGAAACACCAATTGAAAGCAAAGTTTTCTAAGTGTCACTTCTAGAGGAGGGAGGTGAGATTCTTGGGCCATGTTGTTTCAGAGAATGATATTGCTGTGGACCCTGCGAAGATGGCTACGGCACAAGATTGGTCTACGTCGAAGAATGAAACAGACATAAGAAGTTTCTTGAGATTGGCTGGATATTATCGTAAGTTTATCCAAGACTTCTCCAAGATAGCAGCACCGTTGACTCAGTTGACCAAAAAGAATCAAGCTTTTGTTTGAGACGAAAAGTGCGAGAATGCATTCAAGAGTCTAAAGGAAAAGTTGACATGTGCAACAGTGTTAGTCATTCCTAAGGGGAATGAAGAGATGATGGTATACACAGATGCATATGGTACCAGACTAGGTGCTGTATTGATGAAAGAAGGTAGGGTTGTAGCTTATGCTAGTCGGCAACTGAAACCGCATGAGAAAATGTATCCTACCCATGATTTAGAATTGGCAGCAATCGTGTTCGCATTGAGGATGTGGAGACATTATCTCTTAGGGGAAAGATTCAAGTTGTTTACTGATCATAAATCGTTAAAGTATATTTTCTCTCAGAAGGACCTAAATCTCCGACAACAAAGGTGGTTAGAATTCTTGGCTTCCTATGATTTCGATATCGCATATACACCAGAAAAGGGCAATGCGGTAGCTGATGCATTGAGTAGAAGACATGCCAGTTTAGGTTCTAGAATTGAAGCAACTGGAGTACATCGCTGGGTATGATTTCAGACCAAAGTGCGAATAAGATCCAGAAATGTTAGCAAGTTTGACGATTAGACCCACTTTGATTGAGCGGATTGGTTTCAGTCAAAGGGACGATCCTAACCTATTGGAAATCATCTCAAAGTTAGAGATGAGAATCGACGAAGAGATGAACAAGTATGGGCTTGATCGAGATGGATGGCTTAGAAAGAATAGAAGCCTAACTGTGCCCAATGTCAAAGGATTGAGGGATGAAGTGCTTAGAGAATGTCATCACTCAAAACTGACTATACATCCTGGTGGTAACAAAATGTTTCGAGACATGAAGCAGACGTACTACTGGGAAGGGATGAAAAGAGACGTTGGGAAGTCTATATCCAAATGTATGAACTGCCAGCTAGTTAAAGCTGAGCAAAAGAAGGCTAGTGGTTTGTTACAACCAATAGAAATTACCGAATGGAAATGGGAACAAGTCTCAATGGATTTCATTGATGGGTTACCAATAACTAGATCGAGCCATGATAGCATTTGGGTGATTATGGATCGATTGACTAAGAGTGGAAGGTTTATACTCGTCAAGTCGAATAGAACGGCAGCTAAGTTAGTGGAACTATATATGAAATGGATGGTGAGATTTCATGGAGTACCTAAAAGCAATATGAGTGACCGAGACCTATTGTTTACTAGTGGGGTTTGGAAGAGCTTACAAGAGGCTCTAGGGTCAGAACTACATCTCAGTACCGCGTATCATCCTCAAACCGACAGTCAGACAGAGAGGATGAATCGTATATTAGAAGACCTCTTAAGAGCTTGTATATTGGATTTTGGTGGAACATGGGATGACCATTTACATCTAGTGGAGTTCGCATATAATAATAGTTATCAATCAATTATTGGTATGGCTCCATTTGAAGCTTTGTATGGAAGACCGTGCAACTCACCGTCATGTTGGTTAGAAACTAGTGAGAAGTTTGTGCTTGGACCAGATGTGATAAGATAAACCTCAGACAAGATTAAGATCATCCGACAACGAATGAAGGCTGCCCAAGATAGGCAGAAGAGTTATGCTGATATGAGGAGAAGTGATTTAAAATTCTCCATTGGTGACTTGGTTTTTGTCAAGATTTCTCCATTAAAGAGCGTGATACGATTTGGTAGGAGAGGCAAGTTAACATCAAGATTTGTTGGTCCATTCCCAATTCTCGAGCAAGTTGGGAATTTGGCATATAAAGTTGAATTAACAGAGAAGATGGCAGAAGTTCATAACGTATTTCATGTTTCCCAGTTAAGGAAATTCGTGCACGACCCCGACGTGACTATTTCACCTGATCGGTTGGATGATATCGAAGTAGAACCCGAGGCGTTTGGGAACTGCAAGCCGATTAGTATTGTCGAGCACGACACGAAGCAACTTCGAAGGAAAGCGGTGGATCTAGTCAAAGTTCAGTGGGGGCGAGAATGAGAAAGACTATACTTGGGAAACAGAGGAGAATATGAGGAGGACGTATCCAGAACTCTTTGCCTGGTAAGATATTAATTGCGACTTAGTTTTCCGCATGCTAGGATAGACTTGCTGTTGTTTTGCATGTTTGATTGCTGTGAATGGTTGGTAAACATACGGAATCCTTTGTTTGTTTCTTAGTTAAGGAATTTTAGGGGCGAAATTTCTTAAAGGGGGGAGAATGTAACGACCCGCATTCTACGCATCGAAGGATCATAGAATATTTATTTCTCTCACATACAAAGTCGTATGGTCATGTAACTTTGGGAGACGACTATTGGGGTCATTTCCCATGCTCATTATTTTTGCCGATTTTTAAATGAAGGTTTTACCCCTAGTTGATCTTGTTTTGGCCATAACTTTTGATTGGTAAGGAGTTTTGACCTTAAACCACTTCCATTAGATCCGGATGATGGTTTACCTTTCCATAGAGTGGTCACATAAGCCAAACGGACCTACCATTTGGGAGATATGGCTGAATTAAGGTTTAGAGGGTGAAAAACATCTTAATTGGGCTTAACCGGGCGATTAGCAGCTAGGCCCATTGGGGGATTTCGGGATTTGGGGTATTTAAAGGCTGTTAGGGTTTGGGATTTCGGTTTTCACTCATTTTCCAGCCGCCACATACATCGTAGAAACCCTAACAATGGCCTCCAACATCTAGAATAATCTCTAATCACCATTTAATCAAGGGTTAAGCTTAGCAACATCAAATCAAGAAGAAATAGCACCATTTCAGAGTTAGAGCTGCTGTTAGACGCTGGAGATCACCCCAAATCAGCGGAGTTTCAGTTTTGAAAGTTTTGTTTGTGGCTAAGGTGAGTGATTAGCCTTGTTTTTACAGTAATTATGGTTAATTAAGGTAATTATTATTAATTAGCGAATTTAAACATGATTAAATTCTAGAAAAATGTTTATAAATTTCAAAATATTGTTTTAGGCCTATGTTAGAAATTTGGGTTGATTTGGTTAAGCTTTGCTAATCCTAACATTAGTTATTGTTAAACATGATTAAGGGAAAATATGAGTTTTGGGTATGTTTGATCCATTTTAACATATCAAATTGTTGTTTTGGTGTTTGTGGTCAATTCTACATGTTGCTATGAATGTATGGTATACTTTGTGATTTCTTAGAATAGTTAGAATGATCGAAAACGCCGTCGTGTGGCGTAAAATAGTCGCTGGAAAGTTACAGGAATTTGTGCAGAACCGGATCGGATCGCCCCCTCTCCGAACCAACTCCACTCGTGAAGCATGTGTCACGAACTGAAACCATCTTCGACCCGTTCGCATGAAGTGTGTCACGAGTCTCTTGCATCTGACCTGGAGAAGGAGCCCGAACCGATGTCATCCCCGAACCCGCTCGTGAAGTGTCTTCTCCGAACCGACCTGCTCGCGTCTAGGACTCCGAACCTCTTCGTGGCCACTAACCGAACCGATGAAGACTCGACCATGAGCAAATAGAGGACCCCGATCCAAAGAGACTCATGACCCGACTCGGAGGACCTTCCACGAATCAATCCAACTTAGAGAAGATGGCACGACTCGAATAAGAGTGATTATCACTGTAACAACCCTGAATTTTGGGGCCAATATAAAATTTATTTTAAGTGATTTTAAATGAGTTTTGATATTTAAAATAATCTATTTTAAATAATAATGATCACAAATTTGGTTCAAATCGAAGTTAGAATGAATAAATTAATTTTAATTATAAAAAGAGCTAGAAATAGTGCGGTAGTTTGAAAAGTCAAACTTGAACTTTGACTGACCATACAGGACGCAAAATTAAACGGATTTTAGTGAAACCAAAAATATTAGATTCTATTTAAAAATATCTTTCCATCAAATCTGAAAAATCAAAATTTCATAGCGGAAATCAAAAGTTATGGCCAATTCAATTTTTAGAAAGGTCGTTGGGTAATTTGCATAGGTCAAAAATGCTACTTTTTGCATATAAAGGAATTTCGACTCGAAACAACTTCCATTGAGTTCGAAATGATGTTTCTGCATTGAAAAACAGTAAACACTTATATATTTCGAGTTTTGAAAATTATTTGTTTAAAAATGTATTTTTAATATTAAATATACTGGCCTTAAAAATAGTCATTTTTCAAACAGTCTCAGAATTCAACGAAATAAATTTTGTTGGATTCGTATCATCAAATCAAAGCTAAAAATAATTTTTTGGTAATTTTTAGAATTAAAATATAATTATAAGTGATTTTCAGTTTAAACGGGCAATTTTTTGACTTTAAAAATTCATTAAAAATCCATACGGGCTCAGAATCGAACGAAATTAATTTTCATAGGTCCACAGCATCAAAACATAGCTAAATATATTTTTTGAGAATTTTTGAAGTTAAGTTGTGACCTCGATGAATTTTCATGTACGGTACACATTAAAATATTAATAAAATAATGTAATTATTCCAAAACTCATAACAGGCCTCGGAATTGGACCCCGGGACATAGCCCATTGCGTTCAGAAGGTGTCAAAACCTTAAGAACGACAGTAAGCAGGCCTGAATCGGAGTTCGGACCAAAACGGGCTAATTAAATTATTAAATAATGATTAGGAAAACCTAATATAATATTATAAAACCCGAAATCACTGTTCATCGTCTTCAAAAAGCCGTCATTTGCTGAGCCGCAAACCCATCATGGCCGAAATATTCAAACTTCGATTTCTCTCTCATTTTTCAACGAAATTTAGCGTGTGAGTACCCGTTTCGAAGCTCTTCCCGAGCTCTTTCTTCTCCAACAAGAATCACCTCGAACCGTGCCTCGACGAAGCCGCTAGAGCCCCGCAAACAGCCGCCGTTCGCGCCTCCCCCGGGCCCCACCGCCGCCACCGAACGCCCCCACCCTCTGGCCGAACACTCCTCTCACGTAGCCCGACAACCTCCCGCAAACCGTTCCTGAATCCATCAAGTATCCTAGGAGAAATATTGGATCAAAGATTTGAACATTTTCCTAAAGGTAAGAGCTTCAGATTTTGTAACGCTTATAAACATCGCTGCGACAGTTGTTAAAAGCCTGAATTTGATTTTTCACATGAATTTGTATTCGAACCATTCCAGATCTGAAATCACTTTGAACTCGAACACCAAACCTGATCGAACCTGAATCATCTCCTCTGACCAAACACTGTGAGAATTTTATTTTTAAATTTAATTTAATTATTTAATTATTATTTGCATGGTTGTTGATCGTAGATCTAAAAAGACATGATATTTAGAACACGGATCTGAACTATTCACCCCGTATGTTGTTGAATCTGAATTGCTTAGAACGACATGAGATTAGATCTGAAATTTTAAGGTTTAAAATTTGAATTAATAATTAAATAAAATTAATTAATTATGTGTTATTTGTTTAACCATGCTATGTTGATTTTGCATATGCTGTGTGAAATCCTATCTTGCAAATTACTTCGATGTTAGCTATTGAATCTGATCTTGTTGTTGTGTCTGGATGTTGTTATGTGACTTGTGATGAAATTTACATTCTCTTTTTATGTAAAATGGAAATAGAGAAAAAATTAACATTTATTTTGATGTTAATAGGAAGTAAACTCACCGCATGTAAATTAACATTTTTTATGTTAATAATAGAAATTTCACCGTAGGATGAAATTAACATTTTTAATGTTAATATTATGAAAATTATTACATAGGACAAAATTAACATTTTATTTAATGTTAATAATGAGTAATTTCACCGCATGTATGAATTTACATTATTGTCGATGTAAATTAAATAGTAAATTTAACCGTAGGATGCTATTAACATTTTTAATGTTAATATAACACTATGGGTTGTCATTAACATTTTTAATGTTAATATTTAAGAGGAATCTAACCGTAGGATTTGTTAACATTATTTTTAATGTTAATACATGAAAATATCACCGTAGGAAGATTTACATCATCTTTTTTAATGAAATAAAAAGAATGGATTTCACAGTGTAATTAGAAAGTGAAAATTTACATTTTTCCTAATGTAAATATGCATGAATTTCACCGTGTGTACATTTTACATTATTTTTAATGTGAATTATATAGTAATTACAATGTAGGATAATTTTTCATTATTTTATGATTGAAAATAAAAGTCAATCTTTTTATGATTAAAGATAAAAGTCAATATTTTTATGTTGAAAACAAAAGGTCAATATCTTTATGTTGAAAGTAAAAAGACCATCTTTTTATGTTGTAAATAAAAAGACAACATTTTTATGTAGAAATTAAAAAGACCATCTTTTTATGTTGTAAATAAAAAGGCAACATTTTTACGTTGAAAATAAAAAGACAATATTTTTTTTTTACTGTAAACAAAAAGATGAAATTTGACGATGTAAGTAAAAAGACAATCTTTTTGAAATTAAAATAAAAAGATGAGTGTTTACGGTGAATATAGAAGAGGTTGATATTTTTGCATCGTAACGAAAAAAGATATTATTTTTACAAGGTAAAATAGAAAAAAAATCATATTTTTACATTGTAAAATAGAAAAGATAATATTTTTACATTGAAATATAAAAGGGAAATTTTTACATTATAAAGAGAAAAAGTTGACATCTTTACATCGTAAACACAAAAGTGAATATTTTTACATTGTAGGTAAAAGAATGAAACTTTATGATGTAAAATAAATTGCATCGTCATTTGAAGTTAAAGAATGAATTTTTGGCATGTGAAATAAATAATATTTTTATATGTTATGTATGAATGAATTTACATTGTATGAAATAAATAATATTTTTATATGTTATTTATGAATGAATTTAGACCGCGTGAAATAAATTGCATTTTTACATGTAATTTATGAATGAATTTTCATCGTATGACATAAATTACATATTATTATGTATATTATGAATGAATTTAACCCGCATGAGTGAAATTTCATTTTATTCTATGAAATGAATGTATGGATTTACATTATAAACAAAAATTACATTTTTATAATGTAAATAAAAAGTAGGATTTACATTGTAAATGAAATTTATATTTTTATATGTAATTAAGAATGATGAATTATAAATTACATTTTTCATGTAAGAATGGAATTAAAAGAAGGAATTGGACGAGGAAATATAATTTACATTTTACCGTAAATTAAAGAAATTAAAGGAATTAAAAAGGAAGAATTCATCATTCAAGTATGATTCACATTTTCCTGTATAAAAAGGGATGAAAGGGTAAAGAATGAGAGTATTCATTAGAATAAAGAGTTAAACGGTTTATGTTTATATATTTATATATAAAAATAATTAAAATTAAACGAATCGAGCGCGGTAGTTCGCGTTTTAAAATTTTATCTTTAAATGACTATACAAGGAGATCCGACCGTCGGATTTTCTTGAAATTGAAACCGTTAGGACCGTGTTGGAAAATCTTTCCAACGATATATACTACGTCAAAATCCAACGGTTAGATTTTGAGATATGTGAAAATCAAAATTGGTTGGAAAACAGCGCCAGAATCGCCATTGACCTGAATCGTCGTTGATTAAAGATTTAATTATTTTTAATTAAATAAAATAGGAAATAATCGTTATAACTTAGAAATAACGATAAGGAAGAGTTTTCAATATATATACATATATATATATATATATACGAAGATTATTTGGGAAGGCCGAGTTAATCTCATTCCAAATAATCAAACGACGATGAGAATTGAAGAAGAAGATGACTAATGAAGATCGTCAATCTTCCCCTCAGGAGGACAGCGATTGAGGCTTTGAATTGATTTGCTCCCAAGTCAAGGTCATGGTCGTTGTCCGAACAAACATGTTGATTGTACGAGTTTGGCTTTCGCTCAGACCCAGAGCATAAGCTTATAAATGGATTGTGTGTCTGACATCGTACTCCATTATATATCATGTTATTAATCTTCTGTCGAATGTATGGATGTTTGGTGGCGGAGAATTTATTCTCTTGCTTAACACCCGTTCATATATTTCGGCAAAGGATTGGTAGTGTGATATGGAGTGATGATGTGGCATGCTAAGATGCATATGATCAAGGTTTTGTTGAAAAGCAGGCCTTGTGGGACGATCAAAGCATAGTCTGTTTAGGCATAGCTTTGTGTATAGCGTGACTTCGCGAGCCTCACACACCGGCGGAGTCTAAAACGGGAGAAGGGAACGCAGGGAGAGCAGCACGTTTCTTTCTAGCTAGAGTGGTGTCAGTGACCTACCAGCCCTGACATTTTGCTTATGTGGATGATGGAATGAGGCGCCTCGGATAGGTCCTATAGGACCGGGGAATGTGTGCTTAGGAATTGCCAATCCTCTAAGTTGTATTTGAGGACCGGCCCTGCCATTTCCAAGGGTTAACTGCGGGTAATCCTGAGACATTAGCTAGAGTGTCTCGAATCGGTAGGAGCTCCTCCCTAGCCTTGACTCATGATGGAAACCAATTTCCAATACGCTCCATTCGGTTTTGATTGTATTACTAGTACGGAGGCATAGCATATGGTACCTATGCTTCCTAGGATTGATACATTATGATTGAAATTGTTTTTAAAACATATACACACTAATAATAATATCAAACTCGTATTTGCCGTATTTATCATGTTTGATCACCATAAGGTAAAACTCTATCCTCTGGTGTGCGTTGCATTGTGTGATGGGACCTGAGTCTTATGGTGATTTCATTTTTCTAAAAAGCACAGCGTTGTTGTACGATTTACTTATCATTTATTATGACACATTTATGCACGACAATCCATTAGAGTAAACCCGTTCCGCATTAGCGGCGTGGTCTTTGGATTTGCCCTATTAATAGTGATTTATTAGTTAAGAATTCTCACATCAGTCCTTGTTTGGCATGCCTGGTAATAGGATGCAGCATGATGGGGGGTTCTCGCTTCGCGGTTTGGTGGCGAACGGGAGACTCTTAACCCCACATGTCCCTGATTAGGGTTGGTAGGCTGCGACCGGGAGATCCCGAAAGGGTCGCCGTAAAACAAGGTGTCTGGGGTACAACTGTAAGCCACGGTGGGTTTTACCTGCTGTACTGGAGGATGAAGGGATGGTTGCAAAGCCTACCGGATTTCGCGGTGTCGTTACAGTTGGTATCAGAGCTTTGGTTAGCTCAAATCTTTGGGGTACAACTCATTAGAACTGAACAAAAGACTCATCAGAGATTGGATTAGTAATATCCAATAAGAATACTCATTAGAGATAGGATCAGCAATATCCTAGAATGAGAAAACTCATTAGAGATAGGGTTAGTAATGCCCTAGAATGAGTTGAGAGTAGAAATCCTATAATATACGTATTTGTGATTAATTATACTTTATTTTGGAAAATATGATTTTGAATATATAAAAAGTTATATATTTGAAAGTTAATCAACTAATGAAATTATTTAAACCAATAAGAGTGGAAAATGGGGAAGGATAATTAAACACTTTTAGCTTCGTTCCTTTTCGAGGACGAAAAGTTTTTAAGCGGGGGAGACTGTAACAACCCTGAATTTTGGGGCCAATTTAAAATTTATTTTAAGTGATTTTAAATGAGTTTTGATATTTAAAATAATCTATTTTAAATAATAATGATCACAAATTTGGTTCAAATCGAAGTTAGAATGAATAAATTAATTTTAATTATAAAAAGAGCTAGAAATAGTGCGGTAGTTTGAAAAGTCAAACTTGAACTTTGACTGACCGTACAGGACGCAAAATTAAACGGATTTTATTGAAACCAAAAATATTAGAATCTATTTAAAAATATCTTTCCATCGAATCTGAAAAATCGAAATTTCATAGCGGAAATCAAAAGTTATGGCCAATTCAATTTTTAGAAAGGTCGTTGGGTAATTTGCATAGGTCAAAAATGCTACTTTTTGCATATAAAGAAATTTCGACTCGAAACCACTTCCATTGAGTTCGAAATGATGTTTCTGCATTGAAAAACAGTAAACACTTATATATTTCGAGTTTCGAAAATTATTTATTTAAAAATGTATTTTTAATATTAAATATACTGGCCTTAAAAATAGTCATTTTTCAAACAGTCTCAGAATTCAACGAAATAAATTTTGTTGGATTCGTATCATCAAATCAAAGCTAAAAATAATTTTTTGGTAATTTTTAGAATTAAAATATAATTATAAGTGATTTTTCAGTGTAAACGGGCAAATTTTTGACTTTAAAAATTCATTAAAATCCATACGGGCTCAGAATCGAACGAAATTAATTTTCATAGGTCCACAGCATCAAAACATAGCGAAATATATTTTTTGAGAATTTTTGAAGTTAAGTTGTGACCTCGGTGAATTTTCATGTACGGTACACATTAAAATATTAATAAAATAATGTAATTATTCCAAAACTCATAACAGGCCTCGGAATTGGACCCCGGGACATATCCCATTGCGTTCAGAAGGTGTCAAAACCTTAAAAACGACAGTAAGCAGGCCTGAATCGGAGTTCGGACCAAAACGGGCTAATTAAATTATTAAATAATGATTAGGAAAACCTAATATAATATTATAAAACCCGAAATCACTGTTCATCGTCTTCAAAAAGCCATCATTTGCTGAGCCGCAAACCCATCATGGCCGAAATATTCAAACTTCGATTTCTCTCTCATTTTTCAACGAAATTTAGCGTGTGAGTACCCGTTTCGAAGCTCTTCACGAGCTCTTTCTTCTCAAATAAGAATCACCTCGAACCGTGCCTCGACGAAGCCGCTAGAGCCCCACAAACAGCCGCCGTTCGTGCCTCCCCCGGGCCCCACCGCCGCCACCGAACGCCCCCACCCTCTGGCCGAACACTCCTCTCACGTAGCCCGACAACCTCCCGCAAACCGTTCCTGAATCCATCAAGTATCCTAGGAGAAATATTGGATCAAAGATTTGAACATTTTCCTAAAGGTAAGAGCTTCAGATTTTGTAACGCTTATAAACGTCGCTGCGACAGTTGTTAAAAGCCTGAATTTGATTTTTCACATGAATTTGTATTCGAACCATTCCAGATCTGAAATCACTTTGAACTCGAACACCAAACCTGATCGAACCTGAATCATCTCCTCTGACCAAACACTGTGAGAATTTTATTTTTAAATTTAATTTAATTATTTAATTATTATTTGCAGGGTTTTGATCGTAGATCTAAAAAGACATGATATTTAGAACATGGATCTGAACTATTCACCCCGTATGTTGTTGAATCTGAATTGCTTAGAACGACATGAGATTAGATCTGAAATTTTAAGGTTTAAATTTTGAATTAAGAATTAATTAAAATTAATTAATTATGTGTTATTTGTTTAACCATGCTATGTTGATTTTGCATATGCTGTGTGAAATCCTATCTTGCAAATTACTTCGATGTTAGCTATTGAATCTGATCTTGTTGTTGTGTCTGGATGTTGTTATGTGACTTGTGATGAAATTTACATTCTCTTTTTATGTAAAATGGAAATAGAGAAAAAAATTAACATTTATTTTGATGTTAATAGGAAGTAAACTCACCGCATGTAAATTAACATTTTTGATGTTAATAATAGAAATTTCACCGTAGGATGAAATTAACATTTTTAATGTTAATATTATGAAAATTATTACATAGGACAAAATTAACATTTTATTTAATGTTAATAATGAGTAATTTCACCGCATGTATGAATTTACATTATTGTCGATGTAAATTAAATAGTAAATTTAACCGTAGGATGCTATTAACATTTTTAATGTTAATATAACACTATGGGTTATCATTAACATTTTTAATGTTAATATTTAAGAGGAATCTAACCGTAGGATTTGTTAACATTATTTTAAATGTTAATACATGAAAATATCACCGTAGGAAGATTTACATCATTTTTTTTAATGAAATAAAAAGAATGGATTTCACAGTGTAATTAGAAAGTGAAAATTTACATTTTTCCTAATGTAAATATGCATGAATTTCACCATGTGTACATTTTACATTATTTTTAATGTGAATTATATAGTAATTACAATGTAGGATAATTTTTCATTATTTTATGATTGAAAATAAAAGTCAATCTTTTTATGATTAAAGATAAAAGTCAATATTTTTATGTTGAAAACAAATGGTCAATATCTTTATGTTGAAAGTAAAAAGACCATCCTTTTATGTTGTAAATAAAAAGACAACATTTTTATGTAGAAATTAAAAAGACCATCTTTTTATGTTGTAAATAAAAAGGCAACATTTTAATGTTGAAAATAAAAAGACAATATTTTTTTTTTACTGTAAATAAAAAGATGAAATTTGACGATGTAAGTAAAAAGACAATCTTTTTGAAATTAAAATAAAAAGATGAGTGTTTACGGTGAATATAGAAGAAGTTGATATTTTTGCATCGTAACTAAAAAAGATATTATTTTTACATGGTAAAATAGAAAAAAAAAATCATATTTTTACATTGTAAAATAGAAAAGATAGTATTTTTACATTGAAATATAAAAGGGATATTTTTACATTATAAAGAGAAAAAGTTGACATCTTTACATCGTAAACACAAAAGTGAATATTTTTACATTGTAGGTAAAAGAATGAAACTTTATGATGTAAAATAAATTGCATCGTCATTTGAAGTTAAAGAATGAATTTTTGGCATGTGAAATAAATAATATTTTTATATGTTATGTCTGAATGAATTTACATTGTATGAAATAAATAATATTTTTATATGTTATTTATGAATGAATTTAGACCGCGTGAAATAAATTGCATTTTTACATGTAATTTATGAATGAATTTTCATCGTATGACATAAATTACATATTATTATGTAAATTATGAATGAATTTAACCCGCATGAGTGAAATTTCATTTTATTCTATGAAATGAATGTATGGATTTACATTATAAACAAAGATTACATTTTTATAATGTAAATAAAAAGTAGGATTTACATTGTAAATGAAATTTATATTTTTATATGTAATTAAGAATGATGAATTATAAATTACATTTTTCATGTAAGAATGGAATTAAAAGAAGGAATTGGACGAGGAAATATAATTTATATTTTACCGTAAATTAAAGAAATTAAAGGAATTAAAAAGGAAGAATTCATCATTCAAGTATGATTCACATTTTCCTGTATAAAAAGGGATGAAAGGGTAAAGAATGAGAGTATTCATTAGAATAAAGAGTTAAACGGTTTATGTTTATATATTTATATATAAAAATAATTAAAATTAAACGAATTGAGCGCAGTAGTTCGCGTTTTAAAATTTTATCTTTAAATGACTATACAAGGAGATCCGACCGTCGGATTTTCTTGAAATTGAAACCGTTAGGACCGTGTTGGAAAATCTTTCCAACGATATATACTACGTCAAAATCCAACGGTTAGATTTTGAGATATGTGAAAATCAAAATTGGTTGGAAAACAGCGCCAGAATCGCCATTGACCTGAATCGTCGTTGATTAAAGATTTAATTATTTTTAATTAAATAAAATAGGAAATAATCGTTATAACTTAGAAATAACGATAAGGAAGATTTTTCAATATATATACATATATATATATATATATATACATATATATATATATATACGAAGATTATTTGGGAAGGCCGAGTTAATCTCATTCCAAATTATCAAACGACGATGAGAATTGAAGAAGAAGACGACTAATGAAGACCGTCAATCTTCCCCTCAGGAGGACAACGATTGAGGCTTTGAATTGATTTGCTCCCAAGTCAAGGTCATGGTCGTTGTCCGAATGAACATGTTGATTGTACGGGTTTGGCTTTCGCTCAGACCCAGAGCATAAGCTTATAAATGGATTGTGTGTCTGACATCGTACTCCATTATATATCATGTTATTAATCTTCTGTCGAATGTATGGATGTTTGGTGGCGGAGAATTTATTCTCTTGCTTAACACCCGTTCATATATTTCGGCAAAGGATTGGTAGTGTGATATGGAGTGATGATGTGGCATGCTAAGATGCATATGATCAAGGTTTTGTTGAAAAGCAGGCCTTGTGGGACGATCAAAGCATAGTCTGTTTAGGCATAGCTTTGTGTATAGCGTGACTTCGCGAGCCTCACACACCGGCGGAGTCTAAAACGGGAGAAGGTGAGATGACCCGAATTCCCGTTCAGACGGAAACAGGGCTATCTTTGGAATATAACACAGAAACAGATAATAGCAGAACAGAATTAAATAAATACACCAGAATATGAACAATAGAATATACTGGATAAAAGTAATCATCAGAGTTACACAGTATACAGGATCTTACTTAGTACAAATACAGTTCAGCTATACATAAATGTCTACAGCGGAAATAAACAAAATATGTACAATAGGAGCTGAACAGCATAAAAAGAAATAAATGATAGGACCCATCTTCAGCTCCAGCTATCCAGAAAGAACCAGCTAAACCTGAATACAAGGCTGCCCGTGTAGAAAAAGGGGCACCCGAGTTTGAGAGTGAACAAACTACGAGTCAGTCATGGGACTGGTATGAGAAATCTACTCAACACATATATATAATTTGGCTAATCACAGGACCACGCCACTTTCGTGGAACGGGTTTACTCCATTGGATTGTCAGTGCTTCAAAACAAATCTTTCTTTTAAACATCGCTATGCTTTTTATAAAAATGAAGCCGTTATAAGACTCAGTTCCCATCACACAATGCAACGCAAACCGGAGGATAGAGTTTTTACCTTATAACGGCCAAATATGCTTGATACGAATAAAACAAAGGCAATTGATATTATTGCTAGTGTTTATATGTTTTGAAAACAATTTCAAATCATAACTATCAATCATAGACGGCATTAATGCCCCATACCACTATGTCGCCATATATAGGTATACAATCAAAACCGCACGTTGTCGTATTTGGAAATTGGATTTCCGTCATGAACCAAGGCAAAAGATAGTCCTTACCGAATTCGAGACTGCCTAGCCCGAGCCTCAGGCAAGTACTCTGTCAAGCCTTAGGATCGTCAGGGCCGGTCCACCGATGTGGATTAAAATGCCTGAACACTGCGTTTCCCCGCCCTTTGGGGCGTAAATGAGCCAACGAATGACTCCATCGGACCCGGATCGTCCGATCAAACCGAGGCGCCTCGCAACAGCAACAACCACATAGGTGAAAAGTATATAAATGTCAGGGCTGGTAGGTCACTGACACCACCCTAGCTAGGAAGAAACGCATGCCCTCCCTGATGTTCTCTCCCGTTTTAGGTTCATACCGGGGTGTGAGGCTCGCGAATTCACGTTATACACAAAGCTACGCCACACAGGCGGTGCTTTGATCATCACCACAAGACTTTGCTTTTCAACAGAAGTCCTGATCACTGCATCTTAGCATGCCACACAGGCAATTCATGCCATGCGACTGATGTCCATCGATATACAACCTCTGAGCTCGTGCGTCTCAGAGAAGGGCGTTAAGCAAAAGAATAAATTCTCCGCCGCCAAACAGATATATATTTAATAGAGATCAATCAACACAGAATAAAATCCAATGTCAGACACACAGTCCATTTACAAGTCCGTTCTGGGTCTGAACGAAACCGGAGGCACTAAATACCTCGCAAACCCATCGATCACCACGTACGTCTGAACGATCACCACTCATTATCCATATTTCGGGATGCCTCCCAATCAGGACCTCGGTTACCATCCAAACGAGGTGAAGATCTCCGGTCTTCGACCATCGTCTTCATCTTCGAATTTCAATCGTCGATCAATTATTTGAAATGATAATTAACTCGGCCTTTTCAAATAGTTCACGCATATTTAGAATTTCAAATCGATTTATTTCAATGGTTAAATTATTCGACAACACCAATATTGTTCTTTAATGTAATTTTCACACCAAACACATTCAACCATCAAATACAACCTAAATCGAGCAAATTCAGTTTATTTCCACTCCATATCGCTTATGATATTTTATGACGATTTATCGCTATTTTTATTTATTTTAAAATAGCTATTTTATTCAAAACGACGCTTCGGGCCATAAAGCGGCCGTGGCACTGTTTTTCTCCAGATTTGATTTACACATATCTGAAAATCTAACCGTTGGATCTTCACAAAATTTACATCATTAGAAAGGTCTTTTCAAAACGAATCCAACGGTTCCAGTTTCGGGAAAATCCGACGGTCGGATCTCCCGGTACAATCGTTTGAAGTTTCGATTTCAAATTACGAACTGCAGCGTCGTTATTCGATTAAATATAATTATATTTATATATATAAATAAATATAATCGTTTCTGGCGCTGTTTTTCTTCAGATTTGAATTAAACATTCCAGACAATCCAACCGTTGGATTTTTACAAGGTTGGTGCCATTGGAAAGATATTTCCAAGGCGAACCCGACGGTTGAGTTTTCGGGAAAATCCAATGGTCGGATTCCCCGCACTAGTCGTTTGAAACCACGGTTTCGAAATACGAACTGCACGGCTTCGTTTCGTTTTAATTTTATTTATATTTATATATTTATATAAATATAGTTCATTCAATGATTTCCATATCGTTTTCACTTCAAATATTTTTCTAACACCTTAAAATTTTGGAAAATTTCGCCATAACCTCCCCTGCACCGGGAGCATCGGGAAATCGCAAATAGCTTTCCCGGTCCTTCTAATCTCAAAAAGAAAAAGAAAAGGCCAAGCGGCTAGCCAACAGGCTCATAAAATCATCACCCAAACAAATCAGTAAATGTGTACCTATTTGTCGGGCACAAAATTTTATTCCTCTTCTCTAGCCCCTTTGCTATAACCTGTTCAATGAATATGCATGTACATATATCTACAGTTCTTATCATTTATCATTTTCTATTCAACTTCATATTTGATTTCTAATTGGTTTAAAAACACCATTCATTCTAATGTTACATAATTAGGTGCAAATCATTTCATTAGCTAATTAATGAATATTTCAACTCATATATGTTTATTTTGAACAAGTGACTATTTTTAACACTTCACATTTCAACGATTTATGCATACAATAAAAATGTGATTTTTATTGTAAAACAATTCATTTCAAAACACTATTTTTCTATATAGTTCAAGTTGGTGATAAAAATGGGATTTTTATCATAAAACAATTTCTTTTAAAAACGAGATTATTTTACACAGTTCATATAGTCGATAAAAGGTGATTTTTATTATCAAACAATTTATTTCAAAATATGAATACCATTCAACACATGAATTTCTAATCAACGAATGAATATCAATTCAACACATGAATGTTTTCTATTCAATGAATAAATATAGTTTAAGCATATGAAGATAATTCAAACACACGAATATTATTCAAAATTTCGGCAGCATAACGGCAGGGTAGTTAAAACCGGCACCGTCCCTAGTACGGCTCCTCTCTCTACCTTAAAACCTCGCGGTTTTTGACAATGGGGATCATGCATCTAGTTCGCACGCAGGCGGCATGTATATATTTATTTCATTTCCACAAACTAATCCTATGTGGTTTCAACCAAATATTTTTCAACCACAAACGGGTATTTTTCAACCGCAATCAACCAATATCAATCACAAACAATCCCAAACAATCATTCGCTATCAATCAATTTTCACAACAATTTCAACCAATAAATATCGTCCATGGTTTGTGGACGAGGGGCGTATATATATATATATATATATATATATATATATATATATATATATTTATATATAGCAATTCACTTTCATTTTCAACACATATATATATATATATATAATTTTTAAATCAGAAATCTCACCAATAGCTATCCAACTTCACGACACTTCACTTAGAGAAATCTTCGCCAATCTCGCCTTTTTGTCGCTTTCGTTGCCCGTATTCTCTACATATGTAAAAATCGAATTTTTACTATGTTATTCAATATATAAAAACTGCATTTCAAAAATATATATTCCGCCTTTTCAAAAATAAAGGTTATATTTTTAATATTCCTATGATGTAAAGATTATATTTTTATTACTTTAAAAATACAAAAATCATATCTTACTCCTTCTACTTAATAAGATTTCCGTCTTTTCTCTTTTAAAAATATGATCTTTATTTAAATTTTTTTTTCCAAGTTCAAATCTTTCCTATTCAAAGTTCAATTTTTCTATTCAAAGTTCAAATCTTTTCTTTTAAAAGTTCAAATCTTTTTCTTTAGAAAGTCCAAATCTTTTTCTTTAAAAAGTCCAAATCTTTTTCTTTAAAAAGATTAAACCTTTTTCTATTTAAAGTTTTAAAATCAAATCAGTTTTAAACTCTTTTTAAAATCAGTTTTTACTTTATTTTAAAATCAGTTTTAACATCCTATAAAAAATCAGTTTTAAGAATTTAAAAATAAAAATAAAAATAAAATAAAATCACTTACATTGCTCTGCGAAGAAGGGGGGAGAAAGAAGGCGTCGGAGGAGGTGGAAGGGGGTAGTGGCGGTCGACTGCAGGCGGTGGTGGTTGTGTGGTTCGGCGGTGGCTCGGTTTGGGGATGTTTGGGTTCGGGGAGAGAGAGAATGGGAGCTGGAGAGAGGAGGGAGGCGGGAGGGTTAGGCGGCGGTCTGAGGGGAGGCGCAGCGGCCAGGCACGGCGGTTGGAGGACCTCCGGCGGCGGCTAGGGCTGAAGGCTTCGATCGTTGTTCATGTTTTTTTTTTTCGATTTCTGAAGAGAGAGAAGAGGGAAAGAAGGGGGGACCAATATATATAATTTATTTATTATTTTTTCCACTAAAAGTTGACTTCTCGTTTGAACCCCAAATCGAACCCACCGACTGTCGTCCCTAGCGTATTACCCCCATCCCGAACCCAATGGGATATGTTTCGTAAGCCATTTCGACTGTTACAGTCAGTTATTCTTCAAATTAAAGTATAAAACAGTTAATTTTAACTTTGAACATACATTTTAATTTGCCGGGGCCACATACTAATTTAGAAAATTCCAGAAAAATTAATCTGGCTTCGTATTGACGATACGGTCATAACAAAACTAGTTTCGTCGAATTCTGAGACCGTTTGCAAAATGTCCAATTTTTAAGGCCTGAATTCCATAGCGACTATTCAGAATTTTCAACTGGACATATCTTTTGATTCCCGCAATCAAATTTCGATTGGTCGGATTCGTTAGAAACATATTACCAATTAGATCCTAATGTTTTTGGTTTCACTAAAATCCGGATTGGTCTGCACCCGGTATATTCAATTGAACTTTGAAACCGAATTATCGAACTACCGCGCCATTTTCAATTCTATATATAATTATAATTAATTATATTCGTTTTCAAATGTCGATTCAAACTCAGTTTTCATCGCCATTATTTAAAATATTTATTTTAAATATTTAAAATCCATTATTTTAGCCAATTTAAAATTTTTTAAATTGGTTCAGATTTTCCGGGTCGTTACAGAAGGGAACGCAGGGAGAGCAGCACGTTTCTTTCTAGCTAGAGTGGTGTCAGTGACCTACCAGCCCTGACATTTTGCTTATGTGGATGATGGAATGAGGCGCCTCGGATAGGTCCTATAGGACCGGGGAATGTGTGCTTAGGAATTGCCAATCCTCTAAGCTGTATTTGAGGACCGGCCCTGCCATTTCCAAGGGTTAACTGCGGGTAATCCTGAGACATTAGCTAGAGTGTCTCGAATCGGTAGGAGCTCCTCCCTAGCCTTGACTCATGATGGAAACCAATTTCCAATACGCGCCATTCGGTTTTGATTGTATTACTAGTACGGAGGCATAGCATATGGTACCTATGCTTCCTAGGATTGATACATTATGATTGAAATTGTTTTTAAAACATATACACACTAATAATAATATCAAACTCGTATTTGCCGTATTTATCATGTTTGATCACCATAAGGTAAAACTCTATCCTCTGGTGTGCGTTGCATTGTGTGATGGGACCTGAGTCTTATGGTGATTTCATTTTTCTAAAAAGCATAGCGTTGTTGTACGATTTACTTATCATTTATTATGACACGTTTATGCACGACAATCCATTAGAGTAAACCCGTTCCGCATTAGCGGCGTGGTCTTTGGATTTGCCATATTAATAGTGATTTATTAGTTAAGAATTCTCACACCAGTCCTTGTTTGGCATGCCTGGTAATAGGATGCAGCATGATGGGGGGTTCTCGCTTCGCGGTTTGGTGGCGAACGGGAGACTCTTACCCCCACATGTCCCTGATTAGGGTTGGTAGGCTGCGGCCGGGGGATCCCGAAAGGGTCGCCGTAAAACAAGGTGTCTTGGGTACAACTGTAAGCCACGGTGGGTTTTACCTGCTGTACTGGAGGATGAAGGGATGGTTGCAAAGCCTACAGGATTTCGCGGTGTCGTTACAGTTGGTATCAGAGCTTTGGTTAGCTCAAATCTTTGGGGTACAACTCATTAGAACTGAACAAAAGACTCATCAGAGATTGGATTAGTAATATCCAATAATAATACTCATTAGAGATAGGATCAGCAGTATCCTAGAATGAGAAAACTCATTAGAGATAGGGTTAGTAATGCCCTAGAATGAGTTGAGAGTAGCAATCCTATAATATACGTATTTGTGATTAATTATACTTTATTTTGGAAAATATGATTTTGAATATATAAAAAGTTATATATTTGAAAGTTAATCAACTAATGAAATTATTTAAACCAATATGAGTGGAAAATGGGGTAGGATAATTAAACACTTTTAGCTTCGTTCCTTTTCGAGGACGAAAAGTTTTTAAGTGGGGGAAACTGTAACAACCCTGAATTTCGGGGCCAATTTAAAATTTATTTTAAGTGATTTTAAATGAGTTTTGATAATTTAAATAATCTATTTTAAATAATATTGATCACAAATTTGGTTCAAATCGAAGTTAGAATGAATAAATTAATTTTAATTATAAAAAGAGCTAGAAATAGTGCGGTAGTTTGAAAAGTCAAACTTGAACTTTGACTGACCGTACAGGACGCAAAATTAAACGGATTTTAGTGAAACCAAAAATATTAGAATCTATTTAAAAATATCTTTCCATCGAATCCGAAAAATCGAAATTTCATAGCGGAAATCAAAAGTTATGGCCAATTCAATTTTTAGAAAGGTCGTTGGGTAATTTGCATAGGTCAAAAATGCTACTTTTTGCATATAAAGGAATTTCGACTCGAAACCACTTCCATTGAGTTCGAAATGATGTTTCTGCATTGAAAAACAATAAACACTTATATATTTCGAGTTTCGAAAATTATTTGTTTAAAAATGTATTTTTAATATTAAATATACTGGCCTTAAAAATAGTCATTTTTCAAACAGTCTCAGAATTCAACGAAATAAATTTTGTTGGATTCGTATCATCAAATCAAATCTAAAAATAATTTTTTGGTAATTTTTAGAATTAAAATATAATTATAAGTGATTTTTCAGTGTAAACGGGCAAATTTTTGTCTTTAAAAATTCATTAAAAATCCATACGGGCTCAGAATCGAACGAAATTAATTTTCTTAGGTCCACAGCATCAAAACATAGCTAAATATATTTTTTGAGGATTTTTGAAGTTAAGTTGTGACCTCGGTGAATTTTCATGTACGGTACACATTAAAATATTAATAAAATAATGTAATTATTCCAAAACTCATAACAGGCCTCGGAATTGGACCCCGGGACATATCCCATTGCGTTCAGAAGGTGTCAAAACCTTAAAAACGACAGTAAGCAGGCCTGAATCGGAGTTCGGACCAAAACGGGCTAATTAAATTATTAAATAATGATTAGGAAAACCTAATATAATATTATAAAACCCGAAATCACTGTTCATCGTCTTCAAAAAGCCGTCATTTGCTGAGCCGCAAACCCATCATGGCCGAAATATTCAAACTTCGATTTCTCTCTCATTTTTCAACGAAATTTAGCGTGTGAGTACCCGTTTCGAAGCTCTTCCCGAGCTCTTTCTTCTCCAACAAGAATCACCTCGAACCGTGCCTCGACGAAGCCGCTAGAGCCCCGCAAACAGCCGCCGTTCGCGCCTCCCCCGGGCCCCACCGCCGCCACCGAACGCCCCTACCCTCTGGCCGAACACTCCTCTCACGTAGCCCGACAACCTCCCGCAAACCGTTCCTGAATCCATCAAGTATCCTAGGAGAAATATTGGATCAAAGATTTGAACATTTTCCTAAAGGTAAGAGCTTCAGATTTTGTAACGCTTATAAACGTCGCTGCGACAGTTGTTAAAAGCCTGAATTTGATTTTTCACATGAATTTGTATTCGAACCATTCCAGATCTGAAATCACTTTGAACTCGAACACCAAACCTGATCGAACCTGAATCATCTCCTCTGACCAAACACTGTGAGAATTTTATTTTTAAATTTAATTTAATTATTTAATTATTATTTGCAGGGTTTTGATCGTAGATCTAAAAAGACATGATATTTAGAACATGGATCTGAACTATTCACCCCGTATGTTGTTGAATCTGAATTGCTTAGAACGACATGAGATTAGATCTGAAATTTTAAGGTTTAAATTTTGAATTAAGAATTAATTAAAATTAATTAATTATGTGTTATTTGTTTAACCATGCTATGTTGATTTTGCATATGCTGTGTGAAATCCTATCTTGCAAATTACTTCGATGTTAGCTATTGAATCTGATCTTGTTGTTGTGTCTGGATGTTGTTATGTGACTTGTGATGAAATTTACATTCTCTTTTTATGTAAAATGGAAATAGAGAAAAAAATTAACATTTATTTTGATGTTAATAGGAAGTAAACTCACCGCATGTAAATTAACATTTTTGATGTTAATAATAGAAATTTCACCGTAGGATGAAATTAACATTTTTAATGTTAATATTATGAAAATTATTACATAGGACAGAATTAACATTTTATTTAATGTTAATAATGAGTAATTTCACCGCATGTATGAATTTACATTATTGTCGATGTAAATTAAATAGTAAATTTAACCGTAGGATGCTATTAACATTTTTAATGTTAATATAACACTATGGGTTATCATTAACATTTTTAATGTTAATATTTAAGAGGAATCTAACCGTAGGATTTGTTAACATTATTTTTAATGTTAATACATGAAAATATCACCGTAGGAAGATTTACATCATTTTTTTTAATGAAATAAAAAGAATGGATTTCACAGTGTAATTAGAAAGTGAAAATTTACATTTTTCCTAATGTAAATATGCATGAATTTCACCGTGTGTACATTTTACATTATTTTTAATGTGAATTATATAGTAATTACAATGTAGGATAATTTTTCATTATTTTATGATTGAAAATAAAAGTCAATCTTTTTATGATTAAAGATAAAAGTCAATATTTTTATGTTGAAAACAAATGGTCAATATCTTTATGTTGAAAGTAAAAAGACCATCTTTTTATGTTGTAAATAAAAAGACAACATTTTTATGTAGAAATTAAAAAGACCATCTTTTTATGTTGTAAATAAAAAGGCAACATTTTTATGTTGAAAATAAAAAGACAATATTTTTTTTTACTGTAAATAAAAAGATGAAATTTGACGATGTAAGTAAAAAGACAATCTTTTTGAAATTAAAATAAAAAGATGAGTGTTTACGGTGAATATAGAAAAAGTTGATATTTTTGCATCGTAACTAAAAAAGATATTATTTTTACATGGTAAAATAGAAAAAAAAAATCATATTTTTACATTGTAAAATAGAAAAGATAATATTTTTACATTGCAATATAAAAGGGATATTTTTACATTATAAAGAGAAAAAGTTGACATCTTTACATCGTAAACACAAAAGTGAATATTTTTACATTGTAGGTAAAAGAATGAAACTTTATGATGTAAAATAAATTGCATCGTCATTTGAAGTTAAAGAATGAATTTTTGGCATGTGAAATAAATAATATTTTTATATGTTATGTATGAATGAATTTACATTGTATGAAATAAATAATATTTTTATATGTTATTTATGAATGAATTTAGACCGCGTGAAATAAATTGCATTTTTACATGTAATTTATGAATGAATTTTCATCGTATGACATAAATTACATATTATTATGTAAATTATGAATGAATTTAACCCGCATGAGTGAAATTTCATTTTATTCTATGAAATGAATGTATGGATTTACATTATAAACAAAGATTACATTTTTATAATGTAAATAAAAAGTAGGATTTACATTGTAAATGAAATTTATATTTTTATATGTAATTAAGAATGATGAATTATAAATTACATTTTTCATGTAAGAATGGAATTAAAAGAAGGAATTGGACGAGGAAATATAATTTACATTTTACCGTAAATTAAAGAAATTAAAGGAATTAAAAAGGAAGAATTCATCATTCAAGTATGATTCACATTTTCCTGTATAAAAAGGGATGAAAGGGTAAAGAATGAGAGTATTCATTAGAATAAAGAGTTAAACGGTTTATGTTTATATATTTATATATAAAAATAATTAAAATTAAACGAATCGAGCGCGGTAGTTCGCGTTTTAAAATTTTATCTTTAAATGACTATACAAGGAGATTCGACCGTCGGATTTTCTTGAAATTGAAACCGTTAGGACCGTGTTGGAAAATCTTTCCAACAATATATACTACGTCAAAATCCAACGGTTAGATTTTGAGATATGTAAAAATCAAAATTGGTTGGAAAACAGCGCCAGAATCGCCATTGACCTGAATCGTCGTTGATTAAAGATTTAATTATTTTTAATTAAATAAAATAGGAAATAATCGTTATAACTTAGAAATAACGATAAGGAAGAGTTTTCAATATATATACATATATATATATATATATACGAAGATTATTTGGGAAGACCGAGTTAATCTCATTCCAAATAATCAAACGACGATGAGAATTGAAGAAGAAGACGACTAATGAAGACGTCAATCTTCCCCTCAGGAGGACAGCGATTGAGGCTTTGAATTGATTTGCTCCCAAGTCAAGGTCATGGTCGTTGTCCGAATGAACATGTTGATTGTACGGGTTTGGCTTTCGCTCAGACCCAGAGCATAAGCTTATAAATGGATTGTGTGTCTGACATCGTACTCCATTATATATCATGTTATTAATCTTATGTCGAATGTATGGATGTTTGGTGGCGGAGAATTTATTCTCTTGCTTAACACTCGTTCATATATTTCGGCAAAGGATTGGTAGTGTGATATGGAGTGATGATGTATCATGCTAAGATGCATATGATCAAGGTTTTGTTGAAAAGCAGGCCTTGTGGGACGATCAAAGCATAGTCTGTTTAGGCATAGCTTTGTTTATAGCGTGACTTCGCGAACCTCACACATCGGCGGAGTCTAAAACGGGAGAAGGGAACGCAGGGAGAGCAACATGTTTCTTTCTAGCTAGAGTGGTGTCAGTGACCTACCAGCCATGACATTTTGCTTATGTGGATGATGGAATGAGGTGCCTCGGATAGGTCCTATAGGACCGTGGAATGTGTGCTTAGGAATTGCCAATCCTCTAAGCTGTATTTGAGGACCAGCCCTGCCATTTCCAAGGGTTAACTGTGGGTAATCCTGAGACATTAGCTAGAGTGTCTCGAATCGGTAGGAGCTCCTCCCTAGCCTTGACTCATGATGGAAACCAATTTCCAATACGCGCCATTCGGTTTTGATTGTATTACTAGTACGGAGGCATAACATATGGTACCTATGCTTCCTAGGATTGATACATTATGATTGAAATTGTTTTTAAAACATATACACACTAATAATAATATCAAACTCGTATTTGCCGTATTTATCATGTTTGATCACCATAAGGTAAAACTCTATCCTCTGGTGTGCGTTGCATTGTGTGATGGGATCTGAGTCTTATGGTGATTTCATTTTTCTAAAAAGCATAGCGTTGTTGTACGATTTACTTATCATTTATTATGACACGTTTATGCACGGCAATCCATTAGAGTAAACCCGTTCCGCATTAGCGGCGTGGTCTTTGGATTTGCCCTATTAATAGTGATTTATTAGTTAAGAATTCTCACACCAGTCCCACGACTGACCCGTTGTTTGTTTCCACCTTTTTGCAAACTCGGGTGCCCTCTTCTCCACACGGGCAGTCGAGCAGTTTGTCTATAGGTTTACCTCTTTAGCAGGATCCTGGATTGAAGCTTAAAGCTGTGTCCAGAGCATAGTTGTCTTCCGCTGTTTCTATTATATTTCCGCTGCACTGTATTAAATTTATTGTAAAATTTTCTTCCGCTGTATTTTAATTTCGATGTACTCTGATATATTATGTACTCTGATGTTATATTATCATGATGTAATAAAAGTCTGCTGTTGTTTTTCTGATGTGTTGTATTCCCAAAGTTAACGTATGCGGATTTTGAGCGGTCTTGGTCGATTTTGCGATCGATTAAGGTCGGGCGAAATCCGACTCGTTACAATCACGATCCGAACCAGAGGGGTGACTGCGAACCGAACCAAGGTGCCCGGACTAGAGACGTGAGCCATGAATCGAACTGGGAGTGCGACCTGAAGTGAATAGAAGCTCGATCTGAAGGAGACCAAACCCGAGATGCAAAGGTAGTCCAAATGGGAAGTTTGTACTCAGGATCCAGTTGGGAACCAACGAGCTAACTTTATGATTGGACTTTGTTGCGGGACGTGTGCTAACGAGTTATCGACGTCCATAAATTTGATTCACCACCGAAAGACGAATGTTAGGTTACGGATCAGTGCAGTGGGGTAGTTATTACTTCATGGGGCAGAGTGATCGTAGTATGGCTATGAGCCAGTGCAGTGGAGTTATCACGACTCCATAGGGCAGCGTGGACATAGCAAAGTATTAGTGGTTACAGATTAGTGCAGTGGAGCCGTCACGACTCCATGGGGCAGAGTGATCGTAACAAAGTATTAGGTGATCAAAGTGGTGAATATCGTATGCTTTACGCATTGAGTGAGAGATGAGAGGATGGTTGCTATGCTTGATTGTTTTCCATAGGGGCCGTGGTCACCCTGGGGTCGTGTTCACCCTGGGTTCGTGATCACCATGGGGTCGTGGTCACTCTGGGGTCATGACCACCCTAGGGTCGTGGTCACCATGGGTTCGTGGTCACCCTGGGGTCGTAGCCACTATGGGGTCGGGGTCACCGTGGGGTCACTCTAGGGTCGTGGTCACCATAGGGGTCGTGAACATAGGGGTCGTGACTACAGGAGTCGTGGTCACCCTGGGGGTCACCATTATGAACCGAAACCCTGCATTTTCCCAACAAGCTAATTTCGCCAAACGACGGCGTTTTCAACCATTCTAACTTTCATATGCAATCACAAAACATACCAAACAACAGTAGTAACATGTAGAGTCAACCAAAAACATCAAAACAATGATTTATATGTCAATTTAGATCAAACTTACCCAAATCCATGATTTTCCCCTTAATCCCTTAAATTTCAGGATTAACAAAATAAATCCAAAACAACCCAATTTCATATGTGTGACATAAAATATGATCTTAGAATTTATGCATATTTTTCCATAATTTTTGGATGTATACTTTCGCTAATTTCCACTAATCACCCACTAATTAATACTAATTAGTGTATAAACACGCAAATCACTCTCTTAGCCAATAATATGTGATAGATCTGAAACTTTTACTGATTTGGCTCGGATTCAAATGTGGTGCAGCATCTCTACCTCGAATTTGGTGTTAATCTGGCCTGATTTGATGTAGATTTGATTAATTAGCGATTCGAAAGTGATTAGAGGAAGATTTAGGAGATGGAAGCCATGATTAGGGTTTGAGAAAGGTTTGTGGCAGCTAGAAAAATGAAAGGAGATGATTCTCCAACTCCTTTCATCCCTCCCATAACTCCAATCCCGAATAAGGTTATGGGTCTAGTTGTTAATCACTCTTTTAAGCCCAATTAGGTTGTTTTCATCTTTCAAACCTTATTTCAGCCATATCTCCAAACGGTAAGTCCGTTTGATTAATGTGACCACTCTGCGGAATGGGAAACCATCATCTGAATCCAATGGATGTGGTTTTAAGTCAAAATTCCTTACCAATCAAAAGTTATTGGCAAAATAAGATTTGTAGGGGCAAAATGGTCATTTTAAAATTCGACAAAAATCGTGAATGTGGGAAATGACCCCTACCGAAGTTACACTACCATATGACTTCGTATGAAAATAAAATAAATACTCTACGATCCTCCGATACGTAGAATACGGGTCGTTACAGTCCTATCTTGGTTGTTACACTAAATAAAGGCCGAGTCAATGAAGGACACCTCAGAAAGACCCGAGCTAAGGATAAAAAAATTGAAATCTGCTACCACCAAGCGGTTAATGGCAACACCACCTCGTTTTTGGCTTGGTTGCCGACAACAATAAAGTCACCTCCCAAAACAAAAACAGAGAAGCCCAATTCAAATAGAGATAAAATATCAGACCAATGGGTCAATCTTTCTATCCTGTCGCACTTAGCATAAACCGCAGAGAAAAGAAAGGATGAGCAGAGAGAAGAACACGAACAAAGCAGCTGACAATAGCCGATTCAAATCGAAGATAGGGCGGACGACAACATCTTTGGACCATATGATCCAAATCTTGTTGGAGGCATTAGCTAAGGCACCACCGAAGCCAAGAGATTAGACAATGCTGGTGACCGCCTCTGTTCCAATAAAGGTTCCAAAAGCGCCACCGGGAAGATAAAGTGCTTCTTAACAATCCGCTTAAGCCTAGCTAACGACGCATTATTATCTATGCCGCGAATGTTCTAGATGAGAAGATTCACCATCTAGAAAAAAACCATGAAGAGAAAACACACAGATTGAAGATGATCGAAGACAATCACAGATAAGATATAGGGTGTGGTGAGTAAATCTAACGATCTGCTCGGACGCTGCTATAGAGCGTGTGCGAATGGTGCGGGGAGTGTGCAGAACTGGCCGCAGCCTAGGCTCGAGCAGTCAGCCTACCGGGAGACTCGAAAGAGACAGAAAGCTCAAGAGAGTGGCGAGTATCACGGTCTGGAGCTGAGACCAATACGCCAGACCTAGACGGATAAGAATTCTTAGTAAGACAAGATAGGCGACATTAATGATCACTATCTCATCCTTACTAAGAAGGGGAGTGGATACAGAAGCAACAAACGACAGATAAGGAGAAGCAGAGGAAACCAACGCAACCTCAGACGAAGACACAGAGAGAACTGTGGAGTTGCTCAATGGAGACAGAGACAACACAATCGTTGTATGAACTCTACCAATGTCGAGCTGTCATCAAATTGACATGCCTCCAATATCGGTAGAGTTCGCAGATAGGGACACCCGAAACTAACAGAAGGAATAGTCAGACATGGGAGGCCACCTCTCTGGTACACCGTACAGTGACCCACAATAGTGTCTGTTATACGCCTACGACAGAGAGGCCACCCATCCCATGAAGACTTTCACTTGACAAGCTGTTGAGAATATGGAATCCATTAATCGATTATATATTGAGCTTTCACTTAAACTTTTATGTAGATAAATAAAACTGAAAATAATTTTCTTATCACTTTTAAATAATTAAAATATGATTATATAAATATCAAACTAAAGCATAACAAATTCATTGTTGCTAATTAGTTTTCTTTTACCATTTGTCACAAATTTGGACAATGAGATATTATTGCCACAAATGTAGTTGTATAAATTCATCTCATGTTATTGTTATTCAACTTGGAATTTCCATAACAAATCATTGTTATCATTTGATTGCACTGTAGTTGGTTGGTTTTATGGACTTATGACTACCTTGATTAAAACATGCACAATTGCTTTTTTTCTTGATGATTTACCCTTTGAAGCAGTGATTATGTGAATGAATTGCCACCTAATTAAATTGGTTAGTGTATTGCCATTAGAATTATTACTTTCTTCTAATACACATTTTTAATAAGTTAATCCACCATTTTACTTTAATAAGTTAATCCACAACTATTTTGTAAGTTAATCTATGAGCGGATTAACTTAAAGATTTCGTGGTTTTGTTATTTCTTTCTCCTGCATGTTTTTGTTCATTTGAACCGTAATATGAACTCATTCAGTTTGTTTTTATTTTTTGTTTTTTTTGGGCAAAAAAGTACACTTGCTAATTCATCAGAGAGCCTAAAGTCAAAAGATCAAACCACGATTTTTACTTGACTATAAATACATATTACTCGGTTTTACCATCTTTGAAGCATATACTTACAAGCACACATGCAGAACCACACACATTTCCAAACCCACCATAGTATGCAGAATCACACACACTGTAACATCCCGAGTTTTTCGACAATTTAAAATATTAAATTTTATGTGATTGAGAACAAAATTGTTTTAAATATTAAAATTTATGATTTATATCGTATATTGATAAGGCATGAACTAAAATTGACTTATTGAAAAATGAACTGCAATAGCTATATATGATAATGAAAGGGTTTGACAATCTATTTATAATGGAGATTGAAATTTATATCGAACTAACAATATAAAAATGGATGCAATGAAATTTCAGCTTGTAGTCAATGTAAATTTTTACATTTACCATATGATAGTTATAAATTGGTTTATTGTAAATTTTGTGGATCGAAATTAATATTTTTGTTATTTGGATTAAACTGAGTTAATGAATTTGTAATTAAAACTTCAATGATTTAAATTTTAGAAATTTATGGTGAAAACTTAATTTAATGGTTTAATTATAGAAACTCAATCTATTATGACAATTGTGACTTGTTTTGATTCCAAATAGGTTCACGATTCATTTATATTGATTGACAGTGAAGGTTGGAATCTAATATAAATACATTTGTGAAATTATTAGTGTAATTAATAATTGAAATGAAATTTTGAATTTGTAAATAATGAAATTCGACTTACTTGAACAATAGTAATTTTATTGATTCCAATTGGAATTAAAATTTGGTTCGTTTCGGTAAGTATTAAAATTAATATTTAAGTATTTGAATGAAATTGACTTAACTAAATTATAATTTGGAATTAAAATTGACTTTGGAGATTTAATAATGTAAAATTTGTTTGTAAACTTCACCAAATTTATTTAGTAACGAAATTTAACTTATTATAATTATAATAATTTGCTTTGGTTGTAAATGAAACCATGATTTGATTTGTACTATTTATTGAGATTTGAAAGTTAATATTGATTATTTGGAAGTTAATATTGGATACTTGAACCAAATTAAGTAATAAATTTATAATAAAACTTAGTGATTTAATTACGAAATTGACCAATTATAACAATAAAGCATTGATTTTGAATATATATATACACATACATACATACATATATATTTTTTACATGACATTTCACAACGTCAGCTTCATCAGATATCGACCGTTGAAATCGGTTTGTATAAATATTTAATAAACCGGTAGCGTATGTAACGAACATGGTGAAATATTACGCGAGCATTTTATTTAAAATTTTGAACGTATTATTTCGCGTTTGTGTCAGTGCAACAAGGAAAACAATATTTGTAATTATGTGGTTGAACAATCCGTTTTATTTTATGGTATTTGCGTTTTCGTACATATGGACATACAAGATTGATCGGTGTATGTCATTTAACCAAATCCGTTAAGTAGATTTTAAAATTTAAAATGTGTACAAACCAAGATGAATACTTCGTATTTAAATTGAGCGGGTATTGTGCCTTAAATCATGGGAATACACGTTCTAGCCACATCACTTTTCTTTTATTTATTTAACTATTCACGTTCAAACTGCCATAATTCTTCTACATTGGGCCTTCTGCTCATCTTCTCCACTTACTGCTCATCTGCTTCATTTTCGATAATAAATATCTACTTAAAATTTTTTAGAGAAACAACAATGCCTTCTACCTCATTCAAAACTCAATATCTAGTGAACCTCTCATTGAAAAATTCTAAAACTAGTCTCATTCAACTCAGATAAATATTCTCTTCAATTCTGTTCTTTTGTTAGAGGGTGCGTCACAATTTTATTCGGGTTTCAATGTCTACAGTAAAGGACATTAAACTAGGGTTGAGATTTATGTTGATTATAGAGATCTATGCATGAATTGATGATTGTATTCGGGTTTGTGGCATGGAGGAGCACATTGTGACAAAATTTGAGAGGATTCCACGACAAAAAGTGTCGCAACCTGTAGTGAAAAAACTACGTATGTAAGGAGGAGACGTGTTTTAGGACATGGATGATTTTATTTGCTATAGAGAACGTGAGGAGGAAGGAATGATGATGTGGCATTGTGGCATTAAGGTGAGAAGGTGTGTTTAATTATCTTATTTTAATTTATATTCAAATTTGTATAACTTGTAACGTGTATAACTTTTACATACGAATTCAGAATGACACACGGTTGGATACGTTGGAATCATATCGACGAGATCTTTGCGATGACACTAATTTGGACTGATTCCGAGAAAGTTAAATTTTGGGGCTTATTTTGGATTTCAAATGCGTTCATAAATCAAGGTGAGTGAAGTTCTCACTCACAATTAATTGAATTATTTCCATATTTGTTAAATTAAATTATGAAATAAATTTGATTGTCTGGTTGTGATTGGTTGCTGATATTTGCTTAAATTGACATACAAATAAATTGCAGTGTTAATTTAGAATTGACATTAAGTTATTTATTCGAAGTTTAATTGCTAGTCTGAAAGCCTGAAATTTGTTAACTAGTGAAACGCCGTAATATTGATTGTTTGATGAAATGTTTGTGATGTGTGCCTTGTATTGATTATTGCATGGATATCGTTAATGTAAATTGTCCCTGTTATTCAGTTTATGATGTGTATGTTTGTATGTGCTAATTTATTCAAATTTGAAGAAAGAACAATTACAGTTTAAAAATTAGTTAAATATATGTATATCTATAGTTTTGAAATAAATTATGTCATATTATTTATTATTAAAAAGAAAATTATTTTGGTAAAATAGTTAATATATATATATATATATACTGATTCAAATTATTTTATTTTACTCAAATTATTTTAATATATATTTCCATAAAAATGTTTTATTTATAATAATCTATTCTTTTTTCTTTCTTTCTTCAAGTTAGTTGAATATTTGTAATTTTTCATAAATTGGAATTGTTCTCGATTTAAACCGTTGATTCAAGTTATAAAAAAATCGATATTTAAATAATCTTGATATTGATATGAAAATTTGGAGGCATGACTATTGTTTTAAAATAATGTGCTTATTGCTTGGCAAGACCGGGATCGAATATATATATTCAAAACCCATTCCAAGTAATAATACGACGTGATAAAGAAACTAAAGACTTGGAAATCGATAAATGAAGACCGGGAATCGTTGAATTTATTTGGATTGACTGCTGATGTCTCGATTGGGCTGATCACTTAATACAAGGTTATAAGTGGCATGAGGTCTGAATATATTTGAGGATTTTCGGATTCTGTTCCATTCAGACCCAGAACGGACTTGTATGGATTATGTGTCTGACACTGTAATTGACTGCGTAGCACTGATTTCTATTAATATATATCGAATTGTGGCAATTAATTATTCTTGTCTCTAAGTTTTACGTGCTTAGAGGTTATGTATTGATAGAAATCAGTGACATGTTGTAAATTGACAATGTGGCATACTCAAGTTATGAAGTGAGCTAGTGGTGATAACATTGTGTAAATCGTGACTACGACGAACCTCTTACACCGGATTGATGGTAAACTGGCGGTTAGGTTGTATATATATCTTTACTGAAACTCGAAAGCTTCGGCAATAGATTTACTTCGAAACCTGGGGAAAATAAAGGGTATGTTCGATGTTCGTGTCTGGATGTTAACCGGTGATTTACCTGATGTTTGGTGTCCGAGTCTGGATGAAAACCTTGAACCACGAGGTTGCACCTTGTTTTCGATTGATCTTTCGTGTCAGGAACCATCATATTGGAACCCAACAACCATTAGGAGCCTTTCGTTTTGTTTGTAAATTATGTATGTGGGCATAGCCACTATGCTTGCTAAGATTAATATATTTGTTTGCGAAATGGTTTCAACACTATGTACTAATAATAGTATTAGAAGAAGATTTTCATGTATGAAAGCATGTTTTGTTATCATAAGACAAAACTCACCCATTTGATGTGCGCTTGCATTATGTTATGGCTGCACAAAGTATGGGTTAGGTCGAGTTGGACCAGATACCACATCCGACCCGCATAGGTATGGGTTTAAGTTAGTTCAAATCGTATCCGACCCTATATGAGGTTGGATATGGGTTGGGTTGAAGTATGGGTTGGGTTAGGTTGCATGAAACTAATAAAAAATGAGAATATGAGATATTTTTTTTAAAAATAATATTAAAATATTCAACATAGTATATCAAATTTTAGCTGGCATAACACATTTAAAAATAACTGATTCATTATAACAAATATCATATTATAATTTCATTGTAAAACACATCATACGAAATTAATTCACTATATAGTAGAACAAGAGTGTTTCATTTTAAAATACATTAAATTCTCGTTAAAAAAATCTTTGTTAAATAATATATAGTTTGGATTTGACATGAAATATGTTCTTTTAAATTTACTATAAAATTAATAAATATTACACTAGGATTAGACAATTTTAATTTTAAGTGGGTAGGTATTAAATTAGTTTTCTTATATAGGGCTGGGTCGGGTTAAAATAAGGTTGGGTATAACAAAATATCACACCCGACCCATATATAGTATGGGTTACAAATAGTAACTCATATCCGACTCGAACTACGATAGGTTGGGTTGGGTTTATGTGGGTTGGGTCGGGTTGGTGGGTTGGGTAGGGTTGGATATAAGTTGTGTGCAGCCCTACATTGTGTGATGTGGGACGAGCTTATGATAGCTTCATTTTTCCAAAATCATTTGCGAATTTTCCATAATACTTCTTTAGATTACTGCACCCATAACACTCATGTTATTTCGTATTTTAATTTGACTAATATGTGAATGATTTAGTTCTGATCTGAGTGTTTGTTGTGTTTCTTATTATGCAATACGCTTGGGTCAGCCGAAGTCGCAATTAGCGAAGAGTACCTTGCCTTGGGGACACTGTTACGAAGATGAAGATGGTGCTCAACAAACGTATTATTATTATTCCGCTGCAAATATTGATATGTTTATTATAGTTAACTCTGATAATTGTTGTAAAGTATAATCAAATATATGTTTTAACAGCTTCATGAACTGTTATTTATAATATTTTGTCCTTCCGCTGTGAGATTCCATGTTTGTTTTGCTTCTTTCTTCTTTTTCTTATATAAATCCCAATAACTATCCGGAATTTGATTTATTTGAGTCGACATCGAGGACCACTGTCGATTTGAATGGTTAAAAAATCCCGGATTTTACATTTGGTATCAGAGCTTTGGTTTAGTGAAAACCTTGGCTCTATTTGGATTTACTGATTAGAGATATGGTTATAATACCCTAGAATGAGTTTGAGTGTATATGAGAGAGCGTACTTGTAATTTGATAAAATGGTTTTGTGTTGTGTTGATTTGTTCTGTTGAATATTTATGAATTCTGGTCGGTACTTGGGACGCCAATGTATCGATAGGGATTTCTAAATATGCGAATAGGGCTTATTGACATAATATTGTTTTGAATTATATTTTATTTATATATAGGATTATTTGAAAACATATGAAGTTTGATTTTATTGATGATAATATTAATTTTTCATCATTTATTACTCGATTAATCAATAATCTAAAACTATTGGTTATTGAATCATTTAAGAAATAAATATTGAAAATAAATTGATAATGAAATATTGAAAATTTATTGATAATGAAATAAGAAGTAAAATATGAATTTGAGAATTTGATTTTGGGTGATTTTGTTATATTGATTTGCAAATGGTTTGAAATAATATATTTATAATTTAAAAGTGTTTCATATAGAAATTGTTTTTAAATGAATTATTGGAAAAAATAAGTGTATACCCTCTTTTCTTTGAAAATGATTTCGATAATGAGTGCACGCATCATCGATGTTTATTTTCAAGAGTCCAAGTAGAGAGACATTTAATACATATTTTTAACGAAACTGAACTTTATTTAAATCCCTTTTATAGTATAGTTTTATGTAAACCATATATTATATGGAAAAAAATGAAAAAAAAGAACCCGAAATTTAATTCTTGAAATCTTGAATAAGTAATGAATTAAAACTTCTGAATATTAAGAGAGTTATAATTAAAATAAAATTCTTAAGAATTGGATAATAAATTGAAACGAACGGTAACCACTGAAACTTGTGTAATAATCAATTCTGTTCTATAACATGAATAACTTACCAATTAACTAAGAAGTTGAATGTTATAAGAATAAGCAATTAATTAATGCACAAGTATAAGAATGGAAAATCAAAGTGGAAAATTTGATTGGTTATAAATAAAATTTAAGTTATGTAATAAATGATATATACTTAATTATGTTATGCTAAGTAACATGAATTAACCGAATCAATGAAAAATTGATTAAGCAAATTATTTAGTAATACACTAAATGTATTGATATTAATGTTTGGTTTGGTGAAAATATAAGTGAATAGGCTTATAATTATAAACTTAACGATGGTTGAACAAATTAATTAAATTAATTAAAAATGAGCTCGTCGCGTAGCGGCAGTTCGTAATTTTCTGAATTGAAGTTTAAATGAATGTATAGAATCCAAAATAAGTCGGAATTCTTTGAAACAAGAATCTTTCGATTCTATTGGATTATAGTTTCCTAATGAAAGAGAAATTTTTAAATTTCAACTTGGAAATTTGAAGATATGTGTAAATCAAAATTTTAGAAAAACAGCAGCTGGGAAATTCGCGATTTAAAATTAAAGTATAAATAAAATGGTCGATAGTAAAGTTTAAACGAACTCTAAATTTTGTCGATAGAAGTGTTGAAGGATATTGAACTAAATATGAAACATAATTCAATGTAAGTCAACTAAATATGAATTGAAAAATTTGGTTGTTTATTTAAAACGGCAACAACTCGTAACTTGAACAATGATATAGAGTAATAAATAAAATAAACCAAGCGTTGACATTGGAAATGAATTTGAGAATGAAATATAACAAATGAAATTATGAATTGTTTAAAAGTGAAATAAATAATGAGATCATGCTAATAAAAAGTGACATTGAAATTTTTTGTTAGATTGCTTGGTTGAATGAATATAACTGATTGGATATTTTACTTATGTTTTAGTTGCAGTTGCTAAATTCAATTGTGTTTACTGCAAATATATATATATTATTTCTTTTATATGTTGTTGAGTACTTAGTAGGTACTAAAAGAAACTTGCTTGCATTGGAGCTGCTTGCGCATAAAAAATTGATTTTGCTTGCTGAAAAAAAAATCGCTAATAATGCAAATGAAAGGTACGTAAATCGAATTTATATATCGTATTTTGGCGTTTTATATTGTTTTCCCCATTTTGGGATGCCTCATCACTGAGATGAGATGTATATTTATGATTATATATATAGAAGTGGGTTATATGGCACCCCATTTTTTTAGCCTCCCTTTTGCCCCTCATTTATAGGCAGTATTTATAGTTAAAAAAGTTAGTAGAGGGAGAGAGAATTAGTGGAAGGAGAGAGAAACGGGAATGTGTGGTGGAAATCAGGGAGGCTAAAAGGGTGCTGCACTATTTGGGGGTGCTCTTGAACGCTCCTATATATATATATATATATATATATATATATATATATTATTGTTTTCCGGACCTAACCGTACAAAGGAGACTCTGCCGAAATTTTTCGTGAAATTATGACTTAGAAATTTATGTGAAAATGTGAGTTTTGTATAAGTTAAACGTTTTTAATTTAGTAGAAATTTTATACTATTTTAATTTTATTTTGCCACTTCATTCTACGCTCCTTTTCGAGGACGAAAAGTTTTAAGTGGGGGAGAGTGTAACATCCCGAGTTTTGCGACAATTTAAAATATGTGATTGAGAACAAAATTGTTTTAAATATTAAAATTTATGATTTATATCGTATATTGATAAGGTGTGAACTAAAATTGACTTATTGAACAACGAACTGCAATAGCTATATATGATAATGACAGGGTTTGACAATCTATTTATAATGGAGTTTGAAATTTATATCGAACTAACAATATAAAAATGGATTAACTGATTTTGAGATTTATTTTATTCATGGAATATGGAAATTTTATATCAATTCGATTGTGCAATGAAATTTCAGCTTGTAGTCAATGTAAATTTTTACATTTACCATATGATATAAATTGGTTTATTGTAAATTTTGTGGATCGAAATTAATATTTTTGTTATATGGATTAAATTGAGTTAATGAATTTGTAATTAAAACTTCAATGATTTAAATTTTGGAAATTTAAGGTGAAAACTTAATTTAATGGTTTAATTATAGAAACTCAATCTATTATGACAATTGTGACTTGTTTTGATCCCAAATAGATTCACGATTCATTTATATTGATTGACAGTGAAGGTTGGAATCTAATATAAATACATTTGTGAAATTTATTGGTGTAATTAATAATTGAAATGAAAATTTGAATTTGTAAATAACGAAATTCGACTTACTTGAACAATAGGAACTTTACCGATTATAATTGGAATTAAAATTTGGTTTGTTTCGGTAAGTATTAAAATTAATATTTAGGTATTTGAATGAAATTGACTTAACTAAATTATAATTGGAATTAAAATTGAATTTGGAGATTTAATAATATAAATTTATTTGTAAACTTTACCAAATTTATTTAGTAACGAAATTTAACTTGTTATAATTATAATAATTTGCTTTGGTTGTAAATGAAACCATGATTTGATTTGTACTATTTATTGAGATTTGAAAGTTAATATTGAATATTTGGAAGTTAATATTGGATATTTGAAACAAACTGAGTAATAAATTTATAATAAAGCTTAGTGATTTAATTACAAAATTGACCAATTATAACAATAAAGCATTGATTTTGAATATAAATATATATATTACATGACATTTCACAACATCGGCTTCATCAGATATCGACCGCTGAAATCGGTTTATATAAATATTTAATAAACTGGTAGCGTATGTAACGAACATGGTGAAATATTACACGAGCATTTTATTAAAAAAATTGAATGTATTATTTCGTGTTTGTGTTGGTGCAACAAGGAAAACAATATTTGTAATTATGTGGTTGAACAATCCGTTTTATTTTATGGTATTTGTGTTTTCGTACATATGGACATACAAGATTGATCGGTGTATGTCATTTAACCAAATCCGTTAAGTAGATTTTAAAATTTGAAATGTGTACAAACCAAGATGAACACTTGGTATTTAAGTGGAGCGGGTATTGTGCCTTAAATCATGGGAATACACGTTCTAGCCACATCACTTTTCTTTTATTTATTTAATTATTCACGTTCAAACTGCCATAATTCTTCTTCTACGTTGGGCCTTCTGCTCATCTTCTCCACTTACTGCTCATCTGCTTCATTTTTGATAATAAATTTCTACTTAAAAAAATATTATAGAAACAACAATGGCTTCTACCTCATTCAAAACTCAATATCTTGTGAACCTCTCATTGAAAAATTCTAAAACTAGTCTCATTCAACTCAGATAAATATTCTCTTCAATTTTGTTCTTTTGTTAGAGGGTGCGTCATGATTTTTTTTGGGTTTCAATATCTACGGTAAAGGACATTAAACTAAGGTTGAGATTTGTGTTGATTATAGAGATCTATGCGTGAATTGATGATTGTATTCGGGTTTGTGGCATGGAGGAACACATTATGACAAAATTTGAGAGGATTCCACGACAAAAAGTGTCGCAACCTGTAGTGAAAAACATACGTATGTAAGGAGGAGACGTGTTTTAGGACATGGATGGTTTTATTTACTTTAGAGAATGTGAGGAGGAAGAAGGAATGATGACGTGGCGTTGTGGCATTAAGGTGAGAGGGTGTGTTTAATTATCTTGTTTTAATTTATATTCAAATTTATATAACTTGTAACGTGTATAACTTTTACATACGAATTCAGAATGACACACGGTTGGATACATTGGAATCATATCGACGAGCTCTTCGCGATGACACTAATTTGGACTGATTCCAAGAAAGTTAAATTTCGGGGCTTATTTTGGATTTCAAATGCGTTCATAAATCAAGGTGAGTGAAGTTCTCACTCACAATTAACTGGATGATTTCCATATTTGTTAAATTAAATTATGAAATAAATTTGATTGTCTGGTTGTGATTGGTTGTTGATATTTGCTTAAATTGACATACAAGTAAATTACAGTGTTAATTTAGAATTGACATTAAATTATTTATTCGAAATTTAATTGCTAATCTGAAAACCTGACATTTGTTAACTAGTGAAACGACATAATATTGACTGTTTGATGAAATGTTTGTGATGTGTGCCTTGTGCTGATTACTGCATGGATATCGTTAATGTAAATTGTCCCCGTTATTTAGTTTATGATGTGTGTTTGTCTGTGCTAATTTATTCAAATTTGAAGAAAGAACAATTACGGTTTAAACATTAGTTAAATATATGTATATCTATAGTATTGAAATAAATTATGTCATATTATTTATTATTAAAAAGAAAATTATTTTGGTAAAATATTTAATATATGTATATATACTGATTTCAAATTATTTTATTTTACTCAAATTATTTTAATATATATTTTCATAAAAAGGTTTTATTTATAATAATCTATTCTTTTTTCTTTCTTTCTTCAAGTTGTTGAATATTTGTAATTTTTCATAAATTGGAATTGTTCTCGATTTAAACCGTTGACTCAAGTTTAAAAAAAAATCAATGTTTAAATAATCTTGATATTGATATGAAAATTTGGAGACATGACTATTGTTTTAAAAAAAAATGCGCTTATTACTCGAAAAGATCGGGATCGAATATATATATTTGAAACTCATTCCAAGTAATAATACGACGTGATAAAGAAACTAAGTGCTTGGAAATCGGTAAATGAAGACCGACAATCGTTGAATTTATTTAGATTGACTGCTGATGTCTCGATTGGGCTGATCACTTAATACGAGGTTACAAGTGGCATGAGGGCTGAATATATTTGAGGATTTTCGGATTCTGTTCCGTTTAGACCCAGAACGAACTTGTATGGATTATGTGTCTGACACTGTAATTGACTGCGTAGCACTGATTTCTATTAATATATATCGGATTGTGGCAATTAATTATTCCCATTTCTAAGTTTTACATGCTTAGAGGTTATGTATTGATAGAAATCAGTGACATGTTGTAAATTGATAATGTGACATACTCAAGTAATGAAGTGAGCTAGTGGTGATAACATCGCGTAAATCGTGACTACGACGAACCTCTCACACCGGATTGATGGTAAACTGGCGGTTAGGTTATATATATATATTGAAACTTGAAAGCTTCGGCGGTAGATCTACTTTGAAACCTGGGGAAAATAAAGGGTATGTTCGGTGTCCGTGTCTGGATGTTAACCGGTGATTTACCTGGTGTTTGGTGTCCGAGTCTGGGCGAAAACCATGAACCGCGAGGTTGCACCTTGTTCCCGATCGATCTTTCATGTCAGGAACCATCATATTGGAACCCAACAACCATTACGAGGCTTTCATTTTGTTTGTAAACTATGTATATGGGCATAACCACTATGCTTGCTAAGATTAATATATTTATTTGCGAAATGATTTCAACACTATGCACTAATAATAGTATTAAAAGAAGATGTTCACATATGAAAGCATGTTTGGTTATCATAAGACAAAACTCACCCATTTGGTGTGCGCTTGCATTGTATGATGTGGGACGAGCTTATGATAGCTTCATTTTTTCAAAATCATTTGTGAATTTTTCATAATACTTCTTTAGATTACTGCACCCATAACACTCATGTTATTTCGTATTTTAATTTGACTAATATGTGAATGATTTAGTTCTAATCCGAGTGTTGTGTTTCTTATTATGCAATACGCTCGGGTCAGCCGAAGTTGCAATTAGCGAAGATTACCTTGCCTTGGGGACACTGTTACAAAGATGAAGATGGTGCTCAACAGACGTATTATTATTATTCCACTGCAAATATTGGTATGTTTATTATAGTTAACTCTGATAATTGTTGTAAAGTATAATCAAATATATGTTTTAACAGCTTCATGAATTATTATTTATTTATTATATTTTGTCCTTCCGCTGTGAGATTCCATGTTTGTTTTGCTTCTTTCTTCCTTTTCTTATATAAATCCTTATAACTATCCGGAATTTGATTTGTTTGAGTCGACATTGAGGATCACTGTCGATTTGAACGGTCAAAAAATCCTGGATGTTACACACACGTTTCCAAACCTACCATAGTATGCAGAATCACCCACACGTTTCCAAACCTACCATAATACGAAGATACGTCTGAATTACTTTATAGCTTACAACTACGCACCTGGTTTAACTACAATTCTCCAAAACCTCAAGTACACTAGTACTCCATAGCAAACGCAATTTAGATCATCTTCGGCGTTTTGCGTTTGTTTGGTATCCGTAGAGATCATGGGAAGAAGTAATATCATGCACAAAAGCTACATGATCTAACCCATAATAGTTCACATTCCTTTGTTAATGTAACCCCGACGTAGTGGGGGGAGATGGTACTCCACTTAGACTACTTATTGTTATTACGTTGAATGATGTACTCCACTTGGACTTGCATTTAAATGTAGGATTTTAGAAATAAGAAATATATGACGTAGAACTGTGAAGAAGAAAGATATTTGACCTTTTTTAGATGGATAAACGAATTAAAATTTAAATATTATTAAAAGTCAACGATGTAATTTTATAAGGTGGATTAACTTATTAAAAATGTGTATTAAAATAAAAATTACCTTGATGAAATTTTGAACTCTTGGAAGCAAGAACTTGCTTAATTACATAATTTGGATACTTAGTAAGTGCAACCAACGATCCAAATGATGCTAATTTGGATTTTACCTCTTTTATAAATTCAAAATTCTCTTTGTTAGATATGAACAAATATTAATATTTCCTAAACACAGAATCTAACAAATAAATCTCTATAAATATTGTCAAATCTTAATGTCGCAAATAAACAATAAATGATTAATATGCAATGCAGAAGCTTCCACCTTTTGCTAATAATAATCCTACGGGCCGAAACTTCCTTTTTATATCCTGATGTTGGGTGGGAGACTTGATTAGGAATTCAAAGAGCGAACAGTGGCAGAGCCACATGGAGGCCAGTATAAATTTCACCCTTGTTGAACATTTTTCCTGGCTCCGCCACTGATCAGGAATGCATGCTAACATTAACATGTCTAAGTGGAAATCAGATAGCTAAGGAGTACAGAAATGGAAGATTAATATAGAATGCTAGTATACATTGATGCGAGTTAAGATGGTAAAGCAGGTAGGTAAAAAAAAAAAAAAAAAAGCGTATCAGAATTCGTTTTAGAAAAACAAAGGACATGCATTACAGAACAAAAGGGATCCTATGTAGATGCAGGAACTGAGAAGCTGCCTACCTGTTGTTTGGGTTCTTGGACTGCTTCATGGTCACGTTCAGATGTATTTTGTCACCGTTCACTGATTCTTTCTGTCAGCTGCATGATGAACAAGAGTAGAAATTAACCAGCATCTCAAGAGAGTAACTATTTCATGAAGTGAAGTAATTCTCCACACTATTTTTAAAGAGTATAAGAGGATCACTTTTTATGTATTTATTATTATTAACCAAATAGTAACAGGAAGATTTTTTTTTTTTTTCCTTCAACTACAAATTTGCTTTTTAATGCATAAAGAAAGTCAGGCTCCTTTTGGATTAACCCTAAGTGGCCTTTTGGCTTCCAAAAGCATATATGAATTGATTTTGATATTCTGAAAAAAAAAAAAAAAAACAGGTTTATTTAGTGTGATCCGAAAGGGAGCCTAAAGATAATACTTAGGCAAATCATGATAAGAAAAAGAGAATATTAATGCACTAATGGACAAAATAGAACATAATGATCCTTCATGTTTACAAAATCCATCTTCATAATCATCTCTCCCTCTCTACACTACACATGCTAACAAGTAACAAAGAACGCTGAATGCTAAACTAAATGCACGTGCCTCTTCTACTCTCCCACCCTGCTTCCTTTCACGCTCCTATAAAACAAACCACATGCAAAAGAGCTCCCTACTTTAGTAAACTTCCAAACCCCGAGAGCTGATATGAAGTTAACATCTACAAAGTACAAAGAACATATGAAAAGGTTGTTTAAAAAATCTCTAAAAACTGACACTAAACCTTTTATTAATTAGCCTCGATGTTCCCTCAACTACAACAGTTTTCAATATATTCCAAGCAGCTTAGATTGAGGATCAAGCAAATATTTTAATGCAATATTTTAGTAATAGAATTTGACTTGAAGCATGTCAAGTAGTGAAAATTAACAAGGCTGATATTATTCAACTATTTGTTTTTCTGTCAAACTTTTAAAGGTTAATAAGACCGATATAAGTAGAACTTCGATAGATCAAATAAGTTACACTATTTAGATCCACTTACGGTAATCAATTTTTCTACTCTATGATTGAAGAATGCTACAGTTATTTTTAATGATGTGTTGAGAGCCATAAGGAGCTTGTGGAATGCAACAAAAGGATGCATGAATGACAGCGAATGAATACAACGAGCATCAGAAACAACCATAGAAACCAAACAATTATTAAACGATGATTGATTCAACAGAGGTAAAATAGTGACCGTAAAAGAAACTGTTTCTGACACTGAAGAATGGTGGCCCAGTTTGTCAAAGGTATGTTTATGTTCATATGCTATTTTACATTAACACAAATAAGTATTTTTACTGGTTTTATTGCTTTTTTAATCAAGGAAAATTAAAACAATATTTTAAAATTGGAGGAGGCTCAATTGAACACTCTATGGTAATTAAAGATTTAGCTCAAGAAATTGTACACACTTGTTCTGATCAAAAAGATATTACTCAAGAACATCTATATGATGAGAAAACAAGATTATCGACAACCTCCCCTCCATGAGATACATAAAAAGGTATGCATAAAAAGAAACCTCACTCGAATTTGATGACACAAATTGCATAAATAACAATATGCGTATTTTACTAAAGAGTCTTCAATTAATGGCTAATGCCAGCCATTGTTTCCAACAACAACTACTTAAGGAACTTTGGACGACTACTTAGCACAAAGTTGGATGCATGATAATAGAGCTTGAAATTAAGCGGCATAGGAAAATGTTTTGAAAAATGCGGTTAGAATTAATAAGAGTAACCTGACTATTCAAAAACAGAATTCAAATCGTAAATCGTAAAATTCAAAATTGGAATCAAAACACGATTTAAATCATTAATCGTAGATTCAAAAGGTTATATTTTAATGGTTGTGCACACTTTGAAATTGATTATGGTTATTGAACTTTTTCAGCCAAACAAAAAACACAACTTTTCCTCTTATTACATGTTTATTTTATTTAGAAAACACCAGGATAGGAATTGTGGACTCAGACAAACATATTATATACTTTATATATGTATATGTATATGTATATATATATATATATATATATATATAAGTATTGAATGAGTTTTTTAAAATGTAGTTTTAAATGAGATTAAGTCGATGTGTAAATCGAATCGGAACGAGAAAGATCCGATCTGAAAACGGGTTTAAACCGTAAGATGTTAAAATGTTTGATAACAACGAATCATAGCATTATAATCTATTTTGTATTTCACTGTTTTATTTCAAGTATCATTGCATTTGTAATATTATGGCGTATTTTCAAAATTCAGTTAATTGATGCATTTCTATTTTATTATTAATTAGCAGTCACTAAGTAATAACATCCACTCATTTATCCAACACAAGCGCGCATAAACACAATACTATGGTCGTTTCCCTTTATTTTTTCCATCGCACTCAAATGCCTTCTTGTATTCTTTAAATCATTGTCCACTGTGAGTATGCTCCATCCTACGAAAACGTATTTTCAACTTTGCATAAAAAAAATTCAAAAACAATAATCCAAAAAGAAAATCATATATTTTTGCTTTTTAGTATTTTGACAATCAATTCCAACCACATTTTTTTTCTACATCGTCTGTTCTGTCATTTTTAAAGGAAAGGAGCTAGCAGCTCTTTGATTTTTTTTTTTATTATTATTATTATTTATTTTTTGACTGAACAAGTTTGCATACAGTAAATTAAATTGAAAATTTATAAAGATTGTAGATATTCATAAAGTTCAATCAAAAGAATAATATACAAAAAGATGTTTCAGGTTTCACAATTTTGATATGTGAAGGCATATTATTGATACTTACCATGTTCAAAAAAAGATAACATCTATTTGATATGTCAATTAGAAACATCCATCTATATAACAAAGATTTATATACCTTTAATTAAAATACTGATGATGGATGTTAAAACTAATGAAATATTGAAGATGAAGAAGAAATTCAGAGGAAAAAAACATTGAAAGAAGAAATTGAGAGTAGAAAATCATTGAATGAACACAAAGTAAAAAAATATGATCGAGACTGAGATTCAAACTCGAGCCAATTTTGTATGTAATGCGATCAGATTTTTTTTACTGAGATTCAGTCTCGATCGTAATTTTTTACTTTGTGTTCATTCAATGATTTTCTACTCTGAATTTCTTCTTTCAATGATTTTTTCCTCTGAGTTTCTTCTCCTTCAATATTTCATTAGTTTTACATCCATCATCAGTATTTTAATTATGTTCTCTTTACGTACAGTGATCCGATTTAAAACCTGTTAAAATCAACTAAAGGAAATTTCAAATTTTCATATTAGTTTTAGTTCCACGTTTTTTTATTGTTTTATTCAAAATGCAACAGCCCTGAAATCGATCTGGCTACAGATTTGCACTTCAAACAAAAAATAATCGATATGAATTGATTTTGATCTTAAAAGAAGAAGAAAAAAAGAGTGTATACAATGTGATCAGAACGGAGCCTAATGATAATACCTAGGCAAACCATGATAAGGAAAAGGGAACAATAATCTACTAATGGACAAAATAGAACATAATAATCCTTCATGTTTACAGAATCCATCTTCATAATCATCTCTCTCCCTATCCCTACACTACACTACACATGCAAACAAGTAATAAAGAATATAGAATGCTATACGTAACACCATGTGCCTCTTCTACTCTGCCACCCTGCTTTATTATTCACCCTTTCACGCTCCTATAAAATACACCACATGCAAAAGAGCTCTCTACTTTAGTAAACTTCCAAACCCCAGGAACTGATATGAAGTTAACATCTACAAAGTACAAAGAACTTATGAAAAAGTTGTTTAAAAGATCTCTAAAAACTGACACTAAACCTTCTATTAATTAGCCTCGATGTTCCCTCAACTACAACAAATTTCAATATATTCCAAGCAGCTTAGATTGAGGATCAAGCAAACATTTTAAAGCAAGCTTTTATTTATTTTAAGTAGTGAAAATATACAAGACTGATATTATTCCAAAAAGAATTTTCTCAGTCAAACTTTTAAAGGTCAATAAGACTGATATAAGTAGAACTTCAATAAATCAAATACGTTACACTATTTAAATCCACTTACAGTAATCAATTTTTCTACTCTGTGATTGAAGAATACTATGGTTATTTTTTAATGATGTGTTGAGAGCCATAAGGAGCCCGTGGAATGCAACAAAAGAATGCATGAATGACAGCGAATGAATACAACAGCATCGGAAACAACCATAGACACCAAACGATTATTAAACGATAATTAACTCAACACAGGTAAAATAGTAATCGTGAAAGAAACTGTTTCTGACACTGAAGAATGGTGGTCCGGTTTGTCAAAGGTATGTTTATGTTTATATGCTATTTACATTGTAACACAAAAATGTATTTTTACTGGTTTTATTGCTTTTTCAGTCGTGGAAATTTGAAAAATAATAATTTAAAATTGGAGGAGGTTCAATTGAAAACTCTATGAGTCTATGGTAATTCAGATTTTACCTCACGAAATTGCGCACACTTGCTCCGATCAAAAACATATTAGTCAAGAATATCTACATGATAAGAAAACAAGACTATCGACAATGGGCCACAAGATACACAAAAAGGTATGCATAAAATGAAACCTCATTCAAATTTGATGATACAAATTGCATAAATAACAATATGCATATTTTACTAAAGAGTCTTCAATTAATGCCAGCTATTTTTTCCAACTACAACTACTTTATGGAACAATGGACGAAAACTTAGCACAAAGTTGGATGATGATGGAGCCCGAAAATAAGCGACATAGGAAAATATTTTGTAAAAAATGCCGTTAGAGTTAGTTATGTGCAGCCTGACTTGTCAAAAAACAGAATTCAAATCATAAAATTCAAAATTTGGAATCAAAACATAATTTAAATCATTAAATGTAGATTCAAAAGGTTTATATTTTAATGGTCGTACACACTTTAAAATTGATTATGATTATTGAACTTTTACAGCTAAACATAAAACTCAATTTTTCTTCTTATTACATGTTTATTTTATTTAGAAAACACTTGGATAGGAACTGTGGACTCAGACAAACATATTATATATGTATGTATTGGAAGAAAATTTTCAAATGTAGTTTTAAATTGAGATTAAGTTGATGTGTAAATCAAATAGGAACGAGAAAAATCCGATCTGAAAACGGGATTTAAATTGTAAGATGTTAAAATATTGTATAACAATGATTTTTATTTTATTTTAACAAAAGCGCGCGCGCGCACACACACACACACACACACATATATATATACACACACACACACACATACATATACACACACACACACATACATACACACACATACACACACACCAAAAAGGAGATAATGTCCAATCTCTGGTGTTTAACAAAAACGGTCTAGCATAAGACTAGGGCCTGTGAAAGCTAAAAAAACAGAAAGACAAAAACTACACAGACCCTAAAAAGCAACAACAAAGCCCCACTCACACCAATGACAACACTAATAAGACAACCAACATCATAGCATTATAATCTATTTTGTATTTCTCTGTTTTATTTCAAGTATCATTGCATTTGTAATATTAAGGTGTATTTCTCTGTTTTATTGCAAATATATTTGCATTTGTAATATTATGGTGTATTTTCATGATTCAGTTAATTGATGAATTTCTATTTTATTACTAATCAGCCATCACCAACTAATAACATCCACTGATTTATCCAACAAGCACGCATAAACACAATATTCTGCTCGTTTCCCTTTATTTTCTCCATTGCACTAAAATGCCTTTTTGTATTCTTTAAATCATTTTCCACTCTGAGTATGCTCCATCCCACAAAAATGTATTTCAAGCTTTGCACAAAAAAAATTCAAAAACAATAATTTAAAAAGAAAAATCATATATTTTGCTTTTTAGTATATTTGACAATCAATTCCAACCACACTTTTTTTTCCTACATTGTCTATTTTGCCGTTTTTAAAGGAAAGGAGCTAGCAGCTGTGATTTTTTTTTTTTTTTTTTTTTTTTGACTGAACAAGTTTGCATAGAGTAAATTAAATTGAAAAATTGTAAAAATTGTAGATATTCATAAAGTTCAATCAAAAGAACAATATACAAAAAGAAGTTTCAAATTTCACAATTTTTATATGTGAAGGCGTATTATTGATACTTTCCTTGTTCAAAAAACGATAAAATCTATTTGATATGTCAATTAAAAAGTAAAAACATCCATCGATATAACAAAGATTTATATACCTTTAATATCACATACAAAATTGGCTGGAGTTTGAATCTCAACCTCGATAATTTTTATTTTTTTTACTTTGTGTTCTTTCAATGATTTTCTACTCTGAATTTCTTTTACTTCAATATTTCATTAGTTTTACATTCGTCATCAGTATTTTATTTATGTTCTCTTTATGTACAGTGATCCTATTTAAACCTGTTAAAATCAACTGAAGGAAATTTGAAATTTTCATAAAATATATTTAGTTTCACATTTTTTTTATTGCTTTATTCAAAATGCCACTGCCCTGATATCGATTTGACTATAGATTTACATTGAACAAAACATAATCAAAACAAAATTCAAAATAATCTGTTTATATAACATCAATCTATATATTAATTTTAGGGAAGTTTTTGGTCTGAGATCTAGTTTACATAAACGATAATTCTCTGGGGTATAAGCAATACTATATTTCCCTCACACAAAAGTATCGTTGCTGAAAAAAGGAAAGGTGAGGACTGGTTGGAAAAAAGGACTTAACTTTAAAGAAGTTTAGCTATAAGAGCTCACAAGCATAAAATAGTTTTAATCACCTAAGCCTAATTAATCGGGCACAATGTAGTAGCACTGAACAAAATTTGAGTATTGTTTTAAGGAGAACAAACTCCCTTGCAACAAATGTGCCCTGAGCTCACCTACCAACCAGTCCTTTTTTGTACTTCCAGAAGGTTAATTAGTTAAAATAAGCACTTGCAGAAAGAATAAAGAAACGTAAATTTATCAAATTCAAAGAGGAATATTATGTAGCTTCCTATTTATTGCACATATAGAAAGTGATTTTATTTCAATTCTGGTTCTAAAAGGAAAAGGATATGAGAAAAACGAGAGAAGAAGAGGAAAAGGTAGGTGGGTGGGGTGCACAAATTTATCTAAGAGATATCATAACAATCCCTCTCCTATAATACCACTAGCTAGTAAATCAACAAAAGATGCAAGTACTTCAACAACAGAATAAAGCAAGAACAAGGTAACAAAAGAATAGCATAAAACCTCTGAATTGCCACGATCCCTCTTTAATTATTCCGGTCTTCCCATCATACATCTAAAAAGGTAAGCTCTTAGATGTAGGCAAAGAAGATTTAGCGACAGATAACAACCGATCGGATGGCACAAATTCCTGCGGCAGATTTGCCCTTTTAGCAATTCTTAACATATTATACTCTAAACTTTGCTGAACTAGCTCTTTCACTGCTTTTCTCTCCTCACTTAAGTTTCCAGTTTCTTCTTCATTTTCACCAAGGGATGATGACATGCATGAAGAGTTAGAATGAACAAAGCCTTCTGAAATTTGCTTTGCTTTGTCCACTCTAAGAATTTCAAGTATTCTAGATGCTCGATTTTGAGCTAGAGCACTGCCCATTAGAGTAAGCTCAAGAAGTGCTGATATGATGCCTGATTCTATCATGGTTAATCGATCTTGATGTGCTTTATATGCCATTATCATCAGAATGTATGCAGCCCTCTCCTGAATTTAAAAAAAAAAGGAGGGATAAACAGGTGTTTTTTGTAAAAAGCCAACGGAGATGGTAATACTTACAAATTAAGTGGTTTATCCAGCTAAAATAAAACTCTCATGATATTGATGCAAGTTCTTATGATCAAAATCACTACCTACATTGCTAAATGATGTAATGACTTGACACCTACCCATTTTTTTTTTTTTTTTGGCAACAGCTAAAGAAGAGTCTGAACAAGTATTCATCATTATTATGATATATGCATGTCAGCGATTCTTCGTTTCATACAAAAAATTAAGTAGAATATAATTAAAACTACATTGACAGTTTAAGAATATATTACAATGTCGATAACCATAGCACATTATTTCACTAAACAAAAAACGATAGTACCAATACCATTATACCAGCTAAGCCTCAAATAAACTTTGTTCTGCAGGTAAAACAGTAAAAACAAGACCTAGGTTTGATAGCAAGATCCTTAGAACATCGCATAACCAAAATTATCAAAAGCTTCAAAATGAATCCATATTTTTACATATGTACCTGACACTCAGGTGAATCACACCAACTAAGAATATCCACCAAAATCTGAATCCACTCTGGCACTTTGCTCACCGCATTTCTTCCTTCTGTGAATGCCACGGTGTTTGAAACAATTGCAAGTAGCTTATCGCTTATTTCCATATCACCAAGCACTTGAAATATATAATTCACAAGGCCCGATTCGACAACATACCCAACGTTCGTATCACAAATTGACAAATTATATAGCGACTTTACTGAATCAAATCTTAACTGAGTACCAGGATTTGAAGTTTTGAATGTTTTCACCAGAAATTCAGTTGCACCTGACGCTCCAATTATGGGTTTGTTATCATCTAAAGCACTCAATGCAAGAAAATTTGCTACGATTGCCTCCAACACGTCATTTGAGCATCCTGATTTTATCAAATTCATCATCTTGTAAACCACTCCTGCTTTAACAAGCGCTGCTTTGTTCCTAAAGATCAACAGACTTGACATATATTGGAAATTTGTGGTTTTGATTTAGTTATACTTTTCAAATGGCCTAAAGGCTGCTAATTTTTATATTCGAAACCTACAGTAGTTACATCAGAACTCCAGACATCTACAAATTCTAAAATGCATCATTTTTTACCTCAACCTTGTTTCATGATTCATGCAGAAGAAAGAGATAATTATGTTATAAATATGATGAAAGAAACTTAAAGAGATAGGTGAGAGGCGAACAATTATGTTATAAATGCACGGTTAAGGGGTTTTACTTTTACTTTTAGATGCAATTTAATGAGACGGTGAAGTGAAGTCATAACTAGGCCAGTTTACAATAAATATGAAGAGTTGAAAGTAGCGAGATAATTACTCTTGAGATCTAATCTAATACAGTATATATCAAAAGGAAAAAAATAGGGTTACTGAAGTTAAGCCGTAAATTACTTACAAATCATTTCCGATTGATAAATTTAATAGAGCATACAGAGAATTAATCATAAGACCAGAATCATCAGAATCCACAAATCTAACCAACGGCGGAATAGCTCCAACCATCGCCAGCATTTCTCTCGCTTCCATGTTGGCCTTCGCCAGCTTCCTCACTTCACTCACTGCCCCCTTTCTAAAAGCTTCCACCTCAAGCTTCCTCACCACATTCTTCACCTCTTCTAGAAATATCTCCTTTCTTCTTACGTTCTCCTTCTCGGACATTTCGCAAATCAATGCATCTGCTTTTAAAAGGTCCGATAACCGGTCGGAATGGTTGCTTTGTTTCAATTCAGGGGACAACGGCGCTTCGGGAAGATCAGAGGTGGTTTGCGGGCCGGCGAAGCTTTTGCCGCCGCCGCAGATGATGATTTCGAGTACCTTCCGGCGAAATAGATTAAGAAGGCGGAGCTCGGCGAGGTCTGTTTTCGCCATTGTGTATTTTAGGGAACTTCCACTACTCGAACTTCATGAGGAAGAAGACATCTTTTAGGAGTTTGCATTCGATGCTTTGCTTAAGACTCCTCTTTATTTAATTAAATTTTAGTTCCGTGTATTAAATGGCGCGAAAGACGAGGAAATATAAATACACGTGGACGGTCGGATGCTCGTTTTGATGTGATTTTGATAGTTCGTTGATATTATTAATCGCAGCGATCAGCCGTCCACAGTATCTAAACGTGCGTCCAGTGCATTTGAGCGGATATTTCTTTTCAGCCCCCCTTATTAGAGGCAGGGATTACGATAGAAACATACTGACCTTTAGATTTAGAGCGTAGGAGATTACTTCTCTTAATTCCACCATTTGATTTCAAATTTGTTTAATCTAACAAAGAAATCTTCGCGTTTGAGCATAAGTTTATCATAAATGCGTCTGGGACTACCATCGGAGACCCGAGCAAAGTTTTGAACGGGCTATATGAGTTTTTCATTGTTAATTTAATTACTTTATACTTAATCAACTATTTATTTTTAATAAATAAAAATTTGTAAAATAAATAAATAGGTTATAAATTATAAATTGTTTGGATTCAGTTTAAATTGATTATAAAACATAAAGCACATTATTACTATCGCAACGGAAAAACTACGTTCTTAACGGACCACATTAGAATAAGTTATTAATTTTGGAAATTTAAAAAATTTAATTAACATGAACATTAAGGGCGCATCCCTAAAATGAAATTGGACATTAGGGGGTTCCCAATTTAAAATCAATTGTAAACCAAGTCCCTATGATTAGTTTATTACAAAAGTCTTATTTTCGTACTTTTTGTTCCGTTGCTTAAGATAATATTCATAAAATTATAAATATTAAAACAAGATAACTGAAGAAAAAATAATTTATTGAGAAATAGTGCAACGTATGTTCAAATATTGGTTTAATAATTGTAGATATATCAGCTAGTATTCACTGAAAAGTCAATATTTGTACATGGGGGTGTGAAACATGTCCATGAATTTTACCGAATTCAATTATGACCATTTTGCCCTTTCATTTATTGTTTGGGCATAACTTTTGATTGAAATCGAATCAGGTGCTAAGATTGATTCCAATGGATCGGGATGGTTGTTTACGATTCCATGGAGTGGTCACATAAAGGATTTGGTTCAACTGTTTGGGAGGAATCGTTGTTTTAAGTTTTTTAGCTTGTGTTTAGGCAGACTGATCAACAGCTAATGGGCTGGTCAGCCAAACTCATTAGACTTATGACCCGCAGATATAAATAGGAGGACTTGGGGAGAGAATTAGGGTTACTCTCTTCATTCTAAACTAGGGGTGAGCGTTCAGTCGGTTCGGTTGGTTTGAAGGTTAAAAAAAAAAAAACAAGCCGAATTGGAACCCAAATTTTTCCAAACCGAACCGAATTTATTTCGTTTAGTTCGGTCGGTAACCGATTTAATCGAACTTGAAGGACGTATTATTATTCAAATGATGAAATAACTCAAAGTAAAACGTATATTCATGTTTGGAGAAATTTTATATAGTAAATTTTATGTTTATGATAAGATTTGATCTATTTTCAACAAATGCTTTTGTATTATAACTAAACTAAATATTTAAAATACTACAATACCATAAAATTAGATAATAAATTAAAAGTTCGGTTAATCGGTTAAACCGATAACTAAAAAAATTATTTTAAAACCGATTTAGTTTTAAAACCGAACTGACTGAAATGAATCGGTTTGGTCGGTTAATTCGGTTCGAACTGAATATTGTTCACCCCAATTCGAAACTTCAGGTTGGGCGACTGTGATTCTCCGGTCAACCTAAAACTCCATTTCTCCATTCTTTTCATACAAAATCGTCGTAGATTACATCTAGAAGACAGATCATCATCAGGGAAGGGTAGATCATCATTAAAGGAGATTAGATCATGTTACTACCAAAATTAACCCTGAAACAAGCTGAGGTGCAGAGATATCGGATGACCACAAGCACATAAGAGTCCTCTAAAAGCCAGAGTCAAACACTAAAAGGAACTCAAAAGCTACAGAATGCCAACAGGTTCTATCCTGCAAGGCCTATCCGACAAGGTCTATCCGTCAAGGGACCCGACAGAGTTAATCCGGCAGAGGGATCCTATAATGAAAGGTCATCTATGTTGGAAGATGAGAAAGAGGGAGGCATGAGCTCCACTAATTGAAACCCAGAAGGGCTATCGGTATTAACTTCTTAATATCGATACATCAGTAGGCGAAGGCATCAAGGGTATTAACCAGAAGCATATAGAGATTATCTGGAACAGGCTCTCAAAACATCTACTGCATAAACACCGAAAGGTTATATTGATAGACAACAGACAAATCACCCGAAGCAACCATTCGGAGGAACAGGCTATACCCGGAAACTCCCCCGGGTGGTAAACCGGAACCCCAGAAAGGATACAAGCTATCCATACTAGTCTACTTAGCACAGACGCCAACAGTGGTTCTGAACCGGCAGTTATCTACATACATCATGAGGGCAAACTCCTCTAAGTATTCACCGGAAAGCCGAAAGCCTACATCTGGAAGCTTATAACTGAGAGCATACAACCGAGAGCTCATATCAATCTCAAAGAAGCTCCAACTAACTGGAACCTTCATTACAGAAGTTATAGTCAACACCATAAAGAGGCCGGAAGCTAAAACACTCGAGACCAAGGGAAAAAACGGCCGATAGAGGCTCCTACAGGCCCAATGGCCCAACAGCAGAAGGGCCCCGATTTCTCTATAAACAAGACCCCAAGGGTCACATTTTGAGGATGATTTTTTTTTCATTTCTATTCTTGTACTCTTTCTCTCTAGAGTAAATCCTAAATTTTAGATTGATTTGGGGATTTCTTATGTTTTATTCATGTATTCTAAGTCAAAGATCAATAAAGAGTGAATCAGCATTTATGATATTTTCTTATGAGTTTATCATGTTATTTTCTTAGTTATCGTTGCTACAGCTTATTGTTTGTTTCCTACATGAGCATGAACCCTTACCCAAACCTTTCCTCAAATCGGGTGAAACGCCCCTTCCTACAAGCTTAGACTCTTCCTACAAGCTTAGACCCTTCACCAAGCTTGGCGCAGAATCCCTTTTTACCATCCGTTAAATCCTTTGTCAAGGGTTGTAATTAGAGATCCTTCTCCAAAAGGTAACAGTTGGTCCTTGAATCGCTTAAGCATGTTACTCACCCTATCGAGGGCAGAGTAACTATTCTTCGGATTCCAGACCCGACACCTAGGAATGTGAACTAACTCAAACTTGTGAAGGCTAAACAACATATTTTCCCTTAGGTCCACTTCCATAGACCTATCTTCGGTGTTGACGAAAAATATCGATAACATTTTGGCGCTAGAAGGAGGGCCCGAATCTCCGATTCCTATTCCTACCTTTAACCCTTTACGTAACTTTGCCAGTTTCTAACTATGTAGTTTCGCCCCGGGTTGGACTAAGGCTTTGAAGAAGCAAATTTATGGGTAAGAGGTCCCAACAAAAGCCTTCTAGATCTCGAACGGATAAGTTGGAAATCAATGACTCAAGAGTGACAGAAGAACGAAGGTTAAGAGTGGAAGCTCTGCAGATAATAAAGTGGAAAAGAGAAGTAGAACAACATGCTTCCGACGCAAGGGATTATAGCCTTTCCTACATAGGAAAAACCGTAGCACCTCCTCCAAGTAGATCTACATTAAAGGACATTAACATTTTCTCTCACCTAAGGAAAACTCTCCGCAAGCAAATCAGAGGAACGGTGCTTAAACAAGAAATAATGAATGATTTTGACCACTTCACCAACAAATGGTCCGAAAGGATAACACCTCAACCTCCATATACTCCGGAAAGTAGGAACAAAAATATAGGTAAGACAACGAGACTAGCTCACAAAAGGGTTAAATCCCAGCGGAAAGGAGAGAAGCTTACGCCAAGATTACCTAAAGGATATTACCTCACCACTTCAATGGAAAATATCTACTTCCTAACCAAACATGAACTCAACTATTGGTCGTTCCCAAAGAAAAAACCCAAATACGAAAGGAAAACAGGAGGACCCTACTGTCATTAGCACATGATGAATGGACATGAAACTAATCAATGCAGAATCCTTGAGGAAACAGTCATCAAATTCATCAGCCAAGGTCAATTACGAGAGTTTATGAAAAGATCAGATTAAGTTCAATAAAAGTCCTTCAGAAAAGGATTATCGAACACAACCAAGGGTACGAAAAATCCTCCTTTCGAAGCTTAAAAAAACCCAAAATGGGTCAAACCATAAATGGATCAAATCCCTTGTCATCACCAAATTGGTTAGGACAAGGCATCCTTTGGACGGGAATGGCGTGTTAGTCTTTCTCCATGCCCAAATCAGAGGGGGCTAGGTTAAAGCATCAAAAGCGTAAGCCTCCATTTCACACCAGAAATGGTCGTGGCGATGCATCTAAAATTGGCACGCTCTGCCTCTACTCGTAGAAGAGTACGCTCTGCCTCTACTAGAACTAAGCACGTCCTACCTCTGCTCGTAGAAGAGCACGTCCTATCTCTGCTTACGTTCCGCGCTACCCGTAGAAGGAAACGCCAACCCCTAGAGCACCTACCCTGCATAGATTAGGTATACAAGTGTTCCAACTCATTTTAGTAGAGGGGTGCGCTATTTGTTTACACCCATTAGTTTGCGCCATCGCCTACGATGGTCAGGATAGGGCACCCTTCGGAGGGGGTGGCTTGTAAGCCTCTATCAATACCTACGATGGTCAGTATAGAGCATCAAAAGAGTAAACCTTAATTCTGCGTCTACAATGGCCTAGTTTAAGTTTCTAAGACCTTATCATCACCTACGATGGTCAGGGATAAGGCGCCTCCTGGAGGGAGCTCGGGTAAGTCCCTGGGCCCTGCTTGTGGATAAGCCAGCCAAGCACACCGGACGCACAGGCCCAGAGAGTGGCCAACAAAGCACGTACATCCTCTGCTATGACATCGAAATTCCAGAGAGAGGCTCAGGAAGCATGTACAGCCTTTGCTTCACAAATCAAATACAAAGGGGGATACCAAAACGTTAATACCAGAAGTAGATCTCTAGTACTCAATCTCTATTTACCTGAACTAAGGTTAGTTCGGGTCTTCTATCTTTACTATAATGCCAATACTTTAATAATGGTGAAGATTTTTTGAACTACCAAAAAAAAACCATTGTCATATGTGAAACCGAATAGAACATAATATTAAGATGGAGGGCATACACGTCCTTTGTCCTACCCATGATCTCTTCCCACTACGATTAATACGGTTAGTCAGCCGATCTCCAAAATTTCTTTTTCTTCCATTGTCCATGTATTTGGTCTTTTTGTCATATGTTTTTCTTACGCACTCCTTACCCGTTCACTAAATCAATCTCCTACCAAAATTACCACCTTTACCAAATTCCAATGTTTCATGGCATCGTCAAATTTCTTATCCTTCGCATGCCAAATGGATGGTGTTCAATTACACTCATGGATCTATCAAGCAACAAAGGTATTGATAGCTCTTATCAATTTTTATTTTTATTTTACTCATCATTTAGACGGAAAATCTAACATGATGCGAACTCGCAGGAATTAGGATCTTCAGATCTGAGCAATTATGAAGCCCTGGAGTCAAACTTATCTCCAGAATTGAACTCAAATCGATTAAAAACCTGTATTGATTGCAAGACTACAAAATTCCCTCTGAATTCTCTTAAACTTAGTTAACTTTTTGTTTTGTTTAAATTTTTACATTTGAAACCTTCTGAATGTTGAACTGGCACATGGTGGACCTATCAACGCTTTAGGCTGAATTTGTATTTAACTTCGTTAATTCTTTATCTACTATGTTTGTAGATAGTGTTCCAGGATCTTCTTCAGCCAATCATCATGACGCAAACTAGGTTACTTTGTTGTACTTTAAGATCTCGACTTTAGGTAAGCATCGATTTTGGTATTTTTGCTTTTGATTTTGATTCTATTTTGAACATACAACATATATTTTAATGTTATTATTTCCTAATTATTTATAGTTTTAAGTGCATTTGTATTGAATTTACTTTAGGTATGTTACGTTGATTATTGGGTTTGAGTGTGAAAGAGGAATTTATTTCGATTTCATGACATGTTGTAAATTTATTATAGAAAGAAGAAGAAGCTACTTTGAAAGAGCAGCATATCAAACAGAAGCCCAGTTTCCTTTTGCGGTTCAACAACATCTCTTCCTTAGTAAACTATTCGACTCAAGATTTGAAGTATATTAATTATTCCATCTTATTGAAAATTTTATGTAACATTATATAAATAATAAGCATATTCAAATAATTTCATCATAAACTATTTATTGAATGTTGCACAACAAGTTAGATCTAAATACACTAACAATTATTCTCTTCTTTGATAATTTTTATGCAGAGATTTGATCGTAGATCAATATGGAGGAGGTATTTTACTGTTCCTTCATAGATCTATGATATCTCATTTACTTTTACCACAACATCATTATATGTAACATTGTGGAGCAGTAATGCAACTCAGAGATGAGAAGCTTTGAACGCTGATAACAACAAATCTTCTGTTGTAGTGAAGCTTGAAATAGCTAAAACCTGAATAATAAATGATTTTTTTTGTTAAACTGTTAAATTGGAAGGTTTAGGTTTTTGAACTTGTGGAGGCAGGGGATGTATGTGATGATGGAAGTTGTTGATGCGCACAATCTTAATAAGAGTATCTCCAATAAGGTTCAAGCCCTGAATATTACAACGCGTAATATTCAGCTGAATATTACATGTTGTTCCCAATAGTTAAAAAAAATCCGTCGCGCGCATATTTAATCGGCTCCTAAAGTTAATTTGGCATTTTATGCCGTTGCGAGCCTATTTTAACGGTTCACGATGTTGCGAGCCTATTAAATCGGCTCGTGGGGAAGAAAATTAATTTGGCATTTTCTGCTGTCGCGAACCGATTAAATAGGCTCGTGATGCCGCGAGCTGATAAAATAGGCTCGCAACGAAGCGAGCCGATAAAATAGGCGTGTAGGGCCAATTCCAAATTCAGAATTGGCTCCATAATATTCTGTCGAGTATTATGGCTTTGAATGTCTGTTGGGATGAAAAAAGGGTGAATATCCTTAATTCTGAACCGTAATTGGCATCTGTTGGAGATGCTATAATGGTGGAGGATGGACTAAAAAATATGTGGCTACTTTGATAATACAAAATTCTTTGTACGCCCCCACTGCAATATTTGTTTTATTTCAATATATTAACATGTGTATAAATCTTTTTTATATGCAGATTGAGTAGGTATGGAAGAATAGATATTGATGACATTCTTTCTAGATTTGATGTTTAATTCTATTTCCAATTCATTATTTTATATTCTCTATCACTTACTGATTTTAGTTGTGTTAATTGTCTACGTTCCTTGCCATTTTTCATCTGCTTGCAGACAATTTATGTATGTTTATTGTCCTTGAATTTAAACCAGTTCTTAGTGTTTCAAGATCATTTCATATTTTGTGTTAGTCCATATTTTTCACATATAGTTTGAGATGCCTATTATTCTATATGTTCTATAAAGATATTCGTTAGAACATGTTCTTGCATTTCAAACATCTTCTTTTACCACTGCTATTTTATTGCCAACATTGTTATTTTTCAACATTACTCAATGCATCTGCCAATATAGTATCAACATAGATTGCACTCAATCCATTTATGCACACGTCCAACGGACATGCCTCGATATTGGTATTAATAACCCGAATCTGGGTTGATTCAGTTCTTCACAAATGCCAGAAGCGAACTTCTGGTCTTCAATCTTTAATTGCTTGAACAAGGATTGGTTCAGGTCTTCTATAATAATACCCGAATCTGGGTTGGTTCAGCTCCTCGCAAATACCGGAAGTAGATTTTCGGTCTTCTATTTTAATAACCCGAATTTGGGTTGGTTCAGGTCTTCACAAATACTGGAAGGGAATTTCTAGTCTTAAATCTTTAATTGCCTGAACAAGGGTTGGATAAGATCTTCTATGTTAGTACCCGAATCTGGGTCGATTCGATTCTTTACAAATACTGGAAGGAAATTTCTGGTCTTCAATCTTTAATTACCCAAACAAGGGTTGGTTCAAGACTTCTACAAACACTGGAAGTGAATTCCCGGTCTTATTTCGATACCTGAATCAGGGTTAATTTGGGACTTCTACCACGTGCGCAAACCTAAATTAGACCGAAAGCTCTATTGAAGCATCGGAAGCCAATTCTCAATCCTCTACCAGAGGATCCTAGTATGGGATGGATCCGAAAGCTTATAATTCACTAACGGAAGAATCCCAAGGTGAATCAGAACAATCAGAGATATGCTCTCAGGAGAAAGCCCATCATCAAAACAACTGCGGATAAAATGGTTATCTTCTTTTCTTATTCACAGAAAATTCTTAAACCATTTATGTACAAATAATTGTTATCTGCATTTTATATCAACAACCATTTAAATGATAGATAACATCAATACGCAAGTTCATTCACAAAAGTTACATTCTCAATACCCCCAAATATGGGTATAATTACATGTCACTATTAAAAAATGTCTCTAAATATCTAGGTCCTCTCCATCCTCAGACAAAGGAGGATCAATGGCATGACGAAGCGCAATGCTTAGTAGCTTGTTAAGCTTTCGCACTGTCCTACTCTTTCATCTAGATGATCATAAGGTTTAATTTGAAGTTTCAAGGCTCTATTATAAGCCCTACACATTGCCCTAAGAGACTTGTTTTCTTTCTCTAACTTGAAAACATTCATATACAAATCATGCCTTTCCCCCTTGTAAACGTCTTATTTGACCAACATACCGGACAACACGGTCATGAATATCCTTAATTAACTTAGTATCGTAGGTCCCTTTTATCTCAGCTACCACTCTCTTACACCACTAAGAAATAACTGACTCCTTTAACCCAGTAGGAGGGTTATTCAAGTAAAAATACTTTTGGAGGGCTGAGGTCTTATGTACGGTTGCAACGCCGTGAGGTGGGATCCTATCATGATAGGAATATTTTTGTAGCAATATTCCCATGTCTCACACTTTGTATTGACATTATTTAAATCAATTTCCAAATCGACGATACGTTGGCGTAAACTCCTCAATTCATCCTCAAACTCGATAAAGGGTTTAGTCCTTATGTGTGCCTTCAATCCAAGAATAATCCTATCTTTATCTTCTAGCTGGTCTTTTAGAGCATTCATTCTCGCGTTAAAATACTTAATGGATAAATTCTGGAGTAAACTCTTCCTTCCTTGAGATATAGAGGAAATCTCTTTTGCCGGTAACATTTCACTCTGAGACAAGAAGGTTTCACGGTTATCTACCTACTCGCAAAAAAAAATAGCTATGATTATATCTTTTTCGATTTACAGAGAATAAAATTCCATTCTTGCATAAAAACTTTGTGTAAGTTAAATCTGAAACCAGTCTGCCATGACATACAGATCAAAAGGAGTTACAAAAGAATCACTGTCACTTAATTAATACATTTATCGTTTACATAACATCTCAGCATGTTTAGCCCTTAGATTCTATAGAATTGCCTCACGATCTTCACTCAAAAAGTTAAAAGAGAGTCGCGGGAATTCAGTATAAACACTCTTAAATTTCTCGAGAAAATGTTTTTTCTTGAAAGTATGAGTGGATGTCGTTAAAAACTCCTTTTTCAGTCTATAAGTCACACGTAATGCATCTTCATAATAAACAAATTCTGTCATGATGCAAACGAGCATATTAGAAGTCACATGTAGTAAATGGAACTCCATACAAGTTTTACATAGATTGTTGAATTAAGTTTACAAATATTCCCCTTGCTCTACATAAGAACGGTTAATTCCTTCTGTTTGTTATCTAATTCTGCTTAAGGCAGAGAACATTTTTTTTTGTATATTAGATATAATGACAGGAAATTAGTTTCAGTCAAATACTCAGAAAAAGAGAAAACGTTGCCAGAGAAAGAATTATACCCGAGAAAAAGGAACTTCAGAACCAACAGCTTTTTCACCTTCCTAAAGACCAGAAGGGTCACCTTCTTTAAACAAAGGAGATTCAAAATCAAGAACAACGCAAGAACCTCCTACCATAGGACTGCGCCTAACATAATCATGGGACACCTCGACACCCGGAAGTGTTTTTTTCCTGTCCCTATCATGTTTAGCCTGACGACCAGTGCCTCTTGAACCACCGCCATCATTGTTCCTACCATTATCAACAAAAGCAAAAGTCCCTCCTTCACCGGAATCATCAGAAAGACTTTCAGTATATATAAGGTCCTCAACTTTAGATTCACCCTTCTATGGTATCTCAACACCTCGTTCTCCTAACTTGATCCTTGCCATAACTCAATCCCTAACGAAAGGAGGAACTTTGGTGGTTCGGATCTCGAGAAGACTCTGAAGGTTGTCAGAAAGAAGGTGAAACAAAGCATCTTCATAATATTCAGTTTTAATATGCAGTAGATGAGCTTGCAAGAAGTTAGAAATCCTGCCTTCAGCTGCATAAATTATCTGCACAACACCAGAAAGCTTCTCATCCTATTTCTAAAGCTCCTCGGCATGAGTAACCACTTTTCTACTATTTGATGTTCTAAAGCCGGCACCTTGTCAGGGGTTGTGTCCTTAGTCTGTCTTTCCTTCTCTAAAGCCACCTCAGCATGTTCAAGGGAAGCTTCAACCTCTCACATTCATTGCTTAAAGCTTCGTTTGCCTCTCGAAGCCTAACGATTTCGGAGGCGGGGAAAGAAGAGATTGATTTAGGCAAGAGCCATCTTTTGTAAATCTAGAAAGATAGGAGCCTTCAGTACATAACCGCAACAAATTAAAAGTCAAGATTAAAAAGAAAAATAAAGTTTTGTATCTGAAGCTGTCGGATGATCAAACGCTAGTAGAAGTCCACCACATCTGAAGAAGAAGAAGAAGAAGGTAACGGGATATCAGAAGACCCCTGACAATAAATAGCAAGCTTTACAAAGTTAACAAAATCCGTTGAAGGATCGGGGGGCCTTGAAGGCTCTATGGACTGAGAAGTTGGAATTCGTGACGTAACATGTGCACCCGCTCCTGATGAACATGGAAGGGGTGACGACATGATACAACCCCCACTTTCCCTGCCAAAAATACCCTCGAAAATTGTAGAAATATAAAAATCTAGCTTTAGCTTCTTAGACGGAGGATCGACAGGTAACTCAGTCAACCTCTTAATATCAACAGCAGTGGATTGATTCAAGACATTTGTGAGGGCCAAGGCTTCCGAAGTCAAAGCTCCTAGTCAAATGAAAAATCAAAGAGAAATTTAAGAATATGAAGCTTGGATATTAAAGAGACTTCAATAGATAAACAGTTGAATTAGCAAAGCATAGCGAGAGACAAGGGGGTAGAGGAAGCGGACACGTCTGAACCTAATAATAAACGCTTAAAGCCTGGAAAACGAATAGGTTGACGCCCCAAAACCTTTTGTCCATCAGGAAGAAGATCATATTGACGCAACTTGTCCTTGGTTAGTAGAACAGATCGACCCTACGAAACTTCAAGTAGCTTCAAAATGAGCTCAGACACACGAGATTCACTTTCGGTTAAGGGAACTCTCTTAGAAGCAGGATCTAAAGAAAAACGACTAAAGTTAAGTCACAGATGGGAAAAGTAATCGCTCACAAAGGGTTAGAGGATTCACCATAGTTGGCAAATTTGCCTGAAATACCAACAGGGCATCTGATGAAGAAGATCCAGTCTTCCCAAAATATAGCCTTACCTGCACCATCACTAACAATCTTCCACAAAGGGATAGCATGGAATACAGGGAAGTCGGCATCTCTTGAAAAATGCACCATGTGTTAGATGAAATTAGGAGTAAGAGAAGCCTGATCCGACTCCAGTACAGGTATTTCAAGACATAGAAGCAGTGTGTAAGTGATTGGAAGGAGTTGGATAGGTGCAACCTCCAAATCCCGTAGAAGTCAAAATATGAAGGATGGAAAAGGAAAGAAGCACTTATGCCAGATATGCGCAGCTGAATACGTAAAATAACCTTCGGGAGGATTCATCTTGTTATCATAATAGGTAGCAGGAATAGCCTCCACGATATCCATTCAAAACCTGACGAGAATGGAGTTTACTTCGTCTTGTGAAGTAATAAGAGATTTCTTGGAGGTGAAAGATTTCCTCTTCCGAGAAAGGCCCCGAACACCAGTTTGTAATGGGCTGGTATTCCTTTTATCAGACATGGTTCTACCAGGTGATATAATTCCATGAATACGTATATTCATATCATACTCATTAGCATGCAATAGAGTGATAACACATAAACCTACCATTAATAAATGATCAAGATAGTGCATGTTAAAGTAATTTTAGATACTAGTTTAGATAAGACACACAATAAATGTCGCATTTGATGAGAAAAAATTGAACCCTTAGTGATAATAGGATCGATTTTTATTAAGGATAATGATAGGGAGAGTCAGAGGAAAAGGTAATGATTGGGCCGGAATCAAGCAACCATAAGTCATCACTAAAAACCTGGATGGCTCTAGGCACCAACAGAATTAATGGTGCCAATGGCACCATTTCTGTTACTTAATTGTGAGAATAGGCTCTCTTATGAAAATTGCATATCTTAAACCCTAAAATTAATATTTAGGGAAAAGGGGATATAAGCAACTCGCCATGAATTGTAATCCGGGTCATTGACATTCGAACAATTTATACCCTACACACATAACCTAGATAGTTTGGGCAGAGCATTTTGACTCCTACTTAGAGTCCAAATCATAAATATTTACCAGAGATTCAGACGATAAAATTCCCAAAATAAGCTTCAAGTCCTTAATGAACAAATAATCTGGTTCGAGAAATTAATGTTGCAGGTAAAAAGCAGAGAAGAAGAAGCGATGGTAATTATGCAAAGATTTACCTCAAATTTATACCATACAAACGAAGACCAATTAACGTTTCGAATCGAGGGAGATCAAAAGACGTAGAGCAGACGCTTAGGAAAAGACAAATGTTTGACATGGAAAGTCGAAAATACCCCTTCACTATGGGGGGATGTTACTACCAAAATTAACCCCGAAACAAGCTGACAGTGAAGGGGATCGGATGACCGCAAGCACATAGGAGTCCTCCAAAAGTCAGATTCAAACACTAAAAGGAACTCAAAAGCTACAGAATGCCAATAGCATCTATTCGGCAAGGCCTATCCGATAGGATCTATCCGGCAAGGGACCCGACAGAGTTATTCCGGTAGGGGGATCTTATAACGAAAGGTCATTTATGGCGGAAGCTGAGAAAGAGGAAGGCAAGAGCTCCACTAATTGAAACCCGGAAGGGCTATCGGTATTAGCCTGCTTAATATCGATACATCAAGAGGCGAAGACATCAAGAGTATTAATCCAAAAGCACATAGAGATTATCTGGAATAGGCTTCCAAAACATCAACTGCATAAACACTGAAAGGTTATATTGATAGACAACAGACAAATCGCCCGAAGCAACCTTCCGGAGGAAAAGGCTATACCTGGAAACTCCCCCGGGTGGTAAACCGGAACCCCAGACAGGATTCAAGCTATCCATACTAGTTTATTTAGCACAGACGCCAACAGTGGTTCCGAACTGGCAGTTATCTACATACATCATGAGGGCAAGCTCCTCTAAGTATTCACGGGAAGCCTACATCCAGAAGCTTATAACCGAGAGCATACAACCGAGAGCTCATATCAATCTCAAAGAAGCTCCAACTAACCGGAACCTTCATTACGGAAGCTATAATCAACACCATAAAGCGGTCGGAAGCTAAAACACCCGAGATCAAGGGAAAAAGCGGTCGATAGAGGCTCCTGTAGGCCTAATGGTCCAACAGCAGAAGGAGCCCTGGTTTCTCTATCAATAAGACCCCAGGGTTCACATGAGGACAATTTTTTTCATTTCTATTCTTGTACTCATTCTCTCTATAGTAAACCCTAATTCTTAGATCAATGTGGGGATTTCTTATATTCTACTCATGTATTCCAAGTCAAAGATCAATAAAGAGTGAATCAGCATTTATGATATTTTCATATGAGTTTATAATGTTACTTTCTTAGTTATCATTGCTACAACTTACTATTTGTTTCCTACATGAGCATGAACCCTTACCCGAATCTTTCCTCAAATCGGGTGAAATACCCCTTTCTACAAGCTTAGACCCTTCACCAAGCTTGGTGTAGAATCCCTTTCTACCATCCCTTAAATCCTTTGTAAAGGGTTGTAATTAGAGATCCTTCTCCCCAAGGTAACTGTTGGTCCTTGAATGGATTAAGTGTGATACTCACCCCATCGAGGGCAGAGTAACTATTCTTTCAGATTCCAAACCGTGATGTCTTGGAATGGTGAACTAACTCAAACTAGTGAAGGCTAAACAACCTATTTTTCCTTTAGGTCCACTTCCACAGACCTATCTCTGGTGTTGACAAAAAATATCGTTAACAGATCACATCAAATTGCATCGAATTCAAGGGGTTTCAGTGCTGTCTAGATTTGATCTCATTGAATATCAAATCTAGAAATTGGTGAGTGATAGATATCTCTCAAACTGAAGCTACGGATTGTATGGGTAAATTAGGATTATATTCATATGTTTCATGTTAAAATCACCTTTGATCCGATCATATATGTTTAACTCAGACCTAGAAACCCTAGGAAACCTAACTTGATTATATTAACCGGATAATTGATAGATTAATCATGCTTATACATATTTTTAGATCGAAATAATGCTAGATATTATGTTTATGATATGTTTATGCTATGTTTATGGATTGCTCATGTTTGTATGATCATTGCTATATGGATTGATGTTTGTTTTAATTGAATTGATTGCATTGCTTGAGTTATATGTTAGATTGTTTGTCGTAGAATCATAGGATTGAAGAACAGAGCAAATCATAGGTTCAGATGATCGGATTCAAAAGAAACTTAGTGGAGGCGCTCTAGAAGACAAGAAGACGGGGCACAAAAATTTTCATGTCCAGAAAATATATGGGCATGGGTTGACACGGACCCATGAGGAAGGGTCAAATGGCATTTATTTTAATGGTGTGGCTTTGTGTTGGTAAATCGAGGCTTCTGGCAAAATTTCAAGTCATTTGAAGTTAGTTTGTGATGGGTCGAAGGTTGATTTCCCGAGATGTGAATGGACTGGTAGAGGCTTCGAAAACGAGTGTCGAAAGGATAGGAAATCGTACTGGAGGAACAAGCTCAAGGCAGGGATGATCATGGGCCATTCACTTAGCCAATTTTGGCTAAGTGGATGGGTCGGCACCAACCCATGAGGGTGGGCCCGGGAGAGGTGAAATTTCGGGGGCTTGGTTGTCTTGGCTTCCTAAAGTTTCTAGTGAAGTTTGGATTGAAACGGACTTCAGAAGATTGATGCACAAATCAACGATGAATGGTGCTTCGATTGTGAACTCAGGCGGGAGTAGTCAAAGATAAGTTGATGCGATACTGGTCGTGGGATAGTATATGATACAGTATGATGATGGGTTAGCTCGGGTAGGAGTTAACCAGGGACGATAATGGAATTAGTTCAAGAGCCAACTTGACTAAAGAAGTGATGTCGCCAAAGGGAAAGGCTCAAAAATTTTAATGCACCAAGGAATCATTGGTTATTGAAGTGTTCTAGCGGACTCAAAGCAAGGATATCGTGGGGACGCCCATAAGGATCGAGTACCTTGGATCGCTTAGGTAGGAGTGGTCTAGTTGTCTCAAATAGGAGGCAAATATACGAGTCATGGTGGCATATGGTGTTTGGCTAGAACCATAATTTTCCACTATCCCTTTTGATCGGTGAAATGCAAGTTCGATGATTAATGAGTTCACGACTATAATCGGTGATGGCTAGGACATTGGATGTTATGGTTGATTTTGTGTTTTCTTCTCTATTTTCTCTAGGTAGGTCATCACTGTAGGATGTTGAAGAGAAGCAGAATTGGGGGTAGTCCTTTCCTATTTCTGATGTGACATATGATGAATAGTTTTCCTGTGTTTACTTGATAGATGTTAGAAAGATCGGAGGGTCGACCTGCCTATACTCATATTATCATGTATAATTGTTTGTTAGCTATTTTATCGCTCACTAAGGTTGTTGTTTGACTCAAGATTTTATGTTTCCTCTTATTACCTTGGGCTATTCACCAATTTGATGGTGGAGATGACTGAGTAGCAGGTAGCAGATTTGGTGTCGGTGTTGTTCTGCGGTGACGAGCAGGAGGCTAGCATACTATTACTACCTGCTATAATAATGATTTTACTATTTTCGATGTATGTTGATGTTATTGAGGCTCTGAAGGATGTAGCAAGGCATATTGCATTCATAGATTCTTGTATTGAGAAGCATTGTACCAAAGACTTTATGGTTTTATGGAAATTTGATTCTTCGTTAAGTTGTGCTTCATTACCATATCCTTTTGTATATTTTATAATCATACATTATCAATGCTCTGTGAGTTATATAATAGGTTATGTTTTCAAATTATTCTACCCTGTTGATTGTCCTGTATCGGTCTGGCATATCACACAACGCACTTTTCCTTAGTTTTGTGCTGGAGGTATGAGGCGGTCGTCACATTTGGTATGAGAGCTTTGGTTAATCGATTTTACCCAATGTTCGAGAATGTAAACACGTATGAGAGGCATAATTCTAATTTTATTTGGATGATTACTATATTATATACGCATATAGTATAGTGTAGTATAGTAGATTACTAAGCACATGAACACCAATGCAAATTTCTCTAATGTGAGTTGAATCTCATTTCAGATCAAGGATAATTTGACAAACTTCAAGACACATTGCTAGGAATGAGCCTGCGGCTGGAGAGGTAGGCGAGGGTAGCTAGTCGGTAGCTGCAGCTGCTATGCCTGATTATCCTACTATGTTCGAGGCCATGATGGCAATGATCATGAGAAAGATGCCCACTCCAGGAGCGGCTGTAGAACGATGTGTTCCTGTGCAAGCGCCTAGGGTTGTTAATTTTGCGAAGCTCTGCAAAGACTATGCTTCTCTAGGTTGCAAGCTGTTTATTGGGATAGAACCAATAGTTGAAGTTCAGAATTGGTTGGATACTTGTGTTCGGATTTTTGGAGACTTGGGAATCTGTGATGTAAATAAGTGAAAGCTTGCATCGAGGCAGATGCAAAATCGAGCGACGGATTGGTGGAACTCTATTACCTTGGAGACACCAGATGAAAAAATTACTTGGGATCAGTTTAGGACTAAGTTTGAGGAAAAGTTCATTTTTATGGTCCAGAAATCAATGTTTTCTAAGAAGTTTGTTGAGCTTAAGCAAGGAGGTCGACCAATGTCTGGGTATGTTACTGAGTTTGAAGCTTTATCCAAGTATGCTCGTTCGTATATCGAGACTTGTTACCAAAAGAACGAGAAATTTATTTTGGGATTAGATGGGAATATCGGAAAGCAACTGATCGGCCACGTTGATGAATCTTTTGAGAAGTTACTTAAAAAGACATTGAGGAAGGAAAGATTTTTACTCATAAGGTTAAGGCTGTTGTTGAGAATAAAAAGAAGGATTTGAAACCACAACAAGCTGGTGATAATAAGAAAAAGTGAAATGGTAAGAGGAAACAACAATAAGGAAAGAATGGACGGAAGAAGCCTAAAGTCAAGATTAATTGTTTTAGTTGTCAACATAAGGGCCATTATTCCAATGAGTGTAAGAACCCTAAGGTGGAGGGAAAGTGTTATAACTATGTTAAACCAAGGCGTGTAAGGAAGAATTATCCACAACTACCAAAGGATAAGCAGGTTATGAGAGTGTATGATTTGGATGTTATGTCATCTTCTTCGAGGGGTCCGACCATGGAGGAGAAAGGAAAGAATGTTGTGGTGCAAGGTACACTTTCTATTCAAGACGTTTTAGTTCGATTTTTGTTTGATACCGGAGCATAACATTCTTTTATTTGTAATGAGCTTGTTTGCAAATTAAGTTTAGAACATGAAATTGTTGATAGACCATTAGTTGAAACTAATCCAGTAGGGGGTTCGTCCAACCTTTGTATGCTTTGTCGCTGTCTCGTTTTATCGAGTCTTGGTTGCTCTTTTGTGTGTGATTGTTTTATTTTGACTTTCGCTGGGTTTTGAATTATTTTAGGTATAGACTGGCTCAAGAAGTACGCGACTATTGTTGATTGCGAAAGGCTTGAGGTGATAATCGGGAATGTGGAATGGTGAACGATGGTGATACGTTGTCTGCCAAAGGATGGAGTTCTGGTCAGCTTTTTATATTCGCTTGTGATTCCACGGGATGGGTTGTCATCGGTGTCAATCGTATAGGATATTTTTAATGTGTTTAATGAAGTCAGAGGGTTGCCGCCGTAGCAAGAGATTGAGTTTCGGATTGATTTAGTGGATAAAGCCAGAACTATTGTTATGCCTCTTAGGCGGATAGCGCCTAAGAACAACGAGAGTTAGGTTGCAAGTGAACAATCTTCTGAGTAAAGGATACATTCGAAGAAGTGTATCCGAGTGGGGTGCACCAGTTGTGTTTGCGATCAAGGCTGATGTATCATTGCGATTATGTGTGGATTATCGTGAACTGAGTAAGATGACTATGAAGAACAAGTACCCATTACGGAGAATCGATGACTTGTTTGATCAGCTTCACGAGGGAAAGGTGTTTTCCCAAATGGATTTGGCCACGGGATTTCACCAATTGAAAGTGGCTAAGGATAGTGTGCCAAAGACTGCTTTTAGGACACCGTCCGGATTTTATGAGTGGCTGGTGATGTCATTTGGATTGACTAACACGCCAACATATTTTGTGGATCTTATGAATTAAGTATTCAAAGATCAGTTGAACAAGTTCATGCTTGTGTTCGTGGATGACATATTAGTTAACTCTGGGAATGAGGAAGAACATAAGACACACTTGAGAATTGTTTTGGAAATTTTATGAAAACATCCGCTGAGGGCTAAGTTTTTGAAGTGTCACTTATGGAAGGAATAAGTAAGGTTTTTGGGTCATGTTGTGTCAGGACAAGGGATAGCGGTGGATTCCACTAAGGTTGCAGCAATCCAAGATTGGGATCGACCAAATAATGCGACGGATGATAGGAGTTTCCTTAGTTTAGCTGGATATTATTGACGATTTATCAAGGATTTCTCTAAGATAGCTGCACCATTAACAGGATTGAGAAACAAGAATCAAGTCTTCGCGCAGGATGCGAAGTGTGAGCAAGCCTTTGGAATTTTGAAGGAAAGATTGACAAGTGCTTCTTTGCTGACTATTCTAAATGGGAATGAAGAGATGGTAGTATATACCGATGCATGTAGCACTAGACTTAGAGCGGTGTTAATGCAGAAAGATAAAGTTGTAGCTTATGCAAGTCAACAACTGAAGCCGCATGAAATGAACTACCCGACTCATGATTTAGAGTTGGCGGCGATAGTATTTTCTCTGAAGATATTGAGGTAATATTTGTTGGGAGTTAAGTTCGAGTTGTTTATGGATCGCAAGTCGTTGAAGTGTAACGACAAGAAAAATCCCGATTTTAGTAATCGACACAAATACATGTCTTGTATCACGACAAATCAAGCATCAGAACATGACAGATCTGTAATAGAAAGAAGTTAGAGGGTGAGAAATAGAATGAAAGTTTGAATAGAAGAAAAAGAAGAATGAAACACAATAGAAACATATCCTACTTCTTTTTCTTCTATTCAAATTTTCTTTCTATTTCTCACCCTCTAACTTCTTTTTATTACTAATCTGTCAAGTTCTGATGCTTGATTTGTCGATATGTGATATAGGATATGTATTTGTGTCGATTACCCAGATCGGGATTTTTCGGGCAGTTACATGAAGTATCTCTTCTCCCAAAAGGATATGAATATTCGGCAACAGCGATGGTTAGAATTTTTGGCATCGTATGATTATGGAGTAGCTTGTACTACAAGAAAAGGTAACGCAGTGGCCGATACGTTAAGTAGAAGACATGCGAGTTTGAAAGCCATGTTCATAGAATGGAAGCATCTCAAGTATTTAGCCGTATTTGACTTTAGACCAAATTTTGTGTTAGAACACGAGATGTTAGCTAGCTTACTGATTAGACCAACTCTCGTCGAAAGGATGGGAAAAAGCCAAAAACGAGACGATAAGCTTATGGAAATCATTCAAAAGGTAGAGGTGAGAGTAGAACCATAGGAGGTTAAAGAATTCGAAGTCGATCGAGATGGTTGGCTTCGTAATAATGGGCGACTGGTTGTTCCTGACATAGATGGATTAAGAGATGAAGTTCTAAGGGAGTGTCATCACTTTAAATTGATGATACATCCAGGAGGTAATAAGATCTATTGAAATATGTAGCGAGTTTACTATTAGGAAGGTATGAAACGGGATGTCGGAAAATTTATCTCGAAGTGTATGAACTGCCAGTTGGTTAAAGTTGAGCAGAAGAAGTCGAGTGGGTTGCAACAACCATTAGAAGTTCCTACATGGAAATGAGAACAAATATCGATGGATTACCTAGAATAAGGGCGGGAAATGGTAGTATTTGGGTCATAGTGGATCACTTGACTAAAAGCGCAAGGTTTATTCATGTCGATTCAACTAGGACTACATTGAATTTGGCTGAATTATATCTTAAGTGGATAGTTCAATTCCACAATATTTTCGATTCATGACAACAAAATGGAGATTAATGAAGATCGTATCGAAGAGCTAAGTTCATGTATATATGATTATTTAATTGTGTTAGAAATGTGTTAAAATCTATCCTTACAGTATAACACAAATGAACGTATTTTTAAATATATTTTTTTGAAAATTACGTATTTTTAAATATATATATATATATATATATATGAATTTATGGTTGGAAAATAGCATTACTGGACTGGTTTCACCTAACCAGTCAACTGGTGAAAAACTGACCAGTCGACTGGTCAGGGATCCAGAGTCTAGTAACAGCTAGTTTCTTTTCATATTTAAATATATATACGATTTTCTAAGTTGACCAATCGGCTAGTGATTTTTCAACTAGTCGACTGATTAGGAAATAAAAGTCATTTTTGTGAAGAGTTGCTTTCTTTCATGAAGAGATTCCTCTTCATTTATGAACAGAAATGGATGCATTCTTTGCTGAAACTCTTCGTGAATGATTACTACTCTTCTACAATTATAAATACACCTCAAACATTATTTCCAAATCACCGATTCTTACTTATTCTATTTTCTGATTTACATCTCTATACTCACCGCATTCTAAAAGCTCTCCAAAATTCAAGTTACTTGTTGAAGTTTTGAAGTTATTTTATATCTCTTGATTCAACAAGCAACATACTTCCTTCAGTCTTCACATACACATCAAATACTTGAGGATAAGATTATAGGAAGGGTGTACTTAACCACTGGCTATTAAGTATTGATCCAAGAACTTGTTCACAAGTCAAAGCTCTTAGTAATTTTTGAAGTCCTGTGTGGGTGCTCAGGCAGGGACATCCTTGTTGGTGCTCAACAATATTGTGACCTATTCCTTCGAGTTAAGAGAGGGCGTATTAGTGAATTCCGAAGGGGAGCTTCGGGACTAGACGTAGGACGGGAAGTCCGAACCAGTATAAAATTCCTGGTGTCTTTACTTACTACTTTTTACTTGCTTATGATATATCTATATTGCTTAGATTTATTTTCATACCTGTTGTAGCTTAAAAAATTAGCTTGTCATATACAATTCCGCTATATCCATATAAAGATCCTACTTAAGTCACACACCGACTTTTCATTTGGTATCATAGCAAGGCCATCATTTAACCATAAAAATGTTATTTGATAGTTAGTTAATATGGATAATAACACTAGTACTAGCACTGATGCTAGATATACTGAAGGCCAATCTACTGCAAGACCACCATTTTTCAATGGCATGAATTATAGTTATTGGGCTACACGTATGAGAATATATATGCAAGCTAATAGTTTTGAAGCTTGGAACATTACACAAAAATAATATACACAACCTACTACACTATATAATGAATGGTCTAAATCCGAAAAAGCAGAGGCTACTGCCAATGCTAAAGCCATGAATATGTTGCATTGTGCGTTGAATAGAAATGAGTTTAACTGGGTTTGTATGTGCAACACAGCATATGAAATCTACCGAACACTCAAAGTAACTCATGAAGGAACTAGCAAGGTCAAACAAAGCAAGATATCCATGCTTAAAAACCAGATTCATAATTTTAGAATGAACGAGAATGAGTCTATAAATGACATGTACTCACGATTTCAAAATATTTATCAATCTCTATCAGGATTAGGAGAAAAATACTTTGATTTTGATATAGTTTCAAAAATATTAAATTCTTTGATGGATGAGTGGAAAAGAAAGGTTTTAGCTATTAAAGAGGCTAATGGTATTTCTGCCATGAAACCATAAGAGTTAATCGGTAATCTCATGTCCAATGAAGTAAATTTGCAGGCAAAGAAAGCACATGTCCAAGACAAAAAAAATTTAGCTTTCCATGCTGAGAAAGATGAGTCAGATTTTGATGAAAAAGACATTGCATTTGTAGCAAAGAATTTCAGAAAATCTCTAAAATATAGACATGGCCAAAGTAAGAATATGAAAAAGAATTCAACAAAAGAACCTAATCCAGCCTTGGTGGAATGTTTCAACTGTCACAAAACCGGACATTATCAAAAGAATTGTTCAGAATTAAAGAAGAATCGCAACAAAAAGGAGAAATAAAAAAAAACGAGCTTTCTCAGTCACTTGGGATAATTCAGATTCATCATCTTCTGATAGTGACAACTATAGTTACGATGAACAAGCAAATGTATGCTTCATGGCAAAAGATAATGAGGTTAGTGATTTTACTTATGATGAATTAATGTAAATTAATACAGAAGTTTTAGAATCCTGAAATAATTTAAAAGGAAGTATAAACAAGCAAATGAAGATAGAAAAAGAGCAGAATTTGAAAGAGACTTGTTAAAAGATGAAAAAGAGATTTTAGAAGATGAGATTAGAAAATTACAAGAATCTTTATCAGTTGCAAATTCCCAGTTTCTATGTTGAGTCAATAAACTATGACTCAAAAGGATAAAAATGATATACTAGTTTTTGAGAATCATGACTTGAATACTAGTGTTAAAGTTGTAGAATTAGAAATTTCTAGTCTAAAAGTTAAATTAGATAATATTTCCAAGAATGTTAATAATTTTAATAAAGGTAGAGAAAATTTATCTAAGATATTAGAAAATTCTTAACCGGTTTCTAGTAAAAAAGGACTAGGATATGTTCAAAAAGTTAATACTAAAAAGAAATCTAGTATTAAAAAACAGGATATTTCTACTAAGTAGAATTATACTAAAAATATTAGTATATGGGTTCCAAAAACCAATAATATTCTGATTAGAAATAAATATTTTAAGAATTTCTTAGATACTGTTCACAACAATATTAATTATATTTTCAAAAAGGACTCTGAATCCTTTTGGGTTTGGTTTCCTAAGATTTAACCCATAGGACCCTAACGGAGGAAGTGGGTACCAATAAATTCTGTATTATTTTTTGCAGGTCCCACTCAACAAAACAGAGGAAAATGGATACTCGACAGTGGTTGCTCAAAACACATGACAGGAGATAAAGAGATGTTAACCAATATTACCTATTCAAAAAGAGGAACTGTCACACCTGGAGATAACTCCAAAGGATATATCATCGGCAAAGGCGATGTGAGCAATTATGGTATATCTACTTCACCTCTTATTTCTGATATTTTATTAGTTAAAAACTTAAAACATAATTTGTTAAACATTAGTCAATCACGTGATAAAGGTTTTAAAATATCGTTTTACGAAAATAAACGTAGTGTATTAGATTCGAATCAATATCTTATTTTTAAGGGAAACAGAGATAAGAATATTTATATTTTGAATATGGCAGTTAATAATAATAATCCAAGTATGTGTTTATTAGACAAAGATAATGATCCTTGGTTATGGCACAACCGATTTTTTCATATTAACTTTAAAATGATAAACAAGATTTCTAAAAATGAACTTGCAAGAGGTTTACCCAAAATAAAATTCAAAACTGAAAATTTGTGCAATGCTTCTCAACATGGAAAGTTAACTAAATCCTCTTTTAAATCTAAAAAGGTTATATCAACATTACAACCGCTTGAATTACTACATATGGATCTGTTCGGACCAACTCAGGTTCAGTCCATAAACCATAGTAGATATGTGTTTGTAATTGTTGATGACTTTTCAAGATATACTTGACTATGTTTCTAAAGAATAAAAGTGACACATTTGATCTCTTTAAAACTTTTGTCACACAAATTCAAAATTTGACGGATTTAAAAAAAAAAATATGAAGTGACCATGGAGGAGAATTTGAAAATGAGAATTTTGATTTATTTTGTCAAAAGAAAGAATTTTTCATAATTTCTCTTTTCCTAGAACTCCACAACAAAATGGAGTTGTAGAACGTAAAAATAGAACTTTACAAGAACGTGCCAGAACGCTATTAAATGGAAGTACGCTGCCAAAACATTTTTGGGCTGAAGCAGTTGCAATAGCCTGTTATATTTTGAATCGTGTCTCCATTCGACCTCTCACTAAAAACACTGCATACGAATTTTTTACTAGAAGAAAGCCAAATATTTCGTATTTTAAAGTTTTTGGTTAAAAACGCTTTATTTAAATTATAATAGATCGGCTTGGAAATTTTAATTCAAGATCCAATGAAAGAATATTTATCGGATATTCTGAGCGTAGCAAAGTTTATCGTATTTACAATAAGATAACCAGTAAAATAGAAGAATCACTTCATGTTTCATTTAACGAAAATTTTATTCAAAATTCTTTTAATTTAGATATTGTGAAAAGCAATTCTTCTCATAACGATGATATTCAAACATGTAGAGAAGATGAAAACATTGTTCATGAAAATACAGAAAACAATGTTATAGAAAATCAAGAGATATGAAATAACTTGAAAGATTCAACAAGTAACTTGAATTTTAGAGAGCATTTAGAATACGATGAGTATAGAGATGTAAATCAGAATTTATAATAGAATAAGCAAGAATTAGTGATTTGGAAATAATGTTTGAAGTGTATTTATAATTGTAGAAGACTAGTAATCTTTCACGAAGAGTTTCAACAAAGAATTGCATCCATTTCTGTTCATAAATGAAGAGGAATCTCTTCATGAAAGAAAGCAACTCTTCACAAAAATGACTGTTATTTCCTGGTCAGTCGACATATTGAAAAATCGCTAGTCGATTGGTCAATTGAGAAAATGAAGTATCTTTTAGGAAGAATGTGGACAGCGATATCATGCTTACTTGCATCTTCTGGACATGCTACGGATTCAGAGAAAAGGCCTATATCTCCAATTAATTGGACATCTTCAGAAAGCACGAAATCCGATGAAATCTAGTTCACTTTTTTATTCTTAAGTAGTAAGTTTTATAATATGTTTTCTTTGCAAGCTTTTAATTTTGAACGTTTGTGGGATTTATTTTGAATAATCCTGGGTTATTTTGTTTAGTATTTTTGGTTTGTAGAACTTCTAAAAGGCTTGTACTAAATGCCTTTATCTTTTTCTTTGGTTATGTTAAAACTGTTTGCTTGTTAAATAATATATATTATTATCTATACATGATTGTGTCCTCGTTATGTAAATCTATGTTTGTCTCATAGCATGTATTCTTTTTTATCGATGACAAAGCGGGAGAATAGTGTATCAATTCGATTGGTTAATGCTTATATATCAAATATATATATGTTGTATGCTAACATATTGTTATAGGAAGTCACACGGTAAGTATATACTATATTATTATCAACGAATAAAATGTTGCAGAGTTTCAGGAGGAGATAAATATATGTACAAGCATACATTCAGTGAGAGCAATTCAATATTTCAACAGAATGCGAGATGTTGCCATCAATCAAAAAAGGGGGAGAATGTTGATTCACAATATTTTCGATTCCAACAAAATGGAGATTAACGAAGATCATATCAAAGAGCTAAGTTCATGTATATATGATTATTTAGTTGTGTTAGAAATGTGTTAAAATCTATCCTCACAGTATAACACAAATGCATGTATTTTTAAATATATATATACACACACGCGCGCACACACACGTAAATATATATATATATATATATATATGAATTTATGGTTAGAAAATAGCATTACTGGACTGGTTTCACCTAACCAGTCGACTGGTAAAAACAGACCAGTCGACTGGTCAGGGATCCAGACTCCAGTAACGGCTAATTTCTTTTCATATTTAAACATATATATAATTTTCTCAGTTGACCAGCCAACGAATGATTTTTCTACCAGTCAACTGATCAGGAAATAACAGTCATTTTTGTGAAGAGTTGCTTTCTTTCATGAAGAGATTTCTCTTCATTTATGAACATAAATGGATGCAATTCTTTGCTGAAACTCTTCGTGAATAATTACTACTCTTCTACAATTATAAATACATCACCGATTCTTACTTATTGTATTCTAATTTCTGATTTACATCTCTATGCTCACCGCATTCTAAAAGCTCTCTAAAATTCAAGTTACTTGTTGAATCTTTGAAGTTATTTCATGTCTCTTGATTCAACAAGCAACATACTTCCTTAAATCTTCACATACACATCAAATACTTGAGGATAAGATTATAGGAAGGGTGTACATAACCGTTGGCTATTCAGTGTTAAAACAAGAACACATTCAGAAGTCAAAACTCTTTTGTAATTTGTGAAGTCCTGTGTGGGTACTCAGGCGCGGATATCCTTGTTGGTACTCAGGTGCATTGTGACCTATTCCCCTGGGTTAAGAGAGGGCATGTTAGTGAATTCCGAAGAGGAGCTTCAGGACTGGACATAGAACGGGAATTCCGAACCAATATAAAATTCCTGGTGTCTTTACTTACTGCTTTTTACTTGCTTGTGATATGTCTATATTGCTTAGATTTATTTGCATAACTATTGTAGCTTATAAGTAAGCTTGTAATATACAATTCTATTCTATCCATATAAAGATCCTACTTAAGTCACACACCGACTTTTCACTTTTTACCAGTGGATTCTGGAAGAGTTTACAAGAGACGTTGGGAACCGAGCTATGTATGAGTACGACTTATCATCCCCAAATAGACGGTCAAACTAAAAGGGTGAATCGAGTATTATAAGACCTTCTTAGAGCTTGTGTGTTAGATTTTGGAGGATCATGGGAATACAATCTGCGTTTAGTTGGGTTTGCTTATAACAACAGTTATCTGTTGAGTATTGGAATGGCAACGTGTGAGGCGTTGTACACCAGGCCGTGTAACTCCCCATCTTGTTGGTTAGAAACTGGAGAGAAGTTGGTACTTGGGCCTGAGATGATAAGAGAAACTACGGATAATACTGAAGTCATTTGATAATGAATGAAGGCATCCCAATATCGTCAGAAAAGTTATGCTAATAAGCGATGGAAAGATTTGGAATTCTCGGTCGAAGATTTAATATTTGTTAAGGTTTCACCTCTACGGAATGTTATTCGTTTTGGGAAGAAAGGAAAGTTTGCATCAAGGTTTTTTGGGCCGTTTCCGATTGTTGAGCATATTAGAAAGCTCGCTTATAGATTGGATTTACCTAAGAAGATGGCGAGTGTGCATAACGTATTTCATCTATCGTTTCTACAGAAGTTTGTTCACAACTTGAATGTTGTGGTGTCTCCGGATTAGCTTGAAGATTTTGAAGTCTAGCCCGAAATTTCTAAGCCTCGTAAGTCGCTTCACGTCGTAGGGAAAGACATAAAACAGCTTATGAGGAAGGTTGTTAAGCTAGCCAAGGAACAATGGAGTTAGAACGATGACAGTTGTATGTATAAACAGAAGAGAGTATGAAGTCGACCCATCCAGAACTCTTCGAGTGGTACGGCCCATATATCGTATCTTACTTATGCCAATGTGCCTTGCATTATTATAATTCCACATGCTAGGATAAGATTATGATTACATGGATGGTTGTATGCTAGATTGTATGGTAGATTAACTACTCGTGGATGGTAAGCGTGCAGGATATCATGTTTGCTTGGGATTTCGAAGGCAAAATTCCTAAAGGGGGAGGGGCAGAATGTAACGACCCATATTTTACCTATTGAGCTATCGTAATATAATTATATTTTATTCTCCACTGGTCGGATCATTCTCAGGTTTTTATGTATTGTACATGAGGGTGTGAGATGTCCACGATTTTTACCAAATTCGATTATGACTATTTTGTCCTTTTGTTTACAGTTTGGGCCATAAATTTTGATAGAAATCGAGTCAGGTGCTGAGATCGATTCCATCAAATCGAGATGGTTGTTTGCGATTTCGTAGAGTGGTCACATTAAGAAATTGGTTCAGCAGTTTGGGAGGAATCGCTGTTTTAAGTTTCAACTTGTGTTTAGGCAGACTGATCAGCAGCTAATGGGCTGGTTGGCCAAACCCATTAGACCTATGACCAATAGATATAAGTAGGGGGACTTGGGGAGAGAATTAAGGTTACTCTCTTCATTTTAAACTTCAGGTTTGGCGACTGTGATTCTCCGATTCAACCTCAAACCCTATTTCTCTAGTCTTTTCATACAAATTCATCGTATAATACGTCTAGAAGACAGACCATCATCAGAGTAAGGTAGATCATCATAAAAGGGGATTAGATCACATCAAATTACATCGAATTCAATGGATTTCAGTGTTGTCCAGATCCGAACTCATTGAATCTACATCAAATCTAGAAATTGGTGAGTGATTGATATCTCTCACACAGAAGCTACAGATTGTACCGGTAAATTAGGATTATATTCATATGTTTCATGCTAAAATCACCATAGATCTGATCATATATGTTTAACTCAGACCTAGAAACCCTAGGAAACCTAACTTTATCATATTAACCGGATAATTAATAGACTAATCATGCTTATACATATATTTAGAACCAAATCATGCTAGATCTTATGTTTATGCTATATTTATGGATTGCTCATGTTTGTACGATCACTGCTGTATAGATTGATGTTTGTTTTGATTGAGCTATTTGCATTGCTTGAGTTGTATGTTGGATTGTTTGTCGTCGAATCATAGGATTGAAGAACAGAGCAAATCGGAGGTTCATATGATCGGATTCAGACGAAACTAGGCGGAGGCGCTCTGGAAGACAAGAAGATGGAGCACAAAAATTTTCATGTCGAAAAAAGCTAAGGGAATGGGTCAGCATCGACCCATGAGGAAGGGTTGAATGGCGGCAATTTTGATGGCGTGGATCTATGTTGGTAAATCGGGGCTTCTGAGCAAATTTCAAGTCATTTGGAGTTGGTTTGCAATAGGTCTAAGTTTGATTTCTTGAGATGTAAATGGACCGGCAGAAGCTTTAAAAACGAGCGTCGAAATGATTGGAGATCGGACCGAAGAACATGCTTGAGGCAAGGATGATCGTAGGCTAACCACTTAGCCGATTTTGGCTAAGTGGATGGGTCGACACCGACCCATGAGGGTGGGCCCAGGAGAGGTGAAATTTTGGGGGGCTTGGTTGTCTTTGCTTCCTGAAGTTGCTAATAAAGTTTGGATTGAAACGGACTTTAGAAGATTGGTGCATAACTCAAAGATGAATGGTGTTTCGATTGCGAACTCAGGCAGGAGTGGCCTAAGCTAATTTTATGCGATACTGGTCGTGGGATGGTATACGATACAGTTCGATGGTGGGTTGTGTAACACCCCACCTCCGTTAAGGTCACTCACAAAGGGAATGCCTTAACTTTGGTGGAGCATTTTAGTAAACAGAACAGAAACTTACAAGACAGATAAAATAGTACTTGAATTTTTTTAACTTTATTACAACGGAAACAGAAATCAATATGGTTACATCCTTTCAAATCTCAGAATTCAAGTACAAAATATCAGTCTTGTACAAAAGCCTTCAAAATGCATGGTTTAAAATCATAATCCCCATAGAACGGAAGCTATACAGAGTCAAGCCATACTTTAAGCACTTCAAGCAAAGAGAAATCCGGATCAAGCTAAAGTATTCCCTCCTTGGATAAACTTGGGGGGGGGGGGAACGGAAGAAAGGAGGCGAAACAACAAGGGTCAGACAAAAAGTCTGGCAAGTCCAGTGACTTTCAGCATATGAACAGATAATAATAATATGACATGAACATAAAACTGGATGAGAGATAACTGTAACAGGTGTAGCAGATATAACAAAAGAACAGAATGACATAAACTATTGCTTTACACTTCTCTGCACTAATACTAGTATAATAGAATTAGGTGTCACCCTAATGTCTAAACTGAAGCAGGAACGGGTACAGAATAATTTAACAGAAGCAGAATGCTAATAATGGGCCTTTACTACCCGATCAGAAACAGACAGAAGCAGAAACAGATTAATCCCTACGGAAACAGAATGTAGAATTAGGTGTACACTAGTAATGGGCCTTTACCACCCGAACAGACGGTACCACACAGAAATAGACAGGTGTTACCACCCAACAGAAACAGACGGTACCAACAGAAACAGACAGAACTAAGTGTACCCTAAAACCCTACCCCAAGCGATCGGCTCCCTAATACATAAATATCCTGTGTCGGCCCCACAGTAAGGTGTATCACTCCCTAAAGTGACAACCAATTGGCACAGACCTATTTACAGATGTCACGGCGTCTTACATCCTCAGAGGCAGACCGGGATCCATGCACGCACATGACCCGGTTGGAATGCACCATCAACACCCCTCGCCATTATCAGAATGAACCACTTATAATTAGTTCAGTAAGCGTGCCCGGACCCTACCTACTGTTGGGTCAAAGTTTTGATACCAGAAAGGGTTACTGACTAATATGGGTCCCAAACAACAGATGACACAAGTAATTCCCCTCCTAACCTTGTGTCCCCAGACTAACAGATCTCAGATTAACTTGTTTACAAATTCAGACATACAGAATTCAGATTTACTAGTTCACATATTAAGTTAACAAGTTTTCAGACTAACAGATCAGATGTACAGATTTTTCAGATTTGTCTAACTTTGTATTGGGCCTACAGATTCATGGACGGGTTTACTACACCTATTAATCCAGTTGGTTTAACCCTATTTTCCCCAATACGTTTTAGACGTCCTTCTTATCTTAGATTTGCATTAATTATTAATGCCTAGACCTCTCACATTAGGTCGCTAGCTTGTGGCCGCTGGATGGGCCGGGCGGTTCCGGGCAGACTTTTGCCACAAGCCAGACCTAACCTCGTGTCTTAAGCAGGTTATGACTAACTTCTCACATTAGAACCTATTGTTTGCGGCCACTGGATGTGCCGGGCGGTTCCGGGCAGAATTACGCCGCAAACTCATTCTAACCTCGAGTTAGTCACGTTTATCTTTGCGGCCAATTACTTAATAATTTACCGTTTATGCGCACGCCCAATATATATGCCAATTCAGATTATATCAATAACAGGATGATTATATCAACACAGCAGATAACAGATTTTAGCAGATAGCAGATTTTCCAGATTATATGACTTAACGGATTTAACAGATTTAGTAACTTAGCAGATTTTGGCATATAACAGGTTAGGCATTTAAACAAATAAATTTAACAGATTTAGGCATTTTCAACAGACTTAGCAAATGACAGATTTGGCAGATGAACAAATCTAGCAGACTAGGCAGTAGAGCAGAACTAGCAGATTAAGCAATATAACAGAACTAGCAGATTAGGCAATGTAACACAACTAGCAAATTAGGCAAATATAACAAATTTACTTATTTCTTAAAGTTTCATACCTTGCCTAATTATAAACCTTGCCTAAGTTCATGTGCATAAATAATAGTCTTGATTCACAATATTATCATATACCCTATGTTTGTATTAAATTTACATAGCACAGATTATGGTCATGAATTTACCATATATCATATGTTCCAAATTTTTATTAAACTTGTATAGTACAGAAGATCCATATAATTTATATCAAATATAGCCATAGATTACTATGCGTGTCATATATCCCAAAGGTCTCTTACTTAGGTGTTTATTTACATTAATAGATATCCTACTTTCATGTAAATCTTTATACCTAGGCCATATTCCCTTTATCTCAAATTATATGTTCAATACAGTCTACATTTATGTCCAATTATATAACTTTTTATGTCGTGTCCACAAATCATATGTTCAATACCTTTTTATGTTATAAACATAACATGTCAAATCATCTCAGATTTATGTTCTAGCTACAGTCCATGTTCTTTCCTCAAATCAGTCACCTATTGGCCATGCAAAATTCATGCATCATTCATTTTACTTTCCCAAACAATTTAGCGTAGGTTAATCTCTTATGAGATTGGCTCAGGCTCGTGGTAGCCTGGCTATAAAACAGAAAGAGGAAAGAGGTACAGAATAAAACAGATCAGATCAGAACGAAACAGGTATAACCTCAGATTCAGATTTAGAGTTCATGTCACAATCAAAATTAACGTTTATATCGGAAAGTAACTGCACTTGCCTTAATTGGATTAAAGAAAGAACTCTAGTTGTTGTAGAACCGTTGCAGAAGCTCTAATCTCTTATTGAATTTAGGTTGATGTTGATGGTCTTCTAGTTTTGATTTCAGCAGAGTAGCAACGCCATTTTTATTTTTAATTTAGAACAGAGGCAGAGTAGAAGCAGAATAGAATTGTGTGCAGAGAAGGCTGGGTTTGGGGCTGTTTAAATAGGTTTAGGCAGACGAATCTAGACAGAAAACGAGACCAGATACATCAGAACGCACCCAGGCAGAAAAGCAGATTCGGGAGGCAGGTCGACCCCCAGGTCGACACTATGGTCGACTCTAGGGTCGACCCCTGGGGCCAGGTCGACTCTAGGGTCGACCCCCTGGGGGCAGGTCGACTCTAGGGTCGACTCCCCAGTCGACCTGGTCTGTGCTATTTAATTTTTTTTTTGAACTTTGGGAGGCCATAACTTGGTCATACGGACTCCGATTTACGAAATTTCGGACTCTATTTCGCGTATTTTTCCGAGACGAACGCAATGGCACAGCCTGTTTCCCTTGATTCTGATTTTATATTTTAATTATACTCAGATTTGTAATTCTTAAGTTCACAGAAAATACGGGGTGTTACATTCTCCCCTCCTTAAAGGATTTCGTCCCCGAAATCTTCAAGTTAAGAAGAATGTGTCCTACCATCCAATCACTCATCTACTCAGTCATCATCCACAAGCATCCATTGTCCTTAGAAATTTCTAGTGCTGTATGAACATTTGCAAAAGTGTGTGTATATGTTCCTTATCTAATGCAAAGATCAGGCGGTCTGCTGATTCAGTTGACCTCCTTAATGCGAATTATGTCAGTGCCATGAATCCAATATGTATGCAATTTTCCTATTTGATACATATCATTTCTATATGAGTGCACAACCATCCACTCATATGCAACATCCATGTGCTGATTCAACCATTTTGCATCCATAAAAATTTGAAATGCTCACACATCCATATGCAGTATGAGAGTGTTTTCGAGCCGATCTAGTGCCTAGTGTGTGTATATGCATCCACGAGCAACCACTAGCAACCACTTGCATCCACTTGCAACCATCAACCATAACATGTCTCCAACACATGTTTACACCCATTAGGATTCCTATCTATAAGTTGAACACTCGATCGACAGGATACAGTCGAGTGATGGAGCGAGTACAGATAAAACAAAAACTTGATTCCTATCAGACATTGGTTGAGAAAATAATTCCCCTAAGTGTCAACCCCGAAGACCGAAATCAACATCAGATTGACACCCAGACGGTTACCCTCTTTAGACAATGTCAAAACTGGAAATCTTATCAGAAGTATTCAGATATTTACAGACTACTGGTACAGATCAGGTTCCCTAATGATTCTCCGGAAGCTAAGCATGATAAAATCATATCCCACAAAAACTCAGAATATATGCGTCATATTTGACGCCTAACACAGATATCCCTCAAAACTTAACTTAAAACAGATGAGTCATACCCTTTATGGGTCTGAGTCTACAGCAGAATCAGAAACAATACTAGTATTCAAGTGCAGAGTATCAAGTACAGAATCAGAAAGAGTCTTAACTCCATAACCAGATAAGAAAATTAAACCTTCTACAGAAATTTTCCCTATTTCTATCCTATCCACTAGCCTTGAGAGTGTTTGCCTGCCCTCCAGAAGTTGGTCCTGTCCTCTGTCCTTGCCTTCGTTTCTTCGGGCAATCCCTAGTAAAGTGCCCCATCTCACCACAGTTGAAGCAAGCACCCTCCCCTTCCTCTTTCGGTAATCCTTATTCAGATGAGTCGAGCTTCCATAAGTAAAACACTTTCCTCCTCCTTATCTTCAAACTTTCCTTCCTTCTTTTGTGTTTCCCTTTTTTCCTCCATTGTGAACTAAGTCTATATGAGTTTCTCACCTTTGGGTTGTGCTCCTTAGCCAAACCTCATCATTCTCATCTTTACTATCCTTGTGTAACACGTTGACCAATCCCTCGAAAGCTGCCTCCATCGCCCGAAAAAATCCTTCAAAGCTCTAAAGAAAACTAGCCGCAGGTGAAACTACTACAGCTATCGATGGAAGTCGGGCACTACTTTGCCCTTCGACGAGGTTACCTCCCAGAAAGCCGGGAGCCCCAGAGACTCAAGAAAGAAGGAAACAAGGATTCAAGCAGAGGATCAAAAGAAAGATATATGGCTTAGGGGACTATGTTTTTCAAAATAAGCTTTACTTTTGAAAATACTTCCTTTTCAAAACCTTTTTGAAAATAGTTTTCAAAAATTCTTTATCAAATCCGGTAACCTTCAGCTTTGATACCAAGTGTAACACCCCACCTCCGTTAAGGTCACTCACAAAGGGAATGCCTTAACTTTGGTGGAGCATTTTAGTAAACAGAACATAAACTTACAAGACAGATAAAACAGTACTTGAAAATTTTTAACTTTATTACAGCGGAAACAGAAATCAATATGGTTACATCCTTTCAAATCTCAGAATTCAAGTACAAAATATCAGTCTTGTACAAAAGCCTTCAAAATGCATGGTTTAAAATCATAATCCCCATAGAATGGAAGCTATACAGAGCCAAGCCATACTTTAAGCACTTCAAGCAAAGAGAAATCCGGATCAAGCTAAAGTATTCCCTCCTTGGATAACCTTGGGGGGGGGGGAACGGAAGAAAGGAGGCGAAACAACAAGGGTCAGACAAAAAGTCTGGCAAGTCCAGTGACTTTCAGCATATGAACAGATAATAATAATATGACATGAACATAAAACTGGATGAGAGATAACTGTAACAGGTGTAGCAGATATAACAGAAGAACAGAATGACATAAACTATTGCTTTACACTTTTTTTGCACTAATACTAGTATAACAGAATTAGGTGTCACCCAAATGTCTAAACTGAAGCAGGAACGGGTACAGAATAATTTAACAGAAACAGAATGCTAATAATGGGCCTTTACTACCCGATCAGAAACAGACAGAAGCAGAAACAGATTAATCCCTACGGAAACAGAATGTAGAATTAGGTGTACACTAGTAATGGGCCTTTACCACCCGAACAGACGGTACCACACAGAAACAGACAGGTGTTACCACCCAACAGAAACAGACGGTACCAACAGAAACAGACAGAACTAAGTGTACCCTAAAACCCTACCCCAAGAGATCGGCTCCCTAATACATAAATATCCTGTGTCGGCCCCACAGTAGGGTGTATCACTCCCTAAAGTGACAACCAATTGGCACAGACCTATTTACAGATGTCACGGCGTCTTACATCCTCAGAGGCAGACCGGGATCCATGCACGCACATGACCCGGTTGGAACGCACCATCAACACCCCTCGCCATTATCAGAATGAACCACTTATAATTAGTTCAGTAAGCGTGCCCGGACCCTACCTACTGTTGGGTCAAAGTTTTGATACCAGAAAGGGTTACTGACTAATATGGGTCCCAAACAACAGATGACACAAGTAATTCCCCTCCTAACCTTGTATCCCCAGACTAACAGATCTCAGATTAACTTGTTTACAAGTTCAGACATACAGAATTCAGATTTACTAGTTCATAGATTAAGTTAACAAGTTTCCAGACTAACAGATCAGATGTACAGATTTTTCAGATTTGTCTAACTTTGTATTGGGCCTACAGATTCATGGACGGGTTTACTACACCTATTAATCCAGTTGGTTTAACCCTATTTCCCCCAATACGTTTTAGACGTCCGTCTTATCTTAGATTTGCATTAATTAATTATTAATGCCTAGACCTCTCACATTAGGTCGCTAGCTTGTGGCCGCTGGATGGGCCGGGCGGTTCCGGGCAGACTTCTGCCACAAGCCAGACCTAACCTCGTGTCTTAAGCAGGTTATGACTAACTTCTCACATTAGAACCTATTGTTTGCGGCCACTGGATGTGCCGGGCGGTTCCGGGCAGAATTACGCCGCAAACTCATTCTAACCTCGGGTTAGTCACGTTTATCTTTGCGGCCAATTACTTAATAATTTACCGTTTATGCGCACGCCCAATATATATGCCAATTCAGATTATATCAATAACAGGATGATTATATCAACACAGCAGATAACAGATTTTAGCAGATAACAGATTTTCCAGATTATATGACTTAACGGATTTAACAAATTTAGCAACTTAGCAGATTTTGGCATATAACAGGTTAGGCATTTAAACAAATAAATTTAATAGATTTAAGGCATTTTCAACAGACTTAGTAAATGACAGATTTGGCAGATGAACAAATCTAGCAGACTAGGCAGTAGAGCAGAACTAGCAGATTAAGCAATATAACAGAACTAGCAGATTAGGCAATGTAACACAACTAGCAAATTAGGCAAATATAACAAATTTACTTATTTCTTAAAGTTTCATACCTTGCCTAATTATAAACCTTGCCTAAGTTCACGTGCATAAATAATAGTCTTGATTCACAATATTATCATATACCCTATGTTTGTATTAAATTTACAAAGCACAGATTATGGTCATGAATTTACCATATATCATATGTTCCAAATTTTTATTAAACTTGCATAGTACAGAAGATCCATATAATTTATATCAAATATAGCCATAGATTACTATGCGTGTCATATATCCCAAAGGTCCCTTACTTAGGTGTTTATTTACATTAATAGATATCCTACTTTCATGTAAATCTTTATACCTAGGCCATATTCCTTTTATCTCAAATTATATGTTCAATACAGTCTACATTTATGTCCAATTATATAACTTTTAATGTCGTGTCCACAAATCATATGTTCAATACCTTTTTATGTTATAAACATAACATGTCAAATCATCTCAGATTTATGTTCTAGCTACAGTCCATGTTCTTTCCTCAAATCAGTCACCTATTGGCCATGCAAAATTCATGCATCATTCATTTTACTTTCCCAAACAATTTAGCGTAGGTTAATCTCTTATGAGATTGGCTCAGGATCGTGGTAGCCTGGCTATAAAACAGAAAGAGGAAAGAGGTACAGAATAAAACAGATCAGATCAGAACAAAACAGGTATAACCTCAGATTCATATTTAGAGTTCATGTCACAATCAAAATTAACGTTTATATCGGAAAGTAACTGCACTTGCCTTAATTGGATTAAAGAAAGAAATCTAGTTATTGTAGAACCGTTGCAGAAGCTCTAATCTCTTATTGAATTTAGGTTGATGTTGATGGTCTTCTAGTTTTGATTTCAACAGAGTAGCAACGCCATTTTTATTTTTAATTTAGAACAGAGGCAGAGTAGAAGTAGAATAGAATTGTGTGCAGAGAAGGCTGGGTTTGGGGCTGTTTAAATAGGTTTAGGCAGACGAATCTAGACAGAAAACGAGACCAGATACATCAGAACGCACCCAGGCAGAAAAGCAGATTCGGGAGGCAGGTCGACCCCCAGGTCGACACTAGGGTCGACTCTAGGGTCGACCCCCTGGGGGCAGGTCGACTCTAGGGTCGACTCTAGGGTCGACCCCCTCGGGGCAGGTCGACTCTAGGGTCGACCCCCTGGGGGCAGGTCGACTCTAGGGTCGACCCCCTGGGGGCAGGTCGACTCTAGGGTCGACATGGTCTGTGCTGTTTATTTTTTTTTTGAACTTTGGGAGGCCATAACTTGGTCATACGAACTCCGATTTACGAAATTTCGGACTCTATTTCGCGTATTTTTCCGAGACGAACGCAATGGCACAGCCCGTTTCCCTTGATTCTGATTTTATATTTTAATTATCTCAGATTTGTAATTCTTAAGTTCACAGAAAATACGGGGTGTTACAGGTTGGCTCAGGTAGGAGTTAACCCGGAATGATAGTGGAAATAGTTTAGGTTGCTTGACTAAAGAAGTGATGTCTCCAAGGGGAATGGCTCAACAAATTTATTGCGCCAAGGAATCATTAGTTATGAAGTGTTTTAGCTAGGCCTGTCAACGGATGCAGTCGGATACGAATAGTACTATATCCGAATCCGTATTCGAAAAAAAATCAATGTCCAAATCTGTATCCGATATCTGCGGATATCATTTAAATAATATTCGTATCCGTATCTGCGGATATCCGCGGATATCCGAAAACATCTGTATCCGGTTCAACGAATACGGATATTTTCGAATATCCGAAAATATCCGTATCCAAATTTAAAATTACATATCCAAAATTGCATAACTCATAATTTGCAGCAAATACATACTTCCATCAAATTCATCATAATAGCAAATTCATAAAACACTGCAAATACAACATAAAAACTAGAAAGCAAATACATCACATTCGTAGTCCTATCCTAAAACAACATAAATACATCATACATGTCATGAATTGTAGCAAATACCAAAAATCATCTAAATAACACATAATTTAATAACACACAAGCAAAAATGATCGTTTGCATTCATTTTTCCATAGAATCTTCAAAGCTCTCTAAACAACATAACCTGCATTCATTTTTTAGAGAATTTTTAGTGTAAGATTTAAATACTTGATTGAATTTTCAGATAACCTGCAAACTTTCAGCAACTGAGTTGCAAACTTTCTGTTTGCAACCCAGTTGCAAACTTTCAATTTGCAAACTGCTTGCAAACAGCAGTGCAAACTGCTGTTTGCAAACAATTGTTGTTTGCAAACAGGAGTTTGCGACTGCTGTTTGCAAACAGCAGTGGCAAACTGTTGTTTGCACAGCAGTTCGCAAACTGTTGTTTGCATACAACAGTCCGCAACTGCTGTTTGCAAACAACAGTGCGCCACTGCTGTTTGCAAACAGCAGTGGCACACTGCTGTTTGCAAACAGCAGTCCGCGGATTGCTGTTTGCAAATAGAAATCCGCGGTGCCACTGCTGTTTGCAAACAGCAGTGGCAGACTGTTGTTTGCAAACAACAGTTTGCGAACTGCTGTTTGCAAATAGCTGTGGCAAACTGCTGTTCGAACAGCAGTCCGCGGACTGCTGTTTGTAAGAACCGTGAACTGTTAAGAATTATTAGGGAATGAGAATTTACCAGGTAATGATAAAATGAAGAACCATGAACCGTGGACTAACTTGTGTAGGACATCACTTCAAATCATAAGAATCATACCATATCTGCTAAATAAAAAACAATGTTAAAATTGATAATGCTACACAAAGTAGTTTAAATTGTTTACAAGAATGAAGCATGAGAATTATACCTACCATATGTGAAGAGTGCATATAGACTACATAATAATTGATGCATCGTCGACAAGCTCAACATTATTTCCTATAAAAAGAAGAACTGAATAACTATACGAAATAATTATTGCATTTAGACAAATTAAAAAACTAACCAATATCAGATGGTAACCAATCTTTTATACAGATCAATGCTTCTACTATATCTGAAGACAATGAAGATTTATTCTCCGTAATTACCATTCCATCGCTACTAAAAGCTGATTCAGATGCTACAGTCGATACCGGAACTGCTAATATGTCACGAGCAATCTTTCCAAGAACGGGAAAAGTGGGGCTATTAGTTTTCCACCACTTCAAAATATCAAAATTATCCTCATCTTCGCCCATTGGCAACAATCCATCATCCAAATACTTATCAAGTTCCGTCTTTACAACTAGTGAACTTACAACTTTCTTGTCGACGTAATTTCTCCATTGTTAATCATTTTTTTGTTACTTTTTAGGAAGATTAGTAGATGAATCCACCGTATTAGGACAAGAATGGGTAGATGCATTCATTGATGAAGTACTTTCCTTTTCGTATAAATAAAAGAGAGTTCTCAAAGATGTTGATATTTTTCCAACATGAATATGTGAATTTTCTCCATAAACCAAACCAAAGAAAAACTCGATGTAAGTCATCTTATAACGGGGATCAAAAACTATACCAAGACTCATCATTAGGTTAGAAGTGCTGCAATACTTGTCAAATTTAATTCTCATCTTTTGTGCCATTGATTGAATATACACATGCTCATTTAACTCCCAACTTATAATGTTCTCATAAACATCACACACATTTTTGAAATATAGATTAGTTGTTGGATACTTGACATCGGAAAATGTAAGAGTGATATCATAAAAAATTCTCAAACATTCACTAACTTCTTTCCCAATCTCCCATTCTTCACTTGATGGCAACGATTTATAATCATATGTCAAATCAACCAATCGCACAAATGCAGGACGCGGTTTAAGTGCACTTTCAAGCATAAGAAAAGTCGAATTCCATCGTGTTGGAACATCATAACAAACTCATTTTCCACTTAATCTAGTTTGTGCTAATGCATTTTCCCAACATCGTTTCCTACTTTGAGATGATTTGGTAAAATTGACACTTTCTCTTATTTTTTCAATTAGGCGTGCACAACTTTTAAACCGTCTTGTACAATCAAATTTAATATGTGTGTGCAACAACGCATATGAAATAATGCACCATCTAAAGGCAAAACACCTTTACAAACTAGCCATTCTTTAAAATCTTTTATAAGAACATCGTTATTCGAAGCATTATCAACTGTAAGTGCAAATAATTTTTTATCAATATTCCAATGCAACATCTTTTCCTTCATGGCAGCACTTAGTGCCAATCCTATGTGTGGAGGAGGCAACTCGTGATAAGCAATGATTTTTTTTTTGTAATTTCCAATCATCGTCAATATAATGGCATGTTATGCAACAATAACCTAGATTTTGATGTTCCGATGTCAATAAATCCGTAGTAAGATTAACACGAGACGATAAACAATCCAACTTATCTTGTACCTTTGCTCTCATCTCAACATAAAGTTTCAGGACATCACATTTAATTGTATTTCTAGAAAACATTTTGACCGTTGGATTAATGCTTCTCATATAATCTTGAAAATAAACATGGTTGGTCATATTAAATGGGTAATCATGCTTAGCAACCATACGGGCAAAACACATTCAGATTCGATTTTGATCAAGTTTCCAACTTGTTAATTTTAAAAGCTTATTGGGGGAATGATTAGTAGTCATCATTTGCTGTCCTGCAAGTCTCTTACTATCAGCATTCCTTGGACAAGATTTTAAATGGTTTTTTAAATGGGTTGTTCCCATAGTGGCAGCCCCCATTAAATATCCTAGTACAATGTTTGCACGTGGCCTTAATACTGTTGATTCCATAGTGGCAGCCCCATTAAATATCCTAGTACAATGTTTGCACGTGGCCTTAATACGGTTGATTCCATCTACCACAACTATTGTTCTATCAAAATCCTTCCACACATCAAAATTTAAGGGTCTTACTGCAAGTTCATTTTTATCCGAAGTGGTTGAAATATCTAGACTTTGTTGCAAATTAGTGTCTACATTCTGATTTTGAGTATCTTGCACAATAGGCATATTATCAACGACGTTAGCATTATTCATTGTCGAACACTGAATGGATTTGCTACTGCAACTTGATGATGTATTTGTCATTTTTCCAAGCTACATATAAAAAAACATGTGAAATTATTTTTACATGCAATATACATATAGTATCAGTCTATCTCGACTACGCAGAACATATGGATTTGTTATCGGCTAACTATGCAACTGTTTTAAGCACATAATTTTACTATTTTCAAAAATGTATAAATGCAACTGTTTTCAGAAAATTATATGCTTTTAGCCGATAATATATAAAATGTATAAATACGTAAAATTATACATTTCTGAAAATAGTGCAAATACATTTCGATATAGTTTCCAGAAATAGTAAATGCATATACAATTTTCAGAAATAATTTCACAGTTTTAAGCATATAATTTCATCAGTTTTATGCATATAATTTCATCAGTTTTATGCATATAATTTTACTGTTTTATGCATATAGTTATAAGCATATACTACACATAACATCTAAGAGAGTACCAGGTTCTTCAAAATCATAAAATAAATAATAATAAACCAGAAAAAAGGCTTTGAATTTATATTTTCATACCACTATCAGTCTATCTCGAGTACAGGCGGCATCGCGGCGATTGCTGGAGTAACTGGTGAGCAGCTCGCAATTATCGAAGGAGGATGCTCGATTGCTGATTTGCTGGGAGCTCGGAGGTGCTGAAACCGAATTATCGAAGGGGAGAGGGAGTAGCCGCCATTTTTTTCCTTAGGTTTTTTTTTTCTCAAACGTGGAATTGTAACTTAGAGGCGGCGGCTGTTACTTGCTAGGGTTTGGGTACCTCGCCAATTTTTTTTCCTTTTGGTCTGGACCTGAACGTTACTTGCATGGCTAGGGTATGGGTTTGGTTAGCTTAGTCTTGGTAAATGTGGGCTGGACCTTGAATTGGGCTGCATCCTAAAATTGGCTGAATAATTAAAAAAAATGGATATTTAATTCCATAACGGTCGGATAATTTTCGGATACGGATAGTGTCATATCCGTATTCGTATCCGGAAATATTTTCGGATATCGGATATCCGTATCCGCTTTTCGGATATCGGATATTATTCGTATTTTCGGATACGGATTCGGACAGATATCAGATTTTTCGGGTACTCATTGCCAGCCCTAGTTTTAGCAGACTCAAAGCAGGGGTATCGCGGGGATGCCCAAAGGATCAGGTAGGATCAAGTACCTTGGATCGCTCAGGTAGGAGTGGTCTAGTTGTCTCAGGTAGGAGGCAAACATACAAGTCATGATGACGTATTGTAGTTTGGCTAGAACCGGGGTTTTCCATTAACCCTTTTGATTGGTGAAATGCAAGTTCGATAACTAATGGGTTCACGGTTATAGTCAATGATGGCTATGACATTTGATGTTATGGATGCTATGGTTGATTTTTTGTTTTATTCTCGATTTTCGTTGTGTAGGCCATCAGCATGGGATGTTGAAGAGAAGCAGGATTGGGGATAGTACTTACCTACTTCTAACATGGCATGTTATGGGTAGTTTTCACGTGTTAACTTGATGGATGTTAGGCAGATCGGAAGGTCGACCCGCCTTTACTCATATTATCCTATGTAACTGTTTGTTAGTTATTTTATCGCTCACTAAGACTATTGTCTGACTCAAGGTTTTATGTTTTCCTCTTATTATCTTAGGTTATCCACCAGTTTGATGGTGGGTATACTGAGTAGAAGGTAGCAGGTTTGGTGTCGGTGTTGTTGTGCGGAGATGACCAGGAGGCTGGCGCGTTATTACTACCTACTAAAATAATATTTTACTATTTCTGATGTATGTTGATGTTATTAAGGCTACGAGGGATGTAGTGAGGCATATTGTATTTATAGATTCTTGTATCGAGAAGTATTGTACCAAATATTCCTTGGTTTTATGAAAATTTGATTCTCCGTTAAGTTGTGCTTCATTACTGTTAGCCCGCTTTGTGGTCAGGCTAACAAAGCCAAGGAATTGATTAACGAATATATTTAAAGGTAGAAAAGTGCGGACAACAACATTTCGGGTTGGTTGGGAGCCCTCAACCCGATCCCCCTTTTTTCCTTTACACGCACAAGTCGGAAGATCAGTTTTAGATAGCATGCATGGGTCGGTTGGGTGTGGCAACTTCCGACCCAACCCCTTGTTTCCATCGTTCTGAACCGAAGACCAGAACTGCAGCAGTAACATCCCACATCCCTACAAGTCCGGAGTGGTTACACTCCACTAACCCACATTTTTGATGTGTTGTCAACATCTCTGAACATCCGATCCCAAATCACAGGGGACGGGACCCACATGGCACCGAAACGGATCAGTTTTTAGCTATAGATACCCCCATAAAGCACCATTTTGAGGAATATTTTTGGCAAAATCATCACTCTGACTCTCATACCAAAAAATTTCATTGGTTTACTCAGATTATATCCTAACTTTTGGGGTATAATTTCACAAATTGAAGAGAGATTATCAATTGTATAAGTGAGATTGAGCAGAGATTATCATTGTATTTGTATTTGAATCATCAATCAAAGAAGTATAAAGTGGACGTAGGCTCTTTAGTGTCGAACCACAATAAATTTGGTGTTCTCATTGCTTTTCATTCTATTTTATTCAAAATTATTGTTCAATTGGGTGTTAGGACCACATTTTGGTCTAACATTTTGGTAGTTTCACTGAGAAACGTTGAATTCTCCGCATTTTGGACTATTGTTCTACTATTTGGATTCTCAAATCCGAAGGAGTTAGTCAAATTTTCCAGTATCTTCAATGTTTTCTTTGGATAAATCTCAGAAGAATTGGATTTCATGACTAAAGGAAAAGAAGCGCAAGTTACTTGGGAAAACGAGACGGGTGAGGATCAACAAGCTATGGTTGTCACTAGATCGAGGGGACAAAATTCAGGACTGAACCGGTCCGGGAAAGCATCGCCGATCTGACCCAAGGTCGATGATCTGAACGAACAGAAAATACAAACTCGAACCGAACCGAAACCCTGAACATTTCTGATAATTCCCCTCCAATCCGAACTGGATATGTAGCTGTGACTCGATCCGAGCCGAATATGACAGAGGCTGGTACTACTACTCGAGCTCCTGCAGATACTCCAATGCCCGCCGGGACAACTAGTAATCAGCCTATTCTCTCTACACCTGTCACACACTTGGAATTATCGCGCTTACTTGACATGTTAGACAAAACCAGTGATGCTTTAGAGGCCCATAAATGCGATAGCGTTCTTATGCGAGAAAACATGAACGATACCAGCAGAAAGATAAATGAACTTCGTAGACAAAGAATGCCCTCTCTAACTCATCATCTCGTTGTGGATCATTCATCCTCTTCAGATGAAGAATGCCCACGTCAGAGGAGGCCATATGAAAGGCCCCAGAATCTTGATTAGTTAACATTTGGGTCACTGGGATCTCGTGAAGATGCAACCCCTATCCTTAGACCTGACGATCCCAGCTTGAGAGAACTGATGTTGTTACAAATGCGAGGATCACATGCTCTACCTATATACCCCAACATCACCAATCCTACCTAAGGACGGCTTCTTCAGCCCACTCGTCCTGTGAATGACCGGGATCGTAGAGGGCGAGTAAGTTTAACTACAGCTCAGAACCAAAGAACGTCACCCGACGCAGAGACCAGACGTGTTAGAAGAAATAGAAGTGTAGATCTTGACCAACTTTGACCAACACTGAGGTAGAAGCGATGGTGCGGCAGATCATGGCCGATAGTCGGCATTACACCAATGAGGAATGGGGTATTGAGCGCAGCCACATCCTGTTCACCAATGATATCCTGGACATCTAGTTTCCCCGACGATTTAACCTCCCATAAATGAATCGATATGGAGGAAGAATCGATCCAAGACAACATTTGATGAGGTATTCATGGTATATGAATGCCGCAGCCGCACCTAATATTGTGAAATGTAAATGTTTTCTGATATATCATGAAGATGTCGCGTTGATGTGGTTTACTCGACTGCCTCTTCTACCAATATCAATCTTTAAAGAACTAAGCGAGCACTTTATGAACTAGTTTCGACTCCATGTCCAAAAATCTAAAAGTGTCAATGAATGTCCAGGATCAAGCAGGCTTCTGATGAATCTTTGTAGTCGTATTAAGATCATTTTAACTTAGCAGTTACTGAAGTAAATGATCCACATGAGCCGACCGTTTTGATGGCATTAATAGACGGAGTCGATCCAGACACAGAGTTCGGGGGATGTCTGGCTGGGAAACCGCCATTGACTAGGGAATCGTTCTATGAAAAGGCTAATATTCGGTTGCGACAAGAAGAGATCTATGCTAACAGGAAGAGAAAGTCTGATGGAACTTCTAGGGAAGAAATTCAAAGTAACGTTGCTATTAAACAATCCAGGGACAGTGTTGGGAAAGTAGAGGTAAACGTCGGCAACAAAAATGGAGGAAATAGTAGTCGGGACAGAAAAGGTGGTAAAAGAAACAAGAATCGAGGGAATAACTTCGGAAAAAGACCCCGGTTCCAAACTTTCAAAAGTTACACACCGTTATGCGACACTTTAGAGAACATTTATCTGGATACTTATAACGTTTTACAATATAAGAAACCTTTGCCTAGGGACTCTACTGATAAGGAACTCGCAACTGGGAAATTCTGTTTGTTTCATGGAACTCACGACCACTCTACTTACGAGTGTCATCATCTAAGAGACGTTGTTGAAAAACTGCTTCATGAAGGAAAGTTGAATAACTACAAGGTCTCCCCAAGAGACAAGGGGCAAGGAGGACAAGCCCCGGAACAAAACCAACCCACTCCTAAGGCCATAACTCAGTAGAAGGGAAAAATATTGTTATAAACACCATAATTGGAGGACCGCATCCTGCTGGATCCAGTAATAAGACAATGGAGCAGTATGTTAATGCAGCCAAACATCCAGAAATAGGGGAATGTAGTAACCTTGAAGAAACCACACCAGTAAAATAACAAAAGACAACGACTGATGACGTTGTCTTTCGAGACAGAGAGAGCATTGGAGTGGAAGTACCGAGCACTGATCCATTAGTGATGACTACCGTTATCGGACCTACAATAGTCAAGAAAGTTCTAAAGGATAATGGGAGCTCTGTTAACATCCTATTTAAAAAGGCTTTCAATCAAATGAAATTGGAAATTAAGGACTTAAAGTCGTGCAAAGGATGGGTTTTTGGCTTTAATGGAGCTTCGACCTCCCCAATTAGAGCGATAGATTTACACGTAGAATTAGGTGAAGGAGAAAACATAAGAGTAAGGATCCTCTAATTTATCATCATGGAAATCGATTAACCTTATTACAACGCTTTCTTGGGATGCCCAGCACTTTCAGAGTTTAGAGCTTGCATTGCTCCCTGGTGCCTGCTAATGAAATTCCCAACTGATGCCAGGATGGGAATGATTCATGGTGACCAAGTCACTGCAAGAGCCTATTATATAGCAAAATGTTGTGTAACGGAAAAACCTTAGAAGCTAAGAATACTTCCTCTCCTCTTAAGGCATAGCAACTAAAGACAATACCGCCAAGGGAGTCGCCTGACGACCAACCTGAAGATATTGATCCCAGAGAGGACGAAGAAACAGGAATCAGGAAGGCGACACCCAACGAGGCAACTATTGACATTCCAATCGATAACGATGATTCGACAAGGGTCTTGAATATTAGATCTCATTTGGATTCTTTTCGGACGAAAGAATTGACTGACTTTTTGAAGGCGAACTTGATGTGTTTGCTTGGACCCATGCATACATGTGTGGAATTTCTCCCTCGATCATGAGCCATTCACTGAGCCTATACCCAAAACATCCCTTGGTGAAACAAAAAAGGCGTATGTTAGGCCCAGAGAGATCAACAGACTTGGAAGAAGAAGTAGAGAAGTTAAGGAATAATGGGTTCAATAGAGACTCAACATATCCCGAGTGGATATCAAATCCCGTTTTGGCTAAGAAATCAAATAGGAAGTAGCGAACTTGTATTGACTTTTCTAACCTTAACAAAGCTTGCCCAAAGGACAACTTTCCACTCTCCAGGATCGGTCAACTAGTTGATTCAACGGCAATACATGAAGTTATCCCTTCATGGATGCATATTCAGGCTACAACCAAATTCCCATGCATGTACCAGATCAGGAGCATACTAGTTTCATTACAGACTTTGGGTTGTACTGTTACGTGGTGATGCCGTTCGGACTAAAGAACACCGGAGCCATGTATTAGCGCTTGGTGAACCGAATGTTTTACAATCAGATCGGAAAACAATGGAATTTTATGTTGACGATAGTCTTATGGAGTCTAGATAATCATCCGATCATACGAAAGACTTGGCAGAGATGTCCGAAATTCTATAACGGTGTGGGATGAAGTTGAACTCTTTGAAATTCTCATTCAAGGTGGCATTAGGAAAATTCCTTGGGTTCATAGTCAGTTCTCGCAAATTAAAATTAATCTTGATCAAATTGCAGCGATCAGGAACATAGAAAGGCTGCGAAAGATAGGAGATGTTCAGAGCCTGGCAGGGAAGGCTGCAACATTAAGCAGGTTCATTTCTAAAGCCACAGACAAGTGTGTTCCTTTCTTTGATTTAATCAAGCAAGGGAAACGCAATTTTGAGTGGACCCCCGACTGTGTAGAGGCCTTCCAAAATTTGTTGGATTTGCTAGAGAAAACCCCGATATTATCGAAGTCATTGGATCATAAGGGTCTGTTTATATATTTAGCAGTGTCGTCTTATGCCATCAACACAACTCTGGTACGTGAGGAAAACGAATTCCAAAGGTCGGTATATTACGTAAGCAAGAAGTTAGCGGTGGCAAAACGCAATTATCCAAAGATAGAGAAACTTGCTTACAGCCTCCTTATTACATCCCAAAAGCTCATTCATTATTTCCAAGCTCATCCGATCGTCATATACACTGATTAACCCCTTCGACAAGTGCTGCAACGACCTGAAGCATCAGGACGAATGCTTAAGTGGAACATACTGAAGAAGCGATTGGAGCAGGCAAAAATTGTGAAGCGATTGGAGCAAATTTCTGGCACCTATCGAACGAACAAGTCAAGGTAATAAATAAGATTATTAAGTCCATACTGATGAAGCAATTGGAGCAGGCAAAAGCAATATGGGTCGACGAACTATCACTAGCATTATGTGCCTACCGAATGACTTATAAGACAGTAACAGGCTATACCCTATTTTCACTTTCTTTTGGATCAGAATCAGTTATCCTAGTGGAATTGAAAGTTCCCTATCACAGGGTAACGTACTACGATCCAATGAAAAACAAGGCACTTCTCCTTGAATCCCTAGATATGGTTGAAGAAAAAAGAGATGAAGCAGATTTGCATGCCTCGAGGCATAGGCACCAAGTGGCATGATACTATGATAGGAAGGTTCGGCCTCGGACCTTTGAACCTGGGACTTAGTATTGAAGCGCATCTTCCCGATCCCTGTCCATATGGGTCCAAAATGGGAAGGACCATACACTATTCAACGGAAACTTGACACAGGAGCTTTCAAGTTAGCGACCGTGGATGGTGAAGAGGTGCCCAGAGCTTGGAATGTCCAACATTTGCGGTAATACTTGACTTAGATTTGCACTGCTATCTTTTGTTTTATAGACCATGTAAAAAGGCACGACTTGCCTAGAAAAGTCTGGTTGACATAAGAAAAAGATTATGAAGTGGAAATAGGCCACGACTCGGCCGAACCACTACAAAAATATCGTGTGTGATTTACTTTTCTTGCACAAATCTCTTTATATATATTCTGTGATTGTTGTGATCTGTGTATGAGAAATTAAATTTGAACTGAATTTTTTGTATGTCAAACCGTGAAATTCCGCCTTAAGAAATAATGTGCGGAAATAAACTGGGGCGAACGATATGACCGTTTGTGTAACAAGATCAAAAGGACGGGAAGACGACATCCCAAACTTTGATTCTCATGACTAGAGAAAGAGTATAAAGCACAGGTAGACGACGTCCCAAAGGCGTGAAGGTGCATCATGATAAAAGAACGCCTTGAATACACTCTAACCTGACCATGCTACAGGAGAGTGTAAAGACGCTAAGAACAAGTGCCAATGAAAAAGAATTTGTGCCCCACTGAAGGGCTAGGGGCAATTTAATGTTGAAATTAATCAATCTCGAACAAGCCCTAGCCAGGCGCTTTATTCAAGATTGATTGGGGGCATACACACTACACTTTCCTGTTGTTGATCGTTTATCTCAATAATGAATAACATCATGACATTACACGTATTATGTTTAAGGGGAGCTCAGGCAAAACTATTTGTTTCATTTTATTTACATATAAATCACTATTTGTTGCTTGTGCTTACATTTGCTTAAAATGAATGACAAATATACAAATGTACAATAACATGGGAAAACAAGTTACTAAAGAGAAACTACTTTATTCACATAAGTGCAGGAGTGTACAAGAAAGCTAATCAAAAGACGCGAGAGTCGCACTCGCTACAACAACAGCATGACAGTGGAAAACAAAATAGATAAGACTGAGCTATGTTTGCTTAGGCTTGGGGAGATTTTGGAATTCTTGGCGGCTTTGAGCCAGGCTTTCTCCTCTTTCTCAGCCTTAGTAAGAATGTGTTTCTTTCTACCTTTATCAATTGGGGGTGCATTCAGATCAGTTAGAATTTGTTGACTCAAACTTCCAGTTATTGACCTGGTAGATAGCTTAACAATTAATCATGACTGAGGAGCAATGGCTTGAATAGGATCAACATTAAGTGGTTCTTCCCTTTTGACCTTGGCTTTTATAAGCGCATCTTTGTTTGCCTTCATCTCGGCCAAAGTCATGTCATCGGCCTTTCCAGAACCTCCAGTCACTACCACATCATCATCTTCCTCGTTCCCATCTTTATCGCCATCTTCTTTCAGGTCATCTATCATATCCCCATCTTTGGGACTCTCGTGCTAGATGGTATTAGGGCTTTGTCAGTAATCTCATCTTTTTTCTCCTCAGCCTTCTCAGTGGAATGCATCAATAGCTTCTTCTGGTTGCTCATCAGTCTTCTCAGCTGTCTTCGCACCTACAGGGAGAGAAGTAACAGTTATTAGCTCAGGAGAAAAAACAGGTTCCTCAATTGTTTGTCCAACGATATGACGAAAGGTTGAAATAGCTCTAACGAATTGAGGTGAAAAGGTGGAGATAACTTCTGACGACTTTTCCACATGAGCAATGGGAGTCTCTGAGGTTGTTTCAACAATCGGAGACAGAAAAGGTACTTGAGGAAGCCCTGGATTCTCGAGATCGTTCCCCTCCGAATCAATAATTCCAGCAACAGCGGATGAAGATCCAGTTTCGATAGTGTGTTTTCCTTTAAGTTTACATCTCTCCTCCATAGCAGCAGCGATGAGCTTACGCCCTTCAGCCAAGCGTATTGTCTTCTCACCCCTCAAGTACTTCTCCATGAGTTTATCCTCATCAATGGAGTCCGCCTTAAGCTCCTGTTTCTCCCATTGGACCACACGATCTTATACATATACCAGAGTAGTGGGGTAGTCTTTGATCCATGCAATATCTCGATGTTGGATCGCCTGAGCAAAGAACCCCATCATAGTCTTAGCACTCTTGTCCAACTCTTTTTTGGGCTTCTACAAGCTGTGCAATGGTCTTCTCGGTAGATTTTAAATCTATATCTTCATTCCCCTCAGCAAGAGTTGCCCTTATCTCAGCCTCCATCAATTTGGCCTCTATCTCTTTATTCTTTTTCGCCAACTCTGCTTTCTCCTGTTTAAGGCAAGTACAAGCCAGCTTCTCCATAGTAATTTCAGTCTGATCATCCTCGGCTTGCTTCTTTAAGTCTATGCGCTCTTAGCTATAGGACTCAAGCTCGGTGCGGTAATGCTGTTGTAATTCTTCATATTGCTTCTTATAAGTATCCTCATCATATTGTGCAAAAGCAAGTTTGGCTTGAGCGTCCTCAAAGTCTTTCTCGTAATTTTCTATGGCCTTTGCATCATATTCAGCATTATCCTTCATGTATTTGATATCGGCCAGCAAGTCCTTAATAATCTTGGATAAGGTCCGTGAATATTTCTTCATCTCTTTATATTGAGCATCCGCATCATTAATCTTGGCCTTAACCTCTGTTGCCCAGTTGGAATCTAATGGCTTAAGAGCTGGAACGAAGTTCATGTTCCTGAAGTGATGCACCGGGAATTGCTTTTTCAAAAGTTCCAATTTGGCTTTATTCTCGTCGTCAAGTATGACCGGCCTTGTTGTAGTAATATCAATGTTTCGACGCTTTGATGGCATAATAGATTTACTCTATTCTACTTCTTCCCCTAGTTCCTTTTGCTTCCCTTTCAGATCAGACACTTTCTTCGAAGGTCTATCCTGATAAGTTTCATCTTTAGACAAAGTAGGAGCCTTGGGGGAATATTTATCCCCTTCACGATATGTTGATTGGCTCTTATGCTTGTCCGAGTCTGTACAATGCGGAGATCGAGAACAAGAAGATCAGTAAGGATGAGGGGGCCGGTTCCTCCTGTCAACTCTGCGCCGACTTTCATGTTGATCATGCCCTGCACCAGTATCAATCGGAGGCATGCTCGAGCAGACAACTCTCATATAGTAGCAGTGACATGTCATTTGTCCTACAAAGCGATGCAAGTAAATATTAGAATCAAGATTGGTATAGAGCACAAGTGCTATGACATGCGGTGCAATGCAGTGTATATATCCTAAGTGATTCCCCCTAATAGACCAGAGCCTAGAGTTAGGCCTGTATGCGTAGTTTTCCTAGCTTTTACGGGGGTAACGTCTTCCTCAGAGGTGAGAGAGAGGATCTCTGCCAAAATCCCTGGAAGTATAAATGGTGTCGGGTAGGGGAAGTTCCCTCAAACCCCGGTATATAGAATCATCCATATGAGAATCATCGCCTTGGGACATGATTGATGGTAGCTCTCTTAGGGAAGTCAGTCTTTCAGGTGTAGCTATATCCTTAGGAGTGATGTGCTTATCCTTATATTTGGCAGCTATGTTGGTTAATATATCGTCTTGAGTCGAGGTGGGAGAAGGACTCTTTTGAGGCGTAGTTAGATTTTTCGAGCTTCCTCCCTTCTTAGATACGGTTTCAATTGGCCCCTCAACATGGGGGTATATATACATAGGGACATTCTCTGTGGCCTATGCTATGAGTGATAGCAAGTAAGCGGTGGCGGTAAAGATACTTGTCTACTAGATAGTCTCTGATGGTCAGGAATTTTTGATCACCATTGAGTAATTGGTTCAAATGATCTAGGTACACCTAATGTGCTTCCTGTTTTGGGTTAGGAACTGCAAGTGAAAGTGAATGACAATCAATACATTTATAGTAGCGATTGAAGTTAGAAATCAAAGTTTGAAATTTTTACTTGATTTAAGCCACCTCCTGGCACATCCTGATTGCTGCTTTATATAGAACCATTCGGGTCTCGGATCACCAACTTTGCTGCTGAACGGTACGCTAATGATCTTCCTCTTTGGCCCCGATTCAAAATATACAAAGGATGGGGTATCCTGGGTTCGATGCTTGAAATTATAGTAGAAAAAAACATCATCAAAGGTAAGCTCTGTACCCAGAATTTCCCTATAAGCAATATATAAGGTGTACAGATAAGCGTAGGAGTTGGGTTGGAGCTGCATTGGAGCGATATGCATTCATCTCAGAAAATCGACGATGAATGGCGGGAACGGAGGTGTCTCCCCAACAAGGCACATTAGCCTACTGATCTCCATATACCCTTTGGGTGGATTATGGGGCTGGTCCATCTCATTGGGCAACTCGGTGTCCTTTCGGAGAGTTCCATGCTTCAAACATGTTCGCGCAAGTTTGGCGTTGTCGATTGTTGATGCAATGGAGTCTCCAGGTGATTCTAAGATAAAGGCATTCTCGAATTCGTCAGGAGCGCAACCGACTCCTATTCCTCCTTCCTCTTCTTCGTCCAAAGAGACATCATCTCCGGATGATGCTGCACTTTCATGTGTCTCTACTTTGTAGTCCGAACCCACACTATCCAAATCCGGATCTGAAGTAGAGGGTATGTATTCGATGATATGATTTTCAGATGATCCTACGTCTTCTTTTCTCTCTGCTAACCTAGCCGAACATCTCTAGTCATGACTGCTAAACTATCCAAAAGATAACAGCAGTTAGAGTATAATTGCCCGTGCCCCCTATGTGTGTGTGTGCGCTAAGCTGTGCAAATGTGTACATACTAAAATCAGAGAGTACAAAATTAGCAAAAAAAACAAAGCGATATGGAATGTGGCCACATGTTTATTAAAGTCCAAACAATCAAGTTATGAAGGCTCTATCCTAACTGTCCACAAGTTTGCGATCACGCTTTATTTTTGTTGAGTTATTCACAGGTTATGCATATGTTCAACATGAAAGATATTTGGGTTGGTTCAGGGGTCCAAGTCTTAAACAATAGTTCGGTTCAGAAGTTTATATGCAGGCTTATCGGTTCGGCTCGGAGGAAAAGAGAGACAAAGCTGGTTCGGATCGGATCTTGTGAAGCTATGGTGATTCGGATCGGTAATCTGGACAAAATAACAGGATCGATCTAAAGGTATATATACTGAAGTATCAGTTCGGTTCGGAGACTCAGGAGTTAGGATCTCGGATTGGTTCAAAATTAACAACAAAAGGGACTGATTCGGGTATAGCTTTTATGGAGACAACTCCATTCAGATCGATTAACACCAAACCGAACCAGATCAACGTCTTGAGACCCAGTTTCTTCACTTAAGTATTTTTTAAACTTCGTCCAACTTCATCTCCACCGATCCAAACCGAGATCACATGCTTCATCCCACTCACTCTGACCTGGACCGGTCCCCCTCTCACGAATACATCTCCTTCTTCTTCTTTCCCACTAATCCAAGAGCAACATATCCAAGACTCTCATGAGCTCATTTTTGATGAGGTGTCTGTGAAGTGATGTTCTCGGCGCCAGCTCAGATCACCTCCACTAACGCCTCGAGGTAGCGACAGGGCCCCGAATGACGATGGCAATGGAACAGAAGGCACGACGTCAGATTTAGGGTTAAATTGAGTAAAATCACTTAAATTAACTCTAAATTCAGGTTTAAATTGGTTGAAATTGGATAAAGCGAGAATTAGAACACTACCTATGCGTCAATTTCGAGGATTAGGAGATTTCTTTGTGCTTTGAAAATTGGGGTTTGTGACGAATTGGGGAAGCGTGTACAAGGAAAGTGAAGAATAAAAAAATGGGTTTCCACAAATTTATATGAGAACTAGAAGGCCATTCGTATCCTAATCGGCCCTATAGCCCAAACCGATCCGTCCAGGACGCATAACCAAAGCCTTTTTTAACCCAAGAGCGTGACAGAAGACCAAGTGCAGTTCGGATCGAATTGACTTAATCCGAACCTAGATATGAATTTTGATTCGAAAGCATGGATTAACATGTGAAACAGGAGTTTAAGAAAAGGTATCGAAATCCCTGTTTGAATATCAAAAATTACCTGGAAAATTTTCTCGGACATCAAGTGAAGTCCTGATGTTATCAGAAACAACATAAGGAATGTCATACCTCATGTTATATTTATAGAACCTGCAAACATCCAAAAAAACTACTTTATGAAGTGCCGCGACTCTATGGACAGATGGAAACAACCATTGAATGATATCGATTTAGAAGCAAATAGGTTGACCATTTGGAAGCACACTTTATCTTCAATAAATGTGTACTTCGAGGGGGTAAAATGTTAGCCTGCTTTGTGACCAGGCTATACAAAGCCAAGGAATTGATTAATGAATATATTCAAAGGTAGAAAAGTGCGGACGATAGCATTTCGGGTTGGTTCAGAGCCCTCGACCCGGTCCCCCCTTTTTTCCTTTACACGCGCAAGCCAGAAGATTAGTTTCAGATAGCATGCACGGGTCGGTTCGGTGTGGCAACTTCCGACCCGAACCCCTTGTTTCTATCGATCCGAACCAAAGACCAGAAATGTAGCAGTAATATCCTACATCCCTACAAGTCCGGAGAGGTTACACTCCACTACCCATGTTTTTGTTGTGATGTCAACATCTCTGAGCATCCGATGCCGAATCACACGGGACAGGCCCCACGTCGCACCGAAGCGGATCAATTTTTAGCCTATAATTCCCATACAAAACACCATTTTGAGGGATCTTTTTGGCAAAATCATCACTCTAACTCTTATACCAACGAATTTCATTGGTTTACTCAAATTATATCCAAACTTTTGGAGTATAATTTCATAAATTGAAGAGAGATTATCAAATGTATAAGCGAGATTGAGCAGAGATTATCATTGTATTTGTATTTGAATCATCAATCAAAGAAGTATAAAGTGGACATAGGATCTTTAACCCGAACCACTATAAATCTGGTGTTCTTGTTGCTTTTCTTTCTATTTTATTCAAAATTATTGTTCAATTGGGTGTTAGGACCACTTTTTGGTCTAACAATTACTATATCTTGTTGTATGTTTGATTATTATATATTATCCATGCGTTGTGAGTTATATGGTAGGTTCTATTTTCGAATTATTCTACCATGATGATTGTCCCGAATCGGCCTGGTACATCACACAATGCACTTTTCCTTAGTTCGGTGCAGGAGGTACAGGGCGGTCATCACAGGTTTCAAGGGGTATCGGGCTGATGAAATTGAACAGGAGGGAAACAAGATTAGCTCGACTTAGGATTTTAAAACATGTAATTAAGTTTAGTTAAACCCTAATTAAGGAATACTTAATTGTTATTAAACCATATATCTGTAAACGTTAATAACTTTTTATTACGTGATCAGAATTGGACAAACCAAGTGACGTTGGAATCATCTCGAAGAGTACTATGCTGTTGAACAAAATTGGACGCATTTGGAATCAATTGGAATTTTCTGTTATATTAAACGCTTGTTTAATTTAACTGAAACGAGCTGTTTTAACAACGAATCAACTCAATGTGAGTTTACTCACTCGGTTTATCCAGCTTATATTATATATAAGTCGGGTTTATAATTGTGTGCTATGATTGCTGATTGTTGTATGTATGTTAAATATATATTCATATATTGGTTGAATTGATGAAATTAAATGTTCATTTAATTTCAGTGAAAATCCAAATAGTTATTTTAACGGTTATAGCCAATTGAAGTAACTTGCCTTGTTGGTTAGGTTTATGATTTAAACATGTTTAATTTGAGGGATCTTTTGAATTGTTTTTGTTAAATAAAGTGGTTGATGTTAATTTAGTGGTACTGGCTGTTTACAGAAATTACCATTTAATTGAATTAAATAATTTTATTTAAGGTAACCTATTTGGATGCAGGGAATAACATGTTGGAGGTATCCAACTTGATTCCTCACCAGTAGTTAAATTTTATATTTTATAATATATGTTGAATTATGAATTCGTGATGCAGGAATGTACATGCTAGAGGAATCTAACAAGATTCACCACTAATATAGATAATGTTTGTCAATATATTTTGCTGTGTTTGTTTAAATGTGAAATTGGCTGATAAAACATATATTTCACGGGCTGGGTACTTTAGTATACATTTGCCTCTTTAGTACCGACGATAAAATAAAAGATTTGGAATCGACGTTAAATTGGTTCTAAATGTTTTTCAAAGTTATATTTTTATATGTTTAAAATACGCTTTTATTTTAAAAATAAATGTCAAAGTTTTATTTATGTTTTTAAATTTATTTAAATTATAAGTAATGAAAATTCCAAAACATAAGTAAATAAATGGTTAAGAGATATAACTAAATTGGAGCGTTAAAAATGATTGCGAAGAAGGGCTTAAGTGGCGTAAATGGAATTTTAAAATTTTTAAAATGTTGAAATGGACTAGTGGAATTGAAAGTGTACGAGAATTGATTCAAAAGAGTTGAAAAGTGATTTTTCGTAACTAATGAACATTTTTGAAAACGTTGTTTATAAATATACGAAATGTAATTAAATGGGTTTTCACAAATGAGATGAGTGATAAATGGTATTGAAAGTAGAATATGAATATTCGCATATAATTGGGATTGAGACAAATATCTAATAAATGAGATTTCAAGGTAAGATTGCCAAAAGGAGTTATAAACAGAAATATATATAAATTGAGTTATATGGGGAGAGTTGTGAAATGGAATTATGATAAAGAAGTATGTTTAATTAGAGTTAAATATTGACACACTATTTAAAGGATACACAAAGTAAAATAATATAAGTTATTTGCAAAATATTTGCAAACCAAAAGGAATTTGTAAATGAAAAGTTAAGGGTTTTGTAAATGAAGAGGAAGGGTTTTTGAATGGAACCTGTAACATTTGTTTTTAGATGTTAAGTTGAAATATTTTAGTTAATTGTATGAAATGATATTTGAAATAAAGTTGGAAATGATTAGTGAGATTATAAGGGAATATAATCGTTTTAAAAATAGTAAAAAAGGAATAGGAAGTAGTTTTTAAGAAATTAGAACTTATTGTACGTTGGTTGTGTCGAGTAACTTTCAAGATGTCAATCTAATGTTGGTTTCGGCCTGCGGGGTTATATACTTAGAGAACCATTCACTTACCAATTTACAATGAGAAGTTAGTAAAGTAGAAGTGAAATGATAATTGAATATTCTTACATTAAATAAGAAAAAAATGAAATGTTTTCCTAATATTGGAAGATTTAGAAGTTTTAATTAACAGCTGGTTAATTAGAAAGGTTAAATGATGTTGGGTATTGAATTAGTGAATTCATTTTATTTTTATGGGTGAATGGTAGTTTATTTAATAGTTAAATAATCGACTATCAAAATCTAGCCTATACGATTGTTGGTACCGAAAGACCGTGATCGAATTTATATATGAAACCCATTCCGAACCAACGAATACGTAAATAAGGAAGATGTTAATTGAAGATGGAGCAGTTGAAGACCGTAGATCTTAAATACGTATAAATTGAGTTATATGGAGAGAGTTGTGAAATGGAATTATAATAAAGAAGTATGTCTAATTAGAGTTAATTATCGACACACTGTTTAAAGGATACGCAAAATAAAATAATATAAGTTATTTGCAAAATATTTGCAAACCAAAAGGAATTTATAAATGAAAAGTTAAGGATTTTGTAAATGAAAGAGGAAGGTTTTTGAAATGGAATCTGTAACATTTGTTTTTAGATGTTAAGTTGAAATATTTTAGTTAATTCTATGAAATGATATTTAAAATAAAGTTGGAAATGATTAGTGAGATTATAAGGGAATATAATCGTTTTAAAAATGGTAAAAAAAAAGGAATAGGAAGTAGTTTTTAAGAAAATGGAACCTATTGAACGTTGGTTGAGTCGAGTAACTTTCAAGATGTCAATCTAATGTTGGTTTCGGCCTGCGGGGTTGTATACTTAGAGAACTATTCACTTACCAATTTACAATGAGAAGTTAGTAAAGTAGAAGTGAAATGATAATTGAATATTCTTACATTAAATAAGAAAAAAAATGAAATGTTTTCCTAATATTGGAAGATTTAGAAGTTTTAATTAAAAACTGGTTAATTAGAAAGGATAAATGATGCTGGGTATTGAATTAGTGAATTCATTTTATTTTTATGGGTGAATGGTAGTTTATTTAATAGTTAAATAATCAACTATCAAAATCTAGCTTATACGATTGTTGGTACTAAAAGACCGTGATCGAATTTATATTTGAAACCCATTCCGAACCAGTGAATACATAAATAAGGAAGATGTTAATTGAAGATGTAGCAGTTGAAGACCGTAGATCTTCATAAAATGAAAGGATAACTTAAAATCTCTCTGTTGCAATCAGAGATAACTATGGTTCTATCATGGTTGGAATTTACAGATTTGCAAGGACTACTTGCTACTGATCTATAGTGTGGTTCCTAGAATGTGGTAGAAGAGTGCCTTTGGTTCATTCTGTTCTTGGATGACTTGTATGGACGAGTGTCCAACAGGGTATTTCCAAAGGGATTATTTACATTTATTTCTCCAAGCATATTTTTATTAGTGGCGGAGAAGACACCTTCTTTTAGCTTAACACCCATGGTATTTTTGTGGATGTCAATTAGTGATTTTCTGGCTGATCTGACGATGTGGAATTTAAAGCGAATAGTGGAGTGCTATCTTGAAAAGGGAATTGAAACCTCTAGCCTCATCAACCGGGAAATGGTATAAAATCGGGTAGGTCGCATGGCTATGTGAGTCACTCCCATTATGGTGTATTGTCATCATATAGAGAAAATTCATTTGTTCTTCTTTTAGTTTTATATCTCCCCAGAATACGTTGGTTGCAGCCGTAAGGTGACAACATATTCGGAACACTCAAACGAAGTGAGTGGTCGATCATGTTTAGCCAAGGCTGCAAGAAAATTTGAAATTATTATAATTAGCGAAAGAAAGTAGAATTCTAATAGCTTATAATCTTGCTACAGTGGCAAAGGTTTCGTCATTGAAACGAACCGACAAATTCCTTATCCTGTCATCGACACAAAACGCCATTTCGAGTAACCAAGCACCATAAATTACCGGATCATTAATTGAAAGAACTGAGAGGGTGAGAAGTAGAAAGAAATGTTAGAATAGAAGGCAAGAAGATTACAATATTACAACATCAGATTAGACACAAATCTCACAACAGAATGAATAAAATATATTATATAACATAACTTTTGAAATACGAATCTGTAACTATATACACATACCATCATCAGAGTACAATACATACAACACAATGGAAATAACTGTAGATATCTAACGTTGAAGCCTCTTTCTCCAAGCTCTTCAAAGTGTCTGTAAAATCATGACTACTTGACTACCCATACAAATTTGGGCACCCAAGAGTGTAGGGTAAACAAAACAATATAGACTCTAGGTCAGTCATGCGATTGGTGTGGGTAGACTTCAACCACTTGAATTAACTTTTAAAAATCCATTCAAAGAAAGGATAATCGTACGACTGATCCACACATAAACACGGATGGTTTTTATCTTACGATAACCCAAAATTATTTTTGTATCAACACTATCCTGATATTATAATAATATCTAATCAATTCAATAGAAATCTAGCGGAACGCTTGCATCTCACGCTCCACATACATAGTATACAATCAAAAACCGCAGGCGTTGATTAGGGAATGGATTTCCAAATATGACAAGGTATGGAACCACCTTCCGATAGCATATCTCTAGAGAGGAATACATAGGGTTCAACAAGAACATCTTGTAACCCAGGCCACACATGACTAACCACTCATTTCGCTTCAGTATACCGAGCATATTATCACAAACGGTTGTGATCAACAACCATTACCGAAAGAATACAACAGCGATAGAATAAGGAACAGTTGAATTTTTTCTAGATCGGGCGATAATACACCTTAATGGGTACGACCCACATAGCCATGCTGCCTGCCGATTTTTGCCATCTTTCTGGTTGATGAGGCCTGAGGCTACGTCTTACCTTTATAACACCCTAGAATCAATCACTTTGAATGCTACATCGTCAGATCCGTCAAATCACTAATTGACGTCCTCAAAAATACATCGGGTGTTAAGCTAAGAGAAGTTTCCTTCTCCGCCACCAACTATAGTACGTTTGAAGAAATCAATGTACGTAACCATCTGGAAATACTCTGCCAGACATCCGTCCATATACATTGTCCTGGGACTGGACAAACTGAAGGCACCATCCTATCAATCCATCTTAGACAATTTCTACCTAGGATTAATATAACAGCCCTTGCACTTTACTCCATCTTCAATTATCTTTAGTATAATTTGATTCTCAATGCTTGTTGAGTGGTTTTCATATAATAAATCTGATTCTGGTCTCTCTATATTGACAAGGAAATATAAAATGGGCTAAAACTTTGATAGTTGGTTATTTAACTATTAAAGGAAACATCCATACAACCAACAATCCTATTTCCAAATGGAAATTCTACTGATAAAGCATCAAGCAACACTGAGCCCTTTAAATTAATTTATTATTAATTTATCATTTCCCAATCTCTCGTTTTTTACATTTTTCATATCTTTCCTCGGATATTTCTCAAAACCTGTTTGGCCTTGGAAGAACATTTTCAAATCATAATCCCTTTTTTTTCTATATTCCAAAAAACATCTATTATCAAAGTTGGAAAACATTTCCATACATTCTCATTTCTTATTTTCAATATTTAAAAAATATAAATAATTAACATCGGAAAACATTCCCATATATTCACATTTCTTAACTTCTCATCAATTAAATAATTTCATTTTCTATGCTTAGAAAAAAACTCTGATTATATTTGGAAAACGTTTCCAAAACTCAATTACTTGGATTAAAACAAATGTCGTATAGAACATCGTTACTGTTGGATCTAGAATAACCCTAGAGGGGGGGTGAATAGGGTTTTTCACAGTTTTTAACAGAATTAAAAATCTAACGAGATAAATTATAATAAACAGATCACAGAATATAGCAGAAACAGAAATGCAGAAAATAAATCACACAAAGATATACCCAGCTTCGGCAAAACCCTGCCTACTGCTGCATTTCTAAGATTTCTACTAGGTGATAGAACAGTTCCCGCATACAAGACCATGTACACTCGCAAACCCCTACTCCTATTCTAACCCTACGCTCAAAATCCTAGACTGATTCAAACCCCTGAATCAGATTTTCCCAGATTACAAACCCGTAACCTGTATTCCTAGATTTTATAGATTTTGTTACTGTCAGTTAACTCCTAACTGAAACTCCCCTAGAGTTTTGCAGACTCTATAAACTGTTCAGGATTGTTTACAATTTACAACTCGAATTAAAACCAAAAATAAAAAACAAATTAAAAAGAATTGAAACCCTAGGAGATAAACAAAGAGGGTCATCCCCTTTTATTCTTGGCCAGCCATGTTTTAATTTGTGCACCCCTTTATTTTTCTGGCCCGATCTCTTTGTCTCTGGAAATAGAAAATGGCGGCTTCAATGAAACTAGGGTTTCTGATAAATCCTCCAAATCCAGATCGATCTGATGATGATTTTGTTTCAGTGATGCCTTGAATCGAAGGATGCTTTCAGTGTTTTGATTTGAGAATTGCTCTGGAAAAAAAAAACGATTCTAGGGTTTCTCGTCTTTGCCCCAATTCGATTGCGATAGCTCCAGATAGATGAATTCTGGTTCTCTGATGAACTTCAGTTCTTCGATGGATATCTTCACGTCTGATATCGGATTTTCTGGTGGTCGAAACTTGGTAAGATTTCTGATTTTAATTCTTTGGTTGCTCGGTTAATTTGCTTGGTTTCGATGCTCTATGCCGATGATGAAACAGGTGTATATATAGGGATTTAAAAATCCTAAATCACACTCTGATTTCACGATTGATGACTCGACTGATTATTGTGTGTTTCCCCTTTTGATTTGTCACGGCTTTAAATAATTTCTTGCGTGAAGATTCCTCGTTTGTTGCCTCTGCTTTGATTGGGGTTTTATTTGTTGCACTGGTTTCATCTTTTTGAAATTTTGGAATTTGCCGAGATTAAAAACTGATTTTCTTCGGCTTTAAAACGTTGCGTGATTTCCCCCTTTACTTTGAAATCTCTTGGCATTGATTACTTGCTCGATTTTGATAAATCGCTGAGAATGTGTTGTATGATTTGTGGAAAACCATTTTGAAATCAGGAAATAAAAAACATTGGCCCACTTGATATTATCCCATGAAAAACATTTCTGGAATGTTTTTAAAACTTGCTATTAAAAAAAAAAACTGGAAACAAATAATTGCTGTTGTGAGACCATATTTCAAAACCTTGCCGTGATCCTTGCCTTGCCTTGTTATATGCTGATTTTCTTGAATTAAATTCTTGGCAAAAAAAAATTAGTTCTGTCGAATTCTTTCCACTGCATTAGAACTGCTGTGCAGTATTGAGCTTCATTGAATGATTAGCATGAACTTCAATATGCTTGCTTATGTTTGCTGCCTTGCATTTGATCACCATATTGACATGTTTTCTGCCTTGAACATGCAACAATAAAACTACTGTAACTTGTGACCATTTCTGTCTTGAACATGATATTTGCTGTGTGAACATATTGCGTTTGTCTCGATTTCTTTGCTGGAAAGGTGTAAATACTTGCCACTTTTGAATTTGTTGATATCAGCTATCATCTTGAATGAATTTCTTGGTATTTAAAATGTCATGAGTTTTTCGAAAAAAAACAAAATCTTGCATGCCAAAGCTACTTGCCCCATTTAGTTTAATTTGAAACTGATTTTCTTAAAAAAAATTGCTGAACTTAATTCTGAATATTTCGAAAAATTTGAGCATGTGTACCACTGCATGTCACTTGAACATATGCATGTGTATTTGTTGACTTATGATAAGAAACCCCTGCATCATGCTGCACCACTCTCTGGCCAACTTGCACTTAAACTGCATTGAGCTATCCTCTTGCATCTTGCACTCTTGTCCAACAGTTTTTGCTGTCTGTATGTTGTTCATGCTTGACCGTTGCTGTCACTTGTTCTTTGACTAGTTTGTGAACTTGAACATGCCATTTGTTTTAACCTTGACTTTGTTGCTCGATCATGCTCCATACCTGAATAGGGCTTGTACATGTTCATGTGTTCCTTCATGCTGAACACTATATAGTAGCTGCTGTACTTGCTTAACTGTGTAGTTGTTCAAGTGTATCCATACTGCTACTATGAAATGTGAACTGAACTGCCATATGTTGTGAACTTGTGTATTTGTATGTTCCATCAGTTTGAGATGCTTCATTTATGTTTCATGAACCAGCTTGTCCACTGTATTGCTTGAAACTGTAATATCACTTGAATTCCATTGATGTTGAAATATGGCTTGAGCTTGCACCATGCATGTTGCTGACTTCAGAACTTGTACCCTGTCTACATATTTGTTGTTCACTTATGTTTGCCATGCTGAGTTCACACCAGTTACATGCTTGCTGCACTTAACACATTGCTTGCCTCGACAACTTTGTGCATGATCTTGAACATTTTTGATCATGCTTACTTGATCACTGTTGCACCACAACTTGAGTTGGCTTGTACATGGCTCGACCAATTTTTTTTTTTTTCTTAAAATAAACAGTGAAAATATCTGTGATGGAATTGTGGTTATATTATTATTCAGAGTTAGTGATAATTGAAAATTTTCAATAATCCCGGTACAGTTGGTCATATCTCATAATATAATTAATTTAGAAATTTATTTCACAGTCCATTTCTGTACCTACCACATTTTCTATCATCCATATAGTGGTTTTATACCAAGGAGTTTTTCTTTTTTAAAAGCTGAAATGATAAATGTATATAATAAATATATAAGTGTGTCTCTAACCTCATTTAAAAATCCAAGCTCTGGTCATGCATGGTTAAGAGACAACTTATAATTTAAGCTGCGACTGACTTCATTTAAAAATCCAAGCTCTGGTTATGCGTGGTCAGTGTGCTTTTAAATAAAAAAAAGAAAAAGGAAAATTGTGCTATAAATTGAAATTAATTTGAAATTCTCCTTTGTGTATATAAAAACTAGCCTATCAATCCATATTCTAATCTGTGAAATGTGTTGAAAATATTATGACGTATTATGATTTGTTGATTAATAGATATTGAGATTTGAGATTATTCGATTTTCTCACTTAAATTGAATTTTTAATTATAATCCAAACCCATCACTGTTTTTGTGCTTCAGTTTATAAAATTCTTTTGAAAATAATTGGGAAATATTTGCATTTTTTTCAACTCTCCTCATTTTTATAAAATTCATCGTATAACCGTCATTCTCTACAATGTGAAATATGCCACCTGTTCTTAGTTTATTATGATTTTTGTTTGACTGATTGAGATTTATGATGACCGTTCTTCCTCTTAAGCTGAAATTATATTTTGTCATTTTTCATCTGTATTTTAAAATCTGTATCCTTTTGATGATAACAAAGGGGGAGAATGGATTAGATTTTGATTTATGAGTGAATAGTTTATAAATATTTTAATTTTGAAAATTTATTATTATTCATAACATTCCTTTCACTCATGCACAGTTATAGGGGGAGTTGTCTGTTGTAGGGGGAGCTAATAAATAGGGGGAGTTCAATATTCACTATCAAACACATCTATTGTATACAAAATCTTTTATTTGTTTGTCATCATCAAAAGGGGGAGATTGTTGTATATAACGGTGTTGTATACACAATTATATGATTTTTGTTTGATGATAACAACCAAATAAATATTATTTTAATGTGTTTGATATTGTACTATTATTATACATCACAGACTGGAATATAATATTTATATTTAAATAAAATACAACTGTACAGAAATTTAAATATTCACAGTATTTTATTTAAATAGAATATTTTATTTCAATATTCAAACAGTACAAATTTTATACTCCACTATTTGTACATCTCAGCATTGCAATACGTTTCACACTCACAGTTTCTCTTCAACACTCACACACATTTTACACTCAGTTGTACATTTTCATCTATACATACACTGTTACAAACACTCTTTAACTGACACAAAGATATACCCAGCTTCGGCAAAACCCTGCCTACTGCTGCATTTCTAAGATTTCTACTAGGTGATAGAACAGTTCTCGCATACAAGACCATGTACACTCGCAAACCCCTGCTCCTATTCTAACCCTACGGTCAAAATCCTAGACTGATTCAAACCCCTGAATCAGATTTTCCCAGATTACAAACCCGTAACCTGTATTCCTAGATTTTATAGATTTTATTACTGTCAGTTAACTCCTAACTGAAACTCCCCTAGAGTTTTGCAGACTCTATAAACTGTTCAGGATTGTTTACAATTTACAACTCGAATTAAAACCAAAAATAAAAAACAAATTAAAAAGAATTGAAACCCTAGGAGATAAACAAAGAGGGTCATCCCCTTTTATTCTTGGCCAGCCATGTTTTAATTTGTGCACCCCTTTATTTTTCTGGCCCGATCTCTTTGTCTCTGGAAATAGAAAATGGCGGCTTCAATGAAACTAGGGTTTCTGATAAATCCTCCAAATCCAGATCGATCTGATGATGATTTTGTTTCAGTGATGCCTTGAATCGAAGGATGCTTTCAGTGTTTTGATTTGAGAATTGCTCTGAAAAAAAAAACGATTCTAGGGTTTCTCGTCTTTGCCCCAATTCGATTGCGATAGCTCCAGATAGATGAATTCTGGTTCTCTGATGAACTTATGTTCTTCGATGGATAACTTCACGTCTGATATCGGATTTTCTGGTGGTCGAAACTTGGTAAGATTTCTGATTTTAATTCTTTGGTTGCTCGGTTAATTTGCTTGGTTTCGATGCACTATGCCGATGATGAAACAGGTGTATATATAGGGATTTAAAATCCCTAAATCACACTCTGATTTCACGATTGATGACTCGACTGATTATTGTGTGTTTCCACTTTTGATTTGTCACGGCTTTAAATAATTTCTTGCGTGAAGATTCCTCGTTTGTTGCCTCTGCTTTGATTGGGGTTTTATTTGTTGCACTGGTTTCATCTTTTTGAAATTTTGGAATTTGCCGAGATTAAAAACTGATTTTCTTCGGCTTTAAAACGTTGCGTGATTTCCCCCTTTACTTTGAAATCTCTTGGCATTGATTACTTGCTCGATTTTGATAAATCGCTGAGAATGTGTTGTATGATTTCTGGAAAACCATTTTGAAATCAGGAAATAAAAAACATTGGCCCACTTGATATTATCCCATGATAAACATTTCTGGAATGTTTTTAAAACTTGCTATTAAAAAAAAAACTGGAAACAAATAATTGCTGTTGTGAGACCATATTTCAAAACCTTGCCGTGATCCTTGCCTTGCCTTGTTATATGCTGATTTTCTTGAATTAAATTCTTGGCAAAAAAAAATTAGTTCTGTCGAATTCTTTCCACTGCATTAGAACTGCTGTGCAGTATTGAGCTTCATTGAATGATTAGCATGAACTTCAATATGCTTGCTTATGTTTGCTGCCTTGCATTTGATCACCATATTGACATGTTTTCTGCCTTGAACATGCAACAATAAAACTGCTGTAACTTGTGACCATTTCTGTCTTGAACATGATATTTGCTGTGTGAACATATTGCGTTTGTCTCGATTTCTTTGCTGGAAAGGTGTAAATACTTGCCACTTTTGAATTTGTTGATATCAGCTATCATCTTGAATGAATTTCTTGGTATTTAAAATGTCATGAGTTTTTCGAAAAAAAAACAAAATCTTGCATGCCAAAGCTACTTGCCCCATTTAGTTTAATTTGAAACTGATTTTCTTAAAAAAAATTGCTGAACTTAATTCTGAATATTTCGAAAAATTTGAGCATGTGTACCACTGCATGTCACTTGAACATATGCATGTGTATTTGTTGACTTATGATAAGAAACCCCTGCATCATGCTGCACCACTCTCTGGCCAACTTGCACTTAAACTGCATTGAGCTATCCTCTTGCATCTTGCACTCTTGTCCAACAGTTTTTGTTGTCTGTATGTTGTTCATGCTTGACCGTTGCTGTCACTTGTTCTTTGACTAGTTTGTGAACTTGAACATGCCATTTGTTTTAACCTTGACTTTGTTGCTCGATCATGCTCCATACCTGAACAGGGCTTGTACATGTTCATGTGTTCCTTCATGCCGAACACTATATAGTAGCTGCTGTACTTGCTTAACTGTGTAGTTGTTCAAGTGTATCCATACTGCTACTATGAAATGTGAACTGAACTGCCATATGTTGTGAACTTGTGTATTTGTATGTTCCATCAGTTTGAGATGCTTCATTTATGTTTCATGAACCAGCTTGTCCACTGTATTGCTTGAAACTGTAATATCACTTGAATTCCATTGATGTTGAAATATGGCTTGAGCTTGCACCATGCATGTTGCTGACTTCAGAACTTGTACCCTGTCTACATATTTGTTGTTCACTTATGTTTGCCATGCTGAGTTCACACCAGTTACATGCTTGCTGCACTTAACACATTGCTTGCCTCGACAACTTTGTGCATGATCTTGAACATTTTTGATCATGCTTACTTGATCACTGTTGCACCACAACTTGAGTTGGCTTGTACATGGCTCGACCAATTTTATTATTATTATTGTGCACTGGGTTGAGCTGGTCCACGTGGCTACTCCTCAGTTGCGCACTGATTGGCGAGGCAGTGCACACGTGTATATTTATACACGTGTGTATATGCAGCCATCAAAAGAGATTTCCTGTCCCTGCATTGATATATATATACGTTGTCTGCCTTGTGGTATTTACAGTGTATCACTGTGAATATCACAAGCTGTCTAGACACAGATTGATGGTTTTATAATTCAGATCAAGTCATGAAAAATGATGAGAAACACACCAGAAATCTGAGGCAAATAAAATTTTAAAAATAAAATTTATATTTGCATATATTCAGTATTATTTCTATTGCAGTATACTGTGTGTTTCTGTTTCATGTTGACAGGAAAGCGGGGATGACTGGACTGCACTGACAGAAGACTGAAGAATGAAGTCAAGAACAGTGTCAGTTAAAGAGTGTTTGTAACAGTGTATGTATAGATGAAAATGTACAACTGAGTGTAAAATGTGTATGAGTGTTGAAGAGAAACTGTGAGTGTGAAACGTATTGCAATGCTGAGATGTACAAATAGTGGAGTATAAAATTTGTACTGTTTGAATATTGAAATAAAATATTCTATTTAAATAAAATACTGTGAATATTTAAATTTCTGTACAGTTGTATTTTATTTAAATATAAATATTATATTCCAGTCTGTGATGTATAATAATAGTACAATATCAAACACATTAAAATAATATTTATTTGGTTGTTATCATCAAACAAAAATCATATAATTGTGTATACAACACCGTTATATACAACAGTTACGACAACTCAACCAATAACAGTCATCAACTACCTGTATCTCTAACAAAATCTCGCTACTGAACCTTAACCATTTCTTAGCCAAAAATGAAATCAATCAAGTTTGGGTATAATTACCTCTCAGATCTTAATTGAACAACATTCTTAACTTTGAAATGGACAAAGTTCACAACTTCAAATACCAAGAAAAACATCGCTCACACAACTTTTGAAATCAATTTTAGAATCCACTTCTTTAATGGAAATCATTTATCATGTTCCAAGATATCAAATCTTAAGAAAATTTATTCATTAATTTGAATAAATAATAATTAAATAAGTAAGTGAATAATTGATTAATCTTTATTAAAATGGAAAGTAAATAGTACTTTCCTAAATTTGATATAGTCAATTTTCAATGTAAAATACTCTTTCGAATAATCTCTATTCGATTAACGTTCCTAACTTTGGGATAATTTCATCATTTCAGGTTAACTTAATTTACATTATTACCACTCCCATTTTTGCAAAATGTTTGATTTATACCGTTACTCACTTTAAATGTGAGTATTATTTATCTGGACTTGTTATGTCAAATGAAACTTGATTTTATTTATAAATAATATTACAGGTTCAAATCATGTCTATCGGGTCACTTTATGAATTCATGTTCACATTCTATTTCATTCATAAATCTCGTTTACAAGTCAACTTCTTGTTAATTATCTATCAAGTTTATACCTCAATAGCAGCTTCATATTCGATTACAAATTATAGTTTCAAATCAAATATTAATTATCTTGTTAAATTTTGAATTATATAATATACAATTTCTAAAAATAAATTATTTTATAAAATTCGACATATTCGAATTCCAATTATAATTCCTTATGGATTTATTTCAATCCAATTCACATTTCAAACGTCAGAATAAATTTCATTATTTCCTTTTTAAGCCGTTTCCAACTTCCTTTTTTAATTCAATCTTGAATTTATATTCCCAAATTAACCAATGATAATTATATAACTTCATTTACAAACATAGTTTATAAATTAGACTACTTGTTTTTATTATTAAAATAAGTAATTATTTCCTAACACATTCGAAAGTCAATTTCTATTTTGGAAAGGTAAATTTCCTACAAAATCTCAAAATTCCTTCTTGTGATGTTTTAAATATCGATATTTAGGGTCAGTGCTATCGAAACATCCAAACAAAACAAAATATTTGACAAAACATCTAATACATCGTATTTAACGTTATATATGGAAACAAACAGTAATAATTTTGAGGAATCCAGTTGGATACCTCCAACTTATTTTCCTACATCCACTGATGTTAGACAACATAAATAATACTAATTCCGCTTCAAGACAAAATATCGTGGTATAACAGGTCATCCGCTATTATGCAGAGCGCATAGGTTCTCATCCACTAAAATGTGCGGGAATATCCAACTACCAATCTTAAATATAACTATTATATATAATAGCAACAATTGGTTTAAATATAACTAATATATATATATATAATAGCAACAATTCATAATAATATATCAATTCATTCAAACATTCATCACAGAGCATTCAATCATTATTTATCAATATTAAAATATGTTTATAATATTTTAAACTGGACAGAGTTAGTGAGTTTACTCACTTTGGTTATTAATCGTTAAATAAGATAAATTGCCGATTAATCCAATTAGGCGTTTTATTTTGCTATAAATTGTAACGAGCTCTGAATCGCTCCAAACCAGTTTCACTGTGTATCCTTCGTTCATAGAATCCTAAAAAATTTTGTTTCGTCAGATTCTGATTACGTATGCAAAAGTTGTCAATTTTACAAGTTATTACTGTAACACCCCACATCTGTTATGGTCACTCACAAAGGGAATGCCTTAACTTCAGTGAAGCATTATGGGTACTGGAACAAAAATATTACAAGACAAACATATATAAAACAGCAGAAAGTAAAGTGGAAGTACTTCAAAGCATTTATTAAATATAATTGTTTACAATAAAAGCCCATCAACTTCCAATACCTAATTACATAGCTAAAATATCTGCCCTGCTCAAAAACAAAGAAGCATAAAAATAAATTTTAATATTCCCCAATAAAGCAAAGCAAGCCATAGCCAAGGGAAACCCAAGCCGTACATGAAAGAGCCTTAGAGCTTGGTAAGATCCGAACTAAGCTGTATTCCCACCCTACGAATTGGGGGGGGGGGGAACGGAGGAAAACGAGGCGAAACAAAACGGGTCAGTCATAAAGACTAAGTCCTAGTGACTTTCAGCATAAAAATAGGTAAAGATAACATGGCATGAATAAACTGAAAATAAACATAAGCATGATGACAAGATAAGCTACAGGCACGATAACTAAGAATAACATCATATGACTTTTGTCATGTATAACATTGCGAGGTTCCCATTCAAGATGAACTAAGTATAATTTCGCAAGATCGCAAGATTTCTCTGCTTCACCATAAAAATATTTCTATGATATCTGTAATGACCCGTATTCTACACATCCTAGGATCATAGAATATTTATTTCTTTCCCATGTGAAGTCGTATGGTCATGTAACTTTGGGAAACATTTATTAGAGTCATTTCCCATGCTTATGATTTTTGTCGATTTTTAAATGACCATTTTGCCCCTATTCGGTACTGTTTTGGCCATAACTTTTGATAGGAAAGGAATTTTGACCTGAAACCACTTCCATTTGATTCGTTTGATGGTTTCTCTTTCCGTAGAGTGGTCACATTAGCCAAACGGACTTAACGTTTGGGAGATATGGCTGAAACAAGATTTGGAGGGTGAAAAACTGCTTAACCGGGCCAAATCGGGTGATTAGTGAGTAGGCCCATAACCCATTTCGGGATTAGGGTTATGGGAGGGCTGAAATGAGATGGAGAATCATTCCATTTCAGTTTTCTAGCCTCCACTTATCACCAAGGAACCCTAAAAATGGCCTCCAAACTCCAAATCACCTTTAGGTTAAGGATTTGGCTTAGCAACCCCTAATCAAGAAGGATCTTCACCAAATCAACAAAGGAGCTGCTATTTGGTATTGAAATTCGCATCAAATCAGAGAATCATTTCAGATCTTAGTTTATTTTGTGGCTAAGGTGAGTGATTTGCTTAGTTTTGCACTAATTATGGCTAATTAGGGGTGATTAGTGTTAATTAGCGAATTTAAACATGATAAAATTCTGGAAAAATGTTCATAAATTTCTAAATGATGTTTTAGACCTCTGATATGAATTTGGGTTAATTTGGTTAAGTTTTACTAATCCTATCATTAGTTTCACCTAAACATGCTTAAGGGGAAATATGGGATTTTGGGTATGTTTGATCCATTTTAACCTATGATATCGATGTGAATGATGTTGTGGTTGATTATGCATGCTGCTATGACTATATGGTATGCTTTGTGATTGTTTAGAAGTGTTAGTTTGGTCAAAAACGCCGTCGAATGGCGTAAACTGCTCGCTGGAAGGACTGCAGGAAGTTGCAAGTGGGATCGGATCGGACTTCCCGACCCGAACCGATCGTGGACATATGCCACGGTCCGATCCGAAGACAGCGATCCGCATGTTCACCCCCGATCGCGAATCCTCTCCACGATCCGATCCAGATTGATGAGGCGCAACGATCCGAAGGGAGGAGTACGAACCGATCCATTTCAGAAGTTCACGAGCTGATCATCTGGGAAGTGCACCCGACCCGATCCGACCAGCGGGGAAAGTACGAACTGACTTGAAGGAGGAACCCCGACCCGATCCGAATGGGTGACCACGATCCGATCCGAAATGGTGACGCCGATCCGAACCAGGAGAAGGAGCCGCGCGTTGGAGGAACACGATTCGATCCGCATGGGGTGTGGGCGATCCGAACTAAGCCGATCCGATCCGATGAAGAATGTGAAGGCTGATCCGATCCGATTCGATTGTGATGACCAATAACCCGAGATGCAAAGGTAGTCCAAATGGAAGTTAGAGCTCAGAATCCTGGAACCAGTTGGGATCCAATGAGTTCACTTCATGGTTGGGCTTTGCTGCGGGACGTGTGCTAAGGAGTTGTCGATGTTCATAACTTTGATTCACCACTAAAAAGGAATGATGGGCTACTTATCAGTGCAGTAGGGTCATTATGACCTGAGGGGAAAAGTGATGGTAGCAAGACTACGTTATCAGTGCAGTAGGGTCATTATGACCTGAGGGGCAAGGTGATGCGTAGTAAGACTATGAGCCAGCGCAGATGGGGTGAATAACTCCATGGGGCAAGTGGACATAGTAAGGATTAGTAAGGCTATGAGCCAACGCAGATGGGGTGAATAACTCCATGGGGCAAGTGGACATAGCAAGGAATTAGTGGCTACGTTATAAGTGCAGTGAAGCCATTTATGACTTCATGGGGCAAAGTGATCGTAGCAAGGAATGTTGGGTGATCGAAGTGGTGAATATCGTATGCTTTACGCACTGAGTGAGAGATGTGAGGATGGATGCTATGCTTGATTGTTTGCCACCATTATGACATGCACACCTCCCCCACCTCCGTATCTTTATACCGTTTGATATGATACCTTAGAGTGTTGTACAGTACGTAGTGCTCACTCTTTGGTTGCAGGTCCAGATTTAGGTATGTTTTAGTCTACCTGTTATTGTTCACTTTAGATGCTTATCGCTCATACCAGGCTTTATGTCTGACCCAGAGTTTTATGTCTCCTCTTATTACTCTGGGTGCTCACACAAGCAGACTAGAGACAGGTTGGCTGGTGATGCGCGAGTAGCTGATTCGGAGGCGGGCAGGAGGCTTCCACGTATTATATATATATATACACATTCTCCCTGTGTCGTTGGTGGTCGCTACTTGGGCATTAGTAGTGTACCTCATTTATCTGACTTTGCTTTGAGACAGTTTGAAATTTGTAATAAGCTGTATTTTGGATTTCCGCTGCTATGATGTTTAGTTCTGATTTTCAGCTTATGCACTGTCTCTCCTGTTTTATGTCAAGTATGTTATTATTATATTTTGTTCTATGCGTTGTGAGACATTCTATAGGTTCCTTGTATGTTCATTTCCTTCTTCCTTTTTCTCCTTCTGGCGACCCGGTCCGTGCTAACTGGACATGTGTACAGCGCACTTTTGGAGTAAATGTCGGTTGGTGCGGGGCGGGCCGTCACACTTGGTATCAGAGCTCTAGGTTGCGTAGTTAACCTAGGGAAAGACACTAGGGAGAGTTAGTACGTATATGAGAGCGCGTATTTGTGATTACTTTGGTTTTCAAAAGTTATGTATATATATACTATTAGTAGTATAAGAATGAAGTTGCACTGCACTAGTACCACTATGGGATCGTTAATCTTTTCCCTTTTACAGATTGACGATGAGCCGACATGTTAGGGGTACCGGTAGAGGGGCCAATAATGGGAATGCCGCTGACATGAGGGCGATGTTTACCAACCTCATGAGAGACATGCTTAGAGAAGTGCAAGGGGCAATTCCCAATCCCGGAGTTGGTGCTGGCCCAGTAGTGCAGGCGCCTAGGGTCGATTTCGCCAAGTTGTGCAAGGATTACACTAATCTTGGTGGGAAACCGTTCCACGGGACGGAGTCGGCCACGGATGTTCAAGACTGGATGGATAGTTGTGACCGTATCTTTGATGACTTGGGTCTCGAGGATGCGATGAAGAGAAGGCTAGCGTCTCGTCAGCTGCAAGGGCGAGCGATGAATTGGTGGAATGCTATCAGAACAGCTACTCCAGAGGACCAAGTTACTTGGGATCAGTTCAAGGCCCGCTTTAGTGAGAAGTTTATTCCAGCTGTCCAGAAGTCAGTATTGTTTAAGAGGTTCTTGGAACTCAAGCAAAACGGGAGGGCAGTTTCTGATTATATTGCTGAGTTCGACACTTTGTCGAAGTATGGACTGTCTCTCATTGATACTCCTGAAAAGAAGAATGAGAAGTTCATTACTGGTTTGGATGGGTACTTGGAGGAAGGCTTATCAACCACATCGATGAGACTTTTGAATCGATCGTGGGGAAAGCTTTGAGGTCAGAGAGCCTTTACCCTAAGTCAAAGACTGAGGCTGCATCTGCAGAAGGGCCAAAGCCGTAAGCAGGCGGTGGAGGCAAGAATAATTCTCAGAATAAGAGGAAGCAGGACCAATCTAAAGGTGGCCAGAAAAAGAGCAAGAAGGATGTTGAGTGCTTCAGCTGTGGAAAGAAGGGCCATTATGCTAAAGAATGTCGGGCCAAGCCAGCGGAAAGGAAGTGCTACAACTGTGGTCAAGTGGGACATCAGAGAGATAAGTGTCCGCAACCTCTTAAGGAGAAGCAGATTGTGAAAGCATATGCTATTGATGCTGTTCCTTCTTCGTCGAATGCCCCAACTGCGGCGGAGAAAGGAAAGAATGTTGTTATTCAAGGTATGCTTTCTATTTATGATATACCAGTTCGAGTTTTGTTTGATACTGGGGCTTCCCGTTCCTTCATATCTAATGACCTGGTAGATAGGTTGGGACTGGAACCCGAGATAGTCGATAGACCATTGATAGTGACGAACCCGATTGGTGGTTTGACTAGCCTTAGTATGATTTGCAGGAATTTGGTCTTATCGAGTCATGAATGTATGTTTGTATGTGATTGCTTTGTTTTGGGCTTTACTGGGTATGGCATTATATTGGGAGTCGATTGGCTCCAAAGATACGGGGTGGTGGTAGACTGTGAGGGCTTTTTGGTGACAGTGAGGGCGGATGATGGGCGGAGGGTAGTGTTTGGTAGCCTACCTAGTGATGGGGTTATGGTTAGTTTTGTAAATTCCCTCGACATCCCACAAGATGAGTTGTCAGATGTGCCCGTGGTTGGCCAGTATCCGGACGTCTTCGAGGAGGTGACCGGGCTTCCACCACACCGAGAGATTGAGTTCCGTATTGATTTAGTGAAAGATGCCAGACCTATAGTGATGCCACTTCGTCGTATGGCACCAAGGGAGCAGCGAGAGCTCGGGGTGCAAGTCAGCAATCTTTTGAAGAAGGGATTTATTAGAAGGAGTGTCTCCGAGTGGGGAGCACCAGTTGTGTTTGCCACTAAGGCAGATGGTTCCCTTCGTTTGTGTGTGGACTATCGCGAGTTGAATAAGGTGACGAGGAAGAATAAGTATCCTCTACCGCGGATAGATGATTTGTTTGACCAGCTGGAAGGAGCTAGAGTGTTCTCCCAGTTGGACCTCGCGACAGGATTTCATCAGCTTCGAGTAGCAGATGAGAGTGTTCCGAAAACGGCATTTAGGACGCCGTCTGGATTTTATGAGTGGTTGGTTATGCCATTTGGGTTGACCAATGCACCAGCCTATTTTGTGGATCTTATGAATCGAGTATTCAGAGATCAGTTGAATAAGTTTGTTCTTGTGTTCGTGGATGATATCCTTGTTTATTCAGGGACAGAGGAGGAACACAAGGGACACTTGAGGACAGTGATGGAGGTGTTGAGGAAACACCAATTGAAAGCAAAATTCTCTAAGTGTCATTTTTGGAGAAGGGAAGTAAGATTCTTAGGCCATGTTGTTTCAGAGAGTGGTATTGCCGTGGACCCTACGAAGGTGGCTACGGTACAGGATTGGCCTACGCCCAAGAATGCTACAGATGTAAGAAGTTTCTTGGGATTAGCTGGATATTATCGTAAGTTTATCCAGGACTTCTCCAAGATCGCAGCACCGTTGACTCAGTTGACTAAGAAGAATCAGTCCTTCGTCTGGGACGGAGTGTGTGAACATGCCTTCAAGAGTCTAAAGGAGAGGTTGACGCGTGCGCCAGTGTTAGTCATTCCTAAAGGGAATGAAGAGATGACGGTATACACAGATGCTTGTGGTACCGGACTGGGTGCAGTATTGATGCAAGGAGGTAGGGTTGTAGCTTATGCTAGTCGACAGCTAAAGCCGCATGAGAAGAAGTATCCTACCCATGATTTGGAATTGGCAGCAATTGTATTTGCGCTGAAGATGTGGAAACACTATCTCTTGGGAGAAAGATTTGAGTTGTTTACTGATCATAAATCGTTAAAGTATCTCTTCTCTCAGAAAGATCTGAATCTCCGTCAGCAGAGATGGTTAGAGTTCTTGGCTTCGTATGATTTTGATATCGCATATACACCTGGGAAAGGTAATGCAGTAGCCGATGCCTTGAGTAGGAGACATGCCAGCTTAGGGGCAATGTTTCTTGAATGGAAGCAACTGGAGTATATCGCGGGTTTTGATTTCAGACCAAAGTGCGAATTGGATCCAGTTATGCTAGCTAGTTTGACGATCAGACCCACTTTGATAGAGCGGATTGGTTCTAGCCAGAGGGACGATCCTAATTTATTAGAAATCATCTCCAAGTTAGAGATGGGTATCGATGAGGAGATGAATGTGTATGGGCTTGATCGAGATGGATGGCTTCGAAGGAATGGAAGACTAGTTGTGCCCAACGTGAATGATTTGAGAGATGAAGTGCTTAGAGAATGTCATCACTCAAAACTGAATATGCATCCCGGTGGTAATAAGATGTATCGAGACATGAAGCGAACCTACTACTGGGAAGGGATAAAAAGAGACGTTGGGAAGTTTATATCCAAATGCATGAATTGCCAGCTAGTTAAAGCCGAGCAAAAGAAGCCTAGTGGGTTATTGCAACCATTAGAAATTCCCGAATGGAAATAAGAGCAAGTTTCGATGGATTTCATCGATGGCCTACCAAGGACTAGATCGGGATATGATAGCATTTGGGTAATTGTGGATCGATTGACTAAGAGTGCAAGATTTATACCAGTCAAATCGACCAGAACGGCAGCCAAGTTGGCAGAATTGTATATGAAGTGGGTAGTGAGATTTCATGGAGTACCCAAAAGCATTGTGAGTGACCGAGACCCGTTGTTCACTAGTGGGTTTTGGAAGAGCTTACAAGAGGCTCTAGGGTCAGGATTACATCTCAGTACCGCATATCATCCTCAGACCGACGGTCAGACGGAGAGGGTGAATCGCATATTGGAAGATCTCTTGAGAGCGTGTATATTGGATTTTGGTGGATCATGGGATGACCATTTGCATCTAGTAGAGTTTGCATATAATAATAGCTATCAAGCCAGTATCGGTATGGCTCCATATGAAGCTTTGTATGGAAGACCGTGCAACTCACCATCATGTTGGATAGAGACTGGCGAGAAGTTTGTGCTTGGACCAGATGTGGTGAGAGAAACTTCCGATAAGATTAAGGTCATTCAGCAACGAATGAAAGCTGCCCAAGATAGACAGAAGAGTTACGCCGATAAGAGGAGAAGAGACTTGAAATTCTCCGTTGGTGACTTGGTGTTTGTCAAGATCTCTCCGTTGAAGAGCGTGATTCGATTTGGCAGGAGAGGCAAGTTGGCACCAAGATTTGTTGGCCCATTCCCTGTTCTTGAACTTGTCGGGAATTTGGCGTATAGAGTTGGCTTACCAGAGAAAATGGCAGGAGTTCACAATGTATTTCATGTTTCCCAACTAAGGAAGTTCATTCACGACTCAGATGTGGCTATTTCACCTGATCAGTTAGAGGACTTCGAAGTAGAACCCGAGGCGGTTGAGAACCGCAAGCCGATTCGTATTGTGGGGCATGATACGAAGCAACTTCGAAGGAAGGCGGTGAAGCTAGTCAAGGTTCAGTGGGGCGAGAACGAGAATGATTGTACTTGGGAGACAGAGGAGAGCATTAGGAAGGCATATCCAGAACTCTTTGCCTGGTAAGATTTACTTTGCGATTTAGTTATTCCGCATGCTAGGATAGACTTATTCACTTGTTTTGCATGTTTGATGGTTGTTTTATGATTGATAGGCATGCGGGACCTTTGTGTGTGTTTTGATTAGGGAATTTCGGGGGCGAAATTTCTTAAGGGGGGGAGAGTGTAATGACCTGTATTCTACACATCCTAGGATCGTAGAATATTTATTTCTTTCCCATGTGAAGTCGTATGGTCATGTAACTTTGGGAAACATTTATTAGAGTCATTTCCCATGCTTATGATTTTTGTCGATTTTTAAATAACCATTTTGCCCCTAGTCGGTACTGTTTTGGCCATAACTTTTGATAGGAAAGGAATTTTGACCTGAAACCACTTCCATTTGATTCGTTTGATGGTTTCTCTTTCCGTAGAGTGGTCACATTAGCCAAACGGACTTACCGTTTGGGAGATATGGCTGAAACAAGATTTGGAGGGTGAAAAACTGCTTAACCGGGCCAAATCGGGTGATTAGTGAGTAGGCCCATAACCCATTTCGGGATTAGGGTTATGGGAGGGCTGAAATGAGATGGAGAATCATTCCATTTCAGTTTTCTAGCCTCCACTTATCACCAAGGAACCCTAAAAATGGCCTCCAACCTCTAAATCACCTCCAAATCACCTTTAGGTTAAGGATTTGGCTTAGCAACCCCTAACCAAGAAGGATCTTCACCAAATCAACAAAGGAGCTGCTGTTTGGTATTGAAATTCGCATCAAATCAGAGAATCATTTCAGATCTTAGTTTATTTTGTGGCTAAGGTGAGTGATTTGCTTAGTTTTGCACTAATTATGGCTAATTAGGGGTGATTAGTGTTAATTAGCGAATTTAAACATGATAAAATTCTAGAAAAATGTTCATAAATTTCTAAATGATGTTTTAGACCTCTGATATGAATTTGGGTTAATTTGGTTAAGTTTTACTAATCCTATCATTAGTTTCACCTAAACATGCTTAAGGGGAAATATGGGATTTTGGGTATGTTTGATCCATTTTAACCTATGATATCGATGTGAATGATGTTGTGGTTGATTATGCATGCTTCTATGACTATATGGTATGCTTTGTGATTGTTTAGAAGTGTTAGTTTGGTCAAAAACGCCGTCGAATGGCGTAAACTGCTCGCTGAAAGGACTGTAGGAAGTTGCAAGTGGGATCGGATCGGACTTCCCGACCCGAACCGATCGTGGACATATGCCACGGTCCGATCCGAAGACAGCGATCCGCATGTTCACCCCCGATCACGAATCCTCTACACGATCTGATCCAGATTGATGAGGCGCAACGATCCGAAGGGAGGAGTACGAACCGATCCATTTCAGAAGTTCACGAGCTGATCATCTGGGAAGTGCACCCGACCCGATCCGACCAGCGGGGAAAGTACGAACTGACTTGAAGGAGGAACCCCGACCCGATCCGAATGGGTGACCACGATCCGATCCGAAATGGTGACGCCGATCCGAACCAGGAGAAGGAGCCGCGCGCTGGAGGAACACGATTCGATCCGCATGGGGTGTGGGTGATCCGAACTAAGCCGATCCGATCCGATGAAGAATGTGAAGGCTGATCCGTTCCGATTCGATTGTGATGAACAATAACCCGAGATGCAAAGGTAGTCCAAATGGAAGTTAGAGCTCAGAATCCCGGAACCAGTTGTGATCCAATGAGTTCACTTCATGGTTGGGCTTTGCTGCGGGACGTGTGCTAAGGAGTTGTCGATGTTCATAACTTTGATTCACCACTAAAAAGGAATGATGGGCTACTTACCAGTGCAGTAGGGTCATTATGACCTGAGGGGCAAAGTGATGGTAGCAAGACTACGTTATCAGTGCAGTAGGGTCATTATGACCTGAGGGCAAGGTGATGCGTAGTAAGACTATGAGCCAGCGCAGATGGGGTGAATAACTCCATGGGGCAAGTGGACATAGTAAGGATTAGTAAGGCTATGAGCCAACGCAGATGGGGTGAATAACTCCATGGGGCAAGTGGACATAGCAAGGAATTAGTGGCTACGTTATCAGTGCAGTGAAGCCATTTATGACTTCATGGGGCAAAGTGATCGTAGCAAGGAATGTTGGGTGATCGAAGTGGTGAATATCGTATGCTTTACGCACTGAGTGAGAGATGTGAGGATGGATGCTATGCTTGATTGTTTGCCACCATTATGACATGCACACCTCCCCCACCTCCGTATCTTTATACCGTTTGATATGATACCTTAGAGTGTTGTACAGTACGTAGTGCTAACTCTTTGGTTGCAGGTCCAGATTCAGGTATGTTTTAGTCTACCTGTTATTGTTCACTTTAGATGCTTGTCGCTCATACCAGGCTTTATGTCTGACCCAGAGTTTTATGTCTCCTCTTATTACTCTGGGTGCTCACACGAGCAGACTAGAGACAGGTTGGCTGGTGATGCGCGAGTAGCTGATTCGGAGGCGGGCAGGAGGCTTCCACGTATTATATATATATATACACATTCTCCCTGTGTCGTTGGTGGTCGCTACTTGGGCATTAGTAGTGTACCTCATTTATCTTACTTTACTTTGAGACAGTTTGAAATTTGTAATAAGCTGTATTTTGGATTTCCGCTGCTATGATGTTTAGTTCTGATTTTCAGCTTATGCACTGTCTCTCCTGTTTTATGTCAAGTATGTTATTATTATATTTTGTTTTATGCGCTGTGAGACATTCTACAGGTTCCTTGTATGCTCATTTCCTTCTTCCTTTTTCTCCTTCTGGCGACCTGGTCCGTGCTAACTGGACATGTGTACAGCGCACTTTTGGAGTAAATGTCGGTTGGTGCGGGGCGGGCCATCACAATATCTATTTGCTCTGCACCACTTGTACTAGTATCCCAACCCGTGTCATGTGTTGACTATAAAATGATCCCATGCCCAATGTCATGAAATGACCCATTACTTGGTCCTACGAAACGATCTATTAATCGATCGGCCCCCTACAAGTCCTATCTCGTTCATGTGTCTGTGCCATACGACCCTATCACGAATGTAGTTACTTGTGCTGGGTCCACCATAGGGTGTATCAAGACCTAGGGTGCCAACCACCGACACGAATCAAGCACGCACAGTGTAAACCTACTGGTGCCCAATGCCTGCTTTTTCAACTCCGGACTACGTGCACGACCATAGTCCGCCTGAACCTACAATGGCGCACCAACTCAGCCGTTGTTCTGGTCGCTTACAATCAGCCCAGTAATCGTGCCCCACCCTGCCAAGTTCTAGGGTACCGTGATACATCTAGTGGGTTACTGCTGAAAAGGACCGCGTAACTAGGGTTTCCGTCCAGTAGGTTAAGTGTTGTCATTTAAATTTGAGACTTAACCCCGTCAGTCTAGCATGTCAAGTTGGTTAAGTGTTGTCATTCAAGTTCGTGACTTAACCCGCCTACATGTCATGTCAAATTGGCTAAGTGTTATCGTTCAAGTTCATGACTTAGCCCTACGAATCATCTGTCAAGTTGGTTAAGTATATTCAAGCGGTTGATGACTCAACCCTATCAAATCATTGTGTCAAATTGGTTAAGTGTACTCAAGCGGTTCATGACTTAACCCTGTCAAATCATCGTGTCAAATTGGTTAAGTATATTCAAGCGGTTCATGACTCAACCCTATCAAATCATCGTGTCAAATTGGTTAAGTATATTCAAGCAGTTCATGACTCAACCCTATCAAATCATCGTGTCACATTGGTTAAGTATATTCAAGCAGTTCATGACTTAACCCTATCAAATCATCGTGTCAAATTGGTTAAGTATATTCGAGCGGTTCATGACTCAACCCTATCAAATCATCGTGTCAAATTGGTTAAGTATATTCAAGCGGTTCATGACTTAACCCTATCAAATAATCGTGTCAAATTGGTTAAGTATATTCAAGCGGTTCATGACTCAACCCTATCAAGTGGCATTAATTCATTAATGCACCTCAACCTCTCACATCAGACTTGTTGTTGTGGTCACTGGATATGCCGGGCGGTTCCGGGCAGAATTACACCACAACTCAGTCTGACCTCGAGTTTCAAGCGCGATATGACCAACTACCCACATTGGATCCTATTACTTGCAGTAACTGGATTTGCCAGGCGGTTCCGGGCAGAATTACACTGCAAACTCAACCCAACCTCGAGTTCGCCATTTTCAAGTTCATTCTAGTATCATGTCCATGTTCAAGATTCATGTCAAGTTCGTGTCAAGCTTCAAGGATAAGTTTCATGCCCACATCCAGATTCAAGTTATAACAATGTTCATGTTTCAAGTTTTTTTGCCTATTATCAAGTTCATAGTTCATGTTCATAACCAATTCGTGTTTTGCCTAATTTACCCAAATCGTATTCCCATCGCACATAAACGTGAATCGATCTATACTACAAATAAATCCAAATCCCGAGATAAAGGGAATAACATCAAAACTATGATAGGCAAAAGGGACGAGCATAAAGCGATAAAAGGGATTACAAGACTAGCATGATATAAGCTGAGATAATTGCTTACAACATCACTAGCATATAGGGTTTCAAATCTAGCAAGATAAGGCGATAGTCATGATAAAAGTTGATATAAAAGAATAGGCATGCAAAACCAAGCCAAATACAAGGATAATGGATCCAATGGTTTAGTTGTACATAATAGCGAATGAACTAAGCAAGTCACACCCTAGGTATGAGATCCAACAACTGCAAATTCGGTGCACAACATGGGTTTAAACTATGGGCAAGAACAATCAACTATAATAGTCTTAGGCAACTAACCCCAATAGTCATAGTCATGGTCATAGGTAGAAATCTCATAATCAAGAACCATAAGCGATCAATCGCAGTAGTCATGGATAATTATCCAAAATAGTTCTAGGCAAATAGTCATAGGAAATTAACAGTAATAGTTTCAAAGTCATGGTCATAGATAATAGCCTTATGTTCATTATCATAGGTAATAATTCTCATAGTCAAGAGTCATGATTAGCCACAATTGTCCTTGTCATAGGCAATAGTCTTATGTTCACCGTCATAGGCATAGGCATAGTCTTATGTTCACAGTCATAGGCATAGGCATAGTCTTATGTTCTCAATCATAGTCCTTGGCCATTAACAATAGTTTCAACGTCATAGGCATGTTAAAGTTATAGACATGAAAGAGTTTGATTTACAACATGAATAGGCCCAAAGCAATATTCACGAAAGTCAAGATCCAAGATGAACAAGAATAGATATGAATCAATTATCATACATAGATCCAATTCCAATTTACAACATGGATATTAAGTTTACAGCTTTTATCTAAAAGTAACTTGAACTTACAGATCGTGGTCTAAGAAAGATGCAGAAGTCAAGTCTAGAAATTTGTCGTTGAATTGCTGAATCGTTGAATCTTGCTTTGATCATAGAAGAAAATCCCCAAATATGCAATTCCTAGCCGTAGTCTTCAAGAAATAATCTTCTTATTTTAATTTAATTTATTTTAATTTAATTTAGAAGAAGAAGAAGAAGCCATGATCATCAAGAGTTTTAGCAACATAAGGTTAGAGAAGAATGGTGTAAAGAGAATGAGGCTAGGAGGCTGTTTATATAGGATTAGGGAGACGAATCTGGACAGAAAACGAGGTCAAATACATCAGGATGCATCTGGTTCAAAAAGTGGGTTCAGGAGGCAGGTCGACCCCCAGGTCGACACTATGGTCGACCTGGTCCCTGGGAGGTCGACGCTATGGTCGACCCCCAGGTCGACCTGGTCCATGGGCGGGAGTTTTCCCGCCCAGCCTGTTCTGGGGTTTGAATTCGAATTTCGAATTCGAATTTCGAGCTGTTTTTGATTCTGAAAATTCCTGAAACTTCGGAGGATCATATCTCCCTCGTACGGACTCCGATTCCCGCAAACTCGGACTCGTTTCCAAGCAGAATTTCGAGACGAACACAATGGCGCAACCCGTTTCCCCTGATTCTTATTTTAAAATTTACTTCTGCCTTGATTTATGGTTTTAACACATTATTAAAATTCGGGTTGTTACATTCTCCCCTCGTTAAAGGATTTCGTCCTCAAAATCTTCAGGTTAAGAAGAATGCATCCTATCATCCAATCAACCATCTACCCAACCATCATCCACAAGCAACCATTGTCCTTAAGAGATTTCTAATGCTGTATGAACATATGCAAGAAGTGTGTGTATATGTTCCTTGTCTAATACAAATGATCAGGCCTGATTGATCTTCTTAATGCAAAATATATTTAGTGCCATGAGTCCAACATGTATGCAAATAGTCCTAGTCACATAAACACTATATGTGTGCACAAACATCCATCCATATGCACTATCCACATGATTATATATTCAATTTCATTCATAAAAACACTCATGCATATGCAATATGAAAGGTGACGGAGCCGATCTAGTGTCTAAGGTGCGTGTATATGCATCCACGAGCAACCACTAGCAACCACTTGCAACCATCAATCATAACATGTCTCAAACACATGTTTACACCCAATTGTTACTACCTAAAAATATAGTTGAACGATAGAAGCAAGTAAAAATTTTGTGCCCATTAGGCAATGTCAAAACTGGAAATCTATGTCACGTATATACTGATTAGGAGAAGAACTCCCTAAGCACTAGCCCGAAGACCGAAATCAACATCAGGCTGACACCCAAAGAATTACTCAACCCAACGGACACCCTCAAGCCCCAACATGTATTACTAACAGATGATCCCAATGGGGTTTTGCAACAGAAATAGGATTGAGAATAGGACCGAGAGGTTATACTTAAAAGATAGCATACAAGTAAGCTCTACAGGAAAAGAGAGATCAAGGATATACTCTTAAAAAGAGATATGATGCGCCTGTCTAGTCTTCAATCTTCTAAGTTACATTTCCTTGAGCTTAACTCCATTGTGCTTTGACCATCTTTAGGTTCACAATTTCGTAGCTTCTTAATTCCTATTTCCAAAATATGAGTTGGAACTCATTTCACTGTCGCTTCTCATTCCACTTTAACTTATTTTTTTTCTAGTATACTCAGCTTAAACATAACTGCGTACTCATGGTTTCATGCAATCTCTCCAAAATTCACTAGTGAATCTTGGATCTCATTCACTTACTAGAAGGTATTCCACATAAATGAGTTATCTCTTGAAACTAAACAAATGCCAACCATGTTGCCAAGTGTACTTACTAAGGTGATTTTCTATGACTCATGCATAAGCGAAATGAACCATCCGTCTTAGTGGCGAACACCACTCGAGCAGATTGATAAATGTATCAAGAAATTCTAGGTAACTAAGCATGGCAGAACCCTACTAGACTTCGAGGGTATTACCGAGGCAAGTCAAGAGTCTAACTACCCTCTTTTCATACTCGAGAATGGTATCATTTATAGATAACCACACCATCCCTAGAAACAACTCATAGCCAAAAACATAAGCATTACTTCTAAACTCAACAATTAGCATAGACATTCTCAAATCCAAACAAATCATGAATAAATGAGCCGATTCCCCAGCAGGATTTGAGACAAAAATGGGACCCTCTACTACGCTAGTACTAAGGTGTAGAGACTCAACTATCGAAGCAGAATTAAAAAGGATGCGATGTACAAAAACAAAATTCCCATGGTATGATAGAAAAGAAAAGCTAAACTTTTAACAGAAACGTTACCACCTCTTCTTAGGTACGCTAGTAGTGAGAGCATACAATTTCCCTCTCGATGATCTTGTCCTTTGCCCTTTTTACCATACTAAAGATACGCTCTCTTGTCGTGGGTTTTATCATTCTTTCACTTTGGCCTCTTTCCTTTCACCTTTTCCTCCTTCGTGGATTAAGCCATATCAACAAGTTTCTCATCCTTAGGCTTGTGTTCTTTTATCCTCGTTCTTGCTATCCTTGTATAGCTTGTTGACAAGTTTCTCGAAAGCTACCTCCATCGCATGGCAACCCTACAAAGCTTGAAATAAGATTAGTCGCAAGTAAAACTACTGCGGCTACAGATGGAGGTTGGGCACTCCTTTGCCCTCTGACACTCGCCTACAAGACTATGGTGAAAAGAGAGAAAGAAGAGATTCAAAGAGGGAATCAAAAGATAGTGCATATGGCTTTGGAGAATATGCCTTTCATAAAACAAAACTTTTCTTAGAAAAATGCTTCTTTGTAAATGTTTTGAAAATAATTTCAGAAGGTTTTTAAAAGCTTTTGCCCAGTCTGGTAACCTTCTGCCCTGATACCAAATGTAACACCCCACCTCCGCTAGGGTCACTTACAAAGGGAATGCACTAGCTTTGGTGGAGCATTATCTTGGTAAACATCCACAGAAATATTACAAGACAGAACATATAAAACAGTGGAAGAAGAACCAAATTTCATTGCTTTAAAATCTAGAAAGGTCTAAAGCCTTTTACATCAAAATGCCATCAAATCCATTACATCGAAATCTGTCTTGCAATAGTAAAGAAGCATAAAACCATAGTCATAAATCATTCCCCAAGTAAAATAGTAAAGCAAGCCATAGCCAAGGGAAATCCAAGTCGTGCATGAAAGAGCCTTGGAGCTTGGTAAGATCCGAACTAAGCTGTATTCCCACCCTGCGAACCTGGGGGGAGGGGGGAAACGGAAGAAAACGAGGTGAAACAAAATGGGTCAGTCATAAAGACTGAGTAAATCCTAGTGACTTTCAGCATAAAAATAGGTAAAGATAACATGGCATGAATAAACTGAAAATACACATAAGCATGATGACAAGATAAGCTACATGCACGATAACTAAGAATAACATCATATGACTTTTGTCATGCATAACATTGCGAGGTTCCCATTCAAGATGAACTAAGTGTAATTTCGCAAGATCGCAATATTTCTCTGCTTCACCGTTAAAATATTTCTATGATATCTATTTGCTCTACACCACCCGTACTAGTATCCCAACCCGTGTCATGTGTTGACTCCAAAATGATCCCTTGCCCAATGTCATGAAATGACCCATTACTTGGTCCCACGAAATGATCTATTAATCGATTGGCTCCCTACAAGTCCTATCTCGTTCATGTGTCTGTGTCATACGGCCCTATCACCAATGTAGTTACCTGTGCTGGGTCCACCATAGGGTGTATCAAGCCCTAGGGTGCCAACCACCGACACGAATCAAGCACGCACAGTGTAAACCTACTGGTGCCCAATGCCTGCTTTTTCTACTCCGGACTACGTGCACGACCATAGTCTGCCTGAACCTACAATGGCGCACCAACTCAGCCGTCGTTCTGGTCGCTAACAATCAGCCCGGTAATCGTGCCCCACCCTACCTAGTTCCAGGGTACCGTGATACATCTAGTGGGTTACTGCTGAAAAGGACCGCGTAACTAGGATTTCCGTCCAGTAGGTTAAGTGTTGTCATTTAAATTCGAGACTTAACCCCATCAGTCTAGCATGTCAAGTTGGTTAAGTGTTGTCATTCAAGTTCGTGACTTAACCCGCCTACGTGTCATGTCAAATTGGCTAAGTGTTGTCGTTCAAGTTCATGACTTAGCCCTACGAATCATCTGTCAAGTTGGTTAAGTATATTCAAGCGGTTCATGACTCAACCTTATCAAATCATCGTGTCAAATTGGTTAAGTATATTCAAGCGGTTCATGACTTATCCCTATCAAATCATCGTGTCAAATTGGTTAAGTATATTCAAGCGGTTCATGACTCAACCCTATCAAATCATCGTGTCAAATTGGTTAAGTATATTCAAGCGGTTCATGACTTAACCCTATCAAATCATCATGTCACATTGGTTAAGTATACTCAAGCGGTTCATGACTCAACCCTATCAAATCATCGTGTCAAATTGGTTAAGTATATTCAAGCGGTTCATGACTCAACCCTATCAAATCATCGTGTCAAATTGGTTAAGTATATTCAAGCGGTTCATGACTCAACCCTATCAAGTGGCATTAATTTATTAATTCACCTCAACCTCTCACATCAGACTTGCTGTTGTGGTCACTAGATATGCCGGGCGGTTCTGGGCAGAATTACACCACAACTCAGTCTGACCTCGGGTTTTAAGCGCGATATGACCAACTACCCACATTGGATCCTATTGTTTGCAGTAACTGGATTTGTCGGGCGGTTCCGGGCAGAATTACACTGCAAACTCAACCCAACCTCGAGTTGGCCATTTTCAAGTTCATTCTAGTGTCATGTCCATGTTCAAGATTCATGTCAAGTTCGTGTCAAGCTTCAAGGATAAGTATCAAGCCCACATCCAGATTCAAGTTATAACAATGTTCATGTTTCAAGTTTTTTTTGCCTATTATCAAGTTCATAATTCATGTTCATAACCAATTCGTGTTTTGCCTAATCTACCCAAATCGTATTCCCACCGCACATAAACGTGAATCGATCTATACTACAAATAAATCCAAATCCCAAGATAAAGGGAATAACATCAAAACTATGATAGGCAAAAGGGACGAGCATAAAGCGATAAAAGGGATTACAAGACTAGCATGATATAACTTGAGGTAATTATTTACAACATCACTAGCATATAGGGTTTCAAATCTAGCAAGATAAGGTGATAGTCATGATAAAAGTTGATATAAAAGAATAGGCATGCAAAAGCAAGCCAAATACAAGGATAATGTATCCAATGGTTTTAGTGTACATAATAGCGAATGAACTAAGCAAGTCACACCCTAGGTATGAGATCCAACAACTGAAAATTCGGTGTACAACATGGGTTTCAACTATGGGCATGAACAATCAACTATAATAGTCTTAGGCAACTAACCCCAATAGTCATAGTCATGGTCATGGGTAGAAATCTCATAATCAAGAACCATAAGCGATCAATCGCAATAGTCATGGATAATCATCCAAAATAGTTCTAGGCAAATAGTCATAGGAAATTAACAGTAATAGTTTCAAATTCATGGTCATAGATAATAGCCTTATGTTCATAATCATAGGTAATAATTCTCGTAGTCAAGAGTCATGATTAGCCACAATTGTCCTTGTAACACCCCGTGTATTCTATAACAGTGAAATTCATAAATTAAAGCATAACTAATTTCAAATCAAAGAATTAAGGGAAACGGGATACGCCATTGTGTTCGTCTCGGAAAAATACGCGAAATAGAGTCCGAGTTTTCGAAAAACGGAGTCCGTATGAAGAAGATATGGCCTCCGGAAGTTTCAGAATTCAGGTTAAAATTCAAACAGACGAAAACAGCTCAGAAAAACAAGTTTAAAATTCAAAATCGGGCCCAATTGGCCAGGGCGGGAAAATTCCCGCCTAAGGCACCCAGGTCGACTTGGCAGTCGACCTGGGCTAGCCAGGTCGACAGGGCTGTCGACCTGGGTGTCGACTGGGCTGTCGACCTGGCCCCAGAGCCAGGTCGAACCCAGCCCATCCTGGCTGGCCAGGTCTGTGTTTGGTCGATTTTCTGAGCCTTGCCTTGTCACTAGGGCTAAGTGTCAGCTCCTGATTGGTCTCTCTTTCGAATGAATGGCTACGATTAACCCAAGCTACATCGACGGTCCGAATCAATTCATAAACTCTATAAAAATGACCCTAGACTCTACCTAATCTATTCATTCAAAAATAAGAATGAGGCCATCATGCTGCTGAGGAACGACTAGGAGTAGCCACCAATTTGAGAGACAATTAGGAGACAAACTCTAAAGCATAAAGCAACTACAAGTTAAACTTAAACAAATCAAATCAACGCCTACATCAAAGGAATAGCATCTCCAAATCCAGAATTCAGATTCATGAATTGAAGAATTCGTCACACGATTGTAAGTAGAGTACTATTCCGGTATGAATTAAATAACTGTGTTTGATTTGTGTAAAATGAGAATTACACTTGATGTGTGGTGATAGTAATTCATATTTGTGCGTTGCTATGATTCTAATCGATTTGGAATGTTGTGATATAACGATTGGATATTCGCAAGTATGTAATTCATGTTGAAGCTACATGTTTGTGGTTGTTTAATTGAGATTTATGCAAGTATGTGGTTTTGCTACTATGCCAACATAATGTATATTTTTGTACAAAATCACTTTGTGTGTAATTGGATCAAATTTGGGGTATTATGATTCATATGAAATTATGTTGGAATTGGCATCATGATCTATGTATAAAACCATACTTTTGTATTAGAAACAAAAGTAAGCCTCTTTGTGAACTTATGTTGGTTTTATGAATATGACTAGGCTATGTTTGGTATTATGCCTAATTAAAAAACATGTTAGGCCTATATTGTTAACAAGAATTATATGATAATATATGTGACACATAGCTAAGTTAGATTTACATTCCAATTGCAAGTTTGCATGAATAAAGTAAAAACCATGATTTCATGTTTAGGAATATTTATGCCATGATTACATGAATAGATCAAAAACCATGATTTCATGTTTAGGAATATTTATGCCATGATTACATGAATAGATCAAAAACCATGATTTCATGTTTAGGAATATTTATGCCATGATTACATGAATAGATCAAAAACCATCATTTCATGTTTGGGTATATTTGTGCCATGATTATGTGAATAGATTAAAAATCATGATTAAGTTGGAATAATTCTAGTTAAACTATACTTTTGTATTAGTAACAAAAGTAAGCACCTTTGTAAACATATAGTAACTTTATAAACATGATTTGCTTATGTTTGACATTATGCCTAAGTAAAAATATAGGTTTATGTTGTAGTTAAGACTATGTGTCAATAATGATATCTAATTTAGTTAGATTCTTAACTTAACTACAAGTTTACATGGTTTGATTCATGTCACTTATGCTTTATGACCAAAGTATATGTTACCACAATGCAAGTACACCAGTTTCTATTTTGTAGTTCCAACGTTATGTTGCAAGTTCATGCGTTCACATTCCCCTCTTTGTGTATATAATCACGTTTTAAGCCTCCCCTTTTTCACGTGGCTAAGTTGGGTTTAAAAGGCTAAGCCCAACATATATTATAATAAACGAACGTATTAAACGGGGGAAATAGCGTTGGGCCAAATTAATTAATAAATGAAAATATAAAAGTAGAGGGGCCCAAATTCAAGAATGGGTTGGGCCCATGATTGGTATAAACCCTTACACCATTAGCTTAAATTGATTTTGAATAATGGGCCGCAAATATTTACATATAAGAAAATAAAGAAGAAAGACAAAATATGTAAATATAGAAAATACGATGTGTTTAACCCGAGGTTGGATTGAGTTGTGATGTAAACCTGCCCGGAACCGCCCGGCTGTCCAGTAGTCACAACAACACCTATCCAATGTGGGTGGTTAAACATGGAGCCCAATAAGGATCCGAGGTTAGACTGAGTTGTGGCGTAAGACTGCCCGGACCCAATCGGCAACAGGCAGCCACAACAATACCTGTCTAATGTGAGAGGTCAAGGCTTTAATAAGACAATTAAGGTTGAGTCAGGATGGATAGGATTAAGTAAATTATATTAATACTTAATCAAGATGGAACATGCTAAACTAAACAGACTGATTGGGGGTTAGGTTTATAAAACACTTAACCAACTTAGCATGTTGGCTAGAAATAGAAAAACCTAGTAGCGGGGGACCCTTTTCAGCAGTAACCCTATAAGGTATCATAATACCCTGAAACTAGGCAGGGTGGGGTACGATTACTGGGCTGACTGTAAGAGGTCAAATCGACGGCGGTGGTGCAGCAGTGTAGGTTATAACGGGGTGTGGGCGTGCACTCACTCCGGCGCAGAAAAATAAGGCACTGGGCACCAGTAGCATACCTGTGCATTCTAGGATTGTGTCGGGCCGCCACCATGGGACTTGATACACCCCATGGTGGGACCAGCATAGGTAACTACAACATCGGGGGCCGTAAGACACATGTAACTATGCGAGTAGGAGCCGATCATCATAAAATGGATCACTTCACCCTGATTATGGGGTGCCTGTTGGGAACTAGTTTATATGGGTACAGAGATTAATATGGGGTACGATAGTATATTCGACCCTAGACAACTTAACTAAGTATATGGTGCTTTCCCATTTCTAGTTTATACTTATCATACCCAGTTCTTTATTCATAGACTGAATAGTCCTAGACTTACTCAGGCTTTATGTATGACTCTACTTTTCTTTCGCCTTCTTTTCTTCCGTTCCCCCCCCAGGTCCACAGGGAGGGAATACCGCAGCTTGACCAGCCTTCATATCCAGCTTGAAGAGAAAGAATGTATTGCTTGGATCTTTTCGTTTTGGACTATGGCTTTGGACAGCAACTATGGGACTTTTGCAGTTTATTTATGTTTTCTTTATGCTTCTTTAAATAATGTAATCAAGACAGTTATGAAGATGTTATGTTTTTGGAAGTATTGTAAGACAATTATGGTATGGTTGTTGTAACACGTATTTTTAAATGTAATAAAAGTTGTTTTTCCGTTTTTTAAAAATATGTGTTCTTATATCTGTCTTGAATATCTGTGACTTAAACTTATAAACCTCCACCAAAATTAGGGCATTCCCTTTGAGAGTGACCCTAACGGAGGTGGGGTGTTTCAGTCCTTGTCATAGTCATAGGCAATAGTCTTATGTTCACCGTCATAGGCATAGGCCTAGTCTTATGTTCACAGTCATAGGCATAGTCTTATGTTCTCAATCATAGTCCTTGGCCATTAACAATAGTTTCAACGTCATAGGCATGTTAAAGTTATAGACATGAAAGAGTTTGATTTACAACATGAATAGGCCCAAAGCAATATTCACGAAAGTCAAGATCCAAGATGAACAAGAATAGATATGAATCAATTATCATACATAGATCCAATTCCAATTTACAACATGGATATTAAGTTTACAGCTTTTATCTAAAAGTAACTTGAACTTACAGATCGTGGTCTAAGAAAGATGCAGAAGTCAAGTCTAGAAATTTGTCGTTGAATTGCTGAATCGTTGAATCTTGCTTTGATCGTAGAAGAAAATCCCCAAATATGCAATTCCTAGCCGTAGTCTTCAAGAAATAATCTTCTCGTTTTAATTTAATTTATCTTAATTTAATTTAGAAGAAGAAGAAGAAGCCATGATCATCAAGAGTTTTAGCAACATAAGGTTAGAGAAGAATGGTGTAAAGAGAATGAGGCTAGGAGGCTGTTTATATAGGATTAGGCAGACGAATCTGGACAGAAAACGAGGTCAAATACATCAGGTTGCATCTGGTTCAAAAAGTGGGTTCGGGAGGCAGGTCGACCCCCAGGTCGACACTATGGTCGACCTGGTCCCTGGGAGGTCAACACCATGGTCGATCCCCAGGTTGACCTGGTCCATGGGCGGGAATTTTCCCGCCCAGCCTGTTATGGGGTTTGAATTCGAATTTCGAATTCGAATTTCGAGCTGTTTTTTATTTTGAAAATTCCTGAAACTTCGGAGGGTCATATCTCCCTCAAACGGACTCCGATTCTCGCAAACTCGGACTCGTTTCCAAGCAGAATTTCGAGACGAACACAATGACGTAACCCGTTTTCCCTGATTCTTATTTTAAAATTTAATTCTGCCTTGATTTATGGTTTTAACATATTATTAAAATTCGGGTTGTTACAATTACACACATAACGGTCATTAACTTAATAATTAATTAATCAAAAACGTAATTATTTCTTAAACACCTTCTTACTTTTAATTCTTCTTCCCCAAGCACGAAATACCCGCAAGCTTCCATGGCTATTGCCATGTTCTTTTAATCCCCACACTCCTCCATTATTTCATTAAAAATCAAACTAAAATCGCAAAAATTCCCCTCATCTCCTCCTCTACCTTTCCATACCCAAAACAATGAACACGCACTCCCCATCGTGATCGCGTTTTCGAGCTTCTTACCCATACAATGCAGCGAATACCCCAAAATGATGCACACAAGTACTATTCCTCCTCATGAACCCAAAATAAATACCAATAACATGTATTAAAGCTTAAACTTCACCCATTCTTGAACCCTAATCCACGGCTTCTACTTCCAACAAACCAAAACATGGATCACACCAGATAAAACCTATATGAAAATGAAGAGCATGTTATGAGGTTTGCAAATCTACAAGTTTTGCAATTTATGGAATTTTATTTAGATTGATTTGATTTTTCGAAGATCAATTTTTCACGTTTAAGAAAAAAACACTAGCGTTTTGGTTATTGTATGACCATGGGAAGATGATGAGTAGGATTTGAGGATGTTAATGGTATATTTATAGAGGTAGGATATTATTTTTATATTTAATTTTATATTCAGTTTTATTCGTTTGTTGTTTACATTTGTCGTTTAAAAATTCGTATGATTACATACGATATCCAATTTCAATGAAAATGGACATACAACTATAGTTTGACACTACATACCCAATGAAACTTCGTCGAAATCCGAGTCCGTTTGCACAAACAACGTTATTTTAAAGTAAAATTATTGATTGATTAATATTTTAATTTCGCATGGTCACAAAACAACTCCGATTGGCGCAAAATTTGTAATCTAGCAATAATTAATCATTATGTATTTAATAAAATTAGTTTCATCGAAAATGGAGGTCATTTGCAAAATGGCTATTATTAAGGCTTAAATAAAACCAATAAAAATATTAAAAAATAAAAAGCAATTCAGTTTAATAATAATAAATTAATATTATCATATATATCCAAATAGAATATCATATAGCTTCAAAATAAACATATTTGGATTTTAAACTCAACAATATAAAATTTCATCATTAAATCGATATCCAATTTATACTAAAATCTTTTTATTTTATTAATAAATCGTTATGGTTTATAAACGACTCCATAGAGTCTTTCTGAAAATTTGATTTGGACATAACTCACAATCTACAAGATGGAATCTCGATTTTTCATTTTCATTAGAAAACTATAGTTTAATAGATTCGAACATTTAACGTTTATTGTTTCACAAAATTCCGACTTATATTAAATCCTGTGTATTCATTTAAAGTTCAAAACATAAAACAATGAACTACTACGACAACGCGAGCTCGTTTTAAATTTAATTATAAATTATACGTTCAAACGTCATTTTATAAGTAAATTCATTATTATAATTTGAATCTAAACTCAAATAAATCTCGTAAATTATCCAATTCACACAATCTTGCAAATGCAACTTATTTCCGACTATTTCGAAAATTTAAATTTACTATTCCACTATTTATATTAATAAAATTATAAAAAATATTTAATTCAAGTCATTTAAATTTCCAAATCAATATTCAAATAATTAAATAAATAAATTATTTAATCGTTAAAATATGGGACATTACAGTCATTATCTATCCCTTCTTCTTAACAATATCCTTATGCAACTAATCGAGCCTTATTTCTAATGACTTTACCAAGTTCATTTATTTTATTTTTATAAACTCATTTAGTACCTATTATATTTTTATCCTTTGGTCTAGGAACAAATTCCCATACATCACTTCTGGTAAATTGATTCAGTTCCTCTTGCATTGCAAGTATCCATGAATCATCAAATGATGCTCCCTTTGGATTTTTAGGTTCAACAGTTAATATAAAAGCTATGTTACTTATGTTTTTAATTAATTGATTTCTAGTTCTAACTACAGACATAATATCTCATAATATGTTTTCTACAGTATAATCTCTTAGAAGTCTAATTCTTTTATTAGGTTGATTAATTTCATTATTTATTTCATTTGATTCATTACCATTATCAAATTCATATTCATTATGTTTTTGATTTATATCTTTACAATTTTCATTAAAAGATACATTCATGGTTTCTTCAGTAGCACTAGTTTTTAAATTGAAAACTCTATAAGCTTTACTTTTATTTGAATATTTAATAAAAAAATCTCTATTGATTTAGATTCAAATTTATCCAAAAAAGTAGTATTTAAAATAAAACATTTACTTCAAAAATTCTTTAGAAATATACTTTTGGTTTCTTATTATAAAGTAGTTCATATTGTGTTTTGTTTCTTAATGGTTTGATTAAAATTACATTTAAGATATAACAAGATGTAGCAACTGCTTCGGCCGAAAAAATTCTTTGTAAATTACTGTCACAAAGCATAGTTCTCGCACACTCTTGAATCCAATCATTCTATTTTTACGATCAACACTCCATTTTGTTGTGGAATTCTTGGAAAAGAGAAATTATGAGTAGTTCCTTTTTTATAACAAAAATTCTTAAAAGTTTCATTTTTAAATTCTCCACTAGTACGTATAGTTTTAATTTTTAAAAATAATATATTTGAATTTTTTTAGCAAAAGTTTTAAATAAATCAAAAGCATCACTTTTATGTTTTATAAAGAAAGTCCATGTGTATCTAGAATAATCGTCGATTATTACGAAAACATATTTACTATGAATTATTGATTGAGTCTGAGATGGACCAAATAAATCAATATGAAGTAATTCAAATGGATTTGAAGTGGAACTCTCATCTTTTAGTTTAAATGAACTTTTTCTTAATTTTGCAAGTTGACTAGCGTCAGATAAACAATCTAATATAAAATTCATTTTGGGAAGCCCTCTTACTAAATCTAGTTTGGAAATTCTAGAGAGGTGTTTGAAATTTAAATGTCCGAATCATTTATGCCATATCCAAGGATCACTTGTATTGGTCAAAATACATAGGTTATCGTTTGAAATTTCCATACTTAAGATGTAACTATTTTTCTTTCTAATTCCTTCAAAAATTATGTTTGAATTGTTATCTTCGATGAAACACTTATCCTTTTCAAATTTGATTTTATAACCTTTATCACATAATTGACTTATACTAAGTAGGTTGTGTTTTAAATTTTTACCTAATAACATCAGAAAATAGTTGGAGTTTTAGAGTTACCAACATTGCTAATGCCAATCACATATCCTTTCGAGTTATTACCAAAGTGGACCATTCCTCCATGTTCACATGCTATATTATTTAGTATGTCTGGATTTCCCATCATATGTCTAGAACAACCACTATCAAGTATCAATTCATCTTCCTTGATTTACACCATTTATCCATTGAGTGTTGAACGCCAAGATTTGTATGACACATCTGTTCCCGTACAACACAAGGATTCGGTAGATAACTTGATTTTTAAATAAAATTAAATGCAGACTCATGAAACAATAATGAAATGAATATATTTGAACTAGTGTTATAATGAATTCCAAAAATTTCCATTTAAACTTTTCAAAAATCCAAATTATGAAAACTTTAAAAACCAAAGCTCTAATACTAATTGTTGGCCAATGCGGATTAAGGATCTTAAGGCAAACTAAACACTAGAGTGAGTGAATAGTGTTTTGTGGTTTTTATAAATTTCTTGAAACCTTTTTGAGTTATTCATAATGAAATGCAAATCACAAATATGAGATAATCACAAAATAAAACATAGATGCGAATAATAATAAATAAAAAGCAATAAAAGGAAGGAATACACCAGAATTTTATACTGGTTTGGAGTTACCCTACATCCAATCCAACAAAACTCTGAGTTGATGCAGACTTATTTTTAATAATAATATCCAAATTACAATCCTCGATTTCGAGGCCACGAGGTACATCCTGCCTATTTCCGGAATACAGTGAGACTCAATTGATTTCTAGGTTATAATCACACATAGTTGATTTGTACGGGATACGACCACACCTAGTCGATTTGAATGGGCTACGAACCACACATTTTCAAAATCAGTTTTTCTATATAGAGTCTATAGAACTAAATTTTGTGATCTTTGATTACAAAAATTCTATAACTCTTGAGAAGCACTTGAATCTTTAAGAGAGTGTGGTAGAAAATCAAACTAGAAAGATATTGATATGATTATCTTTGATCTTATTTGGCATAGCCGACCGGTTTTTATAGTGTTCCGTAACACTTTTTATTATGACTAATAATAAAATTACAATATAGTATAAGTGACTATAGTTAGCAGTCAGCTAATTCGGTTTTTAAGGTGGATCGTCCACTGTCAACGACATTTATAGTGGGCCGTCCACTGAGTCTAATCTAGATTACAGTAAAGGAGCTAGTTTAAGTTACTAGATTATTATGTAATTTTGCATGTAGGGAGCATACTACATACTGTAAAATAGTAAATTACATGTATTACATGACATAAAATAATGCTGAAGGGTTAGCATCACATAAGAGTTTTCTCAAGCCACAACCATAAACAAGTGGGAAGAAAAAACAACAGATTCCTAGGAAGTGTGACCAAGCTCCTCGAGCCATGCAAAAAGTACGTTTCCATTTACTTACATACCATCTCCCATGTACGTACAATAAAGCATCACCAGCGAGAAGCGACTTTGGAGTTGATAGAGTGAGGAAGGCTTTGAAATTCACTACAACTATAGGGCAAATTTGAGAGTCGTAGCTTCACCTATATTGCCGCAAGCTCAAAGCGAATCAAGCTATTCCAGAATGCCTCAAACAGACCAACACCGGAGCAGAGCCTCTAAAATACCCTAAAGATGTTGCATAGCATACCATTCCCAGCTACCAGAAGAAAAAGATCCAAACATAAACAAACTCAAACACCACAATCCTCGAAACAGTCCACAGATTATTTACAACAAGTGGAATAATTCAGAGCACATTGAAACTCAGGTTACACAACTGAACTAACACAACCAAACAAATAAAATGATAGTGCATACACTCACGTTTGCCTACTGAGTTAGGAACCAAAATAGAAAATACTCAGCATAATAGAGCAGAACACATACCAGATATTGATGGTGAGTCGCGTATCAGCTAAGGGAATAAGAGATTATTGCACAACAAATTACCACCGCATTGAAAAAAAAAAATCCAAAGCAAGTTGAAATCCTCCTATTGAATAATGAACCTACTGCGAAGACAATAAGCAGGTAGTTGCCAGTTAGGCCACCGCACAAAGGACAGTGGGGAACTTAGACGAGATGCGATGATGGGGTAATTGTAATGTGGATAGAAGAAAGCGTGGTAGGGAGGGAAAATTACAGATCTGAAATCGCGTGCAGATTCCAAGGTAAGGTTAAATATGGAAAAGAAACTTAAGGTCGGGGAAAAACTCACGATGGTGAAAGAAAGAGACGTAGGCGAGAGGAGCGCTGTGTAGAGAAGTGGAGTTAAAGTGGTAGAGAAGGGAGAAGAAGAGAAGTCAGCGTATGAAAAGGAACGCCTTTACCTCTGTCACCATTAACAAGTTTTTGACCCAACCGAACCCTTTTGAAATTGATCTCTTAATTTGGCAGAGTATAAGTATATAATTTAAGAATTTAAGAGTTTTAATCGAGAAAGATATTGGAGGAAGAAGATAATGAAACTAGTTATTAAATCTCAAATTTAGAAGCTTATTTATAGTCTCTCAGTAGTCAAACCTTTTCAGAAAAGATTTGGAATCAAAAGACACAATTTTTCAAAAATTGAATTTGAAATCCAACGGTCACTATGTCGACATGCCTTAATAAAACATAAAAAATAAAATTTTCAAATTAAGGCATGTTTTTTCATATAAATTCTAGAATTCTTGAGTTAAAACAAAAAAAATTCCTATATATTAAAATAGAGTATTTAAAGTAAAAATATACATTAAAAACATCTATAAAAATGTTTTAAAAAACATATATAAGAATGATTTAAAAACTATGTAAAATGATATTAAAAAATATACCCAACTATGGATATAAATATAAGAAACACTTTAAAACTAAATGTATAAATATAAGTAAAGGAAAATTAAAACTTAAATGGTTGAATAAAACTTAATGTAAAATTAGTAACAAACGTATAAATAAGAAATATTTGAATCAATAGCCAAATTGTTTTTAAGAAATAAAAGGTATATTTTAAAATCAGGTGTTAAAATAAATTTAGAAACTAAGAAATATAGATTTAAAACAAGGAAGTAATTTTGAAATCGTTTTAAAAATAAGATAAGAATATTAAAAATAGAAAAAAAGATTTGAAAAAGGATCGGTGCTAATTTGGAGTTTTTACAAGAAATTTAGACTCTAGTACTTTTTATTTCTTGGACTCTAGTTACTCATGAGTCTTCTACCTTAAACTCTTCTTCTTTAAAATTTTGAATCTTTAAACTATACAGTCTTCAATAATCAATACCTACATATATTTCATGTATATACAAATATATATATATATATATATATATGTGTATATTCTAGAGAATGGTGTTAGTATATATTATACAACAATAATAGTTAAAAAAAGGTTTTTGTCATCAAAACCATCATCATCAACATCTCAATCCCTTACAGATCCAAATGATGCATTAATCTCACTCCAAACTGTTCTCTATATTTGCTGTGGATTTTGGTATATTCACTCCAAAGTCGAAACCCTTACAATGAGAATGGACCCGTTCCTAATCAAGATCCGATGAGGCTTTATATATTCATTCAAACTTATATACTATACTTATTTGTAAAAAGAACTATTGTGAATGTATACATTAAATCTAAATAACAATTTTGAGAAGATAATATAAATGAGGTTTTTGGTTACACTTTAGAAAAGTACATATGCTACTGTATAAAAATTATATAACTTATTTAATGATACATTATAATATCAATGTTATAATCATTTTTGTCTAATATTAACAAATCATTATTATTTTAATAAAGTGATTTCATGAGAAGTTAGAAGTGTGAGTCAAATTAGGGCAGATCAGTCGATCTCGATGCGACGACAGCCATATACCATTGATGCTTATATAACTCAATAGCGCGTTGTACAAACATCAGATCGATGCATAACAGTTGTCAAGAGAAGGAAATAGAAAAATGAAGAGAAATGAAAAGGAAAGGGAGAAAATAGAAAATAATAGAAAGAAAGTAAGTAACATAAAATACAATTACGGAACTTGCCGTATATTTCATATTACATTAGATAATATAGAGTAACAACCAAAGATATAAAATAATTGCCGTATATTTCATATTGCATTAGATAATATAGAGTAACAACCAAAGATATAAAATAGGCAAGACATTAATAATTATATAAACTACATAATCAGAGTGCATAAACTCATATGTATATAACAATAATAGAGTCTATACAAGAAAAAAATAAACTCAACTAAGAACTCTCTCTAATAGTAATAAATACACAGTTAAGGCTCCAAAATGACACAGCGGAATAAACAACATTAATATAGGTATAATATGAAAGGACGTCACCTCCTTCTAATCCATCTGCTAGTTCCAAATAAAGCTCCCACATGTTATTTATCCTGCTCATCAGCATTGTCAATGAGTATTCAAGGTAATAAGTGGAAACATGAAATCTTAGGTTAGACAAACATGAAACCGTGTATTGTCTAACTGAGCCCTTTACATGTTAAGTCATAATCAATAAAGAAAAATTAAATACCTTAAGTCTCAATTCCCATTTTTTCCATCATCTTGTGAGATTAGATAAAATAGTGAAATCTCGATGCCAAAATAAAATACATATGGAAACTCCATTAGTGGAAAGCATATCTCAAGCGATGGTATCATTTTCCTTTTCTTTTATCGAGGGAGCACTCGAAGAAATAGAAATAGCAATCAACATATATGCCTCCATGGTTTGTTCCTACACAATAAGATGACCTTCTATACTGGTTATAAGCTCGAACATCGTAAGTTTTCCTGATCAACTCCCCAAAGCCTTCTTCTCCTTACGAATGAAATCAATCACTTTCCAAGTTGATCACTCAATTCAGTTGTAAACTTCTAACTTTTCTTTGTGGAATACCAATGAGAAGATAAATAATACTTTGATAACACATCTTATTCAGTCATATACCCCAACATAAACCAATTACCATTATAAATAGTCAATTGCTCACTCAATATCGATTTCTAAGAAGTCAAGACAAATTTCTTTGGAGTGAGCCATGAATTGGTCTTGTGTGAATCGATATCTAGGGAATCAAAGATATAAGGACTCTTAATTAATTTAGGTTCATCCTTGGACTTTTCTAAGGTTAAAATTCTACCTTATTGCAACATTTGACTCCAAGTAATCGAAGAACACCATGCTAGAAATCAAACGGTTCTTGCATCACAATAGTCGACCCTGTTCAAAAGAATGGTTTGCCTCGTAGACACTTAAGTATCAATACATCTCGGCATAGTCGACACTATACACTCAAATGCCATAATCAATTGGAGATATTAGATAATCCCATGTAGTGGTTCATACCGTTATTGGAAATATATTGTGTAAATATGGCTAATGTTCCTCGATCCTGCTTAACTCTCAACTCCGGAGATGGAGTGTATATAAGTTTCCTCCTTTGCAAGATCATCTCATGCGAGTGGTACGGATGATCAGTCGCTGATGGAGAAAACTACATTAATGGCAATAATGTGCAAAATAACATATAGTATATGTATACTTCTAATATATAATTTTGAATGCCAAATATATGCATAAATTACTCTCTTGCATATGTTAACTCTCGATTTCGATACCATTTAGATTAAACAATGCAACTTAGGCTTTAATATCAAATATGATGACCGCCCTACACCATCGTGCTCATATAACCCAACAATGCACTGTACAAGCACCCATGCAATGCAGAAGGATGGTTTCCAAGAGAAAGAAATAGTAGAAAAAAGAGACAAAAAAGAAAGGGAGGAAGCAGAATAGAAAAGGAAGAAAGAAACACAAAACATAATCAGAGAACCAATCATATATCTCGTAGCGCATCAAATTATATATACTAATAATCATAAACATAAAATAAATGGGACAATAATAACTATATGTGCCATGTAATCAGATTATATAGGCTCATATAGTAATATAAAATATTAATAGAGTCTACATAAGAGATAAATTAACTTAACTGACAACTATATTTAATAATAACAAATAATAATGTTAAGGCTTCATAGTGCCACATTGCACAATAAAAACCAATAATACCGTATAATATGAAGAGGTGTCATCTCCTGCTAATCCACTTATGTGGATTTAAATAATTCTTACACCTATTACTAGCCTATTAACCGACATCATCGATGGGTACCCAAGACAATAAGATGATGCATAAAACTTTGTGACACTCCATTTTCTAGGGTCCGAAACTAAGTGCTAAATATACTGCATTCATATATAGTATTAACTTCCAGTTATAGGAAACAACATACTAATAAATTAGAACATAAGAAAACACAGGAATGTAAACAAATTTAAAACTCATTCAATGATAATGTTCATTCATTACATTTCCCTTCGCATAAACTCTTTCGGATCAAATATGAATATTACAAATTATAATCTCCTAGAGCGACATATGAAGATGCTCCCTCGGTTGATGAAAGTCAAATATATAAGAATTAGCTTTCAAACTTTACATACATCCAAAATAAGAAAATTGTCGGAAAACAACTCCCATAATAATTATTACCTCTTGCACGCCTTTGGAAGCTTATTCATAGAAGTGAAACCTAAAAACTTCAACCTTTATCCTACTCAACTGATCACCAAAGAGTTTAAGGGGAAAACAAAAACCTCCTGTTACTCAACAGACTTGTGCGCATACTAAATTATCTAATCCATATCTAGCGAGGCTACGTTGCATGGCATAACGGGTTTCATTCACTAGTATCCAACATATTAACCAAACCTATGCTCATACACTATCAATGATTATAACATAATAATATAACAATAGTTATAAAGTGCAACAGGAAACATGCAATGGATTCCCCATCACTATTACCCTGACTAGCCATCATAACGGTTTGACATAGGTGTATACAAAATAGCTACTTGCATTTTAGTTTCTTACTTTGGTTAAACATTAATGGTTCCCCACCATTTTATTTCACTTCTTCTACTGTTCTTCCTGGAGCAACCCTCCTTTAGGCATCAGAACCGAATACTAAGATGTGGATTAACCATCGCACACCCCATAGTTTTACCCATGTATGACTATGAACTTCTCAATTTAAGGTAATACCGGAAGCCCTCACACACAAAGCAAAGCAAGTAACCCTCTCATGAAACACAGTTTTGCCTTTGTTTGACCATGAACCCTTCAATTAATGGAATTAACCATCCTAATGTGTTTCGAAAATAATTAATACCCATGACATTCCCTTTATCTGTCCCGTTAGCAACCCAAATATCTCCCATTAAGTTTTGGGTGTATTTGGTATACCTAAACCCCTTTCGACATATCACTGGTGTTCGAAGTATGCTCAAACATGCGTATAAGCATAACAAGGTTCACTGCCAAGTCGAAGATAAACCCTAGCCTTCGCCTGACAAGATGTCACATTTTAAGTGATGTATTGGTTCCCTACCAAACTAATCACGCATAGTAAAGCGTTTGGAATCCCCTTTCGACTCAAAACCTCTTTTGACTCCTTTTCCATGTGTTAAAGGCAACATTGTATGACCCTATGAAAACAAAGAGCAGACGTAATCAATGTAGACAAACAAGCCTAAGTAAACATTCACTTTAAAGTTTCTGGTTAAGATAAGGATTTCATTTAAACCCACCCCTTCGGTTCTGTTGAATGCTATAGAGGCGATAACCTCTTACTCTATAAATTCGTTGTTTAGAAAACAACTCGCTTCATTCTGACAAAGGGAAGTGGAAACCTCTTTTGTACTTTATAAAACAAAGTTTAAGTAAAACAAGCCCCTTTGGATACTCAGATATGCCTGAAGGAAATAACCTCCGAGCTTTATTTAAAACATAAAGGAAAACTCTTTTTACTTAATAATTCGAGATTCCAAAAATAACCACTTTGACACCATCGAGTGGCTAGGAAGTGGGAGCTTTTATGTTAAAATAAGGTTCTAAAATTGGATCCTTCTGACACTATCGGATGGTCTAAAGAGATAGCCTATATGTTTCTTTTGTAAAACTAAGTAAAAGGAAAACATTCCCTTTTGGTTATGACGAAGGGTATTGAGGCGGAAGCCTCATAGTTTTTAAAATAATATCGACGGAAATTCCTGTACTATATTTTCTAAAATAATCCTATCGTTCAAGCAAAACGTTTGAAGTTGTAACACCCGGTATATTTAAATAATAATTGTTAACAAAAAATCAACATTTTAAGATCTTCAAACTTTGGTTTTAAAATGTATACCATTGCGTTCATAACATTTTTTTGATCAATTTATATGTATAGTTTGTCCCAGATAGAGTTCGTATGGAAAAGTTATGAACGTACAAGTTTTTAATGTCGAGAAATATTTATATATAAATATGTGCAAATATAATATATATTTTCAAAGTATACGCACGCATAAATTCCAAGAATAATGTCGCTTGAATTTCAAAATAGACGAGCAATAAAAACAGGAAGAATGAATGAAAACAGTTAAGAAATAATAACATTAAGAGTAACATTCAACATAGCAAAAATCACGTAGGGAAATGGCCCAATACACGATTTTAAAACTGTGTATGGGTCGACCCAAACTTGAGGTGGACTGACCCATGAGTACCCACTCAAGGGTTTTTCCACCCACGGGTTGACCCAACAGGAGTATCGGTCGACCCGTTCGGACCATATGTGGCGTGCTTTTATTCTTTTGACAACTTAGATTTAATCTTCGTAAATTGGACAAACGTGGTTCTTTTGGGCAACTATAAATAAACGTACATGGCTAACCATCAAACTCATACTTTCCTGAGTAGGCGTAGAAGCCCTTCCATTTCATTTCTTCTCTAAACTCTTTGGAAATAGAAAATCTCAATCGTAGGATTTCTGATTCAGTATTTGGAAATGAAGATTGTAGGTTTAGGCTATAGGTGCCCAGGGTCCCCGTCGTATGAGGTAAATTCTGTGAATTTGAATATAACTATTCTTTTCACTCTTTTAAGATCAGATTTGTAAATCTGTGGTAATTACAATGATAGATCCTATTCGGGAGACCACAGATCATAAACCTGAATCAAATTTAGGAATTGGTGAGCAATTAGGCAAGTGGATTTAAGTTATATTTTCCTGTTGTGGTATATTATATCATTTGATTCCTGTAAAATATTATAAACGTAAAACTGTTAAACTTTGGTAATTTATTCCCCTGTTCAATTTGTATAAAATTATATTCTTGCTTAATTTCTTGTGATAAACCCGAATTGAAATGGTATAAGAAATTTCATATTTAGTAAACATGAAATTGAATTACAGATCTGAGAATTTTAATATTTAACGTGAAAACTACAATTTAAATTTCTATTTGGATAAATGTTGGAATATACTAAATGAAAGAAAATGGCATAATCCTAGATTATATTCAAATTACAAAAAACATGTTATATTTGGGAAATAAAAAGGGGGAAACAAGAATTTACATATACCTATAAGTTTGAAAGGTTGGGAATAACATAAATTGACCAGTTAGGATAAAGGGGATATATTTGCATAATTTGGTCAATAAGAAAATAGGAAACATGACTGCAAACATAAAAACAAGTAAAGACAGGGATTGGTACGAAGTAGGGAATTATCTGTATTACGCACTAATCCGATAACCAGAGACGTTAGAAAATGAACGTCTCGCAATTATGGGTTCCTATTACAGTGATTACCTAAAACTATGGAAATAAATTTTATACGGTTTTGGTAACCAATCAATTGAGAATATGTGAACTTTCTAAAGAATAATATGTAAAGACGGAAAGAAAAAGAGTGACATAATTGAAAGAGATTATGAAAAGAGAAGTATATGAAAAGGATTAATGCAAACTTATAATTGCAACTTAATAATACAGTTCAATGGCAACAATGGTGTGTAATTCTACGAAATAAGAAAGATTGTAACATGAAAGTTATAATTGGAAAAGTGAAAGGAAAGAAGTAAAGGTTAATATAAGTAAAGTGGAAATTTAATATTATGTTTAATAAGCCTAAAATATTCTATGGTGGCCTTATGATTAGGCAATATTCTATGGTGGCCTTGCAACTAGGCAATTAAAGATGATTAATGAATAAATAATATTCGAATTAAATAGGTTAATAAATATTGTAAATAGACAAAATAAAAGTAAGAGGAACACATAATGGTAAATTGGACCTAGGGTGTAACATCCCATATTTTTTATAGTCAGATATTTATTTTATTATTTTAAATGTTAATTTGGAAATATAATAATGTATTCGTTTATTAAACAACCTTTGAATGTTTAATTTATAATTTTATTATAAAACGAACTGTAGTTGCATGGTAGTTTGTAATATAACGTTTTGAACTTCAAATGGTTGTACATGATCCAATATAAGTTGGATTTTTTCGAAACAAGAACGTCCGAATCTACTGGATAATATTTTTCTAATGGAAGAGAAAAATCGAGTTTTCATGTCGTAAATTTTGATTTATGTCCAAAACAAATTTTCAAATAGTCGCTAGAAATTCGTTTATAAATTATAACGTTTATTTATATATGATAAAAGGGTTTTTATTTTATTTTATATCGTTTTAGCTTGGAATTCAACCCGGAGTATTTTACTTTGAAACTACATGAAATTCTATTTAGGTATGTTCGATTATTGTATTTTAACATTATTATATTGAGGTATTTTAAAATTGGTTCATTTTAATTTAATTTGGACCCATGAAAGGGGAATTTATTCAAATGACCTCCGTTTTCAACGAAATAAATTTTATAAAGACCGCAACAACTAATTATTGCTAAATTTCAAGCTTTACGTCAATTGAAGTTATTTTATAAGTGTAACAAAATTAAATACAATTAAATTGACCATTTGGACTCGAACGTGCACCATTTGAGCAAACGGGCTCGTAATTCGATGAAACAAGTTTCATTAGAATCATAATGTCAAATTATACAATGATGTCCATTTTCATCATGAACGGAGGTTGTACGTGACCATAAAAATCAATGAACAACATTTAAAATGGCGATAGCCACAGATAAAAATCGTTGGTCAAATCAATAAAAATCCTTCATCACATCAAAAATAATATAATATAATAAATAAAAATATCTCTGCATGTTTCCTTCCATTCGTAGACTCAGGCTTATATAAATCAACTTCCTCTTCATTCTCTCAACACTGCAAAGAAAAAGCAAATCAGCTCCTTTTCTATTAAAAAACCATTTTCTTACTAAAATCTCCCTACCCTCTTCTGTTTTCCATAACAAGATCTTTCTCTAAAATTATATGTCTTCACTCCTCACAAATATACCCTCTTTCTAAACTAATGAAAAATCTCAGCACCTCCTTTTTTTTGAATTTTTCCAAAACTGAACAAAACAGCTTGATTTTTGGCTCCGTGCACCCACGTGGACTCTCTCTTCACCTGGTATACAAAAAAAGGATTCGAACATTCTTATGATTTGCCGCTTGGAGTACAACATGACAGCGGGTTAACCGTGGGGGTCGAGAGTCAAGAGGATGGTAGGTGGCATCGAGGCCGAGGCAACGGTCAGCCGTGGTGGCGTCCCAAAGTTGTGTCGTGGGTTGAGGAAGGGGATCGTCATGGGGTCGTTCACATAGAAAACGAAGAAGAAGTAGCAGCTCCTTTAGTCCAGAGTTAACAAAAGCTGTCAGAGTTAGATAACGTCGTAGGGGAGAGGGAGGTCATTGCGGTGATCGGGATGAGGAGGTTCCATGGTGGTGGGATCAACAGGTGGTTGGGGAGAAATGACTGGGTGGTCAAGAATTGAGGAATTAAGGGGTAGCAGGATATAAATATGGGCGGAAGAAAAAGGCTTACGTGGGAGGGTTCAATAGTGGTGAGTGGCAAGTGGAGAGCTTCCAAGGATCGATACGCATGGCGGCGACGCTGCAGTGAACGTTGGTGACATCGCAACGGTCGAAGGGGTCTTTGACAGCTTGTAGGCGACAGGGTGGTCCATTGTTGAAATTGAGCATCTATGTTTTAACTGAAGGAGAAAAGGAGTTGAACGGGAATAATAATTCGAGAAGAAGAATTAGAACATGGGTAGGCTGTGATTTCAACAGCGGGCTTGGGCCTTATAGTAGAAAAAAATATATTTAATATAGAACACAGATGGGCTTTTGTGTTGGGCTTTGTCTGCGTGATGTCATAGCCGTGTGTTTATATGTAGGGGTAAGAAGGCAAGAATTATAGTTTAACTTAGGTAATGATTTAAATCTTGTATTGACTACATAATGCGATAACTAGTTCATACGTTACCAGAATCACAGAAAAATGGATTCGTTGGGATCGCGGCGGCGGAGGCTACACGTACAAGCTGGTTTGGTCAAAAAAGAAGCAGTAGAAATTTCGTGTAATTTCAAACGGTTGTTTAAAATTACACAAAACAATGCGCGAATTGTCCATCGAAAATAAATGTGAGTTAAATCTCACACATTTATAAAATTCTATGATGTGTTAAATTCATATAATTACAACTTAAAATTGATAATATAAAATTGGATGCTATGGATGATTATTGGTTGTTAATTATTTGATTTGTTGACAATATTTATATTTCGTCATTTAAAAGCAGTAGGTTAATGAAAATCATTTCTTATGTTATTATTAAATGATATTATGATCTGTGATGCAGGGAAGAACATGTTGGAGGGATCCAACTGGATTCCTCAAATATTGTGTATGTTGTTTTGTTTTCATATTATTTATATATGAATTATTTGAACCTCATTGATGTTAAAACTTGTTTGGTTACTAAACGTTGAATTAAAATTCAACGTTGTTGTGATTTGAATCAATAAATGGTACTGGTTGATGGATTGGCAGTAAATGGCCTAAAATCCACCTTTCTGCTAAAATGTTGATTTACCGTCAGGCGAATTGACGAAGCTAAGTTATAAATTTATTTTATAACTGAAGTAATATTTCTAATTATATTGTATATATTATAATGAAGTTTAAAAATATAAAGCGGTGTTTGTGAATTGGTTTACAAATATATTATGAAAAGATTGTCTAATGGAACTTAATGTTTAAATCAATTTTATAAGCAAATAATGTTGTAATTAACCTATGGGTTAATGTTTTAGATAATTACTTTTAGATAAATGATTAGATTAATTATATTAATCTAATAAGAAGAGGTAATTAAGACCAGTTAATGTTTAACTGATGATGTCAGCTGACCAAGTCAATTGTTTTGATCGCACATATGATTAATGAATATTTAATAAGATTTCTTCTATGTAATTTACCTTTTTATAAATGATTATAATTAAGTATTGATTAATAAATTTCAGAAAGTAATTAACTAATCTATTTTAGTTAATGAATAATTTAATTGTTTTAACCTCAATCAATAATGAAGTTAATTAATTATATCTTAAATAGAATTTATTTAAGAAAGAAGTTGAGTTTTAATAGGATGATTCAAATATTCGCAAAAAGTTTTGTAAAGAAATATTCTTCCAACTATTATTGTAGGGGTTTATAGGGCTAAGGTACAATTCTAACGAATTGTTATTTAACTAACATTTGAATTGGAAGACAAAGATGCAAAGACGAAGAATGTGAATGGTTTTGAACACACAAATTAATAAATGGATCTTTGTATATAAATATCCAAATTAGTTTTATAAATATGATATCAAACGATTTTGGGAAAAGTATTCGATAAATGAATTATCATTCCAGTTATAAATGGAATTGTTTAACGAAGTTAAAAGAGAAAAGTTAAATAAAAATGGTCACAATGGACCGGTGTTTTCAAATGTTACAATATGGTTTATAACCCCATATTTTATGTCAGAAAGAAGATTTTGACTGATGTTAAAAAAATGTAGATTTTTAAGTTACGAACTATTATCTATTCTAATATAAGAACGTTGTAGATCAAGGTCTGAGAGGAAACTAAAATACCCCAACTTGAACGACTTCACTATTATCGAAGAATGATATTAGTTTGTAATGGTAAGGATGTTGAAATTAGTTTAATATTTCCATAAAGAAATATCGTAATGGTATTTTCGAGAACTGAAATATAAATAACAATGCAACACGAGTTTCAAAATATTAAAATATAAATAAGATTATTTGGTTTTGAAGTAAACAGTGTATAATTTGTCGTTGTTTGGACTGTATAAGAATTTAATTGAATTTATATCATTGAGCTAGTAAAATACGCTAATATTTTTAAGCTAAAGGAAATACAATATGGTTATAAGAAAATATAGTAATATTTTCATTGTGAAGAAGGGAGGTCGTAAGTACATTTATTTTGAAGTTGAGAAGAATTGCTGTTTTTAAATGATGAAGACAAAGATTTGTCGAGATAAGAAAGCAAAATTTTAATCAACAGAATGATTTTTAAGAGTCCATGATATTTTTTAAATGAATGATTTTAAGTAAAAAGGTCGAAGCTGCCATGAACTTGACCATACTATAATAATTGATAGTTAAAACACTGACTATCAATGAAATATTGTTGGACCTTTTTGGCGTGTTGTTTCAAAGAGACCGGGATGAGAATTAGACCCAAAAGCACTTTGGATCAACGTTGCATACGTAATTAATCTATAGGGATATATGTATAAAGATGGAGCATTGAAGACCGTAAATCTTCATGAGCGGAAGAACTGCTTGTTGAATTTCTCTAACTAATCCCTAGAGATATTTCAGTAGTGACTCTATCGTGATTGAAATCTACGGATTTGCAAAGAGTACTCGCTACTGATCCTTTGGATGATTCCTAGGATGCGGTAGGAGGGTGCCTACTTGTATGGACGAATGTCTGACAGAGTATTTCTTGAAAACTCACGTACGTTGATTTTTACAAATATATACCAAGTTTGGTGGTGGAGAAATTCTCTTGCTTAACACCCAGAGTATATTTGTGGACGCAATTAGCGATTTTGATAGATTTGACAATGTGGCATTCAAAGTAAATGATGATGAGACGTTCTCTAAAATGGTAAATATGAGCTCAAGCCTCACAACCGGGAAATGACAAAAATCGACATGCAGCATGGCTAGGTGGGTCATTCCAAAGCAGGGTATGTTGTCACCATCTAGAGAAATTTCTTTATTTGTTCTTCTTACGATTCTGTATCTCCCGGGAATTATGGAAGGCGCACAATAAAAAGCTGTAGGTTGACAATATATTCGGTACACTCAAGTTAAATGATTGATCGGTCATGTGTGGCCGGGTTGCAAGATGTTCTTGTTGAACCCCAGTGTATTTCCCTCTAGAGTACACTAATCGGAAGGTTGTCCCATACCTTGTCGTAGTTGAAATCCAATATCCATTAAGCGCCAAACGGTTTTCGATTATATAATGAATATGTTGAGCGTGAGATGCAAGCGTCTGCTAGATGGTTATTTATTTTGATTTGATAGACACTATTATAATATCATTGGATTTTGATATATCAAAATGTTTTGGGTTATCGTAAGGTAAAAGCCGTCCTTATTTATGTGTGGGTTGGTCTTACAATTATCCTTTTCTTTTAAAAGGATTTTCAAAGTTAATCAAGTTTTTATGCTATGAATTTATCATTGAAAGTATTCTAGACTAATCCAGGTGAATTTTGCTTTGCTTCAAATGTGCACGGGTCAGACTGAGTATATTTCCAAGTTAGGTTTCATTTGAAATTCCAGAGAAGGAGTTGAAGTCAAAACGTATTCCATATTTACTGGTACTGGTTTATTTCTGTTGTATGTTGTACTGATCTAAGTGTATACTCTGATGTTGTAATCATATATATATACACACACACACGGTTTCTTGAGATAAAGTATTGCTGTAATATTATATTTTGTCCATTTCGTTGTGAGACTCTGATCTTCTTATCCTTCTATTCCAATATTTCTTTCTTTCTTCTCTCACCCTCTAATTTCTTTCTACTAACAATCTCCTTTTCTATGCAATTGAGTTGACATGAGTTGATAAATGTCGGTTTAAACTGAATGGAAAAAGTGTGTCGTTACGTAGGGTATAATAAAATAGCGATATGCGTTCGGCCCAGTCCGAGAGGACGATGAGCCCAACGTGGAAAATCATCATAGGCATTTGGAGATACAGTGGGAGAACATCCAAATTATTATTCGACGAGACTAGAGAGAAGTGCTTGACTTCTACAGGACGTGAGGATACTCTTAGATGACCCTCTGTGGTAGGCCTAAGGAAGTTGTAACCATATAGGAAGGTCTGTACGGTTCCATCCATATTGTATGCCTTGGCTGCATTTATATTAAGGACGACCTAAAGAGCCAATGAGATGATTTTTTAGATTCGAAGGCTACCTTGGCTCCAAGAGTAGGCTTCGTGGTTAGGACCCAACAAGTATAGTAAGTCATCGGATACCTGTCATCATCAGTCGATGCAAGTATGATAAAGACTAGAGTTAAACCAATATGCCAATGATCATTCACTATCGGGACATTGGATGAGGGACAACAGCAATTAGAATGCTTAGATTGTTAGTTAGGGGCATGGTCACTTAGCTTTTTAAAGGGTATTTCATTAGTTAGTGGGCCGAGTGGGGCTATAGCCATCCGAGGAAGAGACAGACCAATATATGGATATCTATATTATAGGCCTAACGAAACTGTCCTTTACAGATATAGAAATTCTCTGATTGAGTTATGTAGGGGAATTAAGGGTTAGGACGCTTTCGTAGCACGACGATAGAGGCTTAGTACATTCTCGTAGCGTGGCCTAGTACACCTTTTTAGTGTAGAAGTAGAGACTCGGTTCGCCTTCATAGTGTGGTCTAATGCGCTTTCGCAGCGTGGTGAGATTTAGTACGTTTTCACATTGTGGTGATGGATATCACTCAAGAAGAGTACTATGGGAGTAACTTGAGATGAGGGGTATACAAGTACATATATATGATCTGTTAGGTTAATCTACTTAGGAGTAGATGGGTTTGATTTATGCGTGAAATCAGAAGTATAATTTGTCTATTCACTGTAACTTTTGTTCTGACCCCGTCCTCATGACAAACCCATAGGTTTAACAGGTGGCAGAGATAATACAGCTTGGAGACACTTGTTAGGCAGTGTTATGATTATAAGTATTTGCTTATCATTATATTTTATTTGTTCCATTGTGAGATATTTTATTATGATCTCTGATGTATTTTATCTTTGTTTTTGTGTAGGATACTAGACAAACCAACTCAGGTTTCAATGGACTTGAATTTTAGCATTTTGCGAAAAATTCGGGCCCGTTGAAGACGATAGTCCCTACTGGAGAAGACACTTTAAAACATAGAGCCAGCTGTCAAGGGCCTAAAACGAAAAATGGAGGCCAAAATCTCATATATGAAAGCGGTAACCCGAATGTTTCGTATGCCAGCAGGTGAGATTACAAGTACAAGAAGCTTATCGAAAGGAAACGGAAGGTTCCTTTGATCATTTTGAAAGGTGCGAAAGATGCTTTTTATTTAAGATACGATGGTACTAATTGTAAATACAGATAAAATGGTTTATTTCCTTTTATAGATGTACCTTTCACGATATCCGCCATAATTCTTGAAATCCTATTAGTTTATACAAATGGGTACTGATTCCAAGATTTTTTTTGTATCCTAAGATTTTCAAAAATATAAAATATTAATGTCTTGATCAACGTTGATTATACCGAAGTCCACCCAACTTAGAAAATTTAAATCAATTAATACATGCGTAGGAAAAATCTTGAAAAATCATAGATTCATGAATATACACTATTATGTCATTCTAAAAAAATATAGAATAATTAATTGAACCCCTTAATTAATTTCTCCCGTAGTTAGCTTGTAATAGAATTAGAAAATTCATAGGAAATTCATTCAAGCATAGAAAAATATGAACCAAAAAACTCATTCTCCTAAAACATCTTACGAACATCATGTAAAAGTTCAAGTTAGTTGGAGATGTTTAGATATAGGTTATACCCTAAAACCTACTCAATTTACACATAAAACATTTACGTTAAGCTGTTCAAGCATTGCTTTATCCAAATAACACACTAATATACATAAATATATGAAAACTGTCATGTAAATCACAAAATCATTTGGATATTCCCTATAACTGAATCAATTAAGGGTTTATAATCATTATTCTCCTTGAGTAGTTGTTGAGATTTATTGTTGTAAATCCTAAAGCTTTAACCTTGCTAAACTTATCTTTAATTTCCTCTTCCTCTTGAGATGACTAATGGCCAACCTCTTAGGTATATTTTTCGGTTTATGAGAATGAAGATAATGAGGGTAAAGATATAATAAAAGATATTATAAAGAAGGCCAAATATTTCCTATTTTCCCCTCACATAATCCTACTTAAGTTTAACTCATTTTACTTAGTTCCTAAGGCTAACACATTACTTTTTTATATGTACGAAACTCAACATAACAATCAAATTACATTATTTTTCTATCTAATTTATCCAATTAAATGTTCTGAATATTGTTTACCAAAAATGAGGGATGTTACATCCTCCTCCCATTGAAGAATTTCGTCCTTGAAAAGGACTAATACAAAAATAGAAAGCAACAAACAATGCTAACTATAATAGTGTAGCCCACTAGTCACTATGACTATAAAACAATATAGAACTTACCATATGCAGATTAAGAAAAGTATCCCTTGTCCTTCTGTCTCCTAAGTACATTTCTTAGCATTATCACTCCACGAGACTTTCATCAGTTCGACCTTCTTGTTCGTCAGCTTCTTCTCGTCTCTTGCCATAATCCAAACTGGCTGTCGCATAAAAGTCAAGTTTTGGTTCCACCACCAACTATTATAGTAACCTTAGACTAATGGTAGCGTCTAGATCATGTACATATGTCTATAGATATGAGACATGAAACACATTATGGGTGCTCGCTAAACTATCCAGTAGCTCTACTTAGTATCCAAGTTTTTCAATCCTTTCCTAGATAGAAAAGGGTCTAACAAACCTCAATGTGAGTTTCCTTGATATCCTAAAACAAACCACCCTGCTCATCAGTGACACTTTGACAAAAACTCGGTCTCCAACAAAGAACTCAACGTGTTTGCGCCTTTTGTCAGCATAACTCTTCTACTTGAATGACCTTCTTTCATCTGGCCTCAAATCAACTCAATTTTCTCTATAGCTTGCTTCACCAATTCTGGACCAAAAACTAACTGTCTATGGTCTCCAACCGAAAAGATGGCGACTTGCGCAAGCCTCCGTACAATGCCTCAAACAGTGTCATTCCTATACCGTCCTGAATGTTGTTGTTATAGAAGAACTCAACCAAATGAAAATGGTCTTCCCATGAGCCACAAAAATCAAGAACACATGCTCTCAACAAATCTTCAAGTGCCTTATTTACTTTTTCCGTTTTCTTATCTGTCTGTGGGTGATATATGATACTCATCTTGAGCTTAATTGCCAAAGCGCTCTGTAGACTCTCTAGAGCTCGCTAATAAAAAAGAGATGTCTATTGCTTACAATACTCTTAGAATCCAATGTTGTCTAAATATGTTCTTTATGAACAATTCCACCAACATATAGGCCACTAGTTGTCTTAATAGGAATAAAGTAAGAACACTTAGTCAATCGATCCACGGACCCATATAATCTTATTCCCTATTTTGGATCTCGATAGTCCATCAATGAAATCTATGGATATATAATTCCGTTTCCATACCGGAATATCTGACAGTGAAAGCAAACCGCTAGGCATTTGATGCTCGTCTTTTACTTGTTGACAGCCACTGCTTCACTCATAAGCCTACATCTATCTTCATGTCCTCCCTAAAGAAACTTCTCTTCATGTCCTGATACATCTTGGTACCTATTGGATGATTCCTAAACTTAGAGCGATGGCACTCTCTAGGATTTTTTCCCCTTAGATCACCAATACTTGGGACACATAGTTTTCTCTTCTTCCTCAACCATACATTATGGTCAAGAGTGAAATCCTTCAAGCAATATGTCTCCACTCCATCCCGGAGTCTTCTAGTCCTTTCAGCCAACATAAGTTCCTCTTCCTTCTTAAAAATGATTCTTTCAATCAAATGCAAGTCTAACCCCTAAACATGACAACGTTGCTATGCTCCCACTCGAAATCACTGTCGATCCGATCCACATATCACATGTTGTCAAAGCTTCTATATCCTTTCATTCAATCAGTACATCTAGCACCATATCTTGATGTTTTTTGCTAAGGGCATCAGCAACATTGTTCACTTCCTAGATGTATACTCGATTCCAAAATCATAAGTTTCCAAAAACTTAATCCATCTCTATCGCATCATGTTCAACTCCTTCTAAAGAAAAAAAATATCTTAAATGAATTATGATCCATGAATAACTCAAATCTCTCTCCCAATAAATAATGCATCCAGATCATCAAGGCGAAGACAACAATAGCTAACTCAAGATCATGAGTTGGGTATCTAACCTCATATGAATGAAGTTGTCTAGAAGTATAAGCTATAACCCTTCCTTTGTGCATAAAAACATCACTAAGCTGAGTTTCATAAGCATTAGTATATACCATCAAATCCCGATTACCATTTGTACTATCAATACGAAGCATTGGTCAATAAGTGCTTTAATTCCAGGAATGCTTCCTTGCACTTATTCGACCAAACAAACTTAACTTTCTTCCCATGAACTGGATAAGAGGTGCCTCTAACCACGAGAAATCCTCAGTAAACCTTCGGTAATACCCGACTAATCCTTCTTCTCCCTATATTATGCATCACCTACACATGTCATCTCAAACCTACATGCATTTTCTCCAGTGATATGGAACTACATTACTCTATTTCAATCACCATCTTGGTCGTTATTTATACCATTCGAAGTTCAACTTGCTCATGCCCAAATCCATGTACCCACGCTCCCCAATCGGAAAGCAACACCTGCTACTGTGACACCTTTACCTATGAGGTGTTGCCTTATCATCGAACCCGCATGAAGTCTCATCGTCCGTGCACCTTCCTTCCCTTGACCAAAACCTTGCCATGTCTCCTCATATCGTTGACCAAAAGATCATGTAAACCTTAGCCCTACTTTCGATGGTTGCTTCCTAACTATTACCGATCATGCTCAGAATTTCACCGTAGGTAGTGCTATTTCTTGGAATCCGACAAGCCACATGCCATGATTTTTTGATGATAAAATTGATCGATTTGATTTATCAAGGTTTATGAATGTAGGTGGCCTTGATTTTCTATGAAATAGTAAATGTCGGGTGAGGAACAATAACCATGCCAATTAGATGTAGGATTATGGATTATTAAATTATTATATTAATTGATTTCTTGACTAAAAGTTACTTCATGTTTTAATTCTGTATGATCAAACGATACACACCTAAAAGCTATGAAACTTGATGGCATGCATTATAACAATATTATAGTTCCAATGGTACACGTTTTGTCACAATTTGAGTTTGCGCCTAAAGACGATAATTTGCATGTATTTCAAGACCTTTTGGCCATCAAAATGTCCTATTTCAAAATATATTGATCCTTAACTTTTTCTTTGTGCAATGGACCATCTGATCTCAATGGAACTAATCTTAAGTCCTGATTTGATTGTATGTGAAAATATTTAGAACTGTCAATTAGTTAAGGATTAATATTTAAATAAACTACTTAATTATCCAACCATTAAAAATATGTGTCGTTACATACTAACCTCTTAAAGGATATCGTTCTTGAAATCCTGTGATGGAAACGATAACTAACACTCTCTAAACATGATTAGCAACCGTTATAAGAAACTAACATATGAGGCCCAAAATTGGTGTCTAATGTTTCCACTTATAGGAATTAACCACGTAGGTAAGCAATCAATTATGCATCAATTGCCAATATATTCTACTTACTAGACATTTATGAATGGTTTTTCTATTAACTTCATATATTATTTGGGAAGGGGGGAGGGTTCACTACGTATTGTTGAATTAATTATTATGAATTTGAATTGCCCTAAATGTATATATGTATATATACATTTAATTTTGTATATGGTAAAGGTTTAATTGTGTATGTTGGAAATTAACTGGGCATTGATTCACACATAGGCCAATTAATGTGTTTTAATGGACATTTATTTCCAACGAATTAGGAATTAATTCTTAAAGGGTAAATTCTAATAGATATTAAGGTATATTAATTTTTCAAATGGTATATTCAAATCTCTTTTTTTCATGCATTGTCAAAAGATAATAATGGATGCATAGGATGCGCTCTAAGATCTTACTTCATTACGAAGTAATTAAGAGAGCAACAATAATTTAATTTAAGAATCCAAGGGTTGATTTAGTGGACTAAATCAGTCTCTAACTGCTATATAAGTGATCCAAATTTAACCCTAACTCCATATTCTTTTTGTTCCCTCTTCCTCATTGAAAATTCTTTAGATACATCATATTTTCATCTCTTTCTTAACAAAAACAATGAAAAGATTACGTGCTAAACTAAAGAATAGAGAGATGACTAGAATAAAAGAGATAAAGGAAGAAAGCTTATACAAGGTACACAACAAATATGATACAACAAAAGAGAGCATGTGTTTGCTAAAATGGAGAGGACACAGGTGTTTGGTTTGTATGAGTTTGGAGATTATTTGTAAAAGCATTGGTACGAGTTTTTTTAATTTAATAATGAAACTTAAATTATAAATTTTTGTGTTCTCTTGAAGTGTATATATGATTATTAGTTTATGGCATAATATATTGATAATTGTTTGATATTTGAGACATTTTAGGTGCGTTGTGTCTAAAATTACTACTTATTGCTGGTTATTGCACGATTATAATTTTAATTAGTTTCGAATTTGAATATGTGAGTTATTAATTAAAATAAAAATGAAATCACTTAGAGATGTTAAATAAGGTTATTATTTACTAATTCCTGAACTAAATAATAAATCATGCCAATGAATGTTTATTCTTATTCAAAAAAAATAAGATTTTATAAATTATGATATAGTTTTACTGAAAATTGCACTGTTTGTGAATAAATGGGAATAAAATGACTTTCTTTTATATTAAAAGAATTTAATATAAAAATAATAATATTATTTTAGCTTATACAGTAATACAGTTGATTCTTGAAGTTATTTGATGAAGTTATATTTTGATAAAAATCTAACATTTCGAAAGATAAGAAGCAAGATAAATCGAAAAGTAAATTAAACATGAAAGGCTCTTTTATAATGAACAATAATAAATTAACCTTGTACCTTAAGAAAAGAAGCTGTTGTAAATATAATTAAATGGTTCCAATACATTCAAGATGAATATATGATATTTTACCATTAATCCTACAAATAGATGTAGATAATTATGGTTATTTGATAATAGGTGTTTTGTTACCAATATTAAGTGGATTAGTACACATATGGTGATGTTGATGATTGCGCTACTAATTTCGAATGATAGGTATACACTAAATGGTTTATACTTACATTGATGGCCTATTATCATCGATTGATAAATAATAATTATTTAAGCACATTTATTTTGTTACCTTCTTATCTTATAAGTTTGAATTATCATTGGATATTGTGGGTGTTTGGTGACTGCATGATTAACATTATTGTGATAATGAGCAAGATATTATTTTCTGCTCTCATTTGATTGCGTTAGGGGTGTGGTTGCATTATTTATGCTGATTGCATCGATTTCAACATTTACATTAATTGTATTGAACTACAGTGATTGCAAAGGTTGAATGGAAGAAATGGTAGGTTCATCCCCTCTGTGGTAGTGAATTTTTTGTTGTAATCCATTTTTCTCCTTTGGTTCAAGTTGCTTTTTTGTGATGACAATGAGGAGCTTTCTAATATGTCGTTGATAGGAGTTGGAGTATTCTTTCCTTTAGTCGATCAACATTAACTTGAATCGTACATTATAGCTGCTGCATGAGATCAATATTATGCTGGATTTGAGTATCAAGATGTTGCTGAGTCTCCGCTAATTTCTTCATCATGATTTCCAATTGGACATTGGTAACTGAAGCATTAGGGTTAGAGGTAGTTGTCACATCGACAGTGGCGAGATTTTTATTGTCAGAAGAGGGATGTTAATGGGAAGAGGCATCTGAATGATCATTATAGGTGTCGACAACAACATGAGAAATGATTTTTTTTCTTAGACATAAAATCACGCTTTATGATGTAGATCTTTGCAAATTTTAAGAGGGATGAAAACTTTAAGGAATAGGAACAAGAGAATGATGAATTTTTCTCAGGAAAAACACCATAATGTTACTCACCAAAAATTGGCACAAACACCTTAGAGTTCTGAAGAGAACTAAATTGAAGAAAGTAAATGGAAAAGGTGAATTAAAACAACAAAAATGAAGTAAAATATGACACCAGAGTTTATGGTAGTTCAGCATTGTTCGACCTACGTGTTCGCTAACGGATATTCTGTGAATTAGAAAATCGTCGCGAATATTGAAATAAACCGCAAGCGCACGGCGTACAATTGTTAGTACGTGGCGAATACGGGTCGATCCACAGGGAAAGAATTAATTCTAAAATTACTCAATAAAATTAGACCGAATTCGAGTGATGATTTAACTACAACTAAATAGTAAATTAAATTTAATAAAAAATTATGAGATAAATGGCAACTTAGGAATAAATTCATGTAATGACCCGGATTTTTAGCGACTTTGGTTATCGACATAAACACGATGACGAGTAACCAAACATCGAAAAATCCCGGTAATTAATGAAAGAAATCAGAGGGTGAGGATAGATAAGATAGAAACTTAGAATAGAAGAAGAAAAGAAGAACTTACATCATCAGAGTAACACGAATCTCATAGCGGAACGAATAACATATAATAGATAACATGACTTTGAAATATAACAGTTATGTTACAATAGCACTTATCAGAGTACAACACTTACAACACAGCGGAAAACAATAGCTATAAAATCTAGAAGCCTCCTGCTCCAAGCTCTCCAAGTGTATCTGTAAATCCCGACTACTTGACTGCCCGTACAAATTTAGGCATCCAAGAGTTTAGGGAAAACAACAAAGTAAACTCCGGGTCAGTCATTGGACTGGTATGAGTAAAACAGTTCAAGCAGGTAAATGATATCTCATAAGACCACGCCGTATAACGGAACGGGCTTTTCCCTTATGAGAATCCAAATTATCTTTATATCAAAAACCTTTTGATATTATAATAATGTCTATCAACCACAATATAATAATCATCTAGCAGAAACGCTTTCATCTCACATTCTACATATATAGCATACAATCAAAACCGAAAGCACGTATTGGGTAATGGATTTCCAACTATGACAAGGTATGGAACCACCTTCCGATCAGTGTACTCTAGGAACGATACACTGGAGTTCAACAAGAACATCTTGCAACTCAGCCACACATGACCGACCACTCATTTCGCTTGAGTGTATCGAATGTACATCTTCATTCACTTTGAATGTCACATCGTCATACCCGCCAAATCAAAAATTGATTTCCCCAAAAAATACCACGGGTATATAGCTAAGATAAACGAATTCCCCCGCCACCAAACGTAAATACATTTGAAGAGATCAACTTACACGATCTATTAGATATACTTTGTCAGACATTCTTCCATACAGGTTGTCCTGGGACTGGACAAACCGAAGGCACTATTCTGTAAACAGGATAGCTCTTGCATAACTCCGTCTTCAATTATTTTTGGCATATATGATTCGCAACGCTTATGCCAATACAGAGTGATTCTTCGGATAATAATCCAACCGGTCTCTCCATACTAACAACGTTAAAATGGTCAAAAACTTCGATAGTCGATGAGTTAACTATCAAAGAAAAACACATGTGCAAACAACGATATTATTTCCAAATGGAAATTATATCGATCAATCATCAACCATACACACACACACACACACACACACACACATATATATATATATATATATTCACATTTCCTTATTTTATATGTTTAGAAAATATATATCATTAACACTGGAAAACATTTCCATTGTTTATTTACATATCACTATCATTTCACAACTATTAGTCCTTAACCGTAAACTAGTAGGAGAACAATTCCCTAAGTATAAATCCCGAAGGCCGAAACCAACATCAGATCGATACTCAGAAAACTATTCAACTTAACTAATCTCTAGTCAGTTTCTAATCTTGTTTAACTCTATTTCGATTAACTCTAATTGAATAACTCTATTTGTTTAACTTCTATTCGAATAAGTAATATTGAATTTAACTCCATTCACTTGACTCTAGATCGCAGCGATCACAATGGTTACGCCTGATCCCCTCATGAAACATCTGACCGCCGTAGGCTATCTGCAGCCCTGCGAATTACGCTAGTGGTTGGGCTAAATGGTAACTTATCCTATATAACTATGTCTGATTTACTCCTTCGAATAAACTAGATTGGATTTGACTTCTATTTGATAACTCTAATCGACTAACTCTTTTCTATCTTGTTAATTTCACTTTTTATAAATCCTATTTATTTTCCCAAATAAATATTCCTTTATTCTGTTTATTTTCTAAATAAATGTTTCCTTTATACTTCTATTTATTTCCTAAATAAATGTTCTCCTTTATAAAATCCTATGATTTTATAAATACTTTATTTTCAAAATATTTCCTTTTATAAAATCGGTTGATTTAATAAAATTCCTTTATTCTATTTACATCCCAGGGTCTTTTATGATATTTAAATAGCAAACCACAATGATCGATATCGTTTAAACACACATAATCAAACAGATTATATATCACATCATATATTACAATATATGAACAGAATAGTATCATAAATATTGAGGAGTCCATTTGGACCCCTCCAACATGTTCCCCTGCATCACAGATGTTAAACAACACATATATAAAATATTCTAATAAAACAGAATCAATATTCGATTAACGATTTATATATATATATCGTTATCTATGATTTCAATCAATACACAAACAACTCAACCAACAATTAACACACATCAATCAGTCATCATTTATCAGTTATAAAAAATTAGAACTGTTCATAGTTGGTGAGTTTTACTCACATTAGACGATCATCGTTAATAACGATAACCATCGCTTGATTTGATTCTGACAATTTATTTCGCCATAAATTGTAACGAGCACCAATCCACTCCTGGTCAGTTCCATTGTAACTCTCCCGTCCATACGATCCTAACGGATCCTGTTTTGCTGAATTTCGTCCACGTATGAATTTGTTATGACTTATACAAAATTATACACTATTGAATATTGAATTACTTTAAATAAAAATCAAATGAGCCTTTACCATTTTATAAATCCCAACCCAATCTCCACTTAAAATACTAGACCCGACAATGCCTTCATCTCCTCCAATTCGGTTTCACGATCCTACTTCCTATAGCAAAAACCATTGACCTCTGCGTTGACCCTCGTTTCCGTCCACCTCGGCCACCAACCTCCTCCGCAACCACCACCATCCCGTTCACCTTCGCAACCGCTACCTCCTGAACCTGCCTGAGCCCAACTCGACGTCTTCTTCCTGGGTTGCGTCGCCAGTCCTTCGAGTACAGACAGTGAACAATTTGGGTTCGAACATCCTCAAAATACACGTACAGCTCCAATTCGATGCTCTCAACCCAATACAAACCTCAAATACAATCACCATTCTTTGATTCGATGCATCAAACCGCAATATACCCAAACCCTAACTAACGCTAATGGAAAACAACATGAAAATCTTGTCACCGAACCCTCACAGAAGCCTACCAGATCGAAGTACTGGTTGCTAGGAGTTCCAATATACCACCATTTGGATTCCTAGTATTTGTTTTGATTTTTTTCTTTGGATTGAACTTTATTGGAGAATGAAAAATGTGGCGGCTCAATTCTTGCGTGGAGATGAGGCTTTGATTTTAGGTCATAAGGAAGGGTAGTTAACTTTTATTTATAGTGATAGGTACTGTGATATTTTCCAAGATATTTTGGTTAGATATTTTGAGATATTTTTATCGTTTTATATTCATTTTTGCCTTCTAAAAATTCGTATGATCACACATGATACCCAAAAATCATGAAAATTGACATGCAGCTACTGTTTGACATTACGGTCCCAATGAAACTGGTTTCATCAAATTCCGACCTCGTATGCTCACACAACGTATTTTTAACCGTCGAAATACTGACTGTTTTTCACTCTAAAAATCCGTACGACCACACAGTGACTCTAAAAATCACGGAAACTAAAATCTAGCAATAATTTAACATTGCGGATCCAACAAAATTAGTTTCGTCGAATTCTGAGGTCGTTTGCAAAACTGGCTATTTTTAAAACTCTAAATAACCCATTTAAATATATAAATATATTTAAATTTAATTTAATTAAATATTTATGAATAAATATTATTGTATATATTCACAGTGGAATACCATACAGCTCGGGATATTCCTATATGGATTTACAACTCGATATTACATCGTCAGAGTTATATCGATCTTCGGTTTCCATTTAAATCCTTATATAAAATATAATTAAATCGTTATGGCCAGGGCGCTGCATTTCTTATATTTTGATTTGGACGTAACTCAAAATCTACACGACAAAATCTCGATTTTTCTCTTCCACTAGAAAGATATACTCCACCAGCTCCACACGTTTCTTGTTTCACAGAAATCCGATTTAAAACGAACCCTGCATATCCAGTTGAAGTTCAAATCGCCAAATAGCGAACTGCCGCGTCGTTACGCGCTCGATTCTAATTATATTATAATTCTACGTTTCAAACTGACGTCGATTGAATATATTCTTCAATATAATTCAACTCTAAGTTGAACTAAATCCTTGGGATGACCCAGTTCACAGAATATTGTGATTTCCAATATTTCTGGTTATTTCTAAATTAAATATATTATTTAATTATTTAATTAAATTAATTATTCCATATTATTTAATTAAACCTCTATTTAATTCACTACATCACGATATATATAATTAAATTAATTAATTATAATACCTCTGACAATGCGGGTCATTACATTCTTCCCCACTTAAAATAATTTCGTCCTCGAAATTGCTAAGTTAGAGGACGACCCTATCTATTGGAATTCCTAAGATTTGTTTACCCTTTATTTCTGATTTCAACTGAACCAATTAATATCGACTAAAATATTTATTCATTCCGACTAACTAAAATTTTCAAAATTCTGAAAATTTTCTAAAACCTTAAATTTTCGGAAAATTCCGCCATAACGTCCTTTGTATAGCCCTATCGGTAAAACCACAACTCGCCTCTCTAGGCCTTCTCCAACCCAAAAGAAAATCAAACAGCCAAGCGGCTTGCCAATTCGGCTCATAAATCTCATGCTTATACCAAATATATTCTTGTACCTTTTTGTCGAGCATATCAACTTTATCACTTCCACCTGTTATTAATTCAGCATATACTAATGTTATCCTAACCAAATTCCAATTTGTTTTTATCCACAAATTCAACCATTTGTCTATATCCAAGTTGAATTCAAATTCAAACCAATGTTACATTCTTGATTTTCAAACTCTTAACTCCTTAACCCAATATACTTAACCTATCAACTCAGTTCCATTCCAGATTATCCTCAAATCAAATCTATTTCTATTTAACTTAGTTCAAGTTTAATTTTAATTTATTTATTTACTTACTTTTACCATTTTATTCCATTTAACTTAACAAGTTAAATTTAAATCCATGGGTTCTATTTCAAATCAAATTGAAATCATAATAACAATTCAAAACCTTTGAATTTCTAAACAACTTGTTTTCCTCAAAATAATTCAAAAACAATCTCTTTGGTAGTAATCCGTCACTTACATACTCTAAAATGAACACCGATGATGTCATGATCAACATCGAAATCTATTTTCCAGCTACCGAAGTGAGTTCAATACTATAGCACTTTCAAAACCCATTTTTAAACATTTCCACCTTGAAATCAATTCCAAATATCCTTTTACAATGTTGTAAACAAATTTAAAATCTCCTAGGATCTTAAAATTCACATATTAAATCCAGATTCATTTACAAACACCTTTCCCATTTCTGGGATTTTAAATTCCAATTCTGATTTAAATTTAGATTTAACTCATCTGATTTCACGTATTTCACTTATATGAATTCTGATTGGTTATATTTAACCATTTCACATGTTATAATCTTACTCGATTATAATCATAACCTATATATGATAATATATCACATATCCATATTGTCTCGGTCCATTTTATTCAAGTGTTTATAAACCCCTACCGATACAGTGGATCAAACCGATCGACCAGAATTCATAAACAACTCAACCAATCAATCTCTACAATATAAAACCATTTCTATATCAACTACAAATACGCACTCGTATATATACACTCAAACTCAATCTAGGATATTACTAATCCTATCTCTACCGAGTCACGCCACAGAGCCAAGGTAATACTTAACCTAAGCTCCGATACCAATTGTAATGACCCGGATTTTCAGCGACTTTGGTTATCGACATAAACACGATGACGACTAACCAAACATCGAAAAATCCCGGTAATTAATGAAAGAAATCAGAGGGTGAGGATAGATAAGATAGAAACTTAGAATAGAAGAAGAAAAGAAGAACTTACATCATCAAAGTAACACGAATCTCACAGCGGAATGAATAACATATAATAGATAACATGACTTTGAAATATAACAGTTATGTATACAATAGCACTTATCAGAGTACAACACTTACAACACAGCGGAAAACAATAGCTATAAAATCTTGAAGCCTCCTGCTCCAAGCTCTCCAAGTGTATCTGTAAATCCCGACTACTTGACTGCCCGTACAAATTTAGGCACCCAAGAGTTTAGGGAAGACAACAAAGTAAACTCCGGGTCAGTCATGGGACTGGTATGATTAAAACAGTTTAAAACAGTTCAAGCAGGTAAATGATATCTCATAAGACCACGCCGTATAACGGAATGGGTTTCTCCCTTATGAGAATCCAAATTATCTTTATATCAAAAACCTTTTGATATTATAATAAAGTCTATCAACCACAATATAATAATCATCTAGCAGAAACGCTTTCATCTCATGTTCTACATATATAGTGTACAATCAAAACCGCAAGCACGTATTGGGTAATGGATTTCCAACTATGACAAGGTATGGAACCACCTTCCGATCAGTGTACTCTAGGAACGATACACTGGAGTTCAACAAGAACATCTTGCAACTCAGCCACACATGACCGACCACTCATTTCGCTTGAGTGTATCGAATGTACATCACCAGCGGTTGGGATCAGCAACCGTTTCCCGTATATATATACGGGACAACATTGATAGATTAAAGAAGCAAATGAATATTCTCAAGATAGGTGATTATACACCCTACTTCGGAGAGACCGACTTAGCCATGCTGCCTGCCCGATTTCTGTCATTTACCGGATGTGAGGCTAGAAGTTACGCTTATCTTTTACATGCCACATCTTCATTCACTTTGAATGTCACATCGTCATACCCGCCAAATCACAAATTGATTTCCCCAAAAAATACCACGGGTATACAGCTAAGAGAAACGAATTCCTCCGCCACCAAACGTAAATACGTTTGAAGAGATCAACTTACGCCATCTATTAGATATATTCTGTCAGACATTCTTCCATACAGGTCGTCCTGGGACTGGACAAATCGAAGGCACTATTCTGTAAACAGGATAGCCCTTTCATAACTCCGTCTTCAATTATTTTTGGCATATATGATTCGCAACGCTTATGCCAATACAGAGTGGTTCTTCGGATAATAATCCAACCGATCTCTCCATATTAACAACGTTAAAATGGTCGAAAACTTCGATAGTCGATGAGTTAACTATCAAAGAAAAACACGTGTGCAAACAACGATATTATTTCCAAATGGAAATTATATCGATCAATCATCAATACATATATATATATATATATATTCACATTTCCTTATTTTCTATGTTTAGAAAATATATATCATTAACACTGGAAAACATTTCCATTGTTTATTTACATATCACTATCATTTCACAACTATTAGTCCCTAACCGTAAACTAGTAGGAGAACAATTCCCTAAGTATAAATCCCGAAGGCCGAAACCAACATCAGATCGATACTCAGAAAACTATTCAAATTAACTAATCTCTAGTCAGTTTCTAATCTTGTTTAACTCTATTTCGATTAACTCTAATTGAATAACTCTATTTGTTTAACTTCTATTCGAATAACTAATATTGAATTAAACTCCATTCACTTGACTCTAGATGTCAGCGATCACAATGGTTATGCCTGATTCCCTCAGGAAACATCCAACCGCCGTAGGCTATCTGCAGCCCTGCGAATTACGCTAGCAGTCGTGCTAAATGGTAACTTATCCTATATAACTATGTCTGATTTACTCCTTCGAATAAACTAGATTGGATTTGACTTCTATTTGATAACTCTAATCGACTAACTCTTTTCTATCTCGTTAATTTCCCATTCTATAAATCCTATTTATTTTCCCAAATAAATATTCCTTTATTCTATTTATTTTCTAAATAAATGTTTCCTTTATACTTCTATTTATTTTCTAAATAAATGTTCTCCTTTATAAAATCCTATGATTTTATAAATACTTTATTTTCAAAATATTTCCTTTTATAAAATCGGTTGATTTAATAAAATTCCTTTATTCTATTTACATCCCAGGGTCTTTTATGATATTTAAAATAGCAAACCACAATGATCGATATCATTTAAACACACATAATAAACAGATTATATATCACATCATATATTACAATATATGAACATAACAGTATCATAAATATTGAGGAGTCCAGTTGGACCCCTCCAACCTGTTCCCCTGCATCACAGATGTTAAACAACACATATATAAAATATTTTAATAAAATAGAATCAATATTCGATTAACGATTTATATAAATATATATATATATATATATCGTTATCTATGATTTCAATCAATACACAAACAACTCAACCAACAGTTAACACACAACAATCAGTCATCATTTATCAGTTCTAAATATACGTTATAGAAAAATACAACTGTTCATAGTTGGTGAGTTTTACTCACATTAGACGATCATCGTTAATAAAGATAACCATCGCTTGATTTGATTCTGACAATTTATTTTGCCATAAATTGTAACGAGCACCAATCCACTCCTGGTCAGTTCCATTGTGACGCTCCCGTCTATACGATCCTAACGGATCCTGTTTTGTTGAATTCCGTCCACGTATGAATTTGTTATGACTTATACAAAATTATACACTATTGAATATTGAATTACTTTAAATAAAAATCAAATGGGCCTTTACCCTTTTATAAATCCCGGCCCAATCTCCGCTTAAAATACTAGACCCGACAATGCCTTCATCTCCCCCAATTCAGTTTCACGATCCTACTTCCTACAACAAAAACCATTGACCTCTGCGCTGACTCCCGTTTCCATCCACCTCGGCCACAAACCTCCTCCGCAACCACCACCATCCCGTTCACCTTCGCAACCGCTACCTCCTGAACCCCCTGAGCCCAAATCAACGTCTTCTTCCTGGGTTGCGTCGCCAGTCCTTCGAGTACAGGGAGTGAACAATTCGGGTTCGAACATCCTCAAAATACACGTACAACTCCCATTCGATGCTCTCAACCCAATACAAACCTCAAATACAATCAGCATTCTTTGATTCGATGCATTGAACCGCAATATACCCAATCCCTAACTAACGCTGATGGAAAACAACGTGAAAATCTTGTCACTGAACCCTCACAGAAGCCTACCAGATCGAAGTACTGGTTGCTAGGAGTTCCAATATACCACCATTTGGATTTCTAGTATTTGTTTTGATTTTTTTCTTTGGATTGAACTTTACTGGAGAATGAAAAATTCGGCGGCTCAATTCTTGCGTGGAGATGAGGCTTTGATTTTAGGTCATAAGGAAGGGTAGTTAACTGTTATTTATAGTGATAGGTATTGAGATATTTTCCAAGATATTTTGGTTAGATATTTTGAGATATTTTTATCGTTTTATATTCATTTTTGCCTTCTAAAAATTCGTATGATCACACATGATACCCAAAAATCATGAAAATTGACATGCAGCTACTGTTTGACATTACAGTCCCAATGAAACGGGTTTCATTAAATTCCGACCTCGTATGCTCACACAGCGTATTTTTAACCGTCGAAATACTGACTGTTTTTCACTCTAAAAATCCGTACGGCTACACAGTGACTCTAAAAATCACGGAAACTAAAATCTAGCAATAATTTAACATTGCGGATCCAACAAAATTAGTTTTGTCGAATTCAGAAGTCGTTTGCAAAACTGTCTATTTTTAAAGCTCTAAATAACCCATTTAAATATATAATTATATTTAAATTTAATTAAAGTAAATATTTATGAATAAATATTATCGTATATATTCACAGTGGAATACCATACAGCTCGGGATATTCCTATATGGATTTACAACTCGATATTACATCGTCAGAGTTATATCGATGTTCGGTTTCTATTTAAATCCTTATATAAAATATAATTAAATCGTTATGGTCAGGGCGCTGCATTTCTGATAATTTGATTTGGATGTAAATCAAAATCTACATGATGAAATCTCGATTTTTCTCTTCCACTAGAAAGATATACTCCACCAGCTCCATACGTTTCTTGTTTCACAGAAATCCTATTTAAAACGAACCCTGCATATCCAGTTGAAGTTCAAATCGCCAAATAGCGAACTGCCACGTCATTACGCGCTCGATTTTAGTTATATTATAATTCTACGTTTCAAACTGACGTCGATTAAATATATTCGTCAATATAATTCAACTCTAAGCTGAACTAAATCCTAAGGATGACCCAGTTCACAGAATATTGTGATTTCCAATATTTCTGGTTATTTCTAAATTAAATATATTGTTTAATTAAATTAATTATTCCATATTATTTAATTAAACCTCTATTTAATTCACTACATCACGATATATATAATTAAATTAATTAATTATAATACCTCTGACAATGCGGGTCATTACAATTCACATTCTAAATCATGTAATACAACAAGTTATGAAATTACTATCTCTCTTTTCTTTTGGTCATTTGTGAATTTAGTTGATATGATTATTATAATTATAGCTTATTCATGCTATTAACTAGCATAACATAAACTATCAAACTATATCATATCCACTAAATCACCTTACCAGAATGAAAAATAAACAAGTTGAAATTGAAATATACTTTAAGCATGGCCTATGAACTATTAATTAGAACTATAGACTATCAAATTTTTGGTTTCAACCTCCACTTAATCACCATGACACCAACATAACATGAAACACAAAGAGAGAATGAAAAGATAAATTATGTTGCAACTACATGATCAAGAGAGCTTCATTACCCCTAAGTTGAAAGGGATTAGCCTCTCATGTTTATTATTCTAACAACGAACGTAAATTGTAACATAGAACAAAAATCAATAGAAAAATAGAAAAAATAAAAATAAAGGACAACCTATTCTATTTGCATAAAATAAATCTAATCTACTTGCAGAAAAGAAAATAACATGTAAATAAAAACTACAACTAAAGAGAATAGGGAAGAAGAGTTTTATTCCAAGAGAAAGATTATAGAATAAAACTAAGTGTGTTTTCAAATGAAGGAAATACAGTGTATTTATAGTTGATATGACAAAGACTATTTGGCTAACTACACAATGTGGGACTAAAGATTTAGCCCAAATAACACATAAGCCAGTGTAAACGCAGCGTGAATGAAAGGCCATGCAAATGAGCCAATGTGAACGCGGTGTGAATGGATTTGCAATTGGCTTAGCTTGCGGGCATCAAATGACATCAATTCCAATTATTCTCATCATGAACAAGAACTCTATAACATCTGCGACAAGCCATCTTTATGAAAAGGCCTTGAATCATTAAAATATGCGGTAGAAGGTGGTTGAACATCAACATTTCTTCAAGCTTTTCAACAATTAAGTGCATCAATCTATTCATCATAAATAATCTGAAAACACAACTATAAATACACAGTATCAAGTATTTTAAATATAGAATAAGATAAATAAGCAGATAAAATATACACATTTACGTGTATATCAAATACCCCCACACTTATCTTTTTATTCGTCCTCGAATAAACTAAACTAAGATATGTCACACTTTCGTTGAAAACACGATTGCATTTAGCGTAGGCAACAAGCCGTTAAACCTCTGGGTGTCCCCAGTAGGACGAGTGTTGTCTCGTGAGAGTTTTCAGCGGATACTACCCACAAAATCCAAAAGCAATAAGGTATGTACAAAATGCAAAATTAGAAAATATTTACAATATGAACGCATGTCTTTAAAGGAATATTTATAAATGGACAATTTACTTTTAAATATTTCACGAATGAGTTACACAAATTTGGGTCGTCACTCTGAAATTTAAGTCCATTACTAATCAAAACTTCAAACAAAAGTCATGTTATCATCACAAACTCCTCCAGCTTGGCCAGTTGTTTTGGTAGAAACATAGTGCAGACATGAAATGAATTCTATAATCGATATCAACAATCGTAAAACGGCATCTCAACTTCCTTTTTGTTAACACGTTAGGTCGAATAAGTGAAGAGTGTGCTTGGATTTCAAGTGCTTACTCACTCTTTATTACAAAATATTTACATTGTTAGTATTTACAAACACCTAACCGAAAAGACCAAGGTATACCACCCGTGAGAGTTTGGGACAGAGCTTGGCGGATTGTGCAGACCGACGCTGACTTTGTCAACAAGATGTCGATAATTATTAGGTGTCCAACTCACAAAATGAGACCAAGATATACCAACGCCGACTTTGTCAACAAGGTGTTGGAAAGAGCTTGGCGGGTTTGCACACCAACGCCAGATGTACCAGCAATGTTGGATACCCTTGGATAATTATAAATATATATACTTTTTTTTCTTTTTTCTTTTTTGTTTTTGTTTTTTTACATAAGAGAGAGAGTTAAGCGAGAATTTCTTAGCACAACTTCACTTAAGCGATCTAAAATGTTATCGCAAGTAGTCTAAATCAACCATTCATTTAATTGGATTACAATTCAGAAAACATTTCATACTCATCACCTACGAATTTCCCAATATACCAGTCACACCAAATTTGCTCATAATTCAAACTTTCCTTTCATTATCCGCTAAGAGAAGTAAATTTCCAAATATTTAAATCGAACGACCAAAATTATATACTAACTCCATCATGTCTTATTTAAAAGTATATAGAAGTGCGAAACTTTTACTTTTTTTTTTTGAAAATGAAAGAAAAAAATGCAAAAAGAGAAAGGAAAAAAAATCTAACTTAAACAATGCAAAACAGAATGAAAATGAAACTCCCCCCACACTTGATTTCGACTGTGTCCTCACAGTCAATGTATGACACAATGAGTTGAACAAAAGATAAATATTTACACATTTACAAAGAAAAGGTTAGTGCAACTTACCAAATGTGCGTGTAGAAAAATGTAGCCATCGAATAGATGAACCGGTCCACAATGGACCAATGGATCAGCCTCGTAAGGATTATGAGACACAGATTAAGCACAGAAAACCAAATCATAAAGAATTTTATATCACATTTCAGATTTGGAAAAACAAATTTTGTTTTTTTTTTCAAAAGTTTGAGTTGCTAATTTTAAAATTTTGAGCTTACAATTGATCCGAAAATCAAATTGAATTTCTATAGCAACTACAGAGAGGTCAGTGAACCGAGGTTCAGAAAAAGTTTCAAAAACAAAGTTTGACTTGATTAAATGATGTATAAATTGAGAGATATGTGTGTCATTCCCCCCCCCCCCCACACTTGTTTTGAGAAATATTGTTTAGTTTTGCTTTGATATTTGAAATTTTGTTAACTAAAGGTTCATTCGTAAACCTAAAGTTAAAACCAAACAAATGAATTTACAGTAAATTTCAAAATTGTGTTTTCTCAAAAACAGTGTTATTTCAGAAAGAATTCATATACTGCAGGAATTTATCATTGAAAAAAAAATGATCACAGCGAGATTCAGTTGAAACGATCAAGTCGCAAGGAGTTTCAACAGTTTCAGAAAAATCGTTATTGTGCTTAAGATCACATTCAGCAGTATCATTGTTTTCAACCTCAAGAATTTCAAAGTTTTCAAATTTTTCATTTTCAGATTCAGACCCAACAACATTATCGTCAATCAAGTTAAGAAGTTTTCGTTCATCAAAGTCATCTTCACTTAAACAGATGTTAACAACTTCATCATAATCGTCATGTTGACAATCTAAAGTTGTTAAATTTTCAAAATTTTCAGAATCTGAGAGAGGAAGATCAAATTGAAGATTGATGTCTGCATTTTCAAGAGAATTCAAATTCAGATCAATTACAGAGCTTTCAACAACTTCATTAAGATTTTCATCAATTTCAAAAGTTGTTATTTGAAAATCGTCGATTGTGGGCAAAGGTGGATTTTTATTCGAATCGTCACAAGTTTGGATTCGATTTTGTTTCTCATGAAACTTCAAGTAATCGTCAAGTATGTTCGTTTGCATAATAAAATCAAATTTATAATTATTTACATGAGAATTTTCAATTTGAAATTTTTAAGAACAAAAGTTTTCAGTAGCACCACAATTGAAATTATTCCCATTGCCAAAATCATTTGAAAAGTGATTTACATTTCCATTTTGAATTTGAAATTCATTTTGAGTTTAAAATTGAATTGACAAGGGTTATAATCAGAATTATTTGAATTTGGAGGTGAAATCAAATTTGGATTATTTTGAAAGCTTTCACTTGAATTGTTGCATATGTATAAATTACACAATTCATTTATTTCTTTATTTTGTTGTATGCTCATTTCAAGTAAAGATTCAACATGTGTTTCAAAAGTTGAGGGCTGATCATCATTTTGAAAATTTGGTGGTGTACAAACGGGATTATCTTGAAAATTTTGAAAAGTTGGTGGCGTAAAATCCAAATTGTTTGTACAATAGTTGTTATTAAAATATCCATATGAATTTGGTGTAAAATTATATGGATTATATTGATTTTCACAACTATCGTAAAATCCGTAGGAATAAGGGAATTGAGACATTTTCAAGAAAGCTATTAAAAAATATGTTAAAATTAACAACTTTGGATTATATGAATACAAGTCTAGGCCAGGTTCGGACAGGGATTATCAATGTGCCACGAATCACCGTAGAAACACGACTGAAGGTTTAAGAACCTGTTTGAGTTCTAGACTCTACCGTTCCTTAGACACCTTAGAGAGTATCAATCCTAATTGTCAATTTAACGAATATTTTGTCCTATGAGCTTCGGGGAATCCCTGATTTGATTTCAAAAATAATGTATTCCACGTTTGTTTTAAAATTTCCAACTACACATCAACAGGCAAAATAATCCATCACAGATAGTCACAGAATAATAATTGCAGAAATAAAAAAAATTATAGGCAAGCCGATGCCCTACAGAAGATTTTTACAAGTAATTTCAATATATATTTTCTTTACAGCAGAGCACCTATAGAGTTTAGGAATAACTCACAGTGGGGTATGGCTGTCATTCCAGAGCTATGAGACTTTATTGTTTGCTTCGTTTGACCCTAGAACTTTGTTAGCTTTGCTTGAATGATTTTCTTCACTATTGGTTCCTTAATTCAATTTTTGGAGATTTCACTTTTTTATCCGCCGAGTTTTGCAATACCTAGAAATCACACTCCCAATTAAAATTCTACAAGCACAAATCAGGCACATCCAAATTGAAATCAGAGCATGTAAAATTATTAGTAATTATTTTTTTAAAGCAGCAATTTTATTTATTAGCAAGCGCGGCAAAGCGATGTTGTTCCTTCTTGATCTTGCAACCTGAAAGAGATTCAAACACAATATATACACAATAAAAAGGATTTTTTTTAAAGAAGACCAACAAAATAAAACAAACACACAAGATAAACAAAAAACAAAGTGACACAAAACACAACAACAAGTGAACAAACACTAAATACAAGAACAAGAATTTTTTTTAATAAGAAGAACAAGAAAACTAACACCAACAAAAAACAAACAAACAAAAGTGAAAACAAACAACAAAAGTGGAGGAAGGGTTTGTTTGCGTGGTGAATGATTTGGATAGGAGGAAGGTGAGAGGGTCGTGAAAAGGTAAGGTGAAAGGACAGGGATGGTGATGTTTGAAACTGGGGAAGTGGATGATGGTAGATTGATGAAGTCAGTGTATGTGTATGGCCAATGACAGTTTGGTGATGAAAGTGACTGAATGCCGATGTGTTTGGCAATGAGAGGAATTTTTTTGGAAAGGAATTGTTGTTTGTTGCTGGGTGAATTGGCTGTGAAAACTTGGTTTGGGTGAATGGAAATTGATGGAGTTCGCAGTGAGGAAGATGAACTGAAATTGTTCGGTGATTGGAGGTGATGTCTGGGAATATTTTGCAGTGTTGCTGATAGTTTTGGTTGAGGGTGATAAGGCCGGTATGGTTCAGACAGAAGGAAGGTGAAGGCGCAGAGAAGAAGTATATAGTGGTGGATGGGAGAAGAGTTATGAATTGAGGAAAGAAGTTTTGTAGATGGAGTGACGTGATTTTTGGTGAGGATGTTGAGGTATATTAAGGCAGAAAGGGGAAAAAATTATAGAGGAAGGAAGAAACAAAAATATGGCAAGCAATAAATTGGTGTTTTTTTTTGTGAAGAAAGGAAAGAATTTTGGATAAAAGTTGGAAAGAAATCAAAGAAAGGATAGAAATAAAAGAGAAAAATGGGAAGATTTTTATTATGCGTAAGAATTGAAAGTGAATAGAAAGGGAAAAGAAATAAATTAGAGAAAGGGAAGGAATAAATGAGTGTGGGGTATTAAGGTATTAAGGCAGAAAACAGAAAGACAATTAATGAGAGAGGAAAAAGGAAAGAAATAAAGGAAAACAATTGGAGAGAAGATTGAGAAATAAATTAGAAAAGAAATGGCAAGTAATAAGCAAGGAAAGGGAAGGAAAGAAATAAGTGAGAGGAAAAGAAAGGGAAAGAAATAAAGGAAATTGGCAAAAGTTTATTTTTTAATAAAAAAACACAAAATAAAAACACACACACGAGAAGAAACAAATACATAAACAAAAGTAAAACAAAACACAAACACAAAATGGAAAAAAAAAACACACAACTCCTTTTTTTTAATGAACACAAAAACAAGCACACACAAAATGAAACAACAAAAGATCAAAACAAAACAGAAAACTATGAACAACACACAATTTTTTTTTTAGAAAAACAACAAATAAGAAAATTAACTTGAAGAATAAATCTAAAATTAAATTCTTTCCCCAGCAACGACGCCAAAAACTTGTTTGCTAACGGATATTCTATGAATTAGAAAATCGTCGCGAATATTGAAATAAACCACAAGCGCACGACGTACAATTGTTAGTACGTGGCGAATACGGGTCGATCCACAGGGAAAGAATTAATTCTAAAATTACTCAATCAAATTAGACCGAATTCGAGTGATGATTTAACTACAACTAAACTAGTAAATAAAAATTAATAAAAAACTATGAGATAAATGGCAACTTAGGGATAAATTCACATTCTAAATCATGTAGTACAACAAGTTATGAAATTACTATCTCTCTTTTCTTTTGGTCATTTGTGAATTTAGTTGATATGATTATTATAAGTATAGCTTATTCATGCTATTAACTAGCATAACATAAACTAGCAAACTATATCATATCCACTAAATCACCTTACCAGATCTAATGAAAAATGAACAAGTTGAAATTGAAATATACTTTAAGCATGGCCTATGAACTATTAATTAGAACTATAGACCATCAAATTTTTGGTTTCAAGCTCCACTAAATCACCATGACACCAACATAACATGAAACACAAAGAGAGAATGAAAAGATAAATTATGTTGCAACTACATGATCAAGAGAGCTTCATTACCCCTAAGTTGAAAGGGATTAGCCTCTCATGTTTATTATTCTAACAACGAACGTAAATTGTAACATAGAACAAAAATCAAGAGAAAATTAGAAAAAATAAAAATAAAGGACAACCTATTCTATTTGCATAAAATAAATCTAATCTACTTGCAGAAATGAAAATAACATGTAAATAAAAACTACAACTAAAGAGAATAGGGAAGAAGAGTTTTATTCCAAGAGAAAGATTATAGAATAAAACTAAGTGTGTTTTCAAATGAAGGAAATACAGTGTATTTATAGTTGATATGACAAAGACTATTTGGCTAACTACACAATGTGGGACTAAAGATTTAGCCCAAATAACACATAAGCCAGTGTAAACGCAGCGTGAATGAAAGGCCATGCAAATGAGCCAATGTGAACGCAGTGTGAATGGATTTGCAATTGGCTTAGCTTGCGGGCATCAAATGACATCAATTCCAATTATTCTCATCATGAACAAGAACTCTATAACATCTGCGACAAGCCATCTTTATGAAAAGGCCTTGAATCATTAAAATATGCGGTAGAAGGTGGTTGAACATCAACATTTCTTCAAGCTTTTCAACAATTAAGTGCATCAATCTATTCATCATAAATAATCTGAAAACACAACTATAAATACACAGTATCAATTATTTTAAATATAGAATAAGATAAATAAGCAGATAAAATATACACATTTACGTGTATATCACTACGTCCACTTTGTAGGTTTTTAATATTTAGTGTTGATTTGTAGATTATAATGTCTCAGATCGGTAGGGATCTGAACCTTAGAAAATAAAGTAAACAATTAGTCAAAAGATCCATTTCTCTCGTAGGCAGCTGTTATCTATCAATGCAAGTCTCCAAAAGTATCTTGGAAAAAGTCGGAGGCCCACTAAAGAAGTGGAAACAAAGTAGCATGGCTCACATCCCTTATAACTTAGGGACCGATACTGTAACAATCCACCCAGATGGGCCTAAATGTCGATCCAAAAAAGGCCCATCAAAAATTAGAGCCACTCCAAATAGGTCGTTGGTTCCTGTAAGGAATTACATTTTCATGGAATAACAGAGTAATATCACGAGATGACATCTCATGCAGAGGAACGAGAAAAATATAATAATCAAAGTAAAGATTTACCATTTATTTAAAAACCACATGTTCTAATAAAAAATATGAAATCCACATATTTGTAACGGTACATCATTATTATTCACCATCACGTTCTTCCAACAATAAAAGAGCAATAACAACCAATAACAAAATAATAGTCTAGTTGCCTTCTTCTGGCTCCATCATCATCTCGTCCACCATGCCTATGCCTCACCTACCGAGCTGTTGGATATGTCAACGAGAGGGGTCAGAACATGAAGTTATAGTGAATGAAAATAACATGTGTTTAAAGACTATACTCTAAATTTGGCAAGTTATACTTCAAAGTGTCTACGAAACACAAAAGCATGCACACACAAAGTTATATTCTAATTAATGTGGTGGACATCCAAATCAATCACTTAAGACCTTCATTAATGTATATAGGGTGGGTCAATGATCATTTAAGACCTAAACGAGGTGGAAAGCTCAGTCACTTATGGCCCATCCTAGTTTATTTGTTAAGGGTGGATTCTTATGATCTCTTATGACCCTAAGGCGGACCATAAAATCTTAAGACCCCATCCTATTATGTCAACGTCATAATTATATATATTCTCACAATTAATATGAGAAGTAGTATCGTGCCACTTAGTACAAGTTTATATATATTCTCACAATTAATATGAGAAGTAGTATCGCGCCACTTAGTACGGGTTTAGGGTAGGCCTGCATATAGCCATTTAAGACCCCTCCAATGGACGCCTCATGTTACAACTTAATTGATTTTACGGTAGTAGACCTATGCCACATAGGGCTTCCCTTAGATGGTGGTTGATAAATTTCATGCTACATCCCATGTATACCTAACTCATCCCTAGGTTAGCCCTTACATACTTCCTAGAAGAAGTGGACATTACAGTAAACTACCCAACTCCGTTATTTCCATGACAATACCACTTTAGAGAAGGAGGACCAATAGACCAGTTCAAATCTAATAAGGGAGGGTCCCATGACTTTGTCCCAAACCAAGGAATAAACCTTCAGAACGGGCTTAGTCCTAACCACTTAAGACCTAAACTAGACAAGAAGAAAGTCAGCAACTCAAGACCTTCTAAAGGCGGGTAGTAAGCCTACCTATTCACACACATATAATAGGTATATATATACAGTAGACTTCTCACATTAAACCAGTTACTTGTAGATGCTGGATTTGTCAGACGGTTCCGGGCAGACTTCTACTACGAGCGGGCTTAACCTCGTGTTTTAGTTTTCCAACACTTAATGGCCTATGGCACCAAAACCTCTCACATTAGCCAAACTTATTTGTGGTAGCTGGATTTTCTGGTTTGTCACGGGCAGACTTCTACCACAAATGACGACTAACCTCGTGTTTGTGTGTCATTGTTTTATATATATATATGTTTACATATAAAAACCATTTATACACACACAAGCAATGATTCTTATGGGGACATTAAAAATCCAAATCCAATCCTAACCATTATTACGTTTAATTACACTGATTATGCAATATAAATATATAATTTAATAAGCACTATAAACGATAATTAAAGTTCGAATTAAGAAACGTCCCAACAGAGAATTTTGTCAAGCTTGTTCACATATAAGGTATACGAGCCAAATTCCTGTAATAAACTACTCAATTCATGGCATACTTCATAACAAGCAGCAAATTGGAAAATCTTAACACCAAATATTCAAACTTTTATCCTAGGCTAGTTAGAATTATTTAGGTAATGAAAGAGAAATAAGGCATTATATACATATACATATTCAACATATATATACATAAACTTCTGTTTGAACCAAATTTGTCCATTTCAACGTTGCATATAAAAATGTTAATATTTGATTATTACAAATCTGAATACGTTCAAATTCTCTATTAAGAATGGAGTTCTAAACCTATGCAAATTCTGCAATCCAATCAAACCCTTTTGTACTACAAGCATGTTATAATTGATTTTCCATTGAAATGGGAAAATTCAACCAAACAAAAGGATAATCACAAAATCATTCCTCAAACATAACCGAATAATTTACAAACCCAAAATATTGATTGACAAGCTTCACGACAAATAAAGACAGGATATTTGGATTTTTTTTATTATGATATTATAGTGAAAACCCAAATCCCCTAGTCATGCAAGTTCATATAAAATCTACAAAATAGAGGGAATAGTCTAAACCAATCTTATTTCCACTCACAGCTGTACCAGTGATGAAAATATAATTAAATTGAACACAGTATGCGCAACATGACGTTGTTCTCTAATTCTGATTGCAGATCTACATGAAAGGACCCTATAAAATTGAGTCACCTATATAGTTTAGGATTCTAGAAAGTTAATCTAATAAGAACTAGGATTAGAAAAGAAAATAGAAATAAAATTGAAGAAGAAACCTATTTTTTGGAATTTCAGCAGCAAAACTGAGGCATAAGGAAATGAGATGGCTAGGTAATGGTGAGGTGAATTGGGTGGTATTTATAGGAGTGTAAGTGAGTAACAGCCATTAGATTATATAGTTTAATCTCAACTGTTAATTTCTTATAAAACTAACCTAAACCATCTTTACCATGCCTGGGCCGCACCAAGCGGTCGACACCCCCATGAAAGGCATTCGACCCCTGGATGTCGGTCGCTCAAGGGCAAAAATGCCCAGTGAGCCTGGCATGCGTTTTTAATTAATTAATTAATTTAAATCTATCCTTATATTATTAAATTTCTTTCCTTTTGTAAATTATTTTGTGTCCCCTTGATCTTATCTATCCATTTAAATTTCAAATTCACCAAATGTTTTATAATAATAAGTCGTTGTTATCCCTTAGACATTTATATACTATTAAGTCAAACGTGTATATGTATATATTTACCGTATGATTTTACTTAATAATTATTTCTTCATACAGACTCGGTTTTCAACATATTATGTATGAAAACGTATCAGGATTCCATCATGAACCCGAATATAAAAGTTTCGTGACCAAGTTCCTATTTGTCCAAAATTTCCACTGTTTTATATTTGTTGTTTATTTAACTCATTTAACGACTTAGTCTATTTTTATGGGGTGTTACAGATATTGAACCCTAATAGGGATCTGTACCGATCCCTTATGGAGAGGGATATGGGAGTGCAACCCCATTTGTGATCTTGTTTTGGTGTTTCTGGTCTTGTCCTATGGTGGTTTGGCAAGTTGTCTTTTCATTTGAGAGGTAAAAGCGATGATGATTGAACTTTAACTTTCAGCTAGTTCATCACGTAGTTAGATCAATCCGGAGCATGGATTCATGCTGACCCCTCACTTAATGAGATCTCGATGATGTCCTCTTATGTTCCTCGACCGTGGTCTCATGGTGTTATCTATACTTGATGTCCGGGCCTTCGAGCAATCTCTTTGGGCTGTTTGTCTCGCTAATCATCAAGTCGTGTAAACTGGATGGCTGGAAGTTGCCGGATCCAAAGTCTAGGTAAACCAAAAGAAAGTGAAAGTTTTATCAAAACAAAGCTTGAGTTAGTATCTCCTGCTTCGTTGATGGACCATGTAAGTTTATTATATTATGTGATTTATAGTATGTGAATTAATTACTATTATTGATTACATCAATAATTGTAAATAGATTCCATTTCAATCGAATGGTATTGTGGATGAATTATATTTACTTGAACGAAAACCAGATTATATAGCAGGGTGCTACAATGGCTATTTTGTCAATGGATATAAATTTCATACTTTTAGCTATGGAAAAAACATTGCAACGATGAATAGTGGTGTATGTAAAAGGAAGCTGTTATGATGAATTGGGAAACGATTATTATGGATCGTTAAAAGAAGTTTTCAACTTTAGATATCTTGGAGGAAAATAATGAGCGATCTATATTTAACTATGAATGGATTGACACATTGAATATAAATGGAATGAAAGTGCAACATACAAATGAACTAATAGAATTAAACAAAAATGATCGACTGCAAAATGATGATGTCTTCATGTTTACCAACAATGACAACAGACGTATTTATTGTCTAAGCCTGGAGATTGTTCAAATAAATCGACAACAATTATTAAAACTGCTGCTAGAAGTCGATTTGCAAGTGGTGTGGTGCTCCTTAACACAGTGGAGACCGATACTAATATAGAACAAGTAGATGAGATATAACATCCTTCTACTGTCACTGTCAATGACAATATAGATCAGCCATTTATTGCAAAATATTATGATAAAAAAAACAATACAAATGCATGCTAAGACCCCGTTCAGATATCATCACCACTTCTCTCAAGCCACTAAAATGGCGGCCAATATACCGCTCCTCTCGAGCCAATCAACCCTAGTTTTCATGACCGAACCAACCCTCGGTCCAACCCTATAAACCCCGAGCCATGACCTTCGACAACCCGAAAAGTGAAATAGCCTTGTTCAGTCACGAACCAATGGTTATTATGGTTGGAAAATCACGGTTCTTAGGTTCGATTGTGGGGAGAAGAAGATGCGAGAAAAAGGAGAAAGAAGAAAATATAGAAGGGATGCATTGGAAAAGAAAAAAGGTAAAGAAGAAAGGCTGGAGGGTTGCGTTGGAGAAGGAAAAAGGCAAAGTTTGGTTGGAGACAACTGTAATGATGGAAAATTAAATAACAAGCTTGCAAATGAAATAACAAGTTGTAATGATTGCACGATACAATACAAGCTTGTATTGTTCATTTTTTCTTTCCAAATTTTAAGTGTCATATGTTAATATATTAGCTTTAATTAAAATTCATTTCGCACGGTTCTTACGGTTCGACCGATCGAACCTTTAAAACCTCCGACCTTGAACTATTACGGTTGGATGCATGGCGATCATGAAAACTACGCGATCAACACAGCCTCCTCTGCTAATTTCTCTCTCCATCCCATCTCCTACTAACTAAATCGCAACCTCCTCCTCCACCACCCATTTTCGTTCCACCACCTCCCGTCTCTCCTAAAACTGACCTACCTCCCTCAACTGGACCGCTGCCTCCCTTCCCATACCCTCTATCCACCGAAGTCAAGCGAAGCTGGTCTAACCTCTTCGCTGCTAAACCACGAAATGCAGGAGTCTATGTGCCTCTTGCCATCACCCTGAAATTCTCGGGTAAGACTCTGATACCCTATAATGAAATTATCAGTTCTAGCAACGATGAGTGGCTAGATTACCCAGTGGGTTATTTCCTCGATCGGCTACTAAGCTATACAGCTATCATTAAACACCTAAAGCAGATTGGAAACCCTCCGGCACCATCAAAGTGAAATCCATTGGAAAGATATTCTTCTTCCAACTGTTTAATCTAGAAGACATGGCTAGATTGGTTAGTGCAGATCCAGTTATCATACAAAATAAGTTTTTATAGTGCGGCCTTGGAGTGTTAGCATAGGCGTCAATAGAGTCAAAAACGTGCTAGTTTGGATAAAACTGCTGTTAGAAGTCGATTTGCAAGTGGTGTGGTGCTCCTTAACACTATGGAGACCGATACTAATGTAGAACAAGCAGACTAGATATAACATCCTTTTATTGTCACTGTCGATGATAATATAGATCAGCCATTTATTGCAAAATATTATGATATAGCAAAAAAAATTCAAATGCATGCTAAGACTCCGTTCAGATATCATCATCACTCACTCCTCTCAAGCCACTAAAATGGCAGCCAATATACTGCTCCTCTCGAGCCAATCAACATTAGTTTTCATGATCGAACCCAACCCTCAGTCCAACCGTAAAAATTCCTAGCCATGACCTTTGATGGTCCGGAAAGTGAAATAGCCTTGTTTAGTCGTGAACCATGTCTAATCACGGTTCGATCTCGAAAATCGTTGTTATTATAGTTGAAAAATCGTAGTTCTTAGGTTCAATTGTGGGGAGGAGAAGTTACGAGAAAAAGGAGAAAGAAGAAAGTCTGGGAGGGATGCGTTGGAGAAGAAAAAAGGTAAAGAAGAATGGCTGAAGGGTTGCGTTGGAGAAGGAAAATTAGCAAAGTTTGGTTGAAGACAACTGTAATGATGAAAAATTAAATAACAAGCTTGTAAATGAAATAAGAAGATGTAATGATTACACGATACAAGCTTGTATTGTTCATTTTCTCTTTCCAGATTTTAAGTGTCATATGTTAATATACTAGCTTTAATTAAAATTCATTTCGCACAGTTCTTAAGGTTCGATCGATCGAACATTTAAAACCTCTGAACTTGAACTATTACCGTTTGATGCATGGCACGGTCATGAAAACGATGCAATCAACATAGCCTCCTCTGCCAATTTCTCTCTCCATCCCATCTCCCACTAACTAAATCGCAGCCTCCTCCTCCACCGCCCGTTGTCGTTCCACCACCTCCCGTCTCCCCTAAAATTGACCCACCTCCCTCAGTTAGACCGCAACCTCCCTTCCCACACCCACCATCTACCGAAGTCAAGCAAAGCTAGTCTAGCCTCTTTGCTGCTAAACCACGAAATACAGGAGTTTATGTGCCTCGTGCCATCACCCTGAACTTCTCGGGGAGGACTCTGATACCTTATAATGAAATTGTCAGTTCTAGCAACGATGAGTGGCAAGATTACCTAGTGTGTTATTTCCTTGATCGGCTACTAAGCTATACAGTTATCATCAAACACCTAAAGTAGATCCGGGAACCCTTCAGCACCATCAAAGTGAAATCCATTGGAAAGGTATTATTCTTCCTACTGTCTAACTTAGAAGACATGGCTAGATTGGTTAGTGCAGATCCAGTTATCATTCAAAATAAGATGATTTTTTTTTTTTTTATAATGCGGCCTTGGAGTGCTAGCATAGGCGTCAATATGTCAAATACATGCTTGTTTGGATAAAACTATCTAACATACCCATTTACACATGGTCTAAATTGGGCATTAGCTGGTTGGCTTCTTGTGTAGGTCATTTTCTATGTATGGATTCTTTTACAGAGAAGTTGGATGGGCTAGAATATGCAAAATGCATGGTAGAAGCTAACTCCAATGAAAAGTTACTCGATAACTTCCCAGTTCAATTGCTAGATGGCACATAGCAACTAGTTTATGTACACTACTTATTGAAGCCTGAAATTTGCGATAAATGCAAAGGTTTCGGGCACGATATCTCTAGTTGCACAAATGTGAGGGTTATTTATAAGTCTACTAACAAGTCTAGCGCATGTGCTCCTGTTGGAGTTAAGTCCACCTTTGTTGCCAAACCTATTACCACTTCTTTGGACATAGCAGAAAGATGTGCTGAGAAGTCGGGTGATGTTTACGCTGGGACAATGACATTGAAAGATAAAGTGTACTTTGGTATGAAGCGAAAAAATGTTTTAGTTGGAAAAAAGTTATTGATAAGAAAAGAAGTGAGTCATACAAGAATCAAAGTGAGACAGGCAGAAAATCTTTAGACAATTTAGTCAACACTGTGAGGACTAATGCAGGGAATGTAAGTTGTGTGTTTGGAAACAAATTTGACGTCCTTTCAAACTATGATGAAGTTGATGTTCTTTTAGAGGTTGACAAAAAAGTCGAGGAAGGTCAGATAGTTGAGATCAACAATTTGCTAACAATGGTCTTTAGTGTTGCACCGGAAATAGTAAATAGAAACCAATATAAGGGGAAACAGGTTGAAAACAATAGAAATAGAGTTAACAAGGTAATTTTAACACATGGATTAACTTTAGAAACTAATGAAGTCAGTTAGAATAGTAATGCAGTGAATGTGAAGGGCATTGAGAATGGAAATGCAATGAAAGTGAATGGCAGTGTGAATGGAAATGAAGTGAATGTGAGCTTGAATGGAAATGTAATCAACGATAGGGTGGACATTGTCCCTCTACCTAAATTATGTACTGTAAGGTCTTCTACACTAGATTCTCCAACAACCAAGTCACCTGCTCTCAAGCTTGGTTTTATAAATGTCACTTTGCCAAATAGACCAAAGACACATCGTCTAGCACTGCTGCCGTTGGTGAACAACAATGTGACGTCATGAAAGAAAATGTGAAAGTTAACTCCTCAAAATATGGTAAGAAAAAGCCAAAGGAAAACACAAACCCATATGCTCAGTTGGTGCCACCTTCGGCATACAGACCACCTCTACCCTTACTTGCTGCTACCACGATATGTTACCAACCAGGGTATATTACCAGGAGCAAGAAATAACTTCAACCCATGAAAAAATTATTCGACAATGACTGAACTTGGTGAGCGGCTTGGCCCTGCTAGTTGGTGGAAGTAAGCAAGTTAATAAGTGAATTCAACCAAGTTAATGTTTAGATGCAAGAGGTGTAGTCTAAGTTAAGTATTTCATGGAACTTTACGTTATGTAATGTCTGTTTTTCTTTATCTTGACATGTCTCATCCCTGTGTGGTTGATAATATCGTACTGGTTTTTATGTAAGTTGCATAACACCTTCTCTTCATGTACCATTATTTTTGATAATAATATAGTGTTACGATCACTTAAAAAACTGGTTGGTCTTGCCAAAAATATATATTATGATATTGTAATGGTAAAAAGCTTGAATATGTAACGTAGACAAATGCATTTATGTCAATGAGTCGATGACGATAAAGAAGCATGCAATGATGAAGTAGAATGTGAACAACATGTTGATCTTAAGGATGAAGAGGAAACTGAAGATAATGCTAGTGATAATAATATTTTTGACGAAAATACGGAAGACGAACTTGCATTTAACTAATCTTTTTTATTGCATAAGAATATGCAGTTTACGGTGATATTGCATTCTCTATGATGAATTTATGGAATTTCTTTTACAATTGACTTGACTTATTTTTATTGCTTCGGCCATTTCAGAGATATTTAATGTTACTTGCTTCATTTCTTCATTTTTTAAAGCTACCTCATTGTATGGACTAGGTAGGAACTATCATTTATTAACAATCTTTTAAATATAGAGATTTACCTTTTGTGAACAAATAAGTCTACATGATTATTTTCTTTAGGAGAATTGCTACACTTTTAAACAAAAAATTTGTTAATCAAAATTGAAATGGTCAAGATCTTGATTTGATTTATGGGTTGTGACATGCATAGGTTTCTGAATTCTTCGTAAGCTCCTGCTATAACAAAGGTGTCTTTTTTACCACTAAAGATGATACTTAATACATCCTCGGTATTCTTGTGTCAGTCTTTGGTTGTCCGAAAGGCAGGTCGTTTAGGGTAAAATAAAAAAAACAAAAAAGATTCAGAACATAATCTCATGGTGGAATGAAAATCTATAATATAACAATAATCAATACATTAATAAAGACTGTAATTTTAATGCATACATCAGATAATTAATCTATCAATCAGCCTTCATAGTTATAACAACTTATCTTTATAATGATGTAGAATACAATGACAGACACAATGGAAAAATAAAGAAAATATGCAATAATACGTGTTTGCCCTTTAGCTCCTATCCTTAAGCTTCAAAGAAAATCAAACTAATCTAACCTGAAATATACTCAGTTTAACCCGAGTATTATAAACAAATAACACCCAAGATCAGTCTGATTAACTCCAAATCATACATAACTTATTTATTTAGCTTACAGACCATCGAAACGACAATCTTTTGTTTCTTGGTAATGGCGACTAGAATTTCGAGTCCCTTCCATTTCCTTTCCATTCTCCTTCTCTTCCACCACTCTGTTTCTTTCCTATTATTTCTAGCTTTAACCATGCTTGAGTATTAAAGCTTGCGCTCCACACAATAGCCTCTTTTATCTCTGCTTCACCCTTCGATTTGTTCCCAATGCCCTAGCTCACCGTCCGAATGATCCATTAGGGGCTGATTCATGCACGATTACATGGATTTTCACTGTTTTAGATCTAAGTCATGCACAAGCCTTATACGAGATTGGTTTCTAGCTGACGAGGTCATTTCAGGGATGTTCTTGGATTTGATTTTGCTATGAGATATAATTTAATTTTGTGAATGTTAATTTCCTCTAGTTTGCATTTCTCTGAGTTTGGTGTATTTGTATTTAATGGTATGGTTGGAGTTTCAATCGTTATTTTTGTGCGGGGTTCGGGGGTGATGGTTGAGATTCTTAGTAGGAGCAACACCTACATACCATGCTTATCAGTGATAACATTACTACAGATTCTTGCTGCTTGTTTCGGTGTTGTGTCTTCCCTTTGGAACCATCTCCTCCTATTGTTATTGTCCTACGTTATGGTACATTGTCAACCTGCATCAAGTGATGATCCAATCTCAACTGTGCTGGTCATTGCTGATGCCTAGGTCTTTGGTTATTTAGAGAATCAGTTTGTAATACTTCAGGTTACCTCTTTGCACGTATCCAAGATTTTATTTGGGTGGGGCTCCATGTCATATTTCTCTTGGTTCATGTGATTTTTTTTGGTGATTTCTTGCCATCCTTCAAACGACCAAGTATTGTCAGATGTAGAGTATTGAAAGTGTATGCATTGGCAGTGTGTTGGTTTCTTGGTTTTTAGATAAAGGCTATGCTTCCTGTTATGTCAAAATAACATTGTCAGGTATCTTTCTCTTTGTCTATATGGGGTATGCTTTGCGGAAGATGTGTGGTACTGTTATCATATCAAATCAACTACGTTAACAGTGTTGCAACTGCTTGTACTATGTGTCAATGCCAAGTCATGTCATGTAGTTTGGTAATCTTGCACTGTGTAGTATACAGTATCTTGCAACTGTTTGGTTTACAGTGAACTGCATCTGTGTACTTTGTAAATTTCTTGTTATGATGTACTTTTGTACATTAAGTGTAATTTTATTTCAGGTTGAAGTTTGTAATTGTTTTCGCAATGTAATTAGAATTCACTCCCCACATGGAGTTAATTAGGTCAATTTGTAGTCTAGCTCCAATTCTGTATTCTAGATAAGATGTACTGGACGATCCACGTTAAAAACCGATTGTAGTGGTTAGTCCACATTAAAAACCGAATTATAGGTTGGCAATCTGCCAAACTCCTATACTCATTGTAATTATTATTTGTTTTAATAATAAGTGTTATGGATCACTATAAAAATCGGTTGGCCTTGCCAAAAAAAGCCTATGAAATATAAGGTGGCTTGTAACCATGACGCACATAAACATAGACGGGTTTTTACCTTATGATAACCAAAACACTTTTATTATAAATATAGTGATATTATAATAATATCAAAAATCCACAAATAAATATATTAAAATAACCGGAATGTTTGCATTTCATGTTCTAATCAAGTCTGAAGGTTTATATTGGAGAATGGATTCCAGCTATGTATGGGTAACGATCTACCTACCGAATCCACACACCTCTATATCAAATGTACGGTAGGCAACAATACGTTGCACCTCAACTTCTCAGGACCATAAGATGCCTTATTGGATATCACCGAATACAATCAACTTGGTTGATAAAAAACCATTGGTCCCCGAAACAAATAAAGAGATGGTCACTAGATATGGGATGATAAACAACTCAAAGATATGTTAGTAGTCATGTTTATATGGTTGTTGTCATCAAAATCAATACCTAGAATATTAACGTATAACTTGTATATAAATAAAGCCATGTGTAATTCTATCATGTAACCGTCATTTTCTAAACACAATAATAAAATAATACTTGTGCTACTTCTCTGGTGTTGATTTTCTGATTTGGTATCAGAGAACAACAATGCTTAACAACAACAATCTGACATGCCAAGTGCTTCATCAATTTATCTTCATCACCTAATGATAGGCTGCATATTTCTTCTCTTTTTAGTTTTTGCATCATCATCAAAGAGAAACCCTTCTTCTCAACTAAGATTTGCAGTAGTTGTCATGGTTAGTTCTTTTACCTGACTCAATCTTTATGCCCCATTGTTAATCCCTCAAAAAATCCATACGCACATGGAGCAAAGGATGCAGAATGGATATCATCAGGGTTGGTCGTGCATTATGTTATCCAAGGCACTTAAACAACTCACAATGGATTAGACACAACCGCACAAAGCAAGACCCAAGTATCAAACCCAAGACAAATCAAATCGACCAATACGACCAAAGAAGATGGCACGATATGCTATGAGAAATGCGGCTCAATAGAGATAAGGATCGTACATTCTATAAAGCCGCTCACAACAACGGAGCACGCTTGATCTAATATCAAAGTTCGGTCGCATGCATCAAGACGGGAGTCAAGATCGCATGTATATTAAACAACTGCTCATGAATTACAACTCCTGTCGCTCGATACTTGAATCAGAAACCCATTGGTAGGTCATATACTAACTCCTAGGAAGAGCAGATTCACATCTCAAAGTCGCAAGTCTCAGTCGGTCGCCTCTAGACTAATGAAGATCGTCGCTCGCTCACTCAAATCAGACACAACCACATTAAGGAACTATAATCGGTCGTTCCTTCATCTCGTCATCAAGCAAATCAGATATCTACTTATTAAATGCTAGAAATAGACGTGACCGAAGAGCACCGACCGAAGTCACTCGCTTGACTACTCAAGACACTCGCTCCGTTGAGTCGCTCGCACATGATAACCGAATACAACCACGGACAGCTGGCTACAGCTAGCCAGTGGCATGACTGTAATTAACAGAATGAGCGATCTGTAGCCTGCATAAACAGATTTCAAGTCATTTCCTGAAGGAAGCTCACCTATAAATACACCATGGATGCCAACATAAAGGGGTCCAATCTTTGAAACCACGAAGTGCTGCTAAAGTCTATCCTCAACCACTGATTCGGCCATGGCGTCGAGTACAATCTGGTGATCAAGGAAAACGAAGACATCCTCTTTCTCAATCATTCATCCATCCTTCTTCTCCTCAAATTCTACCATTCTCTTGTATAATTCCAAGATTGAAATATATAAACGAGGGTATATTGAGTGAATATAGAGATGTATGAAAAGAGAGAATTGATGTATTTTGTAATCCTCATTATAAGACTGGAAATCACCTTTACAGTGGATGTAAGCCTAATTAATGGCTGAACCACTCTAAATCTCGTCTCTACTTTACCTTTCTCGCATTTTTCATTTTTAATTTTTAATTGCTGATTAAACACGGTTCCATTTATTTCTTACCGTATTGGTGAAGTACAGTTTTAGTACCTTGGGTGTTTAGACCAATTTTGGTGTAAACATTTTGGCATCCACATGGGGGCACGTGTTCATAATTCCCTTTCGTAGTTCAGCAATCTAAAAAAAACAAAAACACTTTCTCCTTTGAAACCATGGTCGGATCGAAGAAAAGCGGCAAATCTACTAAAGTTACTACGATCAGTGAGGATGATAATGCTAACAAAGCTACACTTCAGATCTTAAATCAAGGGGCATGGGACACCCCTAGGCCATCTATAACGCGAGATGAATTGAATGTGGTGGTAACCGGCCTGAACGAAAAAATGGATAATACAACGAAGATGATAATGGAAAGGTTTGATGTCCTGACTAATGTTCAAGACAATTTGTTACCACTAAATACCGTGGTTAATCCTGGCGAGAAAGAGGACTCATCAGCCTCAGACCCTGGACGACCTCACAACCTAGTAGGAGACAGGGGAGAGGCCGACGTTTAGGATCCTAAGGCCAAATCTCCACAGTGCAAAGAAGAACGTGCGACTCGGGCTGTCGCAAGTTCCACCAACGTAACATCCCTCAAAAGGGACGCAAGGCGCCGAAGCTCAAACCGTGGTCGCGCTGATAAGGACATCAGTGCTGACCCCGATGGACAAATAGGTGATGAGAGGCGCATCACAGACATGATCCAACGAATAATGAAGGAGAATGCGACCCGAGAAGATGAGGAGAAAGGATTGGTGTTTTCCCCCAGTAAAAATCCGTTCATAGAGGAAATCGGTCAAGCGAAATTCTCGAAGAAATTTATACCCCCAACAATAGCACCATATAGCGGAGTTGGAGATCCAACCATTTTTCTGTTCAAGTACGACCAACACATGAATGGAGCTAGGGCCATTGATGAAATCAAGTGCTTATACTTTCCCGTGTGCCTGGAAGGTGTGGCCTCACTATGGTTCACCAGACTTCCACCTAGATGTATTGACCAGTTTACTGATCTGGCAAGGAGATTGCAAGATCAATTCCGATTACAAACCACCAAGGCAAGGGATGTAATGTCATTATGCGAAATGGAACATAAGCATGGGGAAACCATCAGAGCTTTCCTTACACGCTTCCATGCTGCAGCAGCGGAGGTCATAGAACTAGAACCTTGGTACTTATTGGCAGCCCTGAAAGGAGCTATCGATAAGAAGTCAGAATTCGGAAAGTGGCTCAAGATGAAGAAACCAAAAGCTTTGAAGAAATTTTACAAAAAACCTGAGGAGTACATGAGTGTGGAGGATGAAGCTCCAAGTGTCCATAAGACTATAGAAAGTAACGCCGTTAGAGAAGGAAAGAGCAATGAGTCCAGGGTCTAGCAGAAGAGCGATGCAGGACAAAAGAGGGAAACGATGAGAGGGATAACAAAGCTTATAAGAAGATGCTATTGTACAAACCATCCGAGCTAACCCTCCTAAACGAAACCCCAGAAAGAATTTACCAATCCGTAAAGGACTTGGGAATTTTTCCTCAGATGAAGCCGTAGAAGGTAACTGAGCAGCAGGAAAATTCTTTCGGTTTCATAGCCAACCAGGGCATAGCACCAACGAATGCCGGCACCTGAAGAGTTTAATTGAAGAACTCATCAGGAAGAACCGACTCCAGCAGTATGTGAAAAATTACCAAAATACTCCAGCTGTGCAAGGACATAACAATGCGACTAGCCAGCCCAACTCGAGTGAAGAAGCCCAAATACCAATCGACTTGAGGCCAGTAATCAATATGATATTTGGAGGTCCCCACCCGGCTGGGAACAGTTGGGCCGATATGGAAAGATACGCTAACGAACTGAAGGATGCCACAAAAGAGGAAGGATGCATGATCTTGAACAACAAGCTTCCGATGAAAATGCTCAAAACCTCGACCGAGGATGTGATATTCAGAGATAAAGATGCAGAAGGCTTAATTACACCAACTGTCGATGCCATGGTGATCACAATTGGTCTCGGACCTACGGTGGTAAAAAGGGTCCTAGTCATGGGGGCATCAGTTAATGTGATTTTTATACACTTTCCAAAAGATGAATCTCCCTATGGGAAAGGTGCTCGCATACCCAAATAAGATCCACGGTTTTACAGGTCAACCAATGCAACCCATCGGAACGATAGATTTACTTACGGAATTGGCAGATGGGGAACGCAGGGTTTCCATGGTATAAACCTTTGTCCTGATAGATGAGTTTTTGTCTTATAATGCATTCCTTGGGAGGCCGACTCTTTTGGGTTTTAAGGTTGCATTAGCTCCATGGTGCTTGACCAGGAAGTTTCCAACTGAAAGGGGAATTGGTGTAATTAAGGGCGACCAAATCGCTGCAAGGGACTACTATGTGACAAAACTAAGGGAGGCTAAGAAAAAAGAATCGGGAAAGGATGCGGAGGCTCTTCCCCGTATCTAAAACCCCCCTTTATAGCAATTAAAGAAGGGTCCATGCACTGGTGAGCATAGTGGAGTGCAAAAAGAGATCGATCTTAGGGAAGCCAGTGCAGAGGACGAGAGGGCGACATCGGCCGAAGACACAATTCCTATAGCTGTAAATCCGAAGGACCCAAATCGTGTGTTGAATATAGGATCTCGATTAAGCCCCGAATTAAAAAATCAATTGATTTCCTTCCTAAGAGCTAACTTAGATGTGTTCGCATGGAACCATTCCGACATGTGCGGCATATCTCCAGACATTGCGGTCCATAAGCTAAACATTGACCCGCGCATTTCGGCTGTCAAACAAAAAAGGAGAATCCAGGGGCCAAAGATGTCATGCGCCTTAAAAGAAGAAATCATCAGATTAATGGAGAATGGTTTTATTAGAGAATCTACCTATCCGAAATGGGTATCCAACCCGGTGCTCATGAAGAAATCAAACAGTAAATGGCGAGACTGCGTAGATTATTCAGACCTGAATAAAGCTTGTCCGAAAGATAGTTTCCCCCTTCCCAGAAACGACGAATTGGTGGATTCCACTGCTGGTCATGAGTTGCTATCTTTCATGGATGCATATTCCGGCTATAATCAAATCATGATGTAAGGTCCGGACCAGGAAGACACAAGTTTCATTATTGATTTCGGTCTATACTGCTATAAGGTGATGCCATTTGGTCTAAAATACGCAGGGGCAAATTATCAGTGACTAGTAAATGCTATGTTCAAAAAGCAAATCGGTAGGACGATGGAAGTCTATATCAATGACATGTTAACTCAAAGAGAGCAATAGACCATTTGGAAGACTTAGCCCGAATGTTCGATATCTTACGTCAATATTGCATGAAGTTGAATCCCTTGAACTGTTCTTTTGGAGTCGGTTCGGGCAAGTTCCTTGGGTACATGGTCAATGCTAAAGGTATAGAAGCTAATCCAGCCAAAATATCATATTTGAGAGAAATGCGTGCCCCAGGAACCAAGAAGGTACTTCAGTGTTTGAATGGGAAGATGCAGCCTTAAATCGCTTTATATCTAGGGCGACGGACATATGTCTTCCATTCTTCGATGCCCTTAGAAAAGGAAAGAAAGAGGTACAGTGGACCCTGAATGTCAAAAAGCCTTCAAGGAATTGATCCAACACCTAGCAACACCACTTATGCTATCAAAGCCTAGTGACGAAGAGAACTTGTTTCTGTACCTGGCGGTTTCTGCCCATGCCTTAAGTGCAACGTTGATCAGAGAAGATTTGAAGGTACAAAAATCGGTCTATTACATCAGCAAGAGGCTATCCGGAGCAGAGCTTAATTACCCAAAACTTGAAAAACTTGCTTATTGTTTGCTTATTGCATCAAAGAAACTTTGGCCCTACTTTCAGGCTCATCTCATCAGGGTTCTCACAGACCAACCACTAAAGCAAGTTCTGTCCTGTCCAGAAACCTCTGGAAGATTGTTAGAATGGAATATAAAGCTTATTCAATATGACATTATGTATCATCCTCGGAAAGCAATCAATGGACAAGCACTTGCTGACTTTATCGCAGAGTTTACCGACCGAGGGGAGGTAAAGGAGGAAGTTGATATTGAAACTAATATCCAGTGGAAATTATTCGCAAATGGGGCGTCGAACGATCGCTGTTATGGGGCAGGGGTAGTTCTCGAAACCCCTGAGGGAAGATCCTTATGCTATGCATTAAGGCTAGAATTTCCATCAACCAACAACGAAGCTGAGTATGAAGCCCTTATCGCGAGAATAAAGCTAGCAAAATAATTGCAAATAAAAACTATACGAATCTTCAGCGACTCTCAGCTCGTGGTATGCCAGATTCTGGGAGAATTCCAAGCCAAAATGGGTAAGTTGCCAGATTATCTTTCCAACTCCTTGGAATTATAGGAAGCTTTCGAGCATTACACCATATCTCATATTCCTAGAGGAAAATACTAAAGCTGATTCATTAGCCAAATACACAAGCACAGGAGATGCACAACTAATGGGGTTAGTTCCAGCGGAAGTCCTTTCCAGCCCGAGCATAAAGCAGACTGAAATGGATTGGATTATGGAAACAACTGATGAGTCAAATTCATGGATGTCTCCAATTAAATAATATCTCTAACTGGGGCACTCCCGGCTTAAGCCAAACTCTGAAGAAAGATTTTGCGAAAAGCTCCCTTATATCTTATTCAGGATGGACGACTGTATAGACGGGGATTTTCTACACCTTTACTTTTTTATGCTACAAAAAAGGATTCTAAGGCAATCATGGCGGAATTACACGAAGGGGAATGCGGAGGACATACCGGTGAACAAACTTTGGCCAAGAAAATCATACGATATGGTTACTTCTGGCCAGATATTAATAAAGATTCCACGGCCTACACTAAAAAATGTGACAGGTGCTAAAGATTTGTCAAGATCCCAAGGATGCCATCCACAACCATAACCCACATAGAAAACGAGAAGCTACAGCTTGAAACCCTCGACCAACTTAAGGAAAGAAGAAAAGAAGCGGAACTTAGAGTAGCCACACACCAAACAACTCAAAAAGTCCCACGGATAAAATCGCTGAGCCCACCAAAGAAACACCTTCTTAGGTGTCGGACAATGGTTCTCCAACTTGAAAAAAAACTCAATGAGATGAACTAGTGTCTGTTTCCTAGGGCAAGGCAAAAAGTCGGAAAAACCGGCGTGTCCCGAAATGGAAAAATTTCCAATCCAAAAAAAATGAGGGGCACCTTGTTAGGTAAAGGACATGAAATTTATCCCTTCTGAGTCAAAGCTCGATGAGATGAATTAGTATCTGCTCCTCGGGATGAAGCATAAAATGGGGAAGGATTAAACATGCTGGAAGGACCAGTGCAAAGCAGAAATCCTAGCCGAAAGGGGGTATCCATTCTTGTTCTTTGTTGTTAACCAAGTCAACCAAAGCCAAGAGTGGATTACAACATTGGAACCAAAGTCCTCCCATGGGGGCACGCATAAAAATGCATCACGAAAATACCCCAAACAAATAAACAGGATATTTAATAAAAAATCTAAATGGCTAAATTTCCAAATTTAAAACAACGAAAAGCTTATCATCAAGACAAATACTAAAAACTGGATGATCCCAGCCTAATTAGAATGTTGTAAGACTAACCGTAATGCGATATTAACGTACGAACGCCCTGTAATGCGATATTAACGTACGAACGCCTCACAATACGATATAAACGCACGATTACCGCGATTTTTTTTAAAAATGTGTGTGTTGTTAAGCAGGGCAAAGAGACATGGCAAAGACACGAAGAGCATCGTAAAATCAGCCAAACAAACATTCATCAGGATCGTAGAAGTGTCATGGATCAATCACAAGTCACAACAAGCATAATATCATGGGCGAGGACCGGCACCCGCTTAGACAACCAGTCTTAAAAGTAGCAAAATAACCTAGGAAAAGGAGATTACAGATATCTGACCTTCCTTGGCCTACCTACTTTCCTCTTAGTCGGAGCATAACAAGATAGAGGCCCATCAGCATGTGCAAAAACCACTGACTCAACATCCCCAGGGGTGAAAGAAGAAACCACGCTATCTTTGGACCTGAGAGCTTGGATCAACTTAGCCTTATAATTTTCCAGAACAGAGATATGCTCGAGATTATCCTTGTGAAGTCATTGGAGATCGCAGGCCAATGTTTGCCAGCCATTTATCCGCTTAGCAGAATGATTTTTCAACAAGTCCATTTGTTTTCCAAATTGATGCACAGCAGTCTCGAGGCGGGCCAACATCTGACCTTTTGCGGCTGTCATGTCGTAAGAAAAGTTCTGAGAGTCAGGCGGAAATATATCCACATTTGAAGGAACTCCCTGTAAACACCACCCCCAAAACCGCTTAGCAAACCTAGGACTACAAGGCCCAGGAGCATGGCGTGGCCTATTGATGATAGCTTGAAGCTCTATATAAGAGGGGCTAGAGGGAGAGTTTACAGATGGTTGACCAGCTGACTGAGTCTCATCTATTGAGACACCCAAATCAAGGAAGGTTTCCTTTCGACGCCGTTCTGAAGATGGAACCATCCTGCAAACGGATCAGGGAATAATCGTAAGGTTCAAAGGAAGAATGAATATGAGTAAGAGCCAACAAACCTGAGTAGCAAAAGAAAGAAATAGGGAATTTCTTTTTTCTTTCCCAGTTGAGAACCCTATTGAAGAAAAACGAGAGCAAAATTGGATGAGAAATAAGAAAATAAAGGGAGACTAAAAGACACACAAAGCATTTCTCGCCACATCGGCCCAATACTCGAGTACTGAAATAGGTGTCCCATTAGAGTCCAGTTGGCATGTTCACTTCCCCATGATTTAGCTATTTGCAATAATGACAAAATAGTTCAAGCGACTCACCCAAAGGCGAAGACGCCAATCAGCTGCGATGAAGCAATACTAATCCTTGCACGAACGACCCCTCAACAAGTTAGGATAAGCCTGCCAAACAATGTTACGATCAGACATGTCAAAGACGGTAATTCCTTGCTAAAAGAAATCACGGACTTCGAGGGGCAAATGTTAATCCCTCAAAAAATCCATACGCACATGGAGCAAAGGATGCAGAATGGATATCATCAGGGTTGGTCATGCATTATGTTATCCAAGGCACTTAAACGACTCACAATGGATAAGACGCAACTGCACAAAGCAAGACCCAAGTATCAAACCCAAGACAAATCAAGTCAACCAGTACGACCGAAGAAGATGGCACAATATGCTATAAGAAATGCGGCTCAATAGAGATAAGGATCATACATTCTGTAAAGATTCTCACAACAACGGAGCACGCTTGATCTAATATCAAAGTTCGGTCGCACACATCAAGACAGAAAGTCAAGATCGCACGTATATTTAACAACTGCTCATGAATTGCAACTCCTTTCGCTCGACATTTGAATCAGAAATCCATTGGCAGGTCATATACCAACTCCTAGGAAGAGCACATTCACATCTCAAAGTCGCAAGTCTCAGTCGATCACCCCTAGACTAATGAAGATCGTCGAACTAGCTCACTCAAACCAGACACAACCACATTAAGGAACTATTCAGTCATTCCTTCATCTCACCATCAAGAAATCCAGATATCTACTCATCGAATGCTGGAAATAGACGCAACCGAAGAGCACCGACCGAAGTCACTAGTTTGACTACTCAAGACACTCGCTCCGTTGAGTCGCTCGCACATGGTAACTGAATACATCCACGGACAGCTGGCTACAGCTAGCCAGTGGCATGACTATAATTAACAGAATAAGCGATCTGTAGCCTGCATAAACGGATTTCAAGTCATTTCCCGAAGGAAGCTCACCTATAAATACACCATGACTGCCAACATAAAGGGGATCTAATCTTTGAAACCACGAAGTGCTGCTAAATTCTATTCTCAACTACTAATTCGGCCATGGCGTCGAGTACAATCTGGTGATCAAGGAAAACGAAGGCATCCTCCTTCTCAATCATTCATCCATCCTTCTTCTCCTCAAATTCTACCATTCTCTTGTATAATTCCAAGATTGAAATATATAAACGAGGGTATATTGAGAGAATATAGAGATGTATGAAAAGAGAGAGTTGATGTATTTTGTAATCCTCATTATAAGACTGGAAATCACCTTGACAGTGGACGTAGGCCTAATTAACGGCTGAGCCGCTCTAAATCTCGTCTCTACTTTACCTTTCTCACATTTTTAATTTTTAAGTGCTTATTAAACACGATTCCATTTATCTATTAGCGTATTGGTGAAGTACAGTTTTAGTACCTAAGGTGTTTAGACCAATTTTTGTGTAAACACTTGCCAAAGAAAAGTCAGAACAACCATCTTCATTCTATTCTTGAAGGCAATAAGCATTGTCTTCCTCATCAAGAATCTATTTGAACCATGGCCGAGGACAATGAGACTCTATCTGAAGCCTCTTCACTGACATCAACCAAGAACTCTCAAAACTAAATTCTTGAAAACATAAAAAATATTGTGAATCCAAAAGGCCAACTTATCATACTGGATAAAAGCAATGATTTACTATGGAAGTTTCAAATTGCTACCTCTATAAGGGGTTATGGGCTTGAAGAATACCCATATGAGACCAAACCTATACCAGCAAGAATGACAACTGATAAAGATGGTAGCCTGGTCAACAATGTTGAATACATCATGTACAATAGGCATGACAGAATAATATGCTCATGGATATTGTCATTAATAAACATAAGTCTCCTACCACAACTTATCAGCTGCAAGGTTGCACCAGAAATTTAGGAGTTAGAGACAATTGAACAAGCATTCAATTCATAGTCCTCAGTAAGAATCATGCACTTCCGAAGACAACTTCAAAATTTAAAGAAAGATTCATTAACCTTTAGAGAGTATTTTACTATAACAAAAATTCTATGTTACTTATTGATGTTGAAGGCCATAGAGTCACTGAAGCCGAGCAAGTGCACTACATTCTCAATGGTCTAGCTAATGAGTATGAACCCATAATTGTCATGCTGCCCTCAAAAGAAATGATCCATCCATTCGATATGTACATTCGAGACTACTTGCACATGAAGGGAAGATTTGAATCAAAGAAGCCTCTGAATTCATATCACTCAGTGAATTATGCATCAAACGGTAAAAACAAGTATCAAGAAAGAAGCTCAAACAACAACAAAAATAATCAAAAAGAAAGCCAAAGTAACAATAGAGGCCGATGGAATAACTCAAACAAAATAAGGTGCCAAATATGTAAGAAATATGGCCATACTGCTAGCAGATGGTACTTTAGATTTGATCAAAAAATTACTACAAAACAACAATCAAATAATTTTGACCAAACACAAATATTGCCACTAATATTGGAGTTGGATCTGTCAAATCTAAAGACCTAAGCCGATGCAACGAATCAAATCACCAACAATCGAAATGATCTCATTCTTGGAAACCAAGAATACAAAGGTACGCATTCTATACTTATGGGTCATGGCAGTCTAATTAAAATAACACACATTGGTAATGAAAACATCATTATCAAAATGGAACTAAAACCTTAACAATTTCTTAAGAGTTCCACAAATAAAGAAAAATTTAATAAGCGTATCTCAATTTTCCAATGACAACAAAGTATTTTTCGAATTTCCCTTAACCACTATCTGATTAGAAATTTATTAAATAAAGAAATCTTACTACAGGGTAACTTGCACAATGCACTATATAAATTCAATATGTTGAAGAACAATAAGATAACTGATGGAAGAAAATGGTGCAACTATTCTAGACAAACAATAAAACCAATGAAAGAAATGTATTTGATTTGTGGCACTATAAATTGGGACACCCAGGTGTTGAAACTGTTAAGCATGTTCTAAGAAGCAATAATATCAAGTTTGATTTTGAAAAAAAATTATGTTTATCTTATATATTTACTTCATGTTAGATGGATAAAAGCCACAAACTAACATTTCCAGACTCAATAACGAAACATAATAACTGACTTGTGGGGTCCAACCCCAAGCAAATTTGATTATGGATTCAATTACTATAGATCATTTATTAACTCATATTCTAGATTTACATGGATATATTTTCTTGAATCTAAAGCAGAAAATTGTAAGGTAGTAATACAGTTTATCACATAAGTAGAAAAGCAAACAAGTCATAATCTAAAGATAATTCAAACTGATGGAGAAGTAGAGTTTAAACCTCTAAAAGAGTATTTCATAAAGAGAGGAATAGTGCACAAAATTACATATATGCGCACATCTGAACAGAATGAGTTTGTTGAAAGAAAACGTTGGCATATTATTGAAACTAGGCTCACTCCCTTAGCTCAAGCATGTATGCCATTGAAGTTTTGGCTAGACTCGTTTGTTACAGCTATGTACCTGGTCAATAAGCTTCCAACCAAGGTTCTTAATGGAAAATCAACAATGGAAGTGTTATGCGGCACAAAGCCGGATTGTTCAGACTTAAGAATGTTTGGCTGCATGTGCTTTCCATGGTTAAGACCGTATAATAGCCACAATATGAGTTTCAGATAACATCCATGCATATTCTTGGGATATGCAACCAATCAAAAAGCTACAAATGCTTAGATGGCAATGAAAAATCATCATGTCAAGACATGTGGCATTCAATAAGCACATCTTTCTATCTGCAAACAAAGATGTAAAAACCACTCAAAAAGAGCATTAATTCCTTCCATATCAATGTGTATAAATTCTCATCAAGACATACGAAGAAGGATTAGATGAATCTCAACACACATTATCTAGATGCAGACTACGTCAAGATTCCTCAACAAGTGGATCATCTACTTTCAGCACATCCGAGAGCATATATTTTAACCAAGCCCCTCTCGAGAATGAATTTTATTCGAATGAAGTCGGATTTGAAGATTGAAGAAAAATTACATCAGGTTTTATATGTGTGCATGGTCAGGTTTTATATGTGTCAATAAAGGAGTGTTTTTCTTATTTTCTTATAGTAGTTCACGTACTCATTTCAGGCTTTCAAACCAAGTTTTGTTTCTTTGTCATTTTCTGGGTCTTGTAGCAAGTATTTGTTCGATCTCTAAAAAAAATTTAATTTGAATTCGGTGGTCGTAGTGAAATTTTTGCTCTTGTTTTTGTTACATAGATGAGTTACAGGTTTTTACAATAATTAATAAATGCATGACTAGCATGATATGACCACAACCAAATACCAGTCATGTACACCATTTCTTTATGGTTTGCTTACGCTAGACAATGGTTTTAAGTATGTAATTTACGTCATATATAGCATTCAGCTTCGAATGTCTTTTCATTATTTGGAACTAACTCAAATGGTGGACAAGAGTCTAGACTGGTACTCATACCATATGTGTACCATAGAACATTTAGCTTTATAGCTTATTGCCTTGGTGCGCATCCACAGTTTTTCCTGTACTTACACCGATGTGTTATTTATTACCTTAATCACAATAATGGATATTGATGTAGTTAGAGGTGATTTCATGAAGTTAGACTTATGTGATTCCTAGTTCTCGGAGGTATCATTACATTTCTTGGTCGATTGGTACGTGTGTATTTTAGAGTTTTACTTATTTTATACCCTTTTCTATAACCTACCCCTTCCATTGCTTTCTGACCACTCGCCTATCATCCTCCAGCATAGTGGGACAGACATGAGAATTTCCTTTAGTTTCAATTTTTTTAATATTTGGGTTAATCAAGCTGATTTTCTTGATGTTGTTAAAGTTGTTTAGCTTAAGCAGTTTAACGATAACCCAATGTTTATTTTGCAGTCGAAATTGAAAGAAATAAAAAAAGCTTTGAAGATTTGGTCTAGAGACAAATTTGGGAGTGGCAGCAAGTTGAGTACATTATGGAAGGGTAAACTTGAAGAGGTGCAAACTTCTATGATGCAGAACCCAGACAATAGTGAACATTCCAACTTGGAAAGACAAATAAACAAGTAATACCAGGAAGCTATGTTGACTGAGGATGAGATGGCAAAACTATAGAGAATGCTGCAAATTTCTAGAGAATTCCAAAGTATTGAAGATAATACAAATTTCTAGAATTCTCAAGAGATTAATAAATTGCTTTGTATTATTGAATAAGTATTTCTTGCTTTATCTAGAGTATTGTATCTAGAATATTCTTATGTATTATTATTAAATAAATTACTTGATGAATGTGGAATGTTCTCTCTAGAGAATTCTACATAATTGTAATGAGATGCCTATAGATATGAGCATGGGCACATTGTAAGGTTGTAGCAAAAACTATAAGCAATAAAATTGTTGTTTTACAAAAACCATTGAGTAATTTCTCCATCAAACTTTCTTTCAACTATTCAACTATTTCAATCATTTATCCACAACAACTATTCAACTATTTCCTCTACTGCAACTACTAACAAGTGGTATCGGAGCCAGGTTCGTTCGCATATTGGGCGAGAAAAAAAAATACAACCATTATAAGCTATGGCAAACATTGCTCAATCTCCATCACCTTCTGTCCCTATTTTTGCCGGTGAAAATTATGATTTTTGGAGCATAAAAATGAAGACATTTCTTAGCTCTCAAGATCTATGGGATATTGTAGATGAAGGGTTCACTATTCCTGAAGATACTTCAACTCTTAGCCAAGCTCAGAAAAAGGAGATAAAGGAAAATAAACTAAAAAATTCAAAAGCGTTAAGTTTTCTACAACAAGCGGTGACCGACGCTATCTTTCCTAGAATAATGGGAGCTTCAAACGCCAAAGAAGCATGGACCACATTACAGGAGGAGTTTCAAGGAAGTGCAAAGGTACGCGCCATTAAACTTCAAACATTAAGGCATGAGTTTGAATTAATAAAAATGAAGGAGTCGGATACCGTAAAGGATTATTACTCCAAAATAAAAGAAATAGTTAGTCAAATAAGAGCTTATGGGGATAATATTCTTGACAAGAGGATTGTTGAGAAAATTTTAATTTCAATTCCCCGTAAGTATGACACAATCGTGACTACGATTGAGCAAACTAAAGATTTGTCTACCTTATCGGTGACTGAATTAATGGGCTCCCTTGAAGCATTTGAACAAAGAATGAGCAGGCATGATGAAGACTCGATTGAAAATGCTTTTCAGTCGAAACTCAAGCTATCATCCCAAAATAAAGCATATGGAGAAAATAAGAATGATGAAGAAGATTCTAGAAACAAAGGAAATTCTAGAAATTTCTCAAAGAATAAACAAGGCAAATATCCTCCATGTGGAATTTGTAAGATGACAAATCACTTGGAGAAGTTCTGTCGGAATCGTGGAAAGCCGCAATGTCGACACTGTAAGAAATTTGGACATTTGGAGAAGAATTGCTTCAGCCTAAATAAGCATCAAGCAAATTTCATTGAAGAGCATGACAGAGAACAACATCAATATGATCGAGATCAACATCTTTTTTATGCTACCCAAGATTCTAGTGAAGAAAATGGAGGAAACTGGTACTTGGATAGCGGTTGCAGCAATCACATGGCTAAAGATGGGAGCATCTTCAAGGATATTGATGATACTGTCAAAGTAAAAGTACGATTGGGGAATGGCACCATCGTGGAATCAAAAGGCAGAGGCACTGTTATGGTGGAAACAAAGAAAGGTACAAAATTTATCAAAGATGTTTTACTTGTTCCAAATTTAAAAGAAAATTTGTTGAGCATTGGTCAGATGATGGAGAAAGGCTACGCTCTTCACTTCGAAGGAGACATTTGCAAAATATATGATAACAACAATAAAAGACTAGAGATAGCTCAAGTAAAAATGGAGAAGAGAAATAGAAGTTTTCCAATAAGTTTTAAATATGCTACTAATATAGCCATGAAAGCACAAGTTGATGATTCATGGTTATGGCATCGAAGATTTGGCCACTTCAACATTCAAGCCTTGAAATTGTTGTATCAAAAGAATATGATGAGAGATTTTCCATGCATAAAAGAAAATAATGAAGCCTGTGCAGGATGTCTTCTCGGAAAGCAACACAGAACATCATTTCCATCACAAAGCACTTGGAGAGCAAAAAACTTGTTGGAGTTAATTCACACTGACGTTTGTGGACCAATGAGAACACCTTCACTTCATAACAACAGGTATTTCATTCTCTTTATTGACGATTTTTCTAGAATGACATGGGTCTACTTCATTAAAGAAAAATCAGAAGTCTTTGGAATATTCAAGAAGTTTAAAGCTCTTGTCGAAAATCAAAGTGGAAAGCGTATAAGGAAGCTTCGAAGTGATCGTGGTAAAGAGTACAACTCCCATGATTTTGATAAATTTTGTGATGATGAAGGCATTGAGAGGCAACTTACAGTTGCATATACTCCACAACAAAATGGAGTATCTGAAAGAAAAAATCGCACAGTCATGGAGATGGCAAGATCAATGCTGAAGGAGAAGGGCTTACCCAACACTTTTTGGGCAGAAGCAGTTTATACTGCTGTCTATATACTCAACCGATGTCCAACTAGAGCAGTTGAAGACAAGACTCCTATAGAGGCATTGAGTGGACGAAAGCCAACAGCCAATCATCTAAGAATTTTTGGATCGATTTGCTACATACATGTTCCAGACCAAAAGAGACACAAACTAGAAGAGAAGACCATACGAGGAATCTTTTTGGGGTATAGCACACAATCAAAAGGATATAGAGTTTATAACTTGCAAACAAAGAAACTGACGATTAGTCGAGATGTCGAAGTTGATGAGAATGCTTCTTGGAATTGGGATGAACAAAAAGTTGAAAAAAGAAACATTTCTATTCCAGTACATCAATCTCATGAAGATGTAGAAGTGGAAGAAATGGAAGAACCAACAGAAGAACCAGGTACGCCCCTTTCACCTTCTCAATAACAAACTTCTTCACCAGAGTCTACTCCAAGAAGAGTTAGATCTTTGGTAGATATATATGAAACTTGCAACATGGCTATATTTGAACCCGAAAGCTATGAAGTAGCATCTAAACAAGAAGTATGGATCAAAGCAATGGAAGAAGAGATAAAAATGATTGAAAAAAATAATACCTGGGAGCTTGTAGATTGTCCTAAAGATAAAGAAATCGTTGGAGTGAAATGGGTTTATAAGACAAAGCTAAATCCAGATGGCTCAATACAAAAACACAAGGCTAGGCTCGTAGCAAAGGGCTACTCGCAACAATATGGAGTCGACTATAATGAGACATTTGCTCCAGTTGCACGTCTGGACACAATTAGAGCTTTAGTTGCTCTTGCAACTCAGAAAGGATGGAATGTTTTTCAACTAGATGTCAAATCAGCCTTCTTAAATGGAGTATTAGAAGAAGAGATCTATGTGGAGCAACCACAAGGCTTCATAAGTAAGGGCAATGAAGACAAAGTGCTAAGACTAAGAAAAGCTTTATATGGCTTGAAGCAAGCACCTCGAGCATGGTACAATAGAATCGACCAATACTTCATTAATCAAGGATTTAGGAGGAGCAAGAGTGAGCCTACATTATACATCAAGACACAAGGTCAGTATGATACTCTCATTGTCTCTCTATATGTAGATGATCTTATCTACATGGGAAATAATATGAAGATGATAACTGCATTTAAAGAAGACATGATGAAAACATTCGAGATGACCGATCTTGGCTTGATGAATTACTTCCTTGGCATCGAGGTGAAACAACATAAGGAAGGTATATTTATCTCTCAAAAGAAATATACCGAAGAACTATTAAAGAAATTTAGAATGAATGATTGCAAACCAGTACCTACTCCACTCGTAACAAATGAGAAGTTGCAAAAGGATGACGGAGCCCCAGAAGCTGATGCATCTCGCTACAGAAGTTTGATTGGAAGTCTTTTATATCTTACTGCTACGCGACCGGATATCATGTACGCTACAAGTCTTCTATCAAGATTCATGCAAAGTCCAAGTCAAATTCATCTTGGAGTTGCTAAAAGAGTTTTAAGATATTTGCAAGGAACAAAGGAGTATGGAATATGGTACAAGACCATAACCAACTCAAAGTTGATTGGCTACACTGATAGTGATTGGGCAGGTTCAGTAGATGACATGAAAAGCACGTCGGGCTATGCCTTTTCACTTGGATCAGGAATACTCTCATGGGCATCAAAGAAGCAAGCAACAGTTGCACAATCAACAGCTGAAGCAGAATATATGGCAGCAGCGGAAGTAACAAGTCAAGCTATATGGCTTCGGAGGATATTTGAAGAAATAGGTGAGCATCAAGATCAACCTACTACAATCTACTGTGACAGCAAATCAGCAATAGCAATCACAAAGAATCCGGTTCATCATAATCGAACTAAGCATATAACTATCAAGTATCACTTCATCAGAGATGCAGAAGCGGCAAAAGAAATTCAGCTCAAGTACTGCAGAACAGAAGATCAAGTTGCAGATATCTTCACAAAGGCACTGCCAAGAACAAGATTTGAGCAACTACGAACTATGCTTGGAGTATCCGAAATTTGCATCAAGGAGGAGTATTGAGAATGCTGCAAATTTCTAGAGAATTCCAAAGTATTGAAGATAACACAAATTTCTAGAATTCTCAAGAGATTAATAAATTGCTTTGTATTATTGAATAAGTATTTCTTGCTTTATCTAGAGTATTGTATCTAGAATATTCTTATGTATTATTATTAAATAAATTACTTGATGAATGTGGAATGTTCTCTCTAGAGAATTCTACATAATTGTAATGAGATGCCTATAAATATGAGCATGGGCACATTGTAAGGTTGTAGCAAAAACTATAAGCAATAAAATTGTTGTTTTACAAAAACCATTGAGTAATTTCTCCATCAAACTTTCTTTCAACTATTCAACTATTTCAATCATTTATCCACAACAACTATTCAACTATTTCCTCTACTACAACTACTAACAAAAACAAAAGGCGAGGCTTAAGTGGAAGATCGAGGGAGATAATAATAGTGCCTACTTCCATGCGTCGCTTAAAGACAAGCAGTGTAGAGAGAATTTGTAACTATCACGGACAGTTACGGTAATGTTGCTAACAACCCTGATGAGGTACAAAATGCTTTCCTCAAACACTTTACTAATTTGTTTGGTAACTCAAACAATTTTGCTCCTAACATTGAGGCGATAGATCCCTATATACTGCCAAAAATTTCAACACAAGATACCAAGGCCTTTGCAATGAAGTTACCCAAGAAGAAAATAGAGCCGCAATGTTCTCTTTAAACAGTAAATCTTCCTGTGGGCCTGATGGTCTCAATTCTTTTTTCTATCAAAGCTGCTGACATGTTATACATAATGAAGTATGCAAGGCAATTCTTTTCTTCTTTAAAACAGCTAGAATGTGCCGAGATTTCAACAACACTAATATTGCATTGATTCCCAAAAAGAGTAACGCTACCTTGGTTACTGACTTTCGTTCGATTGCATGTTGCAACTCGATCTACAAATGCATCCACAAAATTATTTCCACAAGGTTGAAAAACGCCCTACCAAGTTTCATCTCTCATAACCAATCCGTAGTCACATGAACTGCTCAACGGATACCACGGAAAAAATACCTCCCCTGTGCAATGTTTAAGTTCGATATTATGAAAGTGTTCGTCACCCTTCAGTGGGATTCCATTGTTAGAATCATGGCTTGCATGAATTTTCCGCCTCACTTTATCGCATGGATATATTCTTGTATCTCGTTGGCTCATTTCTCAATAATTGTAAATGGAACTCCTATAGGCATTTTTGGTAGTAGACAAGGGGTTCGGCAAGGGCATCCATTATCGGCTTACATATTTATAACGGTGATGGAAGTTTTGACACAAACAAAATTGATAGTGGTCTTTTCAAGCTCCACCCGAGGTGTGCTAATCCCATAATTTCTTCATTAATATTTGCGGATGATTTGGTGATTTTTTGCACTCCGCATCCTACAACCATTACTGCTATCTTTGATACACTGAACAACTTCTATGAAATGACAGGTCTAAGGATCAATATTGGCAAATCAGATATGAAATGTGTTGGGCTGTGCATAGCCGATGTTAACCGGCTCTGTCTATCGACTGGTTTAGCTAACAATACTGATAGTATTGCTTACCTGGGCCTTCCACTTACAACTGCCAAGTTGTCTTTACACCATTGCCTGCCGCTTTACTGTAAAATAACTGTGCACCTGAGCTATTGGCCTTCGAGATTTCTCAATCAGGCAGGGAGGTTGACGTTGATCAAGGCTGTCATTTTCTCGATGTAAGTATACTGGGCTAGAATGTACATTCTTCCTTCTAAATTAATTAAAATGGTTAGGTCTTCATTTATGAGATTTCTTTGGAAAGGAAAATGTGAAGGAAAATTCTTAGCTCCCATCGCCTTCAAGAGAGTAGAAATTCCAGTAAGCAAAGGCGGCCTTGGTATTGTAAACATGACTGTATGGAAGAAAGCTGCTTTCCTTAGGCATGTGGATAATTTTTTAAATAATAGAGATATCATTTGGGCTGAATGGTCAAAGAAGAACATTTTCAAAAACAAGCATTTCTGGATGATGACTCAGCCGCAAAAAATTAGCTGGACTTGGCGTTGTATCTTCAAATTGCGCGATAGCATGTTGCCCCATATTCAATACAGGATCCTTCCTAATCTTGACGTCAAATTTTGGGATGATTCATGGCTTGAAAAAGGTGTACTACTATGCAATGCTCTCACTGAGATGGAAATCCTATTGTCAGGTTTAAGCAATGCTTCAAATGTTGGTGAGATTTTCCACTACAGTGCTTTTTGCTTGCCAAACTCACCAATCACTCACGTTAACAACTTATGGACGAAAGCTAGGAGGCTTAATATAGGAAATACTGTAAATGACTTAACGCAATGGGAAACTGATGGAAAAAGCTTCAGCATTAAAATCTTGTACAAGTGCCTGTCAAATAACGGTTGTATGGCAAGGTGCAAGTGGAGTAAGAGGATTTGGAAAATTGATAACTCAGCAAGAGAAAACTTTTTGACATGGACGGTTGTCCGCAAAGCTTTATTAACCAAAGATAAGCTCTACAGCCGTGCCATGTTGCCTGATGCCTTATGTGTTATGTGTAAGGCTCAGAACGAATCTGTCGGCCATTTGTTCTTTGAATGTAATACTATTTACCCCATATGGAACGGAATTACGCGATCTTTTGTTGGATCAAACACCAGTAACATTAGTGAGATGTAATGGAGGAGACTACTAAACCAAAAAAAACTAGAAGCAGGTTGCTTAACTTCGCTCTCAAGAAATTCATTGCCGCATTTTAGAAAGAGAGGAATACTCACGTATTCGAGCTAATCAAGGCTAAGACCAGTTTGCAGTTAAAGATGAGTGTGAGATCAGAGATTAGGAATGGCTTGAAAATGCTCGGTTTCACTTTTGATTTGGGCATTTTTAATCTTCTAAGATAAATTTCTTGTATATATGTGTTTTTTTTCCTTTTCTCCTTCCCATTGATGTACCTTGTTTCTACATTTTCTTGTTTTTGTGTTGTATCCTCCCTACTAAGGTGCATTAATAAAAGTGGTTGGGGTCCACCAACCCGTCGGCCTTGCCAAAAAAAAAAAACTCATTTTCGAAGGAAAGTTTTTGTAACCAAAGAATTTGACAAGTGAAGACGTTAAATCTAACTTAAATTCCTTTCATATCTATGAAACTAAAAGTTGAAGTTTAAAAAATTGAATGTCAGGAATTATGTTTTTACATTTAAATGGATTTAGTGGTAGAGAGAGAGAGAGAGTTAGTTAAGCATGGCATTTACTTTCTTTCATTTTGAAATGAGGTTAATTTTTCAATATGTATGGTGTATACTAAACAAAATATTTTGTTTTTGATCTCATGAAAAATTTCAGTGTATTTAAAGTCATTTTAGATGTATTCAATAGAATTTTCCTTAATGATAGTTGACTAGATCTATTCATTTTTGCGAAGCTAATTGTACACAAGTATCATTTAAAATAACTTTTACAATGGACCAATCTAATTTAGAAGTATTTTTTCTAAAATAAAGTTAGTTTTACGGAAATTAAGGATCTCATAAAAAAGACTAAAAAATCTACAATATTATGTTAAACATTTTATTTGATGTTTCATTTTTTTGGTGTTGGGAATGTCTTTATCTTTTGAAAATATGTTTTATATATCAATGAGGGAAAATGATGAGGATAAATAACAAGGGTAATTTTGTATGAATGATGGTGTATGCAAAATAATTTTTGGTTTATACTATTTTATTATATTTTTATGATGAATGTCAAGATATTAACTATGTATAAATAGAGCTAGCCGAATTGGGCATTATTATTGACACTCCATTTTCTGTTAAGAAGGGGCCAAATTTTAAAGGTACTCTACTTTTTTTAAATTGTTAAGGAGGATCAATGTAGATGACTAATTTTTTTACTTTTTACGCTTTTACCCTTGCTTCTAAAAGTTACTCATTGTAAAATCATAAGTCCCCTAAATCACCCTAAATCGTTTCAACTGCAAAATTACGTCAGGGCAAAGTCGAAGAAAAATCGGTGAGAATGAAGGGAACATCACTATCCTCTCTACCAGATCTTGGGATAGCGAAGAAGCTAATAGTAAGGTACATGATATTGATCTTCATTCTTCTTTATTTCGATGGTTGTAGTTAAATTTCTTCATTATAAAGTCTTGATTTTGGTGTAATTAATCAAATCGACTCATCAAAATTTGAAAATTTTGGAGAATTACTAGACGTAATTTTTTTTATTTCGATAGGGGATGTCGTGGTAATGATTTTATTTCGATCAATATCTTATAGTCTATTCCCTTCATTTTTTTGTTAGAGTTTGATTTCTCCATAGTTAATGGTGTTGATTAACCATTAAAAAATAAATTAATGAACATAAGAGTGAAATTAAGCCTATATGGGTAATAAGGTAAAATTACATTTATTTGCTAAGGGGCTACTTTCCTTATTGGTACTCCCCTTAACAAATTTGTTAAAAATAAAAAATTGGGCTCCCCCTAATAATATTTGGAGTGTCAATAACAATACCCTTATAATTTAGTATATGATTTAGTACGTACAAACTTGTAGCATGTATCATTTTAGCGGATGCATCCTTCGTCCTTGATTAGTCTAGCATACTTCGATAATTGAATCATCTTTGTTGAAGTATTATCAGTTATTTGCATGTGAAGGTTTTCTTTTGCATGACTCAATTACTTAATGAGAACGTAACTATTTATACAATTGGACTTCATCTGAAATTAAAAAATCACAATATATATGGCTATCGTTTTTGTATTATTAATCAATCACAAATAAAAAGAAGTTTAAATAAGTAACTCTAGATGATTAAAAACGTTAATAAAAATATGTACTCAATCCAAAAGTAGAAAAAAATGTTTGGTTTGATGGATATATTTTGATGGTTATTCTACTTAAATGCTAAGGAGTATTTTAACTACAACTGCATATTCAAAATTAATTTTTAGACAATTTTTGCTTCTTTTTCATTTCACTGTGTGTTTAGTGTTTATGATATAAACTTTTAACTTAATAAATTAGTATATTTAAGTATGTAAAATACACATAATTTAAATTATAATAAAGAAAAAACGAATAATTTTCGATGTGGACGTGTTTATATCTGCATTTGCATCTGTTCTTCTTGATATTGGATATTTATTTCTTTTCGGATACAAATGTTGACATATTATTAAATTTTCGGGTATTTATTAAGAGCTCTACATGAAGTAGTGGGGAAAATATTTTTCTCCTAAGAAACAAGTAGCTATTGTGATGAATGTTGCACAATTTATGCATTCAAGGAATAAAATATATAACAATTATTCTTCACACATTATGCAATCTCGGTAACACCTTTTAAATATAATCTCAATTAATAATGTATATATACTTCGGGTAATGCTCAGGTATAATATCAGTTGGGCATGTGTGCAGCCCACATCTCAAAATGTAATATAAATGGTTTGTTGATGTTATTATTTATGATTGTATTATATTGTAAAAACATTTAGAGATCATCAAATGCAATTTACATCAAACATTTTACAATGAATTATATACCATGTAAAATGTATTCACCGGGAACATTCCCAAGCAGTACAAGACTCGCATGTTACAAAGCTAAGCTTGCTATAATATTTTGGCAATGCTTTAGAAAATTGATTTAGTCTACAAATAATACAAATAAGTAGATAACAATCCAATAAATAACCAATATTTCGGTTACCTTTTTCTGAATATGCAGTAACACATGTTACAGTAGAAACAAATAGCGATAGAGCATCCATATCTCTAACTAATCCATGTACTGAAAGTACACACATTACAGTAGAAACAACAACTTCACCACCTTTCACAAAACCTGAAGAAATATTCACAACACAATGTAAATGCACTAACTCACTATCTTCTCTACCAGACATGGTTTCTCCTCCTAAATCATACACCTAATCCCCCTTCGAACTTACCACTTCCCGTCTCTATCAACTTCCTTGTTGTTTAAACCAAAATTGGTCTACAACACCAAAGGTACTTTAGCAGTACCTCATTAAATGGTAAGAAATATAAAATGGAGCCACAATCTTAAAAATCAAGTAAAAAAAACAAGGATTTTATAGTGGTTTGATCTAAGATAGATCTACATCCACTTTAGCAAGAATTTCCATTATCATTTCAAGATTTACAAGGCTTGAATTATCTCTAAGTACATTCATTCTCTCTTTCATACAAGGATTTCACATTGATCTCTACAAATCAATGAAGGAATGGTTGAGTCTCTCTAAGTGCAAGGAGTATGGAGGTAGATCTACAATTTCTCGGGCACTTGAATGATTTTTGCAGATTCCATAGCGGTTTTGGTGTTAAATCTTTGTTTGGAGATGATTGGAGGAGTTAGAATCACTTGAAATGGTATAGAAAATAGTTGGATAGCCCTTCGAGGTCTTAGAATCGATCCTCCTTAATGTGGAGTTCATCCCCTATTTATAGGAGTAAGGAGGAGCTAAAATATAGTGTACAGGCCACCGATTGGCCTAAAACTTATTTATGAAAAATGCCACCGGCCAGCTGTAAACAGTTGTCAACAATTGGCAGTCAGGACCGATCGGTCTATATCAGAACCGACTGATCAGTGTCTTCCTCTTTTTCAATAAAGCCAACCGACCCTGGACTTTATAACATAACCGATCGGCCTTGTTCCTTTTTGACTGGTCGCTATGGCGATAACTGACCGGTATGCGTTGCTGTAGGACCGACCGACCGCTACTTATGCTCCAGACTGATTGGTTGTCTTGAAAGTTGATTGAGCCAAGGAGCCTTGACGATGACCGACCAACCAATATGAGCTCGACCGACTTGGACTACTTTAATACGGAATGACCTCTCGTGCTATAGGAATAACCGACCACGATCGCTATGCTTCATAGGTCCATCAACCCTTTATGTGAAACAATAACTAAAGCAACTCATTATTTTCTATCATGTTTGACCCATCAACATATTTACGATTTTTAGGGAGTAAAAATTTGCCCCTTGGAGTATATAATTTTCTGTTTATGAAAATTGTAAATTCTGAAATGAACGTTTTTTTCATGAATTGATGGATCATACACGTTGTGCTTTAATTTGGGTTGGTATGGTACCAATGAGTGACCGGTTTGGGTAATTCATTGTGTGATCGGTCGGCTTGAACAAACTGGGCAAAACGGGCTTTTATGGACTGACTGGTCGATCTAACATTCGCCTATATATTGCACCCTTGGCCTTTACTCTTCCTTCCTTTTTTTCGTTTCACTTCCCAAACCGATCAGGAGTCTTCACAAATGGTTGCTGTCTTGTTTTGAAAAACACTCAACTTCACTTCAAATTTCCAACCTTGCTTCTCAACTCAGTCCCTTCGCATTTAACCACTGTTCTGCCATCAACTGATTCAAAAATCTTTAGAATCAAAACCGTTGAACCTGTACTCCACCGACGCCTTTGAATTCAGGTCGTCCCTTACCACTCCAATTCAAGCAATCGTAGGTATTAATCTTTTTTGAAATTTGCATTGTGTTTGGGGATTTAGGCTTTGAGTTAGATCAGTTTTGGAGTTAAGATGTACACTTGGAACACCTAGGGTTTCAGACTGTAAATTTTGGTATCAAAACGGTGTGGACTGGGATTGGATTTGATTGTGGTGAATTCGTGGTTGTGTATGAAGTATTTGAAACACATTAACCCTCTTAAAACCTGATCTCTGTCATGCACATAAGATGCTCTTTGAATTGCTTGAGTGAGGGACTTTCAACTTTATGTGCCTTTTATGTTACTGTCGTGAAACCGCATGTAAACGATTTGAACATGAGTGCGTTTGAACCATGCTGATCTTCACTTTGAACTTGTAAATATTGCACTATTGATATTTACATGTACCACTTTTGCAATCAAAATTATGCTAAGTTTTGTTTGTTGATGAATTGCGGTTGCTCTTTTGTTCATGTTGAATGTTATTCACTAATTGCATTAGAGTCGATCGTAGTTACACTGGATTGTGAAGCTAGGGAATTTAGAAATGCATCAGGACTGATCGGCCATTACCAATCCGTTGTAGAATTGACTATGTCTATCGATCGGTTCTAGGCACCGATCGGTTAATATTAAACTTCTGGGGGATGGGAAGAACCGATCAGTCTGTGTTGAGCACCGATTGGTTAGCTCCAACCCTCTGGAGGATTAACGGTAATGACCGGCCTGTCTTAGGCATCGATCGGTGTTCTAATTCCCTGGCGGGTTGGGAGTACCAATCGGTCAGCCTTGGACACCAGCACCGATCAGTCAGTTCCAATCCTCTAAAGGATTGATAGTACCGATCGGCCTGTACTCAACACCGACCGGCCAATATTAATCCCTTAAAGTTTGGTTAGTACTGACCATTCCCTTGTGTTCATGCCATTTCCATAACTTTCTCTAATCGATAACTTGAGCGTAACCTCCTTTTATTGCCACCTATCATCTAACAAAACATCTGAATATTTCGGGCCATTATACTCTGCCACCAACTGCCCGTGTCAGTAATAAGTCAGTTAAATGTTTTAGAGAATTTATAAATAGCATTTTACCTCCTATATTTGAATGATACGTTTGCGCTGAAGTGCTTCAAAGACTATTTCTAGTTTAGTTACACACTTCTCGCACAAATCTGAACACTCATATAAAAGTTCATATTAAAGCTTGAAATCGATCGATCAAATGTAGATTTCAAGCCTCGCTTTCATGTTGCTACTTATAACATCTCTTATTTTAGGAAAAATACACTTATCTGTGTAGAAATGATAACCCGAAAACAGTCGCGTAAACAACTTGAGGGAGCATCCGGGTCTACTCAAGTTGAAAATTCTGCCCATATTGCAATGGGTAATGCCCATGGATCAGAGGTTATCCCAGATTTCTCGGTACCACAACCTCTTGCTGTAGCACCTAACAAAAGGAAACCCAAAAAACTTTCTGAGTGGGCTTATAAGAGCTTATGTGCTCAGTTTAGGATTTCAGAGGATGATGCCAAACTTCCGAAAGAGAACGAATTTGCTGATTCCCGCCTTTAGGATGCATTGTCGTTAACAGATAGATGTTAGTGATGGGAGCTGTCCCTCTTTTCAATCCTTTCCTTGAAATGGTCCTTAGATGCTTAGTCATTGCCCTTATGCAGTTACACCAGAATGGATATGCCATTTTAATTGGTTTATACGCGCTTTTTATGAGGAATAAGAAACGTGCGCCAACTTTCCAAGAAATATGTTCTTTGTATGCCTTTAAAAGGAGGCTGGGGGAAAAATCATCGATTATCTTTTTGGAAGCAAAACATTCCAAGATTATAATCAACTTATTAGAGAGTGTTAAAGGATTTATAGATAACTACTGCTTCGTCCGATGCCCTGACATATTATATGGCAGGTGGATGGAAGGAGGTAAATGATTTCCTTGTTTAAAACTCCTTCATTTCCCTTTACATCTAAGTTTTGGACTTTACATTCCTTCTTTATTTTACAGAAATTCCATCTGCCGACCCAGATTCTGCCGTGGATCAGGATTTAGCTGAAACTCTAAAAGCGGTTGACGAGGGAGTAAGGATTAGAAAAGTCTTAATCATAGAACAATTCCTTCGTCAATACCATCTTCTCGATCCTTCCCGCAGTCTCATATTAGACTTGACCTTTAGGAGAGAGATTGCCAGTAAATCTTCTGCAAAGAAAGCTCCTTTAAAGAAATGCTCAGACATTGTGGGTAGTAGCAAAACGCCTCCTAAATCTAAACTGGTTTCCATTATAGAAGAGGAGTCTCAACAACACAAGGATGAGAGTGAACAGGTTGAAAAGGAAACCGAGCGAGTTGAGAAGGATAGAGCTACTTCAGAAACCCTTTCAGATCCGATGAAATGGGTTGGACAATCTGGAGATGTCGAAGCAATTGCTAAGGATAATGAAGATAAGGTTGATGAGAGCCCTATTACCCAAGTTACTCAAGGTGATAGTTCTACGGATACTTGTAAGGGCTTGAGCGATCTTAGTTCAGCCAGATATATTATCCAGGGTGAAGTTGTCATTCAACCTCCTAAACTTCAAATCATAGAAATAGGAATTAATATAGCTAGAGGCATTATCACTCGGCCGGGAAAAATGCTTGCAAGTCTAGGAATTTCCTTAGAACCGACTGTAAAACTTGGTTTGTTATTGGATACACATTAACAAGCGCTTACTTATACCATGAATTTATGATTCTTTGCTTTAGTTTCTTAAATTTTCCCAAGCATTTCTCGATGAGAACACTGCTTTGTTTCTTTTCTCGAGTCCAGAAATGATGCCAGAGCCCTCGTTTATGAAAGATTTTCAACGAACGGTCGAGTCAGTAAAATCCAAATAATCTTTTAAACAAATCTCGCCCTTCGCGACATTCCCAGTGATCCGACTGTCCACAACATCCACAGCCTCCCCACCAATCTCGGCCATTTCCAGAACTTCCCGAGACTGACGATCAAAGGTGGTGGAGGGAGGATCATGAAGCTTGGTTAGAAGAACAAAAGAGGAAGGAAGCAAAGAAAAAGAAAAAGAAAACCGGTCAGAAAAGAGAAAGGATGATCGGAGCAAAGATGATTATTGAAAGCGTCATAAGCCTGACAATCTTCCAATGCCAGACATTCAAACTACTTGCGAACAAATGTCCTTAGCTTCTCCATCCATCACCCCAACTCCCGCTGACCTTCAGATGATTATAAACATACCTCGCTATATTCCTGGACCGTCCGACTTTGGCCTTGTTGACCGATTCCTGGGCTGATGCCTAAGAGGGACGTGTCTTAATTTGGATATATATCCTTCAGATAAGCAGGACATTCTTGATGAATTCGATACCTTAAAGAGTTGCATGCTTACACAATTTGATACGGCTAAGAGTCAGCTCAAAATTAGGTTAGATAAGGTTAGGGGCCATGCAGAGAAGCAATTGGGTGAATGGTATGCTTTTGCACATTAACTCCATAGAGTTAACGGAATTACAATCGATCGCATTACTACATTAGAGAACGACAAAGCTGAGCCGATCAAAGTTCATAAGTCTTAGGAGAGAACTACTGCATCTTACACTCAGAGGGATGCAGAGTTATCGAGCTTAGAGGCTAAAAATAAGAAACTTAAAGAGGAGCTTGCTGCTGCGAAACAGAAAGAGAATACACTAACGACACAAGTCCAAGAGGCTCAAACCTCCTGAGAGCTTACTGAATCCCAGCTAATCATAGAAAAGAATGCTTCCGCTACCCATCAGCAAGAAAACTCTATTCTTCAGGAAAATATCTCTTCTCTGAGTACACCTCTTTCTGCAGCGCAAGCTGATAATAAGACACTTGAAGAAGAATGAATTAAAGTTGTAGACGATCTCAAAAAAGCTCAACCGAATGCCGATACTTCTTTGTTCAATTTTTATGTCTTCAGTGTCATGAGTAAAGGAAGCTTACATTATCTGGAAGATAAGTTTGAAATTACTCTGGCTCTCATTTGGGAATGGATACTTGAGATTGATTAAGGCGGCCGCAGTGAAGACGATCTTATCGAAGATCTATTAGATAAGGAGTCTCGCGTGGCCTTAGCTGAGGGGAAGGATTGGTTGGCGAAAGCATGAAACATACTGAGTGACGAGGCTGGACCTTCACTGGAGCATGTCAGGGCATAACAAATGTTGACACCCCTACTCTTCCTGCTAATGCCGAAGCTTCTAACTCACAAACTCCGATTAATCCTCCTATTGCTTTCAAAGAAAAAGACACAGTTACTAAAGAGCACAATGTTGAGGGAGGTATTACTGAGGAGCATAAGAATAACAAAGATAATGAGGACGACGATGATAATGATGCAGAAAGATTTGAGGTTGATGAGCATAGAGATATTCAAGCAAGTCTTATATCAGCTGGTAAAACTGAAATTGTCCAACCTATGTTAAACTTAGATTTCCTGTGCCCTTTGCCTGGAACAATTGCATTCTACACTTATTGTTCGTTTGTTTTAGGTCTCATCTGACCACCATATTCTCATGTTGTAGGAAAGACAACAACAATTGAGCCTGTTATTACTAACTCAACTTTGACGTTGATTCCTCCTGCCCCAGTCACTACTCCTCCGGGTGATGCATCTCTACTTGGTGTTAAGACTCCGGGGTCACGGGATACCAACATTGGTGTGATCGCCGACTTGGATGATGGTGTCAACTATATTCCGAGTGAGGAAGATTAGGACTACACAGACGAGACCTCGGAAAAGGATGCTGAAGACCCAAAGAAGCAGAAAACAGAGCCTGGATCGTCCTCAAAGCGTAGAAAAGGAAAGCGCCCTGCTGAAAAAAAGGGATTATCACTCTATCTTCTCTAGAAAGTCTGAGTGACCCCATAACCAAAGACGGAAGCCCTCTAGTCATTACTCCTCCTCCTTGCTCAACCGAGCTATCTCTAAGGTCAAGTGGCGCCAAGGGTGGAAAAAATAAGAAGTAGCGCCTACGGCTGACTTTCTTTACTTTCTACTATTTCCTTTTATATATTGTATTCAGACCGGTTGTATATGCGTGTGCCGGCCTTCGCTCACTTCTTTATGCTTATTTATTTTAGCACATTTGTGTCTGAAACTTCCGTACTTGACTTTGTGTCTGACTTGTGTTGTCTGTTGATGTGATGAAACAATGTTCCGTGTTCTGCTTGTTGTACTTAAGCTTTTACCTTAGCTTTGACGTACTCTTCAACACCTGTTCCTTTGCACATTTACAATACAAGTCTTCGATATTATAAGTCCTTTGTTGTTGCAATGCCTGGTGTTATAATGATTTTGTGCTACACTTTTGTAACCGATGATTTTTTCTGTTGTAGAGATATATCATTACTAGCTGGGTCCACTTGATCAACTTTATTGAATTCTTTTGATTTTGAATGAGGAGGCAACTCGAGATTTCTTTCCCATGAGTAACCACTTTGGTGTTTATCACTGCGTTGAAGTTCTCAAACTTGCGTTAGCCATTTCAAAGGACTCAGTTTTGTTGACCGGAGTAGTCCTTGCAATCCCCAAGCCTTTTTTTGTTTGGTGTAAAGTTGTGATGAGCTTATAGTATGCTTTAATGAGCATTATTGATTTATCTTGATGCGGTGGTGATGCCCCTATACCAAAATTCGTCACAAAATTTATAGGTTAGGCTTGACTGACTATATTTGGAATCTCCTGGTCATGGTTAGAACATGAAAAATTCCTGCTGTAGTGGCTAAGCCTATTGCTTTTGTCATTACATTTGGGATTTTCTGGCTTGTTCAAGATCCAAGGACTTTTAGCTTACTCAATCAGGCTCATACCTTTGAAAAGGAATTTTTGTTTTTGTGCCCTTGCTTTAGAGGTCTTATATTTTTAATATATTCAATCATGTTTCTCGCTAACCTGGCAGTCCAGGCCCTTTGGAGATTAGACTTTAGTATATGCCCTCGGCTAGGTCTTGGTTTTTGTGCCTCCAAAGAGGTCTTTGTAAATCTGTTATTCGTTATGACTGAATAGCTCAACCACTTATTAAATTTGTTGGACGCCTTCAAAAAGGTCTTTTGAGTCTGCCAGTAACTGAATTTGGAAGACCAGGCTTTTGGTCGGATGCCCCTGTAGAGGTCTTTTGAGTCCGCAATGACCGAATTTGAAAGATCCAGCTTCCGATCGGATGCCCTCGTAATTGTCTTTTGAGTCCGCCAATAACCGAATTTGGAAGACCCGACTTCTGATCGAATGCCCCCGTAGAGGTCTTTTGAGTCCACCACTAATAGAATTTGGAAGACCAGGATTCTATTTGGATTCCCCATAGAGGTCTTTTGCCTTCAAAGAGGTCTTTTACCTAGTATACGCCGTAATCAGGTCAAGTGTTTCCTAACACGGATGATCGACTAGGTGCCCCCGGAGAGGTCTTTGGTTTGGGGTTGCATCGTTTCATAGGGCGGATGCTAGTTTGCTTATCGGGCTTTATCATGATTTGTAGAACTAGGGTCCTGGATCTTACAATTAAGAAGGTGCCCCTACGGTGAAACTTACAACTTTGTCTTTAGTCTAAATGTTGCACCATTTGACCGTTCGGCTCTTGGTGTCCTTTATACACAATGTTGACCTTCGTATTTATTACGAATGATGTTTTGAGCACCAGGCGCTTGAGCTTTTCCCAATCGAGATGTGTTGTAATGGTCACCAGGCTTTACTAAGTTATGGATGTGCCAACGTTCTTATTAGGGGACCTGTAATCAAAATCGAATTTTAGAAACTTGTAGATAATTAACAAGAATATGCAAATGTACGATTTAGGCAAGCAAGGATTATTTTTTCCATTAATATGTACAAAGTTTGTCTACTATACTTGCAGAATATTTATAAATTTTTACAAGACATATGAAAGAAATTTCAAGGAAAGTATCGGTGGAGGTGAATGCTGTTCCAGGCTCTAGGAATTTCATTTCCATCTGTTGGCTTTATTTTGAAGGTGCCATCTAAGAGCTTTTGGCTTATTACGTAAGGTCCTTCCCGGTTGGGTCCAAAAACACCAGTCCCTATCAAGACTCTTTTCAGAATAAGGTCCCTGATTTCGAAGGTCCTTTGTTTGACTTAAGAATTAAAATGCCTGGCAACCCTTCTTTGATGAGCGGCGATTCTGAGTTATGCTTCTCACTTTCTTTCTTCGAGAAAATCTAGTGCTTCAAGTTGCAGCTTCTCGTTCTCTTGTTGGTTGAGGTGAATTCTGTGGTGAGTGGGAACTTCCAGCTCTACCGAAATCATAGCTTCGGACCCAAATGCAAGGGAGAATGGAGTGTGCCTAGTCGCAGTTTTATGAGTTATACGATATGCCCATAGTGCAAATGGAAGCTCTTCTACTCAACCACCTTTAGCTTTCTTAAGGCTTTTCTTGATGGTTGACTTTATGATTTTATTTACTGCTTCAACTTTCCCATTGGCCTGCGGATGAGCAAGGGCTGTAAAACTCTTTTTAATCTTGTATTTGGCACAGAAATTCTTGAACTCGTCACTTTCGAATTGAGTCCCATTGTCCGTGATTATTTTCCATGGCATACCAAATCTACAAATGATGTTTCAAGACCAAATTGATAACTTTCTTCAAGGCGATGGTGGCCAGCGGCTCTGCTTCAGCCCACTTGGTGAAATAATTGACAGCTACAATGGTGTACCTTATGCTTGACTTGGATGTAGGTAAAGCTCCGATCAGATCGATGCCCCAGACAGTAAACGGCTATGGACTGACCATTTCGGTCAATTCTGTAGATGGTTCTCTTGGAATCTTTGCGAATCTCTGGCATTTGTCACACTTTGTAGCATAGGTCATAACATCTAAGTTCACATCAGGCCAGAAGTAGCCGTATTATAGTACTTTCTTGGCCATTGTATGTCCGTCTGTGTGTCCTCCACATTTACCCTCATGTAATTCTGGCAGGATTGCTCTAGATTTTTCTTTAGTCATGCATTGAAGCAGGGGCGCAGAAAACCCCCATCTGTACAATCTTCCATCTTGGATAAGATATAATGGAGCTTTACGTAAAATCTTTCGCTGCTTCTGTGAATCCTCTAGAAGTTCCCCATCAAGGAGATACTCTTTTAATGGAGTCATCCATGAAATTAGCTCTTGATCAGTCTGCATAACCCATCGACGCATACATCTTCGATACTGGGATTTGAAAGAACCTCGGCTGGCACCAATCCCACTATCTGGGCATCTCCAGAACTAGCACATTTGGAGAGTGAATCAGCTTTCATGTTTTCCTCGCTTGGAATATAGGATATGGTGTAGTAATTGAGGTCATCGAGTAGTTCCCAAGCTTCTGAAAGATATGTAGGAAGATTTTCGACCTTGGCTTGGAATTCTCATCAGACTTGATACACTACAATCTGTGAGTCGTTGAGAATTTGCAAGGATTTTAGGTTCAACTCTTTTTCCAACTTCAATCCTGCAATTAGAGCTTCATACCCGGCTTCGTTGTTGGTTGATGGGAATTCCAATCTTAAAGTATAGCGTAAAGGATGGCCTTCAGGAGTTTCTAAAACCACCCTTGCCCCCGAGCAGTAATCATTCTTAGACCCATCAATAAACAACTTCCATCCCACAATTGCTTCAGTTGGTTCCTCCTTCTTTTCCCCTCTATCTGTGAATTCAGCGATGAAATTGGCTAAAGCCTACCCACTTATAGCTCTTCGAAGATGGTAAGTGATGTCATATGTAACACCCCGCATTTTTAACTCAAGATAATAAAATAAGGATAACTTAATTAAATATTCAGAATTAAGTGAAACGAAATGCCCCATTGCGTGCATCTCAGAATTCTGGTCAAAATAGACACCTGGTTTGCGTAAAACGGACACTGTATGAAGAAATTATTAAGGTTTGAAATTTGTATATGCATAAGAGAAGTATATATGAATAAATTAATTTCTAGAATTCAAAACAGTTCAAAATTCGAGCAATAGGGGGAAGCAGGAAAATTCCCGCCCATGGGTGTCGACCCCGGGGTCGACACACTAAAGGGGGGTCGACCCCCTACCGCAGATCTGGGAAGATTCTTTTATGCGAATGTGGACTATTTCTTTTACCAAATACGTTGTTGAACACCTATAAATAAGCCTGCAGAGCCTACCCTAAATCTCATATTTCTAGGACAATGCAGAAGCTCTACCATTCCTCTTCCTCCTCAAATCCATTCAGAAAATTAAGATTATTAGTTTAGGAAAAATTCTAAATGCAGATCTGAAGGAAAGGAATGTATGTTTGTAAATGGGTGTTCAGATCTCTTATCGAAGTGAGGTAATTCCTAGATCTGGTCTATTTTTAATGCTCTTCGCTTTCTTCCCTTTTTCTTTTTGTAAAAAGTTATGAATCCATGGTTGTTAGGTTCTGAATCCAATTTAGGGAAAAAACATGGAATGATAGATCTGGACCAGATTCAGGATTTGGAAAGCATATGAGGTGAGTGGATTTAAGTTATATCATTTTTGATAATCATATATTATCATTTAACATTCCCCATTATTATACAATGTGAATTTGCTATAATAATTAAAAGCATTGAAATGTTATATATGACAAGTTGAAATATGATATGTTGAAATGTTTAAACATACGTTAAAAAGATTAAAGTGACATGTTGGAATATTAATATGTTGGAAAGTTCATATGTTGAAATATAACTTGTTAGAATATAGGTAGCGACTACTGTTGTTCATTTTACATGTTGAGTTGTCACATTTATATACATGAACCCTAACTTGTATGAATTGGAATAGTTGTATGATTAAATGGTTTCATGTTAGCATAGAATTTAATACATGAATATGGATTTATGGGCATAAATCAAATTATGATTAAAGACCTTAACTTGCGCATATGGTACATGATAAATATGACTTGGGAAAGGGGCATAAAAACCTATAATAAAATAGGAATAATTGTTAAAGAACGAACATGCCTAGGTTCACAGTAATTTGAAACTGTAATGCGCTTAGACACGAAGTTAGATTACACTTGTGGTGGAAGTCTGCCCGGAACTTCCTGACATATCCTGCATCCACAAGTGGTAAATCTAATGTATAGGGTCTAAGTACATAAATAAAACATGTAGTGGTGCTAAGACACGAGGTTAAGTCAACTTGTGGTAGAAGTATGCCCGGACCCGCCTGACAAATCCAGCGTCCACAAGGGTAGGCTTAATGTGAGAGGTCTACTGCATATATATATATATATATATATATATATATATATATATATATATATGTATTATACACACGCACACACAAATATATTTATATAACAAGATATGAATAAATGGCAATTAGGGTAATTAAATGTCTAACTCAGAAACTAAGAAATGAAGGGATGTAATGGACTGATTTTAATGCGATGTGAAGGAAAAATGATGTATTTACCTAAATGACCTATTTCTGAGAACGTTGTTGCAAGTAAGCCATAGTGAACAAAGTATGAATAAAAAAATTCCTTGCCACCACAGACTTGGATGGGAATACGTTATGATAATAAATCACTGATTCTTTCTGTAAATCAAACTGATAAGGTGCATGAAGTGTTTTCCTTAATAAAATAAGGAACACATATTATAGTAAATGAATAATAATGGGTTACAACTGTAAATGATTTGGAATAAACGGGGAATGATAATAACCTATTACAAATAAATTCCATTAGTGAGACTGTTGTATAATAGGCATACTTGTCCTAGGGACAAGTGAAGATTATAACTTAGGTTATAATAAACTAGTAAGGAAATAAAATAACTGGTGAAATGAGATAGGTGGCACTTAACTGTAAATTAAGTAATCCATAAATGGGGAAAACCTAAACCAATTGGTTGTAATAAGAAAGAAAAGGGGGAATAATTTATGAAATGTAAGAAGTAGTACTTAAGTATAAATTAGGTAATTTGTAAACTTGGAAGTCTTAAATCTACTGATAAGAATAACATGTTTAGTCTTGTTCTAGGGACAAGTGGAAATTATAACTTAGGTTATAATAAACGATAAAGGGAATGGAATAATTTATGTAAGGAGATAAGTTGTACTTAATTGTAAATTAAGTCATTTATAAGAACAAGAATCTGAAATCTACGGATGAGGACAACATAAGTTATATCTACGGGAAGAGAAACTTATTAGTCGACCTTAGTTAAGAGAACTAAGTTAACAAGTAAACAACGATAACTTGTAGTGACAATGTAAGATAGAATTATGATTAAATAGGAAAGAGTGAGGCAAACTTATATGAAATAAGTTATATTTAATCATAAATAATGACTGACATGTTAAACAAAAAACATGTGATTTGAGATATACTTAATTACATATTAAGTAAAACATATTATGGTGACTATGAAATTAAATAAGAATATAAAGGGATTTTGGATTACAGACCTTAGACTACAATCTAGGGAATAACATGTTGTGGGCTTATTAATAAACTTAAATGGATTAAGTTACATGACTGAGTTAATAAGCAAGAGGAACTTGGTAACTTGAATAAGAAGTCAATATGAATGAGAATAACCAAGTTAAATGGAAACCTGATGAAGTAAAGTAAGCACATAAAAGAATGTTTAGACATTGGGTCTAATAACATATTAAAATGAGGCGCTTTGGACCAGTTCGCGCGTTTGAGGGTGAATAACCCAATAGGGTAGATCGTCGTGGTGTCATGAGGCACGAGGGGAGCACACATTCAGCTGGTTATTCTGTTGGCTCCGAAGGACTGAAAGGGGAAGCACGCGGCTTCCTGAGATACATAAGGTGCTCTTGGTAGTCCTCTGTGCAGTGGCAGATTTTTAGGCTGTGCTCGCAGAGGTTGAGTCTGCGCGTCACTACCAGGCGGGTGGGCCTTGACTACAAAAGTAGCTTTGCAGTCAGAATGCCGTGACGTGGTGACACTATGGAAATTCGGCGATCGCCTCAACGAGAGGCTAGGTCTGGACCAACAACGATAGTAGATCGTCAGGTACCCGTCATCGGCAGCCAGTGGGATGCGAAAAACTAGAGCTAAACCCGATAGATCATTCACCTTTCACTATCGAGGTATGGTGGTTGAGGGGAGACGCCAACTGGATGTTTAAATTGTTTGTTAGGGGCAAGTGGCTTAGCTCTTGTAGTTTACTAGTTGAGGGAGGGGCTGAGGTAGGGCCATAGCCACCATGAAAATAGACCTGAGGGATGTCTGTATATTTGAGGCTCTTAAAGACGGGCTCCAGACCGAGTTCTGTGTTTCTTGTAAAGCACTGCCACGGAACTCAATGCACATTATGTGCGGTTAAGGCATCGAATACGTTTGATAATACATACGTGGGAAAGTCTAGATACATGCATATCTGCTCTGGGTGGTGATATCGTAGAATTGAGGTCATTATTCTGGTATGGAATCTGATTCGATCAAAGGTGGCAGTCCGTACGCTTATGTAGCATAGTAACGACAGATATATGCTGAATATAACACTGTTATGTAGAGATCTGTACATCACTCCGGCGTAGGATGAGGGACTATGTTTATTTCTGTGGCATTACGGTGGAGGCAGTGTGAGTAGGGTACCATGGTGTGTACCTCAATATTGAGGGGTAGTTACATATATGTGACTCCCCACATCCGTTAATGTCACTCACTAAGGGAATGCATTAAGTTCCATGAAGCGTTATAGGTAAACAAACATAGAATATTACAAGACAGATATAAAATAACATCGGAAATAAAAACTTTATCTATAATAAAGCATCATGGTTTACAAACAACACATGTCTGAAATACACATAAACCATTACATCATAAAAACTACTGCCTTGTACTTTAAAACATTAGAGTACACGAAAGAAAAAAAAATCCCCAAGCAAAATATAGCCATAGCAACAAGGATAGGAGCTTGAGCTATACGTCTAGCAGCTCTAGCAAATGTAAGCAGAATCATGGTCAAGCCTGAATATTCCTGCCCTGAGAACCTCGGGGGGGGGGGGGGGGGGACGGAAGAAAGAAGAGGAAACAAAAAGGGGTCAGACATAAAGTCTGGCGAGTCCAGTTATTTTAGCAAGTAAATAAATAAAAGTAGCATGACAGGCATATAAAGTGGATAGGAGAGAGATAACTACATAAAGGTAGGTATGACAAGGTAAACATGATAGGGTGTATATGCTTCTAATGATTACTCTGCACTGCTACTAGTCTATCCAAAATGAGATGATCCCTTCCACTATAAGGTGGTAGACTTAGGCATACGTCCAAATGTACCCTAACTTACTACCCTAATTGATCGGCTCCCTAATCCACGTAGATACTCTGTGCTGGTCCCACCGTAGGCTGTATCACGTCCTAAAGTGGCAACTTCCGCTGATATGCACAACCCCATATCTACAGGTGTCACGGTCGTCTTATCCTCTTCTGCCCGGCTCATGCATGCACATGGCCCGGCTGGTTTGCGCTGCCCACACTGTCCTCCACGTTTGGATCTCTAACAATCAGTTCAGTAAGTGTGCCCCTTCTCCGAACTGGTTTGGAGTATTCTATTCAATACCTACTCCGGGTTACTGACTGAAAAGGGTCCCATACAATATGATACAAGCTCCCCCTTGTCTTGTATCCCGCACTAGGTTTTCCACAGGTTATATTTACCCTAAAAGGTGTCTTGCTTATATAACCCCAATCTTTCTACCAGTTATGCTTACCTATAGGTGTCTTTAATACATAACCCCCAATCAGTTAAGTCTCGTGGGCCTATATCAAATATTACCCACCTAACTCAGATATACTAACTTAACCCTTTCGTCGTTCAACCAAGTTTACTTAACCCATATTTATATTCACATAATCCCTATGAATTCAACCAGGTTAAGTATTTCAATTCATTACCATGTCCATTTATGGTTTATATTGGGCTAGACCTCCCACATTAGGCCTACAGCTTGTGGATGCTGGATATGCCGGTCGGTTCAGGCAGACTTATTCCATAAGTTGAGCACAACCTTTTGTCTTAGCTCGTCTTGTATTTGCGCACTTAGACCTCTCACATTAGGTTCAACATTAGTGGTTGCAGGATATGCTGGTCGGGTCCGGGCAGACTTCAACCACTAATGCAACATAACCTCGTGTCATAAGTGCAATTACAATTTCAGTTGTAATCCTAGGCATTTCATTCTTATCCAATTTTACCTATGTCATTTTGGGTTATAGGTTACAGGTTTCATGCCCCTTTTTCCCCAATTATATTCGTGAATTATATGTCCATATTCATATTCATTAACCAAGTTATGCCAATTCTAATATTTTTCCCCTATTCCCTAACTAACGCATTCACATAATTTTGGCGGCATGCCTTAGGCTAGAAAGTAGCCTTGTCATGATCAATAAAAAGGGAAAGGTGATGGGAAGATGACAATAGTGATTATTCTAACATAACTGGCATAAACATATATATACTGGCATAGATATGCATAATAATAAGGTGGACATAAAAACAGACCTAGTGAGCAAAGGTGATGATAAAACTAGATTTAACATAATAAGGATGTCACGGGGAGCATGAATGGATCTAAATAGGAATTCATTTGTCCAATTGCAACAAGATTGTAACGACCCGTATTCTACACATCATAGGACTGTAGAATATTTATTTCTTTCCCATGTGAAGTCGTATGGTCATGTAACTTTGGGAAACATCCATTAGAGTTATTTCCCATAATCATGATTTTTGTCGATTTTAAAATGACTATTTTGCCCCTAGTTGGTACTGTTTTGGCCATAACTTTTGATTGGAAAGGAATTTTGACCTGAAACCACTTCCATTGGATTCGTTTGATGGTTTACCTTTCCGTAGAGTGGTCATAATAGCCAAACGGACTTACCGTTTGGGAGATATGGCTGTAATAAGGTTTGGACGGTGAAAAACTGCTTAACCGGGCCAAATCGGGTGATTAGTGAGTAGGCCCATAACCCATTTCGGGATTAGGGTTATGGGGAGGCTGAAATGAGATAGAGGATCATTCCATTTCAGTTTTCTAGCCTCCACTTATCACCAAGGAACCCTAAAAATGGCCTCCAACCTCTAAATCATCTTTTGGTCAAGGATTAAGCTTAGCAACCCCTAATCAAGGAAGATCTTCACCAAACCAACATAGGAGCTGCTGTTTGGCATTGAGATTCACATCAAATCAGAGATTTATTTCAAATCTTAGTTTATTTGTGGCTAAGGTGAGTGATTTGCATAGATTTACACTAATTATGGCTAATTAGGGGTGATTAGTGTTAATTAGCGAATTTAAACATGATAAAATTCTGGAAAAATGTTTATAAAATTCGGAATGATGTTTTAGACCTCTGATATGAATTTGGGTTAATTTGGTTAAGTTTTGCTAACCCTATCATTAGTTTCACCTAACCATGCTTAAGGGGAAATATGAGGTTTTGGGTATGTTTGATCCATTTTAACCTATCATATTGATGTTTTGATGTTTGTGGTTGATTATGCATGTTGCTATGACTGCATGAAATGCTTTGTGACTGATTTCAATAGTTAGAATGGTCGAAAACGTCGTCGAATGGCGTAAACACTTGCTGGAACAGTTTCAGAAAACAGTGCAGAGTTCGGATCGGATCGGATATGGGGCTCGGATCGGATATGTTGAACTGGGCAAGGAATCCAATCGGATCGGAACATGCCACTTGGGAAAAATGAAAAAAAGGAAGGCCACGCTAACTGAACTGGGATCGGATCGGATTGGGGAGGACGGATCGGAGCGGAGGCATGAGGACGGATCGGATAGGAGCATGTGAAGGACGAGGAGAAGGATCAGAACGGAGGCACGAGCTGGAGGGGAGATGACACCCGACCCGGACCGAGAAGAAATACCCGACCCGAACCGATTGCTTGAGAAGGAACCCGACCCGACCCGAGGTGAAGCACCCGACCCGAACCGCACTAGAAGAAGGCTCGACCCGAACAGATGGAGGATACCCGACCCGAACCGATGGCTTGAGAAGGAACCCGACCCGACCCAGTATTGACCAATAACCCGAGATGCAAAGGTAGTCCAATATGGGAAGTTAGAGCTCAGGATCCAGTTGGGAACCCGATGAGTTCACTTCATGGTTGGACTTTGCTGCGGGACGTGTGCTAAGGAGTTGTCGACGTTCATAACTTCGATTCACCACTAAGAATGAATGATGGGCTACTTATCAGTGCACTAGGGTCATTATGACCTGAGGGGCAAGGTGATGGTAGCAAGACTACGTTATCAGTGCAGTAGGGTCATTATGACCTGAGGGGCAAGGTGATGCGTAGTAAGACTATGAGCCAGTGCAGTGGGGTCATTGCGACTCCATGGGGCAGAGTGAACATAGTAAGGATGAGTAAGACTATGAGCCAGTGCAGTGGGGTCATTGCGACTCCATGGGGCAAAGTGGACATAGTAAGGATTGGTAAGGCTATGGGCCAGTGCAGTGGGGTTCTTGTGACTCCATGGGGCAAAGTGGACATAGCAAAGGATTAGTGGCTACGTTATCAGTGCAGTGAAGCCATTTATGACTTCATGGGGCAGAGTGATCGTAGCAAGGTATGTTGGGTGATCAAAGTGGTGAATATCGTATGCTTTACGCACTGAGTTAGAGATGTGAGGATGGATGCTATGTTTGATTGTTTGCCATCCCTATGACATGCACACCTCCCCCACCTCCGTATCTTTACACTGTTTGATATGGTACCTTAGAGTGTTGTACAGTATGTAGTGCTAACTCTTTGGTTGCAGGTCCAGGTTCAGGTATGTTTTAGTCTACCTGTTATTGTTCACGTTAGATGCTTATCGCTCATACCAGGTTTTATGTCTGACCTAGAGTTTTATGTCTCCTCTTATTACTCTGGGTGCTCACACGAGCAGACTAGAGACAGGTTAGCTGGTGATGCGCGAGTAGCTGACTCGGAGGCGGGCAGGAGGCTTCCACGTATGATATATATATACACATTCTCCCTGTGTCATTGGTGGTCGCTACTTGGGCATTAGTAGTGTACCTCCTTTATCTAACTTTTGGTTTGAGACAGTTTGAAAGTTGTAATAAGCTGTATTTTGGATTTCCGCTGCTATGATGTTTAGTTCTGATTTTCAGCTTATGCACTGTCTCTCCTGTTTTATGTCAAGTATGTTATTATTATATTTTGTTCTATGCGCTGTGAGACATTCTACAGGTTCTTTGTATGTTCATTTCCTTTTTCCCTTTTCATTCTGACGACCCGTTCCGTGCCAGTTGGACATGTGTACAGCACACCTTTGGAGTAAATGTCGGTTGGTGCGGGGCGGGCCGTCACACTTGGTATCAGAGCTCTAGGTTGCGTAGTTAACCTAGGGAAAGACACTAGGGAGAGTTAGTACGTATATGAGAGCGCGTATTTGTGATTACTTTGGTTTTCAAAAGCTATGTATATATATATACTATTAGTAGTATAAGAATGAAGTCGCACTGCACTAGCACCACTATGGGGTCGTTAATCGTTTCCCTTTTTCAGATTGACGATGAGCCGAGACACGAGGGGTGCTGGTAGAGGGACCAACCAAGGGAATGCCGCTGACATGAGGGCGATGTATACTAACCTCATGAGAGACATGCTTAGAGAAGTTCAAGGGGCAGTTCCAAATCCCAGAGTTGGTGTTGGCCCAGTAGTGCAGGCGCCTAGGGTCGATTTCGCCAAGTTGTGCAAAGATTACAGTAATCTTGGTGGAAAGCCGTTCCACGGAACGGAGTCGGCCACAGATGTTCAAGATTGGATGGATAGCTGTGATCGTATCTTTGATGACTTGGGTCTTGAGGATGCGATGAAGAGAAGGCTAGCGTCTCGTCAGCTGCAAGGGCGAGCGATGAATTGGTGGAATGCCATTAGAACAGCTACTCCAGAGGACCAGGTTACTTGGGTTCAGTTCAAGGCTCGCTTTAGCGAGAAGTTTATTCCAGCTGCCCAGAAGTCAGTGTTGTTCAAGAGGTTCTTGGAACTCAAGCAGGGTGGCAGGGCAGTTTCTGATTATATTGCTGAGTTCGACACTTTGTCGAAGTATGGACTGTCTCTTATCGATACTCCTGAAAAGAAGAACGAGAAGTTCATTACTGGTTTGGATGGCTACTTGGGGGAAAGGCTTATCATCCACATCGATGAGACTTTTGAATCGATTGTGGGGAAAGCTTTGAGATCAGAGAGTCTTTACCCTAAGTCAAAGATTGAGGCTGCATCTGCAGAAGGGCTAAAGCCGCAAGCAGGCGGTGGAGGCAAGAATAACTCTCAGAATAAGAGGAAGCAGGACCATTCTAAAGGTTGTCAGAAAAAGAGCAAGAAGGATGTTGAGTGCTTCAGCTGTGGAAAGAAGGGCCATTATGCTAAAGAATGTCGGGCCAAGCCAGCAGAAAGGAAGTGCTACAACTGTGGTTAAATGGGACATCAGAAGGATAAGTGTCCGTAGCCTCTTAAGGAGAAGCAGATTGTGAAGGCATATGCTATTGATGCTGTTCCTTCTTCGTCGAATGCCCCAACGGCGGCGGAGAAAGGAAAGAATGTTGTTATTCAAGGTATGCTTTCTATTTATGATGTACCAGTACGAGTTTTGTTTGATACTGGGGCTTCCCGTTCCTTCATATCTAGTGACCTGGTAGATAGGTTGGGACTGGAACCCGAGATAGTCGATAGACCATTGGTTGTGACGATCCCGATTGGTGGTTCGACTAGCCTTAGTATGATTTGCAGGAATTTGGTCTTATCGAGTCATGGATGTATGTTTGTATGTGATTGCTTTGTTTTGGGCTTTACTGGGTATGACATTATATTGGGAGTCGATTGTCTCCAAAGATACGGGGTGGTGGTGGACTGTGAGGGCTTTTTGGTGACAGTGAGGGCGGATGATGGGTGGAGGGTAGTGTTTGGTAGTCTACCTAGTGATGGGGTTATGGCTAGTTTTGTAAATTCCCTTGACATCCCGCAGGATGAGTTGTCAGATGTGCCCGTGGTTGGCCAGTATCCGGACGTCTTCGAGGAGGTAACCGGGCTTCCACCACACCGAGAGATTGAGTTCCGTATTGATTTAGTAAAAGATGCCAGACCTATAGTGATGCCACTTCGTCGAATGGCACCAAGGGAGCAGCGAGAGCTCGGGGTGCAAGTCAGCAATCTTTTGAAGAAGGGATTTATTAGAAGGAGTGTCTCCGAGTGGGGAGCACCAGTTGTGTTTGCCACTAAGGCAGATGGTTCCCTTCGTTTGTGTGTGGACTATCGCGAGTTGAATAAGGTGACGAGGAAGAATAAGTATCCTCTACCGCGGATAGATGATTTGTTTGATCAGCTGGAAGGAGCAAGAGTGTTCTCCCAATTGGACCTCGCGACAGGATTTCATCAGCTTCGAGTAGAAGATGAGAGTGTTCCGAAAACGGCATTTAGGACGCCGTCTGGATTTTATGAGTGGTTGGTCATGCCGTTTGGGTTGACCAATGCACCAGCCTACTTTGTGGATCTTATGAATCGAGTATTCAGAGATCAGTTAAATAAGTTTGTTCTTGTGTTCGTGGATGATATCCTTGTTTATTCAAGGACAGAGGAGGAACACAAGGGACACTTGAGGATAGTGATGGAGGTGTTGAGGAAACACCAATTGAAAGCGAAATTCTCTAAGTGTCATTTTTGGAGAAGGGAAGTAAGATTCTTGGGTCATGTTGTTTCAGAGAGTGGAATTGCCGTGGACCCTGCGAAGGTGGCTACGGTACAAGATTGGCCTACACCCAAGAATGTAACAGATGTGAGAAGTTTCTTGGGATTAGCTGGATATTATCGTAAGTTTATCCAGGACTTCTCCAAGATAGCAGCACCGTTGACTCAGTTGACTAAGAAGAATTAGTCCTTCGTCTGGGACGGAGTGTGTGAGGATGCCTTCAAGAGTCTAAAGGAGAAGCTGACGCGTGCGCCAGTGTTAGTCATTCCTAGAGGGAATGAAGAGATGACGGTATACACGGATGCTTGTGGTACCGGACTGGGTGCAGTATTGATGCAAGAAGGTAGGGTTGTAGCTTATGCTAGTCGACAGCTAAAGCCGCATGAGAAGAAGTATCCTACCCATGATTTGGAATTGGTAGCGATTGTATTTGCGCTGAAGATGTGGAGACACTATCTCTTGGGAGGACGATTTGACTTGTTTACCGATCATAAATCGTTAAAGTATCTCTTCTCTCAGAAAGATTTGAATCTCCGTCAGCAGAGATGGTTAGAGTTCTTGGCTTCATATGATTTTGATATCGCATACACACCTGGGAAAGGTAATGCGGTAGCCGATGCCTTGAGTAGGAGACATGCCAGCTTAGGGGCAATGTTTCTTGAGTGGAAGCAACTGGAGTATATCGCGGGGTTTGATTTCAGACCAAAGTGCGAATTGGATCCAGTCATGCTAGCTAGTTTGACGATCAGACCCACTTTGATAGAACGGATTGGTTCTAGTTAGAGGGACGATCCTAATCTATTAGAAATCATCTCCAAGTTAGAGATGGGTATCGATGAGGAGATGAATGTGTATGGGCTTGATCGAGATGGATGGCTTCGAAAGAATGGAAGGCTAGTTGTACCCAATGTCAATGGATTGAGAGATGAAGTGCTTAGAGAATGTCATCACTCAAAACTGACTATACACCCCGGTGGTAATAAGATGTATCGAGACATGAGACAGACTTACTACTGGGAAGGGATGAAAAGAGACGTTGGGAAGTTTATATCCAAATGCATGAATTAACAGCTAGTTAAAGCCGAGCAAAAGAAGCCTAGTGGGTTGTTGCAACCATTAGAAATTCCCGAATGGAAATGGGAGCAAGTCTCGATGGATTTCATCGATGGTTTACCAAGGACTAGATCGGGATATGATAGCTTTTGGGTAATTGTGGATCGATTGACTAAGAGCGCAAGATTTATACCAGTCAAATCGACCAGAACGGCAGCCAAGTTGGCAGAATTGTATATGAAGTGGGTAGTGAGATTTCATGGAGTACCCAAAAGCATTGTGAGTGACCGAGACCCGTTGTTCACTAGTGGGTTTTGGAAGAGCTTACAAGAGGCTCTAGGGTCAGGGTTACATCTCAGTACCGCATATCATCCACAGACCGACGGTCAGACGGAGAGGGTGAATCGTATATTGGAAGATCTCTTAAGAGCGTGTATATTGGATTTTGGTGGATCATGGGATGACCATTTGCATCTAGTAGAGTTTGCATATAATAATAGCTACCAATCCAATATCGGTATGGCTCCATATGAAGCTTTGTACGGAAGACCATGCAACTCACCATCATGTTGGATAGAGACTGGCGAGAAGTTTGTGCTTGGACCAGAGGTGGTGAGAGAAACATCCGATAAGATTAAGATCATTCAGCAACGAATGAAAGCTGCCCAAGATAGGCAGAAGAGTTATGCTGATAAGAGGAGAAGAGACTTGAAATTCTCCGTTGGTGACTTGGTGTTTGTCAAGATCTCTCCGTTGAAGAGCGTGATACGATTTGGCAGGAGAGGCAAGTTGGCACCAAGATTTGTTGGCCCATTCCCTGTTCTTGAACTAGTCGGGAATTTGGCGTATAGAGTTGGCTTACCAGAGAAAATGGCGGGAGTTCACAATGTATTTCAAGTTTCCCAACTAAGGAAGTTCGTTCACGACTCAGATATGACTATTTCACCTGATCAGTTAGAGGACTTCGAAGTAGAACCTGAGGCGGTTGGGAACCGCAAGCCGATTCGTATTGTGGGGCACGATACGAAGCAACTTCGAAGGAAGGCGGTGAAGCTAGTCAAGGTTCAGTGGGGCGAAGACGAGAACGATTGTACTTGGGAGACAGAGGAGAGCATTAGGAAGGCATATCCAGAACTCTTTGTCTGGTAAGATTTACCTTGCGATTTAGTTATTCCGCATGCTAGGATAGACTTATTTTACTTGCTTTGCATGTTTGATGGTTGTTTCATGGTTGATAGGCATGCGGGAACCTTTGTGTATGTTTTGATTAGGGAATTTCGGGGGCGAAATTTCTTAAGGGGGGGAGAGTGTAACGACCCGTATTGTACACATCATAGGATTGTAGAATATTTATTTCTTTCCCATGTGAAGTCGTATGGTCATGTAACTTTGGGAAACATCCATTAGAGTCATTTCCCATGATCATGATTTTTGTCGATTTTAAAATGACCGTTTTGCCCCTAGTTGGTACTGTTTTGGCCATAACTTTTGATTGGAAAGGAATTTTGACCTGAAACCACTTCCATTGAATTCGTTTGATGGTTTACCTTTCCGTAGAGTGGTCATAATAGCCAAACGGACTTACCGTTTGGGAGATATGGCTGAAATAAGGGTTGGAGGGTGAAAAACTGCTTAACCGGGCCAAATCGGGTGATTAGTGAGTAGGCCCATAACCCATTTCGGGATTAGGGTTATGGGGAGGCTGAAATGAGATAGAGGATCATTCCATTTCAGTTTTCTAGCCTCCACTTATCACCAAGGAACCCTAAAAATGGCCTCCAACCTCTAAATCACCTCCAAATCATCTTTTGGTCAAGGATTAAGCTTAACAACCCCTAATCAAGGAAGATCTTCACCAAAGCAACATAGGAGCTGCTGTTTGGCATTGAGATTCACATCAAATCAGAGATTTATTTCAGATCTTAGTTTATTTGTGGCTAAGGTGAGTGATTTGCATAGATTTACACTAATTATGGCTAATTAGGGGTGATTAGTGTTAATTAGCGAATTTAAACATGATAAAATTCTGGAAAAATGTTCATAAAATTCGGAATGATGTTTTAGACCTCTGATATGAATTTGGGTTAATTTGGTTAAGTTTTGCTAACCCTACCATTAGTTTCACCTAACCATGTTTAAGGGGAAATATGGGGTTTTGGGTATGTTTGATCTATTTTTACCTATCATATTGATGTTTTGATGTTTGTGGTTGATTATGCATGTTGCTATGACTATATGAAATGCTTTGTGACTGATTTCAATAGTTAGAATGGTCGAAAACGTCGTCGAATGGCGTAAACACTTGCTGGAACAGTTTCAGAAAACAGTGCAGGGTTCGGATCGGATCGGATATGGGGCTCGGATCGGATATGTTGAACTGGGCAAGGAATCCGATCGGATCGGAACCTGACACTTGGGAAAAATGGAAAAAAGGAAGGCCACGCTAACTGAACTGGGATCAGATCGGATTGGGGAGGACGGATCGGAGCAGAGGCATGAGGACGGATCGGATAGGAGCATGTGAAGGACGAGGAGACGGATCGGAACGGAGGCACGAGCTGAAGGGGAGATGACACCCGACCCGGACCGAGAAGAAATACCCGAACCGATGGCTTGAGAAGGAACCCGACCCGACCCGAGGTGAAGCACCCGACCCGAACCGCACCAGAAGAAGGCCCGACCCGAACAGATGGAGGATACCCGACCCGAACCGATGGCTTGAGAAGGAACCTGACCCGACCCGGTATTGACCAATAACCCGAGATGCAAAGGTAGTCCAATATGGGAAGTTAGAGCTCAGGATCCAGTTAGGAACCGATGAGTTCACTTCATGGTTGGACTTTGCTGCGGGACGTGTGCTAAGGAGTTGTCGACGTTCATAACTTCGATTCACCACTAAGAATGAATGATGGGCTACTTATCAATGCAGTAGGGTCATTATGACCTGAGGGGCAAGGTGATGGTAGCAAGACTACGTTATCAGTGCAGTAGGGTCATTATGACCTGAGGGGCAAGGTGATGCATAGTAAGACTATGAGCCAGTGCAGTGGGGTCATTGCGACTCCATGGGGCAGAGTGGACATAGTAAGGATGAGTAAGACTATGAGCCAGTGCAGTGGGGTCATTGCGACTCCATGGGGCAAAGTGGACATAGTAAGGATTGGTAAGGCTATGGGCCAGTGCAGTGGGGTTCTTGTGACTCCATGGGGCAAAGTGGACATAGCAAAGGATTAGTGGCTATGTTATCAGTGCAGTGAAGCCATTTATGACTTCATGGGGCAGAGTGATCGTATCAAGGTATGTTGGGTGATCGAAGTGGTGAATATCGTATGCTTTACGCACTGAGTTAGAGATGTGGGGATGGATGCTATGTTTGATTGTTTGCCATCCCTATGACATGCACACCTCCCCCACCTCCGTATCTTTACACTGTTTGATATGGTACCTTAGAGTGTTGTACAGTATGTAGTGCTAACTCTTTGGTTCCAGGTCCAGGTTCAGGTATGTTTTAGTCTACCTGTTATTGTTCACTTTAGATGCTTATCGCTCATACCAGGCTTTATGTCTGACCCAGAGTTTTATGACTCCTCTTATTACTCTGGGTGCTCACACGAGCAGACTAGAGACAGGTTAGCTGGTGATGCGCGAGTAGCTGACTCGGAGGCGGGCAGGAGGCTTCCACGTATGATATATATATATACACATTCTCCCTGTGTCGTTGGTGGTCGCTACTTGGGCATTAGTAGTGTACCTCCTTTATCTTACTTTTGCTTTGAGACAGTTTGAAAGTTGTAATAAGCTGTATTTTGGATTTCCGCTGCTATGATGTTTAGTTCTGATTTTCAGCTTATGCACTGTCTCTCCTGTTTTATGTCAAGTATGTTATTATTATATTTTTTTCTATGCGCTGTGAGACATTCTACAGGTTCTTTGTATGTTCATTTCCTTTTTCCCTTTTCATTCCGACGACCCGTTCCGTGCCAATTGGACATGTGTACAGCGCACCTTTGGAGTAAATGTCGGTTGGTGCGGGGCTGGCCGTCACAAAGATGATCTAGAGCTAAACAAGAATTTAATTGTCCAAATAATGATAGATCCAAGTTAGCCACAATCCTAGGTAAAGGTTCAGATCCACAAAGCTGATATGATAAACTATCCACAGCAGAATCAGATCTATAAAAAATTGATCTAGCATATTAAAGTTTGAGATCCAAGAATAACATAGATTAACGATTTTAGACAGATCCAAATCACCTAACTATCACGTCTTACTTTTAGTCATTTAAATCTAAAAGTAACCTAGAACTCACAGTGTTTGGATTAAGAAGAGAGAACTAGAGGGGAAGCTTATTGAGTTGCAGATCTGCGCTTGAATCTCTAATTGGTTTGCTTTAGTTGATTGTTGTAGAAGATAATTCGGTTCAGTTCAATCACCGACAGAGTTTGGCCTCCATGGATTCTCAATGAAAAACCAAGAGAAATGGACCTCTATATATAGCTGCCAACCTCCAGAAGATCGAATGCCACCTCATCCCTAGGGGGGACGACCCCCCTTATGGGGTCGACACCCCTGCTTTGGGGTCGATGCCCGTGGAGCAGGAACTTTGCCGCCAATGGATTTTTCGAATTTTGAACCGAAATCTGATTTTCTGGACCGTATATGTATACCTATCTTGCGTGTATACAAACTTCAAACATTTATAACTTCTTCATACGGTGTCCGTTTTACGCAAACCAAATGTCTATGTTGACCAGAATTTCGAGACGGACGCAATGGCATAGTTCATTTTCCTTAATTATGAACATTAATTAATTATTATTTAATTTATCCTCTTCTAATGTTGTTAAAATTACAGGATGTTACATTCACCCCCACTTAAAGGATTTTGTCCTGAAATCTCTAAGTTGAAAGAAATGTAGATCCTACCATCCATCACCCATCTACTCATCCATCAATCACAGGCATCCATTATCCTTAAAGACTTCTAATGCTTATATGAATATATGCAAAGGTGTGCGTATATGTCCCAATACTAATGCGAAGATTAAGCAGTCTACTGATTCAGTCGACCCCCTCAATGCAATGTATGTCAGTGCCATGAATCCAATATGTATGTAATACTCCTATGATAATATGTAAGTTCTATATGTGTTCATATTCATTCGTCCAAATGCAACATCCATTTGATAATACATCCATTTTCATCCATTAAAGAAAAGAAAAATGCACACACATCCACATGCAGTATGAGAGTGATTGACCCGATCGAGTGCCTAATGTGTGTATATGCATCTACAGGAAACCACTTGCATCCACTTGATCCATTAAACGTAACAGTCTCAAACACATGTTTACGTCCATAAGATTCCTATCTAAAGGTTGAGAATACTATTTGATAGGACATGCTCAAATGATAGAAGCAAGCATAGATAAAACTTTGGAAAAGGAGTTAAGAACATACCCTTGAAAAGGAAAGGGTACGAAGCACGAATCTTTTCTTTGGTCTCCTAAGTTGCATCCACTGGGTTATCTCCCCATTGGACCTTTATCAGCTTGATTTCATTATTGCGTAGTTTCTTAACTTTTGATCCAAGAATACGAGTATGGACTCGACTGACTGTCGCCTCCCGTTCCACTTCTACCTCCTCTAATATACTTGGCTCAACAACTTCTACGGTGTCATGCAAGCACTTCCGCAGATGAGAAACGAGGGAAACATCATGACACTGGATAGATTTTCTGGGAGCTTTACTCTATAGGCCATTTGGCCGGTCCTTTCGGTTATGGGAAATGGTCCCATAAATCTGGTTCCAACTTCCCTACAGATCCGAAGCAAACCACATTCCTCAGGGGTGATACTTTAATCAAAACTAAGTCTCCCATTTCAAATTTGATGTCAGTCCTTCTCTTGTATGCATAGATTTCTGCCTATCTTGAGCTATCTTCATCCGTCGTCGAATAAGGTCAGTCTTCTCGGATGTTTCTCTAACCATACCAAGTCCAATAATAACCTTTCTGCAGATTCCCACCAACAAGTTGGTGATCTACAGGGTCGCCCGTACAATACTTCGAAGGGTGCCATGTCGATGCTGGCTTGATAAATGTTGTTACAGGCAAACTCTATTAAAGGAAGGTGCTCTTCCCAAGTCCCTTCGAAGTCAAGGATACACAGCCTTAAAAGATCCTCTAGAATTCTGTTCACCCTCTCCATCTGTCCATCGAACTGAGGATGACAAGCGGTGCTCAAACACAACTGTTTACCTATGCTTCTTGCAAGCTCCTCCAAAATTTACTGGTAAAGATGGGGTCATGATTGCTTACGATACTAGAAGGTACTCCATGAAGATGGACTATCTCACGAACATAAATTGCTGCCAACCATGATGCCGTCTTCTTACTCTTTACTAGAATGAAATGAGCGCTCTTAGTTAGTCTATCCACCACAACCCAAATACTGGTGTTGCCTTTCTTTGATATAGGAAAACATCTATGAAGTCCATGGAGACGCTCTCCCAATTCCACTGTGGAACCTCTAAAGGATGAAGTAAACCACTGGGCTTCTTTTGTTCAGCTTTAACTTGCTGGCAGACTAAACATTGAGAAACAAATTCTGTCACATCTTTCTTCATCCCGCCCCAAAAGGAAACCCTCTTCATGTCTCTGTACATCTTATTGCCGCTTGGATGAATAGTCATCTTAGAATGGTGGGCTTCTTCTAGGACTGCCTTTATCAAGCTTCCCGTTTGAGGAACACAAAGCCTTCCATCTCGTCGCAACCACCCCTTTTCATCTATGGAATATCTGCTGAGGTGACTAGAAGCCTCCCTTTTCTGAGCTTATCAATGATGTCTAAAATCTATGGGTCACCTTGCTGCGAAGCTCCTATCTGATCCATAAGAGTTGGTCGTATCTCTAGCGATGCAAACAATTTAGGCAAAATCTCGATGGAGAGTCTAAAGTCAAAAGCTGATATGAATTCCAAGCTCTTCCTTTCCAAAACAGAGGACTTAAGGCCATCCTCTGCCTACTTAGTGCATCGGCCACTACATTACCCTTGCCAGGAGTATAAGCGATTTCAAAATCATAAGAAGCTAGGAACTCCATCCACCGTTGTTGCCTTAAATTTAGATCCTTCTGTGAGAACAAGTACCTGAGAGACTTATGATCGGTGTATAACTCGAACTTCTCTCCAAGTAAGCGTTGTCGCCACGTCTTTATTGCGAATACTATGGTAGCTAACTCTAAATCATGGTTGGGGTAGTTCTTCTCATGAACTCTCAACTGTCTACCCCCATAACACACTACTTTTCCTTCTTGCATCAGAACCGCACCAAGCCCTGTACCACCTGCATCAGTGTAAACCGTAAACACTTTGCTCCCATCGGGCAAGGTCAAGACTGGGACTGTTGTCAGATCCCTCTTCAAACGTTGGAAAGCAACATCACAATCTATATCCCAATAAAATGCCAATTTCTTCTTTGTCAGCCTGGCGATAGGGACTGATATCTTTGCGAAGTCCTTAATGAACTTCCCATGATAGTCTGCCAATCCAAGAAAGCTTCTCATCTCCATTGCATTTTTTGGAATTTTCCAATCTTGCACTGCAACTACCTTTGCGGGATCTACAATTATCCCTTCTTTGGAGACCACATGCCCTAAGAACCTCACCTCTTTTCTCCAAAAATGGCATTTGGAGAACTTTGCCTTAAGCTGATGTGCATGAAGAGTTTCCAAAATCTCTCTCAAATGTTGGGCTTGCTCTTCTTCGCTTTGGGAGAAGATCAAGATATCAACAAAAACCATGACAAATTTATTTAGAAACTCCTGAAACACACTACTCATTAGATCAACAAAATAGGCCGGTGCATTCGTCAACCCAAAAGGCATAACTAGCCATTCAAAGAATCCATCCAAAGTTCAAAAAGCAGTTTTGTCTATACTGTCCTAAGCCACCCGCAACTGATGAACCACATGGCCAAGTTTAACTGAGAGAATACTGATGCACCAACAAGCTGGTCAAACAATTTGTCTATCCTTGGAAGTGGGTGCCTATTCTTCTTTGTGAGTTTGTTCAACTCCCTATAGTCCACACACAGACGAAGCAAATATGCTCCGTCTGATAAATCCTTTCTTAAGTAGTTCCCCTACTTGCTTACTCAACACCCTCCTATCCCTCGGAGCAATATGGTGCACTGGTAATGCAACTGGCTTTGCATTGTCCACCAGATATATACAAAAATCGATCTCGCGCCCCGGAGGTAATCTCCGGACCTCCTCAAAATCATCAGAATAATCTCGAACTAATGGAACAGATTGCAAATCATCTATGGATGCATCAAGAGACTCTAAAAAGATAAGCATAACATACCCTTGTGGGTCACAAGAAATCTCGAGGGTCCTCCCATGGCAAGTCAGAAGTCTAACGTCCCTCCTTTCGCAATATAGAATGGCACCATATGTGGTTAGCCAATCCATCCCTAGAATCAACCCATTGCCCATGAACCCGAGCACATTTGCGTCGCATTCAAACTCGATGCCTAACACAGATATTCTCTAACCCCAACAAATCATGGATAAATGAGTCGAACCACTAATGGGGTTTGAGGCAACTATGAGATCCCCTGCCATACTAGTAATTAAGTGCAGAGATTCTACCATAGAACTAGATATAAATGAATGTGAAGCGCCAGAATCAAAAAGTGTTCTTATAGGATGATTTGAAAGAGAAATTAAACCTTCCACAAAAAAATTTCTACCTCTATCAGGAGCATTGATCGCGAGAGCATGCACCTGCCCTCCAGAAGTTCCTGCCCTCTGATCTTGTCGCTGTTTCTTTAGGCACTCCCTAGCAAAGTGTCCGACCTCTCCACAGTTAAAGCAAAATTTATTTCCTTCTTTTGTAATCTTTTACACGCAACCCTCTCGTCCACAACTATGACACTTTCTCTTATCCTTTGCCTTGTCATTCTTTCCACCCTTCTTCTGTTACTGCTGTTATTGTTGTCCTTTCTTGGGCCATATGTTCTTGGTTGTTTCTCAGCTTAGACCTTTTTCTTTTCTCCCTTCTCTTCCTCATGCATCATGGCCATATCAACAGGCCTATTAAAGGTTGCCCTCATTGTAATATAGGACATAGCTATCCCATGAAGGGGTTCATTCGGCCCTTTAGCAAACCACAAAGCTTTCTTATGCGGACTATCCACCAATTCCAGTCCAAATCTTGCCAATTGGTTGAATTTGTTCACATACTCTTTAACAGTCAAGTTTCCTTGTTTGAGTGCTAAGAACCTCTCCATCTGCATGCTTTTCTCAACTTGGGAAAGAAATTTCATTTCGAACCTCTGTCTAAAGTCATCCCAAGTTTCCATTGGACGGCCTGCTTGGGTTACCTCCACCAAAACGAAGCTTCATCCTTTAGTAGCCAAGAAGCTAACTAAATCTTCCTTCGATCCTCTACTTCAAATATTACAAACAAGTCCTCGGTCTCCTTAAGCCAGTTCCTTTCCTCCACAAATGTCTCGGTTCCATGGAATGGCTTCCCTCCCATAGCATGGAAGTCTTTACAGATCTTAGAGAAATTTTCTGCACGTGAAGGAGGAGGAGGAACAACGGGTGCAGCTGGGGGAGGAACGTTTCCTTGGCCTACGGAAGGCTTTGTGGCCTCTAGATACTTAGGGAACCAGCCTGGTATCGTAACATCCTCTAGACTGTTGGGTTCCCTAGACATGCTGAAAAAGAAAGAGATTCAGATAAGGGATCGAAAGATATTACTTATGGCTTTTTGGGGAATGTTTTTCAAAACAGACTTTTCTTTTTGAAAAATCTTTCTTTTAAAACCTTTTTGAAAATAAATTTCATAAACTTTTATCTAATTTGATAATCTTCAGCTCTGATACTAAGTGTGACACCCCACATCCGTTAATGTCACTCACTAAGGGAATGCATTAAGTTTCATGAAGCATTATAGGTAAACAGAAACTTAATTATCACAAGACATATATAAAAACAACTGCGGAATTTAAATTTTATTTCAAACATAAGTCATAAACCATTACGTCAAAAAAACTAATGCCTTGTACTTTAAAACATCAGAGTACGTGAAAGAAACAAAACTCAACAAATAAAATATAGCCATAGCAATAAGGATAGGAGCTTGAGCCATACGTCTAACAGCTCCAACAAAAGTAAGCTGAATCACGGTCAAGCCTGAATATGCCCGCCCTATGAACCTGGGGAAACAGAAGAAAGAAGAGCAAACAAAAAGGGTCAGACATAAAGTCTGGCGAGTTCAATTACTTTTAGCAAGTAAATAAATAAAAATAGCATAACAGGCATATAAAGTGGATAGGAGAGAGATAACTACAAAAAGGTAGGTATGACAAGGTAAACACGATAGGGTGTATACGCTTCTAATGATTACTCTGCACTGCTACTAGTATATACAGAATGAGATGATCCCTTCCACTACAAGGCGGTGGAATTAGATATACGGTCAAATCTACCCTAACTTACTACCCTAATTGATCGGCTCTGTAATCCATGTAGATACTCTATGTTGGCCCCACTGTAAGCTGTATCACGTCCTAAAGTGGCAACCCTCTGCTGATACGCACATCCCCATATCTACAGGTGTCACGGTCGTCTTATCCCCTTCTGCCAGGCTCATGCAAGCACATGGCCCGGTCGGTTTGCGCTGCCCACACCGTCCTCCACGTTTGGATCTCTTACAATCAGTTCAGTAAGCGTGCCCCTTCCCTGACCTAGTTTGGAGTATTCTATTCGATACCTACTCCGGGTCACTGACTAAAACGGGTCCCATACAATATGATACAAGCTCCCCCTTGTCTTGTATCCCACACTAGGTATTCCACAGGTTATATTTACCCTAAAAGGTGTCTTGCTATATAACCCCAATCTTTCTACTGGTTATGCTTACCTATAGGTGTCTTTAATACATAACCCCCAATCGATTAAGTCTCTGGGCCTGTATCAAATATTACCCACCCAACTCAGATATATTAACTGTACCCTTCCATTGTTCACCCAAGTTTACTTAACCCCTATTTATATTAACACAATCCATATGGATTCAACTAGGTTAAGTATTTCAATTCATTACCATGTCCATTTATGGTTTATATTGGTCTAGACCTCCCACATTAGGCCTACAGCTTGTGGATGCTGGATATGCCGGTCGGGTCCGGGCAGACTTATTCCATAAGTTAGGCCTTACCTCGTGCCTCAGCCCGTCTCGTATTTGCGCACTTACACTTCTCATATTAGATTCTACATCAGTGATTGCTGGATATGCCGGTCGGGTCTGGGAAGACTTCCACCACTAATGTAACCTAACCTCGTGTCATAAGTGCAATTACAATTTCTAGTTGTAATCCTAGGCATTTCATTCTTATCCAATTTTACCTATGTCATTATAGGTTATAGGTTTCTTGCCCCTTTCCCCCTAATTATGTTAATAGTTAATTATATGTCCATATTCATTTTCATTAACCAAGTTATGCCAATTCTAATATTTTTCCCCCATTCCCTAACTAATGCATTCACATAATTTTGGCGGCATGCCTTAGGCTAGAAAGTAGCCTAGTCATGATCAATAAAAAGGGAAAGGTGATGGGAAGATGACAGTAGTGATTATTCTAACATAACTGGCATAAACATATATATACTGGCATAGCCATGTAATTGGCATAATAATAAGGTGAACATAAAAACAGACCTAAAGAGAAAAGGTGATGATAAAACTATATCTAACTTAATAAGGATGTCACGGGAAGCATGAACATATCTAAATAGGAATTCATATATCCAATTACAACAAGATGATTTAGAGATGAACAAGAATTTAATTTTCCAAATAATGATAGATCGAAGTTAACCGCAATCCTAGGTAAAGGTTCAGATCCACAAAGGTGACCTGGTAAACTATCCACAGGTGAATTAAATCTGCAAAAATAAATCTAGCATATTAAATTGAGATCCAAGAATAACATATATTCACGATTTTAGACAGATCCAAATCACATTACTATTCTGTCTTACTTTTAATCATTTAAATCTAAAAGTAACATAGAACTCACAATGTTTGGATTAAGAAGAGAGAACTAGAAGATAAGCTTATTGAGTCGCAGATCTGCGCTTGAATCTCTAATTTGTTTGCTTTAGTTGATTGTTGTAGAAGATAATTTGTTTCAGTTCTGTCACCGGCAGAGTTTGGCCTCTATGGATTCTCAATGAAGAAAACAAGATAAATGGACCTCTATATATAGCTGCCAGTCTCAAGAAGATTGAATGCCACCTCAGCCCTAGGGGGTCGACCCCCCTTATGGGGTCACACCCCTGCTTTAGGGTCGACACCCCTAGGGCCAGAACTTTTCCGCCAACGGATTTTTCGAATTTTGAATTGAAATCTGATTTTATGGACCTTATATATATATATATATGTATATGTAACTATTTTGCGCGTATACAAACTTTAAACCTTTATAACTTCTTCATACGATGTCCGTTTTATGCGAACCAAATGTCTATCTTGACCAGAATTTCGAGATGGATGCAATGGAGCATTCTGTTTTCCTTAATTCTAAATATTAAATTAATTATTATTTAATTTATCCTCTTATAGTGTTGTTAACATTACGTGGTGTTACAATATATACTGTAATAGGTTAATCCACTGGGAAGTAAATGGGTATAACGTGTGTGTAAGCCTTGGGTGATGTTAACCCCAGTAACCTAATAAATAAGAAAATGTGATTAAATGGTATATGTAGGATTATCCAAAGTGTATAGTTTAAATTCAGTCACCAGAACTTGTGTTCTAACCCCCTCCTCATAACATACTCGCAGGTTAGATTTGTGGCAGAGACATGAGACATGATAGCTTTAGGATACTGGTTAGGCAATATTATTAATACGGTAAGGCTATATTTTGATTATAATATATTTTGTCCATTCCCCTGTGAGATATTTTCTGAGCTCTGGCATATTTTATGTCTCTGTTTTTTCTGCAGGATACCAGAGCAAACCAACACGAGTTTTGATAGATTAGAATTTCAAAAAAAAATCGTTCTATTAGAATTTGGGTTGTTACATCTGGTATCAGAGCTTAGGTTTAGGATTCCTATATAAATAGTTAGCGAAAGTATTTGTACTTTTTTTTAAGAATTTAAATATATTATATATATACCTAGATCCATGAGGAACCCACTACATAAAGAGAGTATAATATGGTAAGAATTGGGATGACTGTTTTTGTACACTAAAGGAATGAATAAGGAAATTTGAGACCCTTGGGAAATTTAGGTGGGAGGTGTACAATATATTTTGAAATAGATAAAGGAGGTTCCCGTATGATTAGTATTTTGGGTTAGTAGGTTTGGCAGTAAAACCTTATAAATTAGAAAAGGTTAAAAAGTGAGGAATGAATTAGGAATATATATATAGTTAAGAGAATTGACCTTGTGGGAGTGTCTAGGAAAGCCTAGAAAATTGGAAACCCGCTTTGAGTCTAACCCCGTTTTTAACTTTTAAGAACTTGAAATTATAAAAGTTTTGGGAAAATAGTTTATGGTGTTTTCAAGTTTTAATCTTGAAAGTTATAGTTTTAGAATATGTAAAGAAGTACACATTAGGTTTTGAAGTAAAATGGGGTATATTTTGTAAATAGTGATTTCTTGCGAAAATTTTGTCTAAAGTAAAATTCTCTCATAAAAAGGTGCGTATTATAGAGCATGTATAGCTCGCTAGTTTTCTTGTTATATTTCATAAAAGAGTTTTTAATAAAGAAAGTTTTGAAATCTCTATTATTTTGACAATCTTTTTTGATAAATTGTTTAAAAGAGAAAATTTTGTTGGGTGGACAAAATAAGTTGAAGAAATTAAGAATAGAGTGGATGTTTGCACCTTATAGTAAGATACTGAACCAACCTTATAGGTAAGAACAAGTTATAAACCCGATTGAGGAATAATTATCCTTATCTACTCCAGTTTTTGTGATTTGAAAATAAATGATTTACATTTTTTATATATGACATGTTTTCATGGTTTGGCAAAAGTAAGTTTAAAAGAGGAAAATAAAGTTTTGATACTTTTAAATTTTTGGAGAAAAATTAAATGAAAAGGCCAAACCGTGTTATAAAAATGTGGAGTAGGTAAGGATTAGTGCCTAGGGAAGACGGGAAAAGTTTTAAGGCTATGAAGTAAATAGCGAGAATTATCTTGGAATAATGGTAAGTTCCCGTAGAATGCGTAAGCATTGAAAATCCTAGGGTGTTGCTTGAAATAATTGTTGGTACACAGGTAGGACTAGTGGTGACTACTAGATAGTAAAAAAGGCAAGTAAGTGTTTAGATCCTGTTGCTAATTTTCGTGTTAGGGGTACAACCCGTTATTGCAATTCGGCTGGAATCGTTCTGTTATTTTGTTCCTATTGGGTAGTTAGGGTAACACCTAAAAATGTCGTGGATCCCATGGTTTGGACTTTTCTGTTTGAAGGGGGCCGTAGTCCCAAGATTCTTGGCCCTTAATAGTAGCTGTGTAGAGTGTCTGTTTTCCTATTTTAGTTGAAAGACTAGAAGGCTTATTTGAAAAATAAACTTAGATCTGATGATTAAATGAGCTAAGAAAAGACAAATGGTACAACTAAAAAGGAAACAAAAAATTCAATAAAGCAACAAACATGATAAATTATGAGAAAAGATGGAAAAAATTCCAAGATAAGATGAAAAAGAAAATCAGTGACAAAGAAAAAAAATTCTAATGTGGGTGGTGCTTGGATAGGAAAATAGGGAATCTTTATAGAATAGTTACATCAAATCCAAGTATGGTGGGAAAAAAGGTTGAAAAAAAAGGAAGACGTGAAGTTTTTCACCTTTTTGTAAGATAAGAAATCAAATTTAGAAAATTAGATTTTTCTAAAATTCAAAAAATAAATTTGGTTGATAGGATTTTGGGTGCAAAAATTTGATGAAGTATGCTTTTACACAGTAAGGGAATGGGAAAATTTGGATGGAAATATATTTTGATTTTCAAAATTGCATTCATGTAGAACTGCCAGTGTATTTAGGATCTGAGCATCATATTGTTAATAGGATTTTTGAAAAATTTGCATACACAAAGGAGGTACTGGCGTACATGTATTATTATGTTGTATTTCACTTCGCACAAGTGCACGATGTTTGCAATTTTTGGTGCACACATGATGGATGTATATTATGCGAGGAACTATTGAATTTTTACCCTTATCAAATTTCGGGGATGAAATTTCCTAAGGGCGGGAGAATGTAACACCCCATATTTTTAACTCAAGATAATAAAATGAGGATAACTTAATTAAATATTCGGAATTAAGTGAAACGGAATGCGCCATTGCATTCGTCTCGGAATTCTGGTCAAAATAGACATTTGTTTTGCATAAAACGGACACCGCATGAAGAAGTTATTAAGGTTTGAAATTTGTATACGGATAAGAGAAATATATATGAATAAAATAAGTTCTAGAATTCAAAACAGTTCAAAATTCGAGCAGCAGGGAGAAGTAGGAAAACTCCCGCCTATGGGTGTCGACCCCATCAAGGTGGTCTCAACCCATGGGTCGACCCATCAAGGAGGTTTCTACCCTTGAGTCGATGCACCAAGGGGGGTCAACCCCCTACCGCAGATCTGGGCAGATTCTTCTATGTGAATGTGGACTATTTCTTTTACCAAATATGTTGCTGAACACCTATAAATAATCCTGTAGAGCCTACCCTAAATCTCATATTTCTGAGACAACGCAGAAGCTCTGCCATTCCTCTTCCTCTTTAAATCCATTTAGAAAACTAAGATTATTAGTTTAGGAAAAATTCTGAATGCGGATCTAAAGGAAAGTACGTATGTTTGTAAATGGGTGTTCAGATCTCTTATCGAAGTGAATTAATTCCTAGATCTGGTCTATTTTCAATTCTCTTCCCTTTCTTCCTTTTTTCTTTTATCAAAAATTTATGAATCCACGGTTGTTAGGTTCTGAATCCAATTAGGGGAAATGTAACACCCCACACCCGCTAATGTCACTCACAAAGGGAATGCCTTAGTTTTGGTGGAGTATTTTTAGTGAGTATAGAACAGAAAAATTACAACAGGACAGATATAAGTAATACTTGAAAATTTAAATCATCATTTCATTAACAAAACATGTTTGGCTACATCACAAAACCATAACAAGAGTCAAGTACATAATATCCATCCTGATAAAATAGAAGTACATAATCCCATTACATAGACAATAGCCAAAAAAATAAACTGAGCTTTACTTCTATCGTCCAAGCCCCAAAAGATAGATATAGCGGTCTGGTCCAAGCCCACTAGTGCTAAGTCCACTCTGGTAACCTGAGGGTGGGGAAAAAAGATAAACAACAACGGGGTCAGACATAAGTCTGAGTGAGTCCTATAACCCTAACAATACAACCATTAAAGTAATTAGGGTATGATATAAACAAGATACGGTACCTCTGGGGATAATGACTACAATAAGTAGTCCACAAAACACAGGATGTACTACGATAATCGAAACGACGTATTTATCCACCCAAGGATAATTACTAGCTTACACCACCCCAGACCTACCCACCCAAGGGTAATTCCTACACTGCACCACACCAGTTCTACCCACCAAGAGTAATTCCTACTTAAAGGTTGATCCCACTTAAAGACTTAGAATATATAACTAGTAGTTTCTGGTACTTCTAGCTGACCACGTAGGTGCCGTCTGCCCCTACCTCCACTAGGTGTATAACTGACCACGTAGGTGCCGTCTGCCCCTACATCCACTAGGTGTACCTAGTAATCTTACCCAGTAGTTTCGTGTACCCCTACATAGGTGCCGTCCGCCCCTATCTTTACTAGGTGTACCCACTACTCCCCATCGATCGGCTCCCTAACGTAGATACCCGTGCTGGTCCCACAGTGGGGTGTATCACTCCCCTAAGGTGGCTACCCAATACTATCAACGGTGCACGGCTTTATATCTACACGATGCAACAACGGCTTATCTACCAGCCCGGGCCCACACACGCATATGAAACCCGTTGGACTTGCGTTGCCACCGCTACCCCGTTTTGGCCTCTTATAATCAAGCCCAATATGCGTGTCCCGTCACTCGACATGGGTCGAGCCCACAAAGATACGTTTGGGATATTGGTTGAAATGGGCCCCCACAAGCTACTACTTAAGCTTGTCATTTTATCTAGTGCATCCCACTTAACCCCTTTTTATAATCATGCCCCCTTACATGTTAAGGTTTGGTTAAGTCATCTAATTATATTTCAATTGCCACTTAGGGCACCCACTAGATTTCCACGTGCCACCCAAGGCACTTACTTGATTCCCACATGCCACCCAAGGCACTTACTTAACCCTTTAATCATGTTTAATTACATGTTCCGCTTTGGTTAAGTATTCTAATCGTATTTTCTATTGCCACCCAAGGCAACCCACTAGTTTCCTCATGCCACCCAAGGCACCCCCACTAGTTCTACATGCCACTCAAGGCACCCACTTAACCCCTCATGTCCCACTACATGCTAATATGGTTAAGTGTTTCTTAATTAATTAAGACCGTGATCTCCCATAAAGACCTCCCACATTAGACTGGCTGTTGTGACCGCCTGGTTAAGCCGGTAGAGTCCGGGCAGTCTTACGTCATAACAGAGTCTAACCTCGTGTCTTTACCTTAATCACGTATTTAATTTATGGCTAAGACCTCTCACATTGGGCTGACATTTGTAGCAACTGGTTAAGCCGGTCGGGTCCGGGAAGTTTTACACTACAAATGAGTCCAACCTCGTGTCTTAGTCGATTAATTACACCTAATTAATCACCCCCATATTAATTATCCCTAATTAATATCAAGTTTTCCATAACATGGGTAGACCTAACTCAATAGGTAAATTCCCATGGGGTAGACCTAACTCAATAGGTAAATTCCCACTTATGGTAATTTATTTTTATGGTATGCTTAATCATACCCAATCATTCACTTATTAACATATTTACCAACCCCATCGTTCCCCACGTAAATCGTTCTCATTTCATGACATAAATAAGGGGAAGATCATCACAAATATCATGGGTTTAGCATACAACTTTGTCATGGGTTAAGAGGATGTCAACTTGCATATATGAGCATATATTAACCCAACCATATTTAACCCCAAACTTGCACATTATCATACACATGTCTTACATAACATGTTGAACTTGCATATAAGCATTCTCATAACTTGCATAACACGTTAGACATGCATTTAAGCCTACACATAACTTGCATAAGCATTCACATACTTGTATGGGCATTCATATACTTGCATAAGCATTCACATACTTGCACATCACATTAAGCTCGCATTTAAACATATACATAACTTGCATAACATCATGCTCATAACTTGCATAATCTCATAAACTTAACTTGCATAACACTATGCACACAACTTGCATACCCTCATACACATAACTTGCATATGCACATAACTTACATAACATGTTGAGCTTGCATGTAAGCATAACTTGCATAATATGTCGAACTTACATATATGACTTGCATCTTAAAGGAGGGTAAACATGCATAGCATATAAGGGTGCCATCTTGCATATGTATATACCATATTTAAAAGGGTAAACTTGCATGTCATGATTTATGCATAATACCAAACACTTAGCATGCATAAAACCACTTACTTATCATGCATAGAATCAAATACTTATTATGCATAAAATCAAATACTTATTATGCATAAAATCAAATACTTATTATGCATAAACTCACCACTTAACTTGCATAAACCCAAACACTTAACATGCATAACACCAAATACTTAACATGCATAACACCAACTACTTAGCATGCATAAAATCACTTGCATAACTTGCATATCATGTTACATATAACTTGCATATATTCTCACATATAGTTTGCATAACATGTCACATATGCATAAATGTTTAACATGGTGTTTTGCATCATAAAACATGGCCTTAAACTTGCATTTAACGTAAAACTTGTAAATCACATATCATACAAACTTGCATAAACACATTTATCCACAAACATAGCCATGTCTTATCACATCCTACCATAATCAATTTAATAATTGATTATTAAAGCCATAGAAACTCACCAAAACTAAGATTAGCAAACTTATGAAGAAAAACTAGTTGCCAAATATGAAGAACAAGATGATTAGGGGTTGATTAGCTTGCAACTCTCTTCATTGATTTGTGGAGGCCATGACCAAGTTTCATTTTGCCATAGTTTAGTTACTAGATTTAATTATGAATGAATTAGGGTAGGGTTGGGGTCTTATTTATAGGATTAGGTAGTGTTTTAGGCCATTAGATTAACCCTAGGATAGATCCCAGCCCTCAAAAATCGTCACAAGCCTCCAAAACAAGACCAAGGGCCAAAACAGGTGCACCAGGCCAGCCAGGGTCAAGCCAGAAGGCTGTGCAGGTTTCTGGCTCGACACGGGCGCACTTCCCAAGTGCGCCAGTGTATTTTTGTGCTGGCGCACTTCACAGGTGCGCCAGTGCATTTCTGGCCTGTTTCCGGTTTTTCTGCCTAACTTCGTTCGTCCATATCTCCTTCATACGGACTCCGATTTTCGAAAACTCGGACTCTATTTCGCGTATTTTTCCGAGAAGAACGCAATGACGCAGCCCGTTTCCCCTAATTCCCACATCTGGGATTAGTTATTCTTTAATTTGTGAATTTTAACATTAACCGAAATTCGGGGTGTTACATTCTCCCCTCCTTAAAGGATTTCGTCCCCGAAATCTCTAAGCTAAGGAGAATGCATATCCTACCATCCAAACAACCATCTACTCAATCCATCAAACACGGGCATCCATTGTCCTTAAAACAATTTCTAATGATGTATGAGCATATGCAAAAAGTGTGTGTATATGTTCCCTATCTAATGTATGAACATATGCAAACCATGATAGTGCCATGCATCCATTATGTATGCGAGAGAACCCTATCGACACATACAATATCTACATGAGTGCACAATCATTCACCAAAATGCATCATCCATGTGATAACACAACCATTATACATCCATAAATATATTTTCCTACACACAAATTTATGCAATATGCAATATGAAGTGACTGAGCCGATCTAGTGCCTAGAGTGTGTGTATATGCATCCACGAGCAACCACTAGCAAACACTTGCATCCACTTGCATCCATCAACCATAACATGTCTCAAACACATGTTTCAACCATAGGTTTACCCTATCTAAAGGTCAAAGGTACTAACGAGAGGACATACTAAAGATAAGATAAGCACAAGATATGCGATGAAGGAGAAGTAAAAGGACATACCCTCCGAAAGAAAAGGGTACCTCGAACGCATCTTCGCTTCCGTCTCCCAGGTAGCATCACTCTCTTCATCTCCCCTTTGTACTTTGATTAGTTGAACCTCTCTGTTTCTCAACTTCCAAATCTCTGACCCAAGGATGCAAGTAGGAGCTCGTCGAATCGTCGCATCACGCTCTGCTTCCACTTTCCTAAGCAAACTCGGCTCTACCACCTCTGCGGTCTCATGTAGGCACTTCCTCCCACGGAATACATCACTAAGTCTGTCGGGTAACTTCGCCAATGGAAGATGCTCCTCCCATGTACCTCCAAAATCCAAGATACATAGTCTCAAAAGGTCTTCTAAAACATGATTCACCCTCTCGGTCTGGCTGTCCGTCTGAGGATGATATGCGGTACTCATACACAACTAAGTCCCTACCGCCTTTTTCCAATTCTTCAAAAACTCTCTAGTGAAGATAGGATCTCGATCACTCACTATGCTAGAGGGTACCCCATGTAATCGAACTATCTCTCGAAGATATACTGAAGCTAGCCATGGAGCAGTCCACTCACTCTTCACAGGTATGAAATGGGCGCTCTTAGTAAGTCTATCTACCACCACCCAAATTCCTGTATTACCCTTCCTCGACCTGGGTAACTCGTCAATAAAATCCATCGAGACGCTATCCTACTTCCATTGCGGAACCTCCAATGGGTGAAGCAACCCACCTAGTTTCCCTTGCTCCGCCTTCACTTGCCGGCACACCAAACATCGAGCGACATACTCGGCCACATCTTTCTTCATACCGGCCCAGAAGAAAACCCTCTTCGTGTCTTGGTACATCTTATCCCCACCGGGATGAATGGTCATCCTAGAACGGTGTGCGTCATCAAGAATAGCCTTCCTCAAACCCTCGTCCTGCGGTACACAAAGTCTACCGTCTCTACGCAAACACCCCTATCGTCTAGGGTGTTCCTACTCAAATGGCTGGACGACTTCCCCCCTTATGAGCTTCTCTACCATCTCAACCAACTGTGGATCGTCCCTCTGTGCTCTTCCAATCCGCCCCAAAAGAGTAGGTCTAGCCTCCAAGGAGGCTAGCAAACCGGGTACAAAGTCAATGGAAGGTCTAAAGTCAAACTTAGAAATAAACTCTAAGCTCCGTCGTTCAACGAACAATGAACTCAAGGACAACCTTTTTCTACTTAAGGTGTCCGTTACCATGTTACCCTTACTCATAGGATGCTAAGGATCCCATCCACTTTTTGCTGTCCTAAGACTATGCGCCTGGGGAGTCTCCAATACTTCCCTAAGATGTAGGGCAGGTTTTTCTCCACTCCTAGAGAAAATCAAGATATTCTCCCATGCAAAAATGTCACAACTATCCATCCCTCATGCAGACCACCCTGGTCGAACTCGACATCCCCCAAATGCAAGCCCTAAAGGCCTAAACCAATATCAGACAAACACCCAAGAGATGCCTCCTTCGAACCTAGACGTCCTATGTGAGATGATACTAGTAAAAACGGCTAAATAATTAAGCCCTTGTCCAGCTCTGGATGTCCTCGCCAGTCTCGCTCCAAAACCATCGTTTATCCCATACTGGCTTTGCTCAGCCTATTGAGCACATACGAAAACTTATTTCGCTCCTAGAGAAGACCAAGATGTCATCCACAAATACCATCACAACTTATTTAGGTACTCCTTGGACACCCTTCTCATCAAACCAACAAAATATGTGGGGGCGTACGTCAAACCAAATGGCATCACCAGCCACTCATTAAAACCGTCCGGAGTCCTGAAGGTAGTCTTCTCTATACTATCCTCAGCCACTCTCAACTGATGAAACTCCGTGGCTGAATCCACCACGACAACACTGAAGCGCCAACCAACTGATCAAAGAGATCATCAATCCTCGACAATGGGTGTCTATTCTTCTTTGTGAGTTTATTTAGCTCTCTTTAGCCTACACAAAGTCTGAGGGACCCATCCGCCTTCGTGGCAACAACTACTGGAGTGCCCCACTCCGATATACTTCGTCTTATGAACCCCTTCTCAAGCAAATCGCCTACTTACTTGTGGAGTTCCCTCCTCTCACGAGGAGCCACGTGGCACACTGGCCAAAACACTGGTTTGGCTTTGTCTACCAGATATATTTGGAAGTCAATTTTCCGCTTTGGAGGTAAGCCCTTCACCTCCTCACACAAATCCGGGTGCTCCCGGTCCGCTCTAACAGATCGCAAACTCTAGACCGACGTGTCAAGCGATTCTAGATAACTTAGCATAACAGATTCTATGGGATTACAAGAGTTCTCGAGAGTGTTACCCAAGCGGCCCATAAGCCTAACAACTCTCTCCTCAAAATCGAGAACGGCACCCGTACTGGATAACCAGTCCATGCCCAAAATTAACCCATAGCCCGTGAAGCCCAACAAGCATCACACCTAAACTCAACGCTAAGTATAGAAACTTTCAAACCCAAACACATCATGGAGCCCAATTGGGTTTGAAACAACTAAGGGATCATCTACCAAACTGGTGTCTAAGTGCAGTGACTCAACTAACAATGGTGGGATAAACGAGCTCGATATATCAGAATCAAATAAAGCTTGAATCGGATGATAAAGAAATCCAAATTCCAACCTAGACGGTCATATCCCCATCTGGTACCCTAGTCGTGAGGGAATACAACTACCCTCCAGAAGATTCCATACCTTGCCCTTGCTTCTTTGAACAATCCTAATAAGGTGTCCTATTCCTCTCAAAAGGATAACCACTTGCCTTCTTCTTCCCTATTCTCCACTCGTAACCTCCCACCAATGAGGTTTCATCTTTCATTAACCAAACAACCATTTGAGCCTTCCTCCCATCGTTTATCCAATAGATACCTACCAGTCCTCCTCCTTCTTAAACCAACTTCTAATCCGACTAACGTCTAAGTCCCTTGAAGTGGTTTTCCATCCTTATCTATCTTAGAAAGATCATCTATACGCGGAGGGGAAACTCAAAACGAGAGAAAGGAAGAGATTCAAAATGGAGAATTCGAAAGATATAGATATGGCTATTGGGGATTATGCTTTTCTTTCAAAAACTTTTCTCTTAAAAGACATGTTTTTGAAAATACTCCTTTCCAAAAATATTCTTAGAAAATAGTTTTTCTAAAAATTTTATCTGTTCCGGTAACCTTAAGCTCTGATACCACGTGTAACACCCCACACCCGCTAAGGTCACTCACAAAGGGAATGCCTTAGTTTTGGTGGAGTATTTTTAGTGAGTATAGAACAGAAAAATTACAACAGGACAGATATAAGTAATACTTGAAAATTTAAATCATCATTTCATTAACAAAACATGTTTGGCTACATCACAAAACCATAACAAGAGTCAAGTACATAATATCCATCCTGATAAAATAGAAGTACATAATCCCATTACATAGACAATAGCCAAAAAAATAAACTGAGCTTTACTTCTATCGTCCAAGCCCCAAAAGATAGATATAGCGGTCTGGTCCAAGCCCACTAGTGCTAAGTCCACTCTGGTAACCTGAGGGTGGGGAAAAAAGATAAACAACAACAGGGTCAGACATAAGTCTGAGTGAGTCCTATAACCCTAACAATACAACCATTAAAGTAATTAGGGTATGATATAAACAAGATACGGTACCTCTGGGGATAATGACTACAATAAGTAGTCCACAAAACACAGGATGTACTACGATAATCGAAACGACGTATTTATCCACCCAAGGATAATTACTAGCTTACACCACCCCAGACCTACCCACCCAAGGGTAATTCCTACACTGCACCACACCAGTTCTACCCACCAAGAGTAATTCCTACTTAAAGGTTGATCCCACTTAAAGACTTAGAATATATAACTAGTAGTTTCTGGTACTTCTAGCTGACCACGTAGGTGCCGTCTGCCCCTACCTCCACTAGGTGTATAACTGACCATGTAGGTGCCGTCTGCCCCTACATCCACTAGGTGTACCTAGTAATCTTACCCAGTAGTTTCGTGTACCCCTACATAGGTGCCGTCCGCCCCTATCTTTACTAGGTGTACCCACTACTCCCCATCGATCGGCTCCCTAACGTAGATACCCGTGCTGGTCCCACAGTGGGGTGTATCACTCCCCTAAGGTGGCTACCCAATACTATCAACGGTGCACGGCTTTATATCTACACGATGCAACAACGGCTTATCTACCAGCCCGGGCCCACACACGCATATGAAACCCGTTGGACTTGCGTTGCCACCGCTACCCCGTTTTGGCCTCTTATAATCAAGCCCAATATGCGTGTCCCGTCACTCGACATGGGTCGAGCCCACAAAGATACGTTTGGGATATTGGTTGAAATGGGCCCCCACAAGCTACTACTTAAGCTTGTCATTTTATCTAGTGCATCCCACTTAACCCCTTTTTATAATCATGCCCCCTTACATGTTAAGGTTTGGTTAAGTCATCTAATTATATTTCAATTGCCACTTAGGGCACCCACTAGATTTCCACGTGCCACCCAAGGCACTTACTTGATTCCCACATGCCACCCAAGGCACTTACTTAACCCTTTAATCATGTTTAATTACATGTTCCGCTTTGGTTAAGTATTCTAATCGTATTTTCTATTGCCACCCAAGGCAACCCACTAGTTTCCTCATGCCACCCAAGGCACCCCCACTAGTTCTACATGCCACTCAAGGCACCCACTTAACCCCTCATGTCCCACTACATGCTAATATGGTTAAGTGTTTCTTAATTAATTAAGACCGTGATCTCCCATAAAGACCTCCCACATTAGACTGGCTGTTGTGACCGCCTGGTTAAGCCGGTAGAGTCCGGGCAGTCTTACGTCATAACAGAGTCTAACCTCGTGTCTTTACCTTAATCACGTATTTAATTTATGGCTAAGACCTCTCACATTGGGCTGACATTTGTAGCAACTGGTTAAGCCGGTCGGGTCCAGGAAGTTTTACACTACAAATGAGTCCAACCTCGTGTCTTAGTCGATTAATTACACCTAATTAATCACCCCCATATTAATTATCCCTAATTAATATCAAGTTTTCCATAACATGGGTAGACCTAACTCAATAGGTAAATTCCCATGGGGTAGACCTAACTCAATAGGTAAATTCCCACTTATGGTAATTTATTTTTATGGTATGCTTAATCATACCCAATCATTCACTTATTAACATATTTACCAACCCCATCGTTCCCCACGTAAATCGTTCTCATTTCATGACATAAATAAGGGGAAGATCATCACAAATATCATGGGTTTAGCATACAACTTTGTCATGGGTTAAGAGGATGTCAACTTGCATATATGAGCATATATTAACCCAACCATATTTAACCCCAAACTTGCACATTATCATACACATGTCTTACATAACATGTTGAACTTGCATATAAGCATTCTCATAACTTGCATAACACGTTAGACATGCATTTAAGCCTACACATAACTTGCATAAGCATTCACATACTTGTATGGGCATTCATATACTTGCATAAGCATTCACATACTTGCACATCACATTAAGCTCGCATTTAAACATATACATAACTTGCATAACATCATGCTCATAACTTGCATAATCTCATAAACTTAACTTGCATAACACTATGCACACAACTTGCATACCCTCATACACATAACTTGCATATGCACATAACTTACATAACATGTTGAGCTTGCATGTAAGCATAACTTGCATAATATGTCGAACTTACATATATGACTTGCATCTTAAAGGAGGGTAAACATGCATAGCATATAAGGGTGCCATCTTGCATATGTATATACCATATTTAAAAGGGTAAACTTGCATGTCATGATTTATGCATAATACCAAACACTTAGCATGCATAAAACCACTTACTTATCATGCATAGAATCAAATACTTATTATGCATAAAATCAAATACTTATTATGCATAAAATCAAATACTTATTATGCATAAACTCACCACTTAACTTGCATAAACCCAAACACTTAACATGCATAACACCAAATACTTAACATGCATAACACCAACTACTTAGCATGCATAAAATCACTTGCATAACTTGCATATCATGTTACATATAACTTGCATATATTCTCACATATAGTTTGCATAACATGTCACATATGCATAAATGTTTAACATGGTGTTTTGCATCATAAAACATGGCCTTAAACTTGCATTTAACGTAAAACTTGTAAATCACATATCATACAAACTTGCATAAACACATTTATCCACAAACATAGCCATGTCTTATCACATCCTACCATAATCAATTTAATAATTGATTATTAAAGCCATAGAAACTCACCAAAACTAAGATTAACAAACTTATGAAGAAAAACTAGTTGCCAAATATGAAGAAGAAGATGATTAGGGGTTGATTAGCTTGCAACTCTCTTCATTGATTTGTGGAGGCCATGACCAAGTTTCATTTTGCCATAGTTTAGTTACTAGATTTAATTATGAATGAATTAGGGTAGGGTTGGGGTCTTATTTATAGGATTAGGTAGTGTTTTAGGCCATTAGATTAACCCTAGGATAGATCCCAGCCCTCAAAAATCGTCACAAGCCTCCAAAACAAGACCAAGGGCCAAAACAGGTGCACCAGGCCAGCCAGGGTCAAGCCAGAAGGCTGTGCAGGTTTCTGGCTCGACACGGGCGCACTTCCCAAGTGCGCCAGTGTATTTTTGTGCTGGCGCACTTCACAGGTGCGCCAGTGCATTTCTGGCCTGTTTCCGGTTTTTCTGCCTAACTTCGTTCGTCCATATCTCCTTCATACGGACTCCGATTTTCGAAAACTCGGACTCTATTTCGCGTATTTTTCCGAGACGAACGCAATGACGCAGCCCGTTTCCCCTAATTCCCACATCTGGGATTAGTCTTTAATTTGTGAATTTTAACATTAACCGAAATTCGGGGTGTTACAGGAAAAACCATGGAATGATAGATCTGGACCAGATCCAGGATTTGGAAAGCATATGAGGTGAGTGGATTTAAGTTATATCATTTTTGATATTGATATATTATCGTTTAACTTCCCCATTATTATATGATGTGAATTTGCTAGAATAATTAAAAGCATTGAAATGTTATATATGACAAGTTGAAATATGATATGTTGAAATGTTTAAACATACGTTAAAAAGATTAAAGTGACATGTTGGAATATTAATATGTTAAGATATTAAAATGTTGGAAAGTTCATATTTGAAATATAACTTGTCAGAATATGGGTAGCAACTACTATTGTTCGTTTTACATGTTAACTTATCACATTTATATACATGAACCCTTACTTGTATGAATTGGAATAGTTGTATGATTAAATGGTTTCATGTTAGCATAAAATTGAATGCATGAATATGGGTTTGAGGGCATAAATCAAATTATGATTAAAGATCTTAATTTGCGCATATGGTACATGATAAATATGACATGGGAAAGGGGCATGAAAACCTATAATGAAATAGGAATAACTGTTAAAGAACGAACATGCGTAGATTCATAGTAATTTGAAATTGTAACGCGCTTAGATACGAGGTTAGATTACACTTATGGTGGAAGTCTGCCCGGAACCGCCCAGCATATCCAGCATCCGCAAGTGGTAAATATAAGGTGAGGGGTCTAAGTACATAAAAAAACATGTAGTGGTGTTAAGACACGAGGTTAAGTCAACTTATGGTAGAAGTCTGCCCGGACCTGCCCATCCAGCGTCCACAAGTGTAGGCTTAATATGAGAGGTCTAGTGCATAAATAAATAAATAAATATATATATACACACACACACACAAATATATGTATGTAACAAGATATGAATAAATGACAATTAGGGTAATTAAATGACTAACTCAAAAAATAAGAAAGGAAGGGATGTAATGGACTGAGTTAGTGCGATGCAAAGGAAAAGTGATTTATTTCCCTAAATGACCTATTTCTGAAAAAATTGTTGCAAGTAAGCCACAGTGAACAAAGTAAGAAAAAAAATACTTTCCACCACGGACTTGGATGGGAATACGTTATGAAAACAAATCACTGATTCCTTCTGTAAATCAAACTGATAAGGTGCATGAAGTGTTTTCCTTAATAAAATAAGGAACATATATTGCAGTGAATGGAGAATAATGGGTTACAACTGTAAATGGTTTGGAATTAACAGGGAATGATAATAAAATATTATAAATAAATTACATTAGTGAAAATGGTGTATAGGTAGACTTGTCCGAGGGACAAGTGAAGATTATAACTTAGGATATAATAAACTAGTAAGGTAATAAGATAAGTGGTGAAATGAGATAAGTGGCACTTAATTGTAAATTGAGTAATCAGTAAATGGGGAAAACCTAAAACCATTTGTTTGTAATAAGTAGAGAAAAGGGGGAAAATATATGAAATGTATGAACTTGTACTTAATTATAAATTAAGTAATTTGTAAACTTGGTAGTCTGAAATCTTCTGATAAGAATAACACGTTTAGGCTTTTCCTAGGGACAAGTGGAAATTATAAATTAGGTTATAATAAATGATAAAGGGAATGGAATAACTTATGTAAGGAGATAAGTTGTACTTAATTGTAAATTAAATCATTTATAAGAATAAGAATCTGAAATCTACGGATGAGGATCACATAAGTTATATTTATGGGAAGGGAAACTTATTAGTGGACCTTAGTTAAGAGAACTAAGCTAATAAGTAAACAACAATAAGTTGTAGTGACAATGTAAGATGGAATTATGATTAAATAGGAAAGAGTGAGGCAAACTTATATGAAATAAGTTCTATTTAATCGTAAATAATGACTGACATGTAAACAGAAAACGTGTGAATTATGATTAAACAATACGTACGTGGGAAAGTCTAGATACATACATGTCTGCTCTGGGTGGTGTATCGTAGACTTGAGGGCATTATTCTAGTATGGAACCTGATTCGATTAAAGGTGGCAGTCCGTATGCTTACGTAGCATAGTAATGACAGATATATGCGGAACATAACATTGTTATGTAGAGATCCGTATGTAACCCTGGCGTAGGTTGAGGGACTGCGTTCATTTCTATGGCATTACGGTGGAGACCGTGCGAGTGGAGTACCATGGGATGTGCCTCAGTATTAATGGGTAGCTACATATATACTGTATTAGGTTAATCCACTGAGAAGTAAATGGGTACGACGTGTGTGTAAGCCATGAGTGTTGTTAACCCAAGTAACGTAATAAATAAGAAAATGTGATTGAACGGTATATGTAGGATTATCCAGAGTGTGTTGTTTAAATCCAGCCACCAGAACTTGTGTTCTGACCCCCTCCTTATAACATACTCACAGGTTAGATTTGTGGCCGAGACATGAGACTTGATAGCTTTGGGATACTGGTTAGGCAGTATTATTAATACGGTAACGCTATACGTTGATTATATTATATTTTTTCCATTCTGCTGTGAGATATTTTCTAAGCTCTGATATATTTTATGTCTCTGTCTTTTCTGCAGGATACCAGAGCAAACAAACATGAGTTTTGATAGATTAGAATTTTGGAAAAAAGTTTGGTCTGTCGGAATTTGGGTTGTTACATCATATTGGCTAAGCTCAATATTCCACTTCAATAATCTTCTCGAAGTTTCTGGTAGGAAGAGAACTTGCTTTAGTGGCTGATCAGTAAGAACTTTAATAGAGTTGGCTTGGAAGTACGGCATTAGCTTCTTCGAAGCGATGAGCAGACAGTATGCAAGCTTCTCCAACTTGGGATAATTTAGTTCTGCTCCAGCAAGCCTTTTGCTGATGTAGTACACTAGCCATTGAACCTTAGCATCCTCCCGAATAAGTGCAACGCTCAATGCGTGAGATGAGACAACCAAGTATAGGAAAAATTCTTCTCCATCTTTAAGCTTTGACAGCATCGGTGGTGACTCCATGTGTTAGATTAACTCCTCGAAGGATGCTTCGCATTCAGGAGTCAATTGGAAATCTTTCTTTCCTTTCTTCAAAGCATCAAAGAGTGGAATGCACCGATCTGTAACGTTTGAGATGAATCGATTAAGCGCAGCTACTTTCCCATTCAGACTTTGAAGTTCTCTCTTTGTTTTAAGAGCTTGCATTTCTCGCAGAGCTATAACTTGAGTGAGATTAACCTCTATGCCCCTGGTATTGACAATGAATCCGAGGAACTTTCCTGGTGCGACCCCGAATGAACGCTTGAGTGGATTTAAATTCATTCCAAACTTCCTAAGGTTATGGAACATTTCCACCAAGTTCTATAAGTGATCGTCAACTTTCTTTGATTTTACCAACATCTCGTCTACATAGACTTCCTTTGTTTTCCCAATTTGTGATTCAAACATGGACTTTACAAGGCACTGTTAAGTTGCTCCTACGTTTTTTAGTTCGAACGGCATGACTTTGTAGCAATATAAACCCCTATCTATTATGAAACTCGTGTTTTCTTCATCTGGCTTATACATTATAATTTGATTATATCCAGAATAGGTGACCATAAAAGATAATAGTTCATGCCCTGCTGTCGAATCAACAAGCTGATCAATTCTGGGTAATGGGAAACTATCCTTGGGACACTCCTTATTGAGGTCTGAATAATCGATGCATACCCTCAATTTTCCGTTTAACTTTTTTACAAGGACCGGATTAGAGACCCAATCAGGATATGTGGATTATCTTATAAAGTCGTTTTCGAGTAACCTACCCACTTCTTCTTTTAGTGCTTTAGATCTTTTGGGTCCTTGAGATCGTCTTTTTTGTTTTATCGGAGTCATATTTGGATCAATATTCAATTTGTGTACTATTATATCAGATGAAATTACACACATATCAGAATGGTTCTAAGAAAATACATCCAAATTCGCTCTTAAAAACATAGTTAAATCTTTTTGTAGCTTGAGGCCCAGTTGAGAGCCTATTTTCAACACTTTATCGGATCTTTGTCATGGAATGGAATCAGGATTGTGGCTTTAGCTAGTGCTGCACTACTCTCCCCCACACTGCCTTTCCTTGGGTCCATTTCTTTTTTAGCTCCATTGTGCTCGCCAGTACGAGGGCCCCGCCCTACTTGCTATAAGGCGGTGTCCCAAATGCGGAGCGGAGCCTCCTCGTTCTTCCTTGTTCCCTTTTTCTTGACTTCGACTGGCTCTACCATGTAGCACTCTCTGGCAGCTTTTTGATCTCCCTTTATCATGCCAACTCCATTTTCTATTCGAAATTTCATGGTCATACACCATGGAGCTAGCGCAGTTTTGAATCCAGCCAGAGTAGGCCTTCCAAGAAAAGCGTTGTAGGTTGAAAGCTCGTCAACTATTACAAAGGTTTGCATCATAAAAACCTTTCGTTTTCCTTCACCAAGTTCAACTAGCAGATCTATCATGCCGATTAGCTGTGTTGGTTTCTCTGTGAACCCGTGAATCTTGTTCTGACATGCTTGGATGCCTGACATGGGGAAATTCCTTTTATTGAAGTTATTAATTAAAAGCACAATGATAGATGCCCCGCTGTCCACTAGAATCCTCCTGGCCATAGCCGGCCCTATGCTTGCGGTAACCACCATTGGATCAACCGTCGGTGTTAGTAGTCCATCTGAATCGCTATCTCTGAACACTACATCTTCTCTTGACGTCTTTTGCAATTTGAGGGGAATGAATTGTTGAGGACCACATAGCCTTCTTCCTGTGGATGATTATTCATCTCATCGGTGTATTTCACGTAATATCCCCAGCTTCTTCCGACTGGGTGGGGACCACCTGAAATTGTGTAATGATTGGCTTTGGGTTGCCAGGAGTTGGAGCCTTTTCTGCTGGGGGATTGATCTGCCTCTGTGCAATCAGAGAATTCTAAAGGTTTTTTACATACTGCTACAACCTATTCTTCCTTATTAGCTCCTCAACCAGGTTCTTTAAATGTCTACGTTCGTTAGTGTTGTTGCTCGGCTGGTTGTGGAACCTACAAAACCTTACTGAGCTCATGCTAGCATCACTGACTTTCATAGATTTTGTTGTCGAGAAGTTTTCGGTGTCCTTTGCAGCCATATAGATATTCTCTAGGGTGTCGCTGAGTAGGGTCAACTCTGATTTCTTAAAGAAGCGGAACTTCTTATTGCTCTTGTTATCCTTGCTGTCATTACCCCTCTTCTGGCCCCCAGAGTTCTTTTGGCCACCCTGCACATTATTATCTTTCTTTTCAGGTTGCGCACTGCTTTCAGGGACATTTAGGCATAGGGTGGATCTTCTTCGACATCATATGCTCTTCGGCTTTATCAAATAGCTGCTTGAGCATATTTGGCTTCTTCTTCCTGATCCATCACCTAAATTTAGTCTTTTTGCTTATGCACCCTTTAAAACCATTAATACCAAGCGAGGCTCATGATTTCTGACCTCGGCTGTAGCAGCATTAAATAGTGCAAGAAAGGCCTTGATTGATTCTCCTGGCCTTTGCTCTAACTCGCTTAGCTCCATAACGTCTCGGACCTTAGTAGCTTGGAGCCTGAACTGTTCACACTACGCCATAGATGGCCTACTACAACGAAAATAGAAGGTGTTGCAAGATACAATGTAATTATAGCTATGCTGATTTTTGTCTATTGCAACACACGCTTCAAGGTGTTAGCATAGAATCAATAGGATGTTGCAGTAGATCTAGATATATTCTAATTAAAAGTTTTTAAAAAGTTTTACACCTCAACAATCCACATCATTTGTTAAAACAAAATCTCAGCCGTTCATCTATACCATCAATCCATAGCTCACCAATTTTCATCTTCCCTCTTTTATTTTCATTCACCGCTTCCCTTTTTCATTTCGTTCAAATTTCCAAAATCAATCCAAAACCCTAAATTTCCAAAATCATTCCCACCTAAAACCAAAATCAATCTCAGTCGCTGCTTCCTTCGTTGCTTTCACCTCTTCCGTTACACATCCAATTGACACTATTAAATCTCTCCTTAAGATTGGTGCAGGAGGTACTCAAAAATTACTCTTTTCTCAAAGTGGTTGGAGCGTTAAGTCTTCCTCTAGATTTCAAGGTCTCTACAATGGTTTTGGCTTGTCAGTACTCGCTAGCATGTTAGGAATAGGTGCACGATTTGGGGTCTATGAGATTTTGACAGCTTTTTATAAAGATGGAAGTGAAGATAACCATGTCTATGTCTCTGAGGCACGATTTATATTCAGGTTTTCTTTCCCCACATTTCAAGTTGTTTTTATTCATGCTTAGTTGCTGACATTTTTTCATTTTCTTTTCATAGAGCCTGTATTGGTTAGTTAAGCATATATGTTAAATGATCGGAGAAATACATACTTGTGCATTCGGGGGAGGATATATATAGATAGAAAAATATAGGATAATTTTTTTGTATCTAACCAGTTCAGTTCACGTGATTCATTCTTAGACCGTATTTGTCAAACAATGTATTTTAGGTAAGGTAAAGGCATAGGTCCCAGGCGTTGGTATTTTCATTTTGTTTTTAATCTTTAGCTTGTTTTAATCTTTAGTTTGTTTTAAGATTTTAGAAGGGACTGATTTGTGTTAAAATGTTTCACGTTGTAAATGAAGAAAGTCAAAGAATTTTCATACTTTACGACTTTTGGTTCATTTACTCCGTGCGAGTTCAACAGTGATCAGACTATGATGCAAATTGATTGTTTTAGTATTGTTGTAGTTGTCTATTCCTCTTATTTTTATTGTAGATTGATTTTGCCATTATGGTACGTGGAACATCATGTGTGGTTACATAGGATCATACATCACGTCATTTTCTCAAGGGAAATGCTCTTTTACCCAAAAAAATATTTTTATTAAAATATGAGATAACTTAGAGAAAACCGTAAGGCCATGGAACAAGTAGCGGTCAATGGAATGTGCGAAAACCATGTCTATGTCAATGGAAGAGAGTATAGCTGGCATAGCTGTTGATGGTGTAGAAGCTGTTATAACTATTCCATTTGAATTTATCACACTTCGTAAACAAGTAGCCTCTGCTTCTCAATCTAGAAATTATTAGATAGCTAAGGATTCATCTCTACTGATTTCAAAGCCATTGCCCAGCTATACTCTTGATATTTAAGCGTGGAACAAAAACATATGTTATTTTATCCCATCTTCCCTCTATGAATATGGATGTTTTGGATCTGAAGTCAAAATCGTTCGACATATTGTATCATTAGAGGATTGGAGTTCTTTATGGAAAGGTCTAAGGCTATCATTAGTTAAAATGTGAATGAATCAAACATAAGTACATTATGATGCAGACCTTTTAACTGAATTGGCAAGAAGGGAGAAAACACAAGGAATTCTCTCTGAAGCATAGGTTGATTTATTCATGAAGGTGAAGTTTTACCATGCATTTTATTTCTTGGAGCAGATAAAGAAAAGAATGATTATGACTGGTAAAAAATTTAGGGTTTCCAGCTTCTCACTTCTTTGTTTGTTTTATTAGGTTATCAAATGTTTTTATTTTGATCAGCACAGGTTGAAAACGCCACTAACGACTCATTGAATCCCAATTGCCTAACTGGTACATTTATATAATTTACTTCGGTGGTGAAACCAAGAATTCAATAGTTCACACCTCTCTTGGTTATTGTAGTTTTCATACTCGGACACAAATTCTAAAATTGTTGCAGATGATGAACTCATTGATAAGAAAGGTTTGTATGAAAACATATATGAATTTGCTGAAGAAGCAGATAAAGTTAATCCCGTCTTGGAGCTAAACGTTGAAACAGTAAGCACGGTAGCCTCATTTGATTTATTCTATATTTTTTGCAACTCTATACAACTAAAACTGATGACTTTCAGGCAGGTATTATAAACGATAAGTTCTTATCTCGCATGTATAAGGTTTGCCTGCTTCATATTTAACAGTGTTTCAAAGTTACCTTAAATTAGTTTATTTTGAACCTGTATCACCATTTTACGTATTACCTAAGAAGAGTTAACTGCGATAACTAAACCTCACGTCAATTGTGTTCAGATTTGGTTAATTACTACTGTATTAGTTAAAGTATTGCTTTCAAGGATAAAGTATACATAAAAGCATTTCACAATACCTTTATTAATAATGGAAATCGACTAAAATCATAAATATTATCTTCTTTGTTAATATGTATTTTGCATCAAATCAATTGAAGCTTTTTATTAATTTGATTTCAAGGATCTTATCTTATGAATATTTCTCATGGTAGAATTCTGGACTACGATTCAATGTTACATAACCTAGAATCAGGTCATTTAGGTGGTTTAGCAATTGATGTTGCTTGGAATGAACCATTTGATCCAAATGATCCAATTTTGAAGTTTCCAAATGTCTTGATCACACCTCATGTGGCTGGTGTCTCTGAATATTCTTATCGAACTATAACGACCCGAAATCCCCTTACGGGAAGTCACAGATTGTACTGACAAGCCACATCGGACCAGGTCGACCTGGGGGTCGACCTGGTGCCCGAGTCCATTTCTGAAGCTGGATTCACTCTGATGTATTTGGCCTCATTTCTGTCCACATTCGTTGACCTGACCCTATAAATACAGCCCCTAACACCAGTCTCTCTACACCAAATTTCTTTCTGACCATATGCTGCTCTGATTCTGGTTGAAAAGTTTGAGAGAGGGACTGCTTCTACTACGTTGAGACTGCGTTAAGGGAATTGCTGATTTTGGGGACTTCTATTAGGACTTGATAAGCATATTCAACATCGACTCTCTTTTTCTAATTCTCGAACCACGATCTGTAAGCCCCAGTTATTTTTAGATTTAAACTGTAAATATAATATGAATATGATGTAAAATTGAAATTGGACCTATGTATGATGACTGTTTTACATCCATTCTTGTTCATCTTGGACCTTGACTCTTGAATATTACTAGGACATTGATTTGGGGGCCTATTCATGTTGTAAATCAAAAGAAACCCCTCTTATTATCATGTTGAATCTGTTATTAGTCACATGTTTATGACTATCACCTTATTACAGTCGTTACCATGACTATACTATCACCTTATGTCAATCGTATCATGACTATACTATCACCTTATGACAGTCGTTACCATGACTATACTATCACCTTGTGACAACTGTTATTTTGACTAGTACCTTGTCTTGCTAGATTTGGAATCTTTATGTTCGAGGCCAATATTTCATATGCCAGTAATATTTTAATCTTTTATTTCAAGTCATATCATACTATGCTAGTAATCACTTTTGCCACATTATACCCGTTCCTTTTTATGTTATTCCCAACTAGATTTATTTGTATCGATTCGAACTTACGTGCGATGGGAATACGATTTGGGTAGACTAGGTAAAACATAAATTAGCTTTAAACTAGAACATGAACGTTATTGTGACTTGAACCTGAATATGGACATGAACTTGACACGATTTGACATGAAACATGACTTGAAAACTTGAACGTGGGCATGACAGTTAGATAAACTTGAAAATGGCCAACTCGAGGTTGGGTTGAGTTTGCAGTGTAAATCTGCCTGGAACCGCCTGGCAAATCCAGTGGCTGCAAACAATAGGATCCAATGTGGGTAGTTGGTCATATTGCACGTAAAAACCCGAGGTTAGACTATGTTGTGGTGTAAATCTGCCCGGAACCACCCGGCAAATCCAGTAACCACAACAGTTCGTCTAATGTGAGAGGTTGGCGTGCAGTAATGAATTAATGCCACATGATAGGGTTAAGTCATGAACCACTTGAATATACTTAACCAACTTGACATGATGACTTGATAGGGTTAAGTCATGAACTGCTTGAACACACTTAACCAACTTGATACACGATCTAGATAGGGTTAAGTCACATTTGGATGACAACACTTAACCCATTAGAAACCCTAGTTACGCGGTCCTTTTCAGCAGTAACCCACTTAGCTGTATCACGATACCCTGGGACTAGGCAAGATGGGGCACGATTACTGGGCTGATTGTAAGCGACCAGAACGACGGCTGAGTAGGTTCGCCATTGTAGGTTCAGGCGGGCTATGGTCGTGCACGTAGTCCGGAGTTGAAAAAGCAGGCATTGGGCACCCGTAGATTTACACTGTGCGTGTTTGTTTCATGTCGATGGTTGGCACCATAGGACTTGATACACCCTATGGTGGACCTAGCACAGGTAACTACATTTCAGGATAGGGTCGTATGACACAGACACATAACGAGCTAGGACTTGTAGGGAGCCGATCGATTAATAGATCGTACTGTAGGACCCCGTAATGGGTCACTTCATGACACCGGGCTAAGGGATCATTTCATGATTAATACTTGTCATGGGTTAGAATGCTAGTATAGTTGGTGCAGCAAACCTTAAATATGCGATCCCAGACTTGACTTATCTTGTTATCTTAATTATCCTACTAGTACTGTTATCATCCTTATGTTTAATTCCAGTTTTCACATATCATGTTACCTTTACTAATTTTCATACTGAAAGTCACAAGGGCTTACCAGTCTTTATGACTGACTCTTTTTCTTTCGCCCCCTTTTCCTTTCGTTTCCCCCCAGGTTCTCAGGGAGGAAACACTAGCTCTTAACTTGGATTTGGCTTGCTTTCTGACAGCTCATGTACGGTTTGGTCTTGGCCTATGCTATGGCTGCTTCTGCTATTTATGGGGAATATTTTACTTTTGGTTATCTTATGTTTATGCTTCTTTGGAACTTGATGTAATGGAATAATTTGTATCTTGGATATATGAGCTTTTGACTCTTTTCTTGAAAATAATAAGAAGTTGGTTTTTTTTTAAATTTCTACCGCTGCTTTATTTATGTTCTGCCTTGTGATATCTCTGTGCATGTTTACCTAGATAATACTCCACCAAAACTAGTGCATTCCCTTTGTGAGTGACCCTAGCGGAGGTGGGGTGTTACATTTGGTATCAGAGCAGAAGGTTACCAGGCTGGGCAAAAGTTTTAAAAACCTTCCGAAATTGTTTTCAAAACCATTTATAAAGAAGCATTTTTCAAGAAAAGTTTTATGTTTAAAAAGGTTATTCCCCAAGAAGCCATTAGCACTTCCCTTTGTTTCCTCGTTTGAATCTTTTCTTTTCGTTTTTCAGCATGGCCGATCTTAACCTTCCTGAGGGAATACCCGTGCTTGGATGGTTCCGAAGGTACTTAGAAGCCAGGGCCAACGACGCGGGCATGGCAGACATCCCTCCTCCTCCTCCCCCAGGGGCTGCGGTTCCTCCTCCTGGTACCGCCTTTGCCAAAATATGCAAAGACTTTAAAGCAATGGGCGGCAAGAACTTCGTTGGAACTGAAACCTTTGTTGAGGCACGAAACTGGCTAAAGGAGACTGAAGACTTGTTCATTATCTTTGATATGGAGGACCATAGGAAAGTTCAGTTGGCAGCATGATTTCTGAAAGAGGAAGCTGCATTTTGGTGGGAAGTCACCAACGCTACCAGGCCAATTGAGACTTGGACAGACTTTAGAGAGAGGTTTAGGCTTAAATTCCTGTCGTCAGCAGAGGATAACTTTCAGATGGAGAGGTTCCTAGCACTCAAGCAAGGGGATATGTCTGTGAGGGAGTACGTGAATAAGTTTAATCAGCTTGCTCGGTTTGGATTTGGTCAACACAGCCCAGAAAAAGGCTATACGTTTTGCTCGAGGGTTGAACGAGCCACTACACAGCTTGGCCCTAACTCATATACCCATGGGGGAGACCTTTGAAAGCTTGGTGGATATGGCTCTACTCCATGAGGAAGACAAGAATAGCAAGAAGGAGGTTAAGCCTACTGAAACTCAGAATAAGAAAGCTGACTTCAAGAAGGGGAACAACAAGAATAATAAGAATAACAAGAGCAACAACAAATCACGTGAGACGAGGAAGTGCAACTTCTGTGGTATTACTGGACATCTAGATAAAGACTGTAGAAGGAAGAAGAGGAATTTGGGTGAATGCTTTCATTGTGGAGATACTGGACACATCAGCAAGGTTTGCCCTAAGAAGCAAGGACAGGGGCAAGGGCAGACCCAGCAAGCAGGACCTTCTGGAGGGCAGTTGCATGCTCTCAACACCACTCTAGCTCTTGACCGAGGTAGTAATATTTCCGTAGAAAGCCTTGTTTACATTTCTGATTTTCCTGTTCGAACCTTATTTGACTCTGGCGCATCTCATACTTTTATTTCTTCTAATATTGTTGAAAGTATGCACCTAAGTACTAGTCTGGTTGAGGATCCAGTTATAGTTTCAAATCCAATTGGGGGCTCCGCCCATTTATTTATGATGTGTGTGGATTTAAGGATCTCTATCTTAAGCGTAGAATTCACGTGTAATGCTTATGTTCTCGAGTTCATGGGATACGGTTTGATCCTAGGTATGGATTGGCTGTCCGATTATGGAGCCATTCTTGATTGTGAACGAAGGGTAGTGAGGCTCATGACTCGCCTTGGTAATACCCTTGAAATTTCTTGTAACCCGAAGGGTCCGGTCATGTTGTGTTATCTTGAATCCCTTGACTCGTCTGACGATAATTTGCAATCTGTAAGAGTGGTCCGAGAATATCCAGATGTCTTTGATGAAGTGAGGGGATTACCTCCTAAACACGAGATAGAGTTCTGAATTTATCTTGCTGATAATGCCAAGCCAGTTTCATTGCCCGTTAGGCACATGGCCCCGCGAGAAAGAAGAGAGCTCAGTAAACAAATTAATGAGTTGCTTGAGAAAAATTTCATAATACGAAGCATTTCTGAATGGGGTGCTCCGGTGGTATTCGCTACTAAGGCGGATGGATCGCTTCGACTGTGCGTAGATTATCGTGAGTTAAACAAGCTGACAAAGAAGAATAAGCATCCACTACCAAGAATCGACGATTTGTTTGACCAGCTTGTGGGAGCATCTGTTTTCTCTCAACTCGACCTAGCCACAGGATTCCATCAGCTTAGAGTGGATGAGGATAGCATTGACAAAACTGCGTTTAGGACTCCAGATGGGTTCTTCGAATGGCTCGTCATGCCGTTTGGGCTAACAAATGCACCCGCATACTTTGTAGATTTGATGAGTAGAGTGTTTCGGGAGTTCCTTAACAAGTTTGTGGTAGTTTTCATGGATGATATTTTGATCTTCTCAAAAGATGAAGAAGAGCATGCTAGGCATCTCCAGGAAGTCATGGAGACTCTTAGAGCACACTAGTTAAAGGCTAAGTTCTCCAAATGCCATTTTTGGAGGAAGGAAGTTCAGTTCCTTGGACATGTAGTTTCTAAGCAAGGCATAGCCGTGGACCCCGCAAAGGTAGCTGCGGTACAAGATTGGAAAATTCCTAAGAATGCAACGGAGGTGAGGAGCTTTCTCGGTTTGGCGGGCTACTACAGGAAGTTCATTAAGGACTTCGCTAAGATTTCAGCCCCTCTTACTAAATTAACAAAGAAGAACCTACCTTTTACATGGGACATAGAATGTGACGCTGCTTTTCAGAGACTTAAGATAGCCCTCACCACAGCTCCAGTTTTAGCATTACCCGATGGAGGTAAGATGTTTACCGTGTACACAGATGCGTGCGGCACGAGATTAGGCGTTGTCCTAATGCAGGAAGGAAGAGTAATATGCTACGGGGGCAGACAACTTAAAGTTCATGATAAAAACTATCCCACGCATGGCTTGGAGTTGGCCGCGATTGTTTTTGCACTTAAAGCTTGGCGCCATTATCTTCTAGGGGAGAGGTTCGAGCTGTATACCGACCACAAATCGCTTAAGTATCTCTTCTCACATAAAGACTTGAATCTGAGACAACAGTGGTGGATGGAGTTCTTGGCATCATATGACTTCGATATAGCTTATACCCCTGGCAAGGGTAATGTGGTGGCGGACGCGCTAAGTAGAAAAAGGTTGACTTTGAGCCCCTTGTTTGTTTAAATGAAAAGCCTTGAGTTAATAGCAACCTTTGATTTTACACCTACTGTTGAGTCATTGACCGCTACGTTAGCATCTCTTGAGCTAAGACCTACACTTCTAGATCAAGTAGGGACTTCACAGAAGGAAGACCCACAGATGGTCGAAATCATGGACAAGCTGATTAGGGGTGAGACGTCGAGTCACCTCAGTAGGTATGCCATAGATGACAAGGGATGGCTAAGGAGCGATGGAAGACTATGTGTCCCACAAGTGGGAGACTTAGTAAGGAGAGTTCTCGAAGAGGCGCATCACTCGAAGATGACTATACATCCCGGAGGGGATAAGATGTACAGGGATATGAAACGCATTTTCTTTTGGGCTGGAATGAAAAAGGACGTGGTAGAGTTCATTTCGAAGTGCATGGTGTGCCAACAAGTAAAGGCCGAGTCGAAGAAGCCTGGTGGGCTATTACATCCTTTGGAGGTTCCGCAATGGAAATGGGAGAGTATCTCGATGGATTTCGTGGATGGACTTCCTAGGTCTAGGAAGGGAAATACTTGCATATGGGTCATAGTTGATAGACTCACGAAAAGTGCTCACTTCATTCCGGTGAAAAGCAAGAGGACCGCATCAGGGCTAGCCTCTATTTACCTTCGAGAGATAGTACGATTGCATGGAGTTCCTTCTAGTATAGTTAGTGATCGTGACCCGATTTTCACTAGCCAGTTCTGGAATAGTCTGCAAGAAGCAATGGGAACACGACTGAACTTAAGCACGACCTATCACCCACAGATGGATGGACAAACCGAAAGGGTAAATAGGGTATTAGAAGATCTCCTGAGGCTATGCATTCTTGACTTTGGTGGTACTTGGGAAGACCATCTTCCTCTCGTGGAGTTTGCGTATAATAACAGTTACCAAGCTAGCATCGGAATGGCACTGTTCGAAGCCCTGTATGGAAGTCCGTGCAAGTCACCAACTTGTTGGTGGGAGACGACAGACAGACTTATACTTGGGCCCGACATGATAAGGGACACTTCTGAGAAGATTGAGTTGATACGAAGACGGATGAAAACGACCTAAGATAGACAGAAATCTCATGCGGACCAGAGAAAGACAGACCTAGAGTTCGAAGTCGGAGATATGGTCTTTATAAAAGTTTCTCCGTTACACAATGTAGTTCGTTTTGGAGCAGTTGGAAAGCTACCACCAAGATTTGTAGGACCGTTCCCCATCACTGAGAGGATTGGATGGATGGCCTATAAGGTAGACTTACCCGAGTGGGTGCACAACGTCTTTCACGTCTCGCATCTCCGGAAGTGTTTGCATGAGTCAGTCGAAGTGGTTGAGCCAAGCATCCTTGAAGACGTAGAAGTAGAAAAAGAAGCGACATTGAGGCGAGTTCCGATTTGTATCTTAGGAACGAAGATTAAGAAGCTAAGGAATCGAGAAGTCAAGCTAGTTAAAGTGCAGTGGAGTGAAACCCAAGAAGACGCAACTTGGGAAACCGAAGAGAAGATACGCGCGCTTTACCCATTTCTTTTTGAGGGTACATTCTCAATCTCTTTTTCCTTGAAAACCTTTTCGTATCATGCTTCTACTGTCTATGTTTGTCTTGTTATCCTCTCGATCTTATCTTGAGAACCTTAGGTAGAAGCATCTGGATGTAAACATGTGATGGAAACATGTTAAGGTTGATGTTTGCAAATGGTTGCAAGTGGTTGCTAGTGGATGCATGACACACATTAGGCACTAGATCGGCTCAGTCACTTTTTCATGTTGCATATGCATGAGTGCTTATACTTGTACATGGATGGAACTTGTTATGTTATCACTCAGATGTTCCATATGGATGAATGTTTGTGCACTCATGTAGAGATTAGGAACTATGCTAGGAATTTGCATACATGTTGGATTCATGACACTAACATATTTTGCATTAAGGAGGTTTACTGAATCAGTAACTGCCTGATCTTTTGCATTAGATAAGTACATATACACACACTTTCTGCATATGTTCATACAACACTAGAAGTCTATTAAGGACAATGGTTGCCTGTGGATGATGCTTTGAGTAGATGGATGATTGGATGGTAGGACACATCCTCCCTAACTTAGAGATTTCAGGGACGAAATCCTTTAAGGGGGGGAGAATGTAACAACCCATGTTTTTATAACGTGTAATAACCATAAATCAAGGCAGAATTAATTTTTAAAATCAGAATAGAGGGAAAGGGTTGCGCCACTGCGTTCGTCTCGAAATTCTGCTTGGAAACGAGTCCGAGTTTTCGAGAATAGGAGTCCGTATGACCAAGTTATGACCATTCGAAGTTTTCAGAAATTTTCAAGTTCAAAACAGACTCAATTCGAATTCAAAAATTCGAATTTCAAACCTCCAAATGGACTGGGCGGGAAATTTCCCGCCAAGGACCAGGTCGACCTAGGGTCAACTATGTAGTCGACCTACCTTGGACCAGGTCGACCTGGGGGTCGACCTGGTGCCCAAGTCCATTTCTGAAGCTGGATTCACTCTGATGTATTTGGCCTCATTTCTGTCCACATTCGTTGACCTGACCCTATAAATACAGCCCCTAACACCAGTCTCTCTACACCAAATTTCTTTCTGACCATATGCTGCTCTGATTCTGGTTGAAAAATTTGAAAGAGGGACTGCTTCTATTACGTTGAGACTGCGTTAAGGGAATTGCTGATTTGGGGACTTCTATTAGGACTTGACTAAGCATATTCAACATCGACTATCTTTTTCTAATTCTCGAACCACGATCTGTAAGCCCCAGTTAATTTTAGATTTAAACTGTAAATGTAATATGATGTAAAATTGACATTGGAACTATGTATGATGACTGTTTTACATCCATTCTTGTTCATCTTGGACCTTGACTCTTAAATATTACTATGACATTGATTTGGGGCCTATTCATGTTGTAAATCAAAAGAAACCCCTCTTATTATCATGTTGAATCTATTATTAGTCACATGTTTATGACTATCACCTTATGACAGTCGTTACCGTGACTATACTATCACCTTATGTCAATCGTATCATGACTATACTATCACCTTATGACAGTCGTTACCATGACTATACTATCACCTTGTGACAACTGTTATTTTTACTAGTACTTTATCTTGGTAGATTTGGAATCTTTACGTTCGAGGCCAATATTTCATATGCCAGTAATATTTTAATCTTTTATTTCAAGTCATATCATGTTATGCTAGTAATCACTTTTGCCACATTATACCCGTTCCTTTTTATGTTATTCCCTATTAGATTTATTTGTATCGATTCGAACTTACGTGCGATGGGAATACGATTTGGGTAGACTAGGTAAAACATAAATTAGCTTTAAACTTGAACATGAACGTTATTGTGACTTGAACCTGAATATGGACATGAATTTGACATGATTTGACATGAAACATGACTTGAAAACTTGACATGAATCTAGACATGAAAACTTGAACGTGGGCATGACAGTTATATAAACTTGAAAATGTCCAACTCGAGGTTAGGTTGAGTTTGCAGTGTAAATCTACCTGGAACCGCCCGGCAAATCCAGTGGCTGCAAACAATAGGATCCAATGTGGGTAGTTGGTCATATTGCACGTAAAAACCCGAGGTTAGACTATGTTGTGGTGTAAATCTGCCCGGAACCGCCCGACAAATCCAGTAACCACAACAGTTAGTCTAATGTGAGAGGTTGGCGTGCACTAATGAATTAATGCCACATGATAGGGTTAAGTCATGAACCACTTAAATATACTTAACCAACTTGACACGATGACTTGATAGGGTTAAGTCATGAACTGCTTGAACACACTTAACCAACTTGATACACGATCTGGATAGGGTTAATTCATGAATTTGAATGACAACACTTAACCCATTAGAAACCCTAATTACGCGGTCCTTTTCAGCAGTAACCCACTTAGATGTATCACGATACCCTGGGACTAGGCAGGGTGGGGCACAATTACTGGGCTGATTGTAAGCGACCAGAACGACGGCTGAGTAGGTGCGCCATTGTAGGTTCAGGCGGGCTATGGTCGTGCACGTAGTCCGGAGTTGAAAAAGCAGGCGTTGGACACCCGTAGATTTACACTGTGCGTGCTTGATTCGTGTCGGTGGTTGGCACCATAGGACTTGATACACCCTATGGTGGACCTAGCACAGGTAACTACATTTCAGGATAGGGTCATATGACACAGACACATAACGAGGTAGGACTTGTAGGGAGCCGATCGATTAATAGATCGTACCGTAGGACCTCGTAATGGGTCACTTCATGACACCGGGCTAAGGGATCATTACATGATTAATACTTGACATGGGTTAGAATACTAGTACAGTTGGTGCATCAAACCTTGAATATGCGATGCCAGACTTGACTTATCTTGTTATCTTAATTATCCTACTAGTACTGTTATCATCCTTATGTTTAATTCCAGTTTTCACATATCATGTTACCTTTACTAGTTTTCATACTGAAAGTCACTAGGGCTTACCAGCCTTTATGACTGACCCTTTTTCTTTTGTTTCCCCCCAGGTTCTCAGGGAGGAAACACTAGCTCTTAACTTGCATTTGGCTTGCTTTCTGACAGCTCATGTACGGTTTGGTCTTGAGCTATGCTATGGCTGCTTCTGCTATTTATGGGGAATATTTTAATTTTGGTTATCTTAAGTTTATGCTTCTTTGGAACTTGATGTAATGGAATAATTTGTATCTTGGATATATGAGCTTTTGACTCTTTTCTTGGAAATAATAAGAAGTTTTTTTTTTAAATTTCTACCGCTGCTTTATTTATGTTCTGCCTTGTGATATCTTTGTGCATGTTTACCTAGATAATACTCCACCAAAACTAGTGCATTCCCTTTGTGAGTGACCCTAGCGGAGGTGGGGTGTTACACACGCCGTATAACACGGAACAGTTTTCATCCCAAGAGTACCAGTGCATTAAACAAACAGCGCAATGCTAAATAAAGAAAAATGAAACTAGTATAAGACCCAGGTCCCATCACACAATGCAACACAAGCCGGAGGATAGGGTTTTACCTTATAATAGCCAAAGAATGCTTGATATGCTAAATTTCATCTTTTATTACTATAAGTGTATAGTGTCAAAACAATTTCAATCATAAATATCAATCATAGACGGCATGGGTACCATATATCATGTCGCCATACTAGTTCTACAATTAAAACCGCAAAGTCACGTATTGGAAGTTGGATTTCCATCTATGAACCGAGGCAAAAGATAGTCCTCACCGAATTCGAGACGCTCTAGTCTGTGTCTCAGTCTACAGCCGCAACTGCACCTAGGAGCCACAATACTGGTCCACACGTAGCGGATTAAACTTAAACCCTGAACAATATGTCTCTCCACCCTATGGGGCGTAAATGAGCCAAATGACTCCAAATCAGAGGCGCCTCGCGTTCCACCAACCACACTGGTGAAAAATATATAAATGCCAAGGCTGGTAGGTCACTGACACCACCTCTAACTAGAAAGAGACGCATGTTCTCCCTGGATCCTCTCCCGTTTCTGGTTCATACCGGGGTGTGAGGCTCGCGAATTAATGCTATACACCAAGCTATGCCACACAGGCCGTGCTTTGATCATCAACCACAAGACTTTTCTTTTCAACAGAAGCCTTGATCATCTGCCACTTAGGCATGCCACACAAGCAATTCACTCCATGCGACCGATATCTGTAACAACCCGTATTTTTATAACATGTTAAAGTCATAAGTCAAGGCAGAATTAAATTTTAAAATAAGAATCAGGGGAAACGGGTTGCGCCATTGCGTTCGTCTCGGAATTCTGCATGAAATCGAGTCTGAGTTTTCGAAAATCGGAGTCCGTATGACCAAGATATGACCCTGCGAATTTTCAGGAATTTAAATAAAATAAAACAGCTCGAAAATAAAGCCAGAAATTCTAAATTCAAACCCAGAGAAGGCTGGCGGGAAAATTCCCGCCCATATACCCAGGTCGACTGGGGAGTCGACCCCCCCCCCCCCCCCAACCAGGTCGACTGGGGAGTCGACCCCCCCCCCCCCCCCATGACCAGGTCGATTGGGGAGTCGACCTGGGGGTCGACCTACCTCCTGAACCTATTTCCTGAGCCAGATGCATTCTGATGTATTTAGACTTATTTTGTGACCAGATTCGTCTGCTTAACCCTATATAAGCAGCCCCCTAGCCTCATTCTCTCCACACCATTTCATTCTGTCTTTATGCTGCTTCTAAGATAATCAAAATAATAAGATAAAAAGGAAGAAAAAGGACTGCTTCTTCTCCATCAAGACTATGCTTAGAGATTTGCAAATTGGGGGATTTCAATTAGAACACGATCAATCAATTAGAGATTAAACAATCAAATTTTGCTTTCTAATTCTCGATCCACGCACTGTAAGTTCCAGTTACTTTTAGATGAAAACTATAAACTTGATATGGGCATGTTATAAATTGGAATTTGATATACGTATGATTCATAACTATTCTTATTCTTCTTGGATCTTGACATTTGGGAATATTGCTTTGAAATCAAATTGGGCCTATTCGCATTTAAAATCAAACGTTATCATGCCTATGACATTGAAACCATTGTTAATGGCCAAGGACTATGACTGAGAACATAAGACTATGCCTATGCCTATGACTGAGAACATAAGACCATTGCCTATGACTATGACAAGGACAATTGTGGCTAATCACCTTTGACTCATGACTATGAATTACTGCCTATGATTATGAACATAAGACTATGACCATGACTTTGAAACTATTACAGTTAATTGCCTATGACTATTAGGGTAGTAGCCTAGAACTCTTTTGGATAATTATCCATGACTATTGTATAACTATTGTATAACTATTGTGGTTAATTGACTATTATAGTTGATTGCTCATAAATCTATAGTTGAAAACCATGTTGAACACCGAATTGGCATTTAGTTGGATCCCATACCTAGGGTGTGACTTGCTTAGTTTGTTCGTTATTATGTACACCAAAAAACCATTGACCCATTATCCTTGTATTTGGCTTGCTTGTGCATGCCTATTCTTGTATGTCAAGTTTTTATCAGGACTATCGCCTTATTTTGCTAGATTTGAAAACCCTGTTAATTTCTATATGCTAGTGATGTTGTAACCGATTATCTCAAGTTATATCATGCCAGTCTTGTAATCTCTTTTATCGCTTTATGCTTGTCCCTTCTGCCTATCATAGTTTTGATGTTATTCCCTTTATCTCAAGATTTAGATTTGCTTGTAATTTAGATCGATTAACGTTTACATGCGATGGGAATATGATTTGCGTAGATTAGGCAAAACATGAACTGGTTATAAACATGAATCATGAACTTGATAATAGGCATAAGTTGAAACATGAAACTTGACACGAACTTGACATGAAACTTGAACATGGTCATGCCACTAGAATGAACTTGAAAATGGCCAACTCGATGTTGGGTTGAGTTTGCAGTGTAAATCTGCCCGGAACCGCCCGGCAAATCCAGTTACTGCAAACAATATGATCCAATGTGGGTAGTTGGTCATATCGCACTTGAAACCCGAGGTCAGACTGAGTTATGGTGTAAATCTGCCCGGAACCGCCCGGCATATCCAGTGACCACAACAACGGGTCTGATGTGAGAGGTTAGGGTGCATTAATGAATTAATGCCACATGATAGGGTTAAGTCATGAACATGAAAGACAACACTTAACCAACTTGAAACATGATTGGTAGGGTTAGGTCATGAACTTGAACGACAACACCTATCCAACTTAACACGTGAATGGTAGGGCTAAGTCACGAACTTAAATGACAACACTTAGCCAACTTGATATGCTAGACTGATGGGGTTAAGTCTCGAATTTAAATGACAACACTTAACCTACTAGACGGAAACCCTAGTTACGCGGTCCATTCAGCAGTAACCCACTAGATGTATCATGGTACCTTGGAACTAGGCAGGGTGGGGCATGATTACTGGGCTGATTGTAAGAGACCAGAACGACGGCTGTGTGGGTGCGCCAGTGTAGGTTCAGGCGGGTTATGGTCGTGCACGTGGTCTGAAGTTGAAAAAGCAGGCATTGGGCATCAGTAGGTTTATCTGTGCATACTTGATTCATGTCGATGGTTGGCACCATAGGGCTTGATACACCCTATATTGGACCTGGCACAAGTGACTACATTCGTGATAGGGCCGTATGACACAGAAACACAACGAGCTAGAACTTGTAGGGAGCCGATCGATTAGTGGATCGTTCCGTTGGACCTAGTAATGGGTCATTCACGATTTTGGGCCAAGTGATCATTTCGTTATTAATACTTGACATGGGTTGGGCTACTAGTACAGTTGGTGCAGCGAACCTTGAACATGCGATGCTATACTTGACCTATACTTGATTCATCATGTTAAGTTAGTCTATCTTATCCATCTTGACATCATACTTTTGTTTACTTTCAGTTTATACATGTCATGTTACCTTTACCTGTTTTTATGTTGAAAGTCACTTGGACTTACCAGTCTTTATGACTGACCCGTTTCCTTTCGCCTCTTTTTCTTTCATTTCTTCCCTCAGGTTCTCAGGGAGGAAACTCTAGCTCTTAGCTTGGATTTAGCTTGCTTTCTGTCAGCTCATGTACAGTTTGGTCTTGAGCTATGCTATGGCTGCACGTCTGCTATTTTTGGGGAATAATTTACTTTTGTTATTTTAAGTTTATGCTTCTTTATTTAGAACTTGATCTAATGGAATAATGACAACTTGTACTTTGGATATATGAGGTTTTGACTCTTTTCTTGAAAGTAATTAGATTTGGTTTTTAATTTCTACCGCTGCTTTATTTATGTTCTGTCTTGTGATATCTCTGTGTATGTTTACCTAGATAATGCTCCACCAAAACTAGTGCATTCCCTTTGTGAGTGACCCTAGAGGAGGTGGGGTGTTACATTTGGTATCAGAGAAGAAGGTTACCAAACTGGGCAAAAGCTTTTAAAAAAAACCTTCTGAAACTATTTTCAAAACCGTTTATAAAGAAGCATTTTTCAAGAAAAGTATATTTTGAAAAGGCTATTCCCCAAAAGCCATTAGCACTTTCCTTTGTTTCCTCATTTGAGTCTCTATCTTTTCGTTATCAGCATGTCTGGGAATCTTAACTTTCCTGAGGGCGTGCCAATACCTGGCTGGTTCAGGAGGTACTTAGAGGCCAGGGCCAACGATGCAGGCTCAGCAGATATTCCTCCTCCAGCTGCAGCGATTCCTCCTCCTCCTCGTGGAAATGCTTTCGCAAAGACGTGTAGAGACTTGAAGGCTATGGGGGGAAAGGAATTCTATGGGACTGAATCCTTTGTGGAAGCGAGGAACTGGCTGAAGGAGACCGAAGATTTGTTCGTCATCTTCGAAGTTGACGATAGGCAAAAGATACAACTAGCATTGTGGTTGCTTAAAGATGAAGCTTCGTATTGGTGGGAGATTACCCATGCTGAGAGGCCAGCGGAAACTTGGGAAGACTTTCGGGTGAGATTTGAGATGAAATTTCTCTCCCAAGCTGAAAGAAGCCTGTAGATGTCTCTTAAGCAAGGAAGCATGATGTAACAACCCGAAAATCTGGGCCAGTTTAAAAATTTTATTTTGGCAATTTTAGCGAATTTTGATTATTTAAAATGAATTATTTAAAATAATATCGTCAAGAAATTTATTTTGAATAGAATTCGAACTTATATTTTCATTTGAATCGTCGTTAGAATATAAATATTTATTTATATTTATAAAAGGAATTGAAAATGGCGCGGTAGTTCGATAATTCGATTTCAAACTTCAAATGAATGTACCAGGTGCAAAATAATCCGGATTTTAGTGAAACCAAAAATAATGGAATCTAATTGTGGATATCTTTCTAACGAACCCGAAAAATCAAAATTTCATAGCGGGAATCAAAAGATACGTCCAGTTGAAAATTCTGAATAGTCGCTATGGAATTCAGGCCCTTAAAAATGGAAATTTTGCAAACGACCTCGGATTTCGACAAAACCACTTTTGTTGGATCCGTGATGTCAAGTTATTGCTAGATTACAAATGTCATAATTTTTCGAATCAATATGTGAGTGTGGCAAAGGAAAACACGTTTGACCAGTTTTAGTTGATTTTAATCGACTGGAAAATGGCCATTTTTCCAACGGTCTCAGAATTCGACGAAACTAGTTTTATTAGGTCCGTATCGTCAATACAAAGCTAGAAAATATTTTTCTGGAATTCTTCGAGTTAGTATGTGACCCCAGTAAATTGAAATGCGCGTTCAAATTCAATATATAGAGTTATATGTTGGTTTTGACGGAAACTGATCGAAACGATCAAATCAGCCTACGATACATATCCCATTGTGTTCGGAATGGGGGTAAAACGCTATGGACGATAGGCGGTGGGCCTCGTTTAGAGGTCGTATGGAAAAGCTAACTTTTTTTTTGAAAAAAAAAGAAAAAATAAAAATAAAATCTCTCCCCCCTTAAATTCCTCTGCTCCCCCCCGTTCGATTGAAATCAGAAATCAAAAAGAAAGAAAAAGAACGATGCTTCCTGTAAACCGCCGCCCCTCAATCGTCGACGCTCCACCGCACGCCCCCCCAGCGGCGTCGCCAACCTCCACAACCGCCACCCCATCGATCCCCTCGGCCTCCCCAAGCCATCGCAAGATCCACTAGACCATCGCGCCCTTTTTCTTAAACCCTAAGGTCGTCGCCCACCACCAGGAAGGACCGCCGTCGGCCCTCTGCCCCACCACCGACCCCCAGCAGCTCCACCGCCACATCGGCATGCCGCCAGCACCCCAAGACCCACCAGACCCCCCCCCCAGCGATGCACTGTAAGTTTTTTTTTCTCTTCTGTTTGTTTTGTTTTAATTGATTTTAAATATTTAGTTTAGTTTAATCAGCTCAAAAATCCGATTTTTTTTGTGTGAATAAGAGTGTACATTGTTTTTCAAAATAGAAAATGCTTAGATTTTTAATTTGATAAAACTTGGATTTGTATGATAGAAAGATTTGAATTTTAAAAATATAGAAAAATCTGAATTTTAAAAATAGAAAGAAGATGTTTTTAAAATAGAAGAGACGATTTTTTGTTTATACAAAGATTAAACTTTTAATTGTATAAAGATACGATTTTTAGAATTGTAAAGATATGGAATAATTTTTAGAAGAATAAAAATATGATTTTGCATATAAAAATGGGATTTTTATATAGGCAGTGACAAGATAGAAATTCGATCTTTATATAAGAGGTAGAAATATAAAAATATAATTTTTATATAGAAAGAAGCGTTGTAAAAATAGATGAAGTAGAAGTAAAAATTCGATTTTTATATATTGAATAGAGAAGTAAAAATTCGATTTTTATATATTGAATAGCGAAGTAAAAATTCGATTTTTATATATTGAATAGCGAAGTAAAAATTTGATTTTTATATATTGAATAGCAAAGTAAAAATTCGATTTTTATATATTGAATAGCGAAGTAAAAATCCGATTTTTATATATTGAATAGCGAAGTAAAAATTTGATTTTTATATATTGAATAACAAAGTAAAAATTTGATTTTTATATATTGAATAATAAAGTAAAAATTCTATTTTTATATATTGAATAGCAAAGTAAAAATTCGATTTTTATATATTGAATTGCAAAGTAAAAATTCGATTTTTATATATTGAGTAGCAAAGTAAAAATGTGACTTTACATATGTAGAGAATACGGGCAGAGAACGTGACAAGAGGCAAGAACGACGAAGATTTCTACCTAAGAAGAGTCGTGGCGTTGGATTAGCAATTCTGTGAGAACTTCTCACCTTTCAATTTAATTTTTCTAGTTATATATATACAAGGATGCAGACGGTGCTTAGCAGCACCCGACACCCGTCATCCACAGACCATGGATGGCTTGTTTGTTTAATTGTTTGGTTGTGTAGTTGGCTAGATTATTTGGTTTGAAATTGAATTGTTTGGTGAAATGAAATTGATTTGATTAATGTGTGAATGGCGTGGGCCTTCACTAGACCGGGGATAAGGCTAGGCCTTGTCTCGTTTCTAGTATCGTGCCGTTATGCCGTCGAAATTTTCTAAAAATAAGTTAGAAAAATAAAGATAACATTTTATTTAATAAATGAACCGAATAGAATATTCATAGGTTGAATAAAATAGTTTGATCGTTAAAAATATAATTTTTAACGTGAATGTGAATAAATAAATATTCATTTACAAACCAAACGGTTTGTTTATGTACACCTATTTGAAGGACATTGATTGGGACGATAAATTTTACACATCGCCCAACTGCACAAATAAAAATCTGTGTTTGATTGCTTGAAACCCCACACGGGTATTGGGATGATATTTGACGTACACTAATCCCGATTGTTTAGTTGTATGTTGATCGATTGATTGACAGGCTGTTATAAGCGTTGAACATTTATCTTTGATGCTTATACAGTGTAGAATGCAGTTTGGATGATGGTTGATTATTCATCGTTGTTGATATATACATGTGTTGTAGAAAATCCATATAATTAACATTATATGGTAATTGATTGGGCCTCATTCCAGTTTTAAAATAGAAATATTTGAAAAAGAAATATTTGAAATAGAATATTTGAAAATAGGAATATATGAAGCCGTATTGATTAGATTAACGCCATTTTGACATGAACGATATTTATATCGATTTTATTCATTTTATAATGAATATCGAAAGTAATTTCAAATTCTGATTTTTCGAAAAGCAACGAATTCGAATTGAAATTGAATATAAATGAATTCAAATTGAAATTGAATATAAACGAATTCGAATTGAAATTGAATATAAATGAATTCGAATTGAAATCGAATATAAACGAATTCGAATTGAAATTGAATATAAACGAATTCGAATTGAAATTGAATATAAACGAATTCGAATTGAAATTGAATATAAATGAATTCGAATTGAAATTGAATATAAACGAATTCGAATTGAAATTGAATATAAATGATATTCAATTTCGAATAATGAATTCGAATTGAAATTGAATATAAATGAATGCAAATTGAAAATGAATAAGAATGAATTCGAATTGAAATTGAACATAAATGAATTCGAATTGAAATTGAATTGAAAACGAACTGAAATTGGATTAGAAATCAATTTGAATTGAAACCATTTTGAAAACGAATTTAAAACGATTTATAAAGCATGTTTTGAATTGAAATCGACGAAGTATATATTATATATATAATATATATAATATAATGGCCTGAATAGAACGCGCCGCACCGCGGCAGTTCGCGAATTTCGACCATTGACTTCGAACGGATATTGCGGGAGATCCGACCGTCGGATTCTCCTAAAACCGGAACCGTTGGGTTCGTATCGAAAAGAGCTTTCTAATGAATATTAGAAATTAGAAATCTAACATTTGGATTTGGAATTATGTCCAAATCAAATTTGAAAAAGGTCACTGTAAGTGCAGTTCGATGGCCGTTGATGGAAATCGACTGTACGGGCCTTGATAAAATTATTAAAAATAGTTATAATTTGTGTAAAATCATAAGAAATGATTTAGAAAGAAATGGGATGAAAAACTCCGTATTTGAAAAGATAAAAATAGATTTTTATCGAAATGAACTAGTTTTTGAACTAGAATTATAATTCTATTTATTTTTTTAGTAAATAAATTTAATTTTAAATGGTTTTGAAAATAACCAGAATTTCCAATGATTGCATTGGAATGGATTTGAATCGAAATTGTCTTCGGAATATTTCGATGTTGGATTTCGTGATTATACAGATGTTGTTATGGAAATTTGAAAGATATAGATATATATATCGTTATTTCCAATACGATATCTGTTGGTCGTAGAATCTGATATTGAATATAAGCCGATATATTTTCTATTCAGAGCCTTGTATTTAATATCAAATGTGATTTGGGTTTGTCGTGAATGGTGTCTTGACTAACAATGTTCTTGAACCCAGCTGAGAAAAGATTAAATCTTTTTATTTAGATTTAATGAAGTGTACCAATTAAATAATATTTAATTGGAATTGAATTGGTATTAATTTTTGGGTTTATCGTGGACAGTGTTTTAAATAACACTCGTACTTTAACCCGATAATTAATGAATGTGATTTTGGGTTTATTATGGACCGTGTTTTAAATGACACTGATTCTTTAACCCAGTTAACGATTAAAACTAAGTGGAGTTTTAATGAATCTTTAATTAGATTGAAATGATCGAGAATGGAGTATCACCAGTTTTGCTCCAGGCGATAGTTAAATCTTTAATTAGATTTGAACGTGAAATGGTAATTGAGTTTACCGATAACACAGTGGTGTTAGATATGAAGTATTACCAGTTTTACTTCACGGGATGAATAGGTTGGGATTGAGAAATTAAAACAAATGATTACTTCGGTAAGTTTCGTTAATCCCGACTAGTTGAATTGATATTCAAAAGTAGATTAAAGAATAAATCAAAGAATTTATCTTTGATAAAAATTAATGGGAACCTTTCCCTATGAATGTGTAATTTAGAAACTAACTGTCGGTTAGCCAAGCAGAATGGTTTTCTGGATATTGATCTGATGTTGGTTTCGGCCTTCGGTGTAACACCCCGCCTCCGCTAGGGTCACTCGCAAAGGAATGCACTAGCTTTAGAGGGGCATTATTGGTAAACATGCACAGAAATATCACAAGACAGAACATATAAAATAGCGGAAGTAAATTCGAACTTTCATAAACATTAATAATTAAGGTCTAAAGCCTTTTACATCAGAGTACATCAAAACCTGTCTTGCAATAGTAAAGAAGCATAAAGACTTTTTCATAAATTATTCCCCAAGTAAAATTAGTAAAGTAGCCATAGCCAAGAAAGGTCCAAGCCATCCATGATGACCTTCAAGCAGAAGAAGTCCGAACTAAACAACAGTATTTCCTCCCTGTAACCTGGGGGGGAAACGAAAGAAAAGAGGCGAAACAAAACGGGTCAGTCAAAAAGACTGAGTAAGCCCTATCTACTATCAGCATAAAAACTAGTAAAGTTAACTGACATGAGAAACTGAGATGAACATAAGCATGATGACAAGATAGATAAGCTAAATCAAAATAACAGGATGAACTACTGAACTCAGATAAACTAAGGTGTCATGATAAAAATGCGATGTCAAGATAAAACAAGGTATCCCATCGTCAGGTTCCTATCAAGTATAATATCCCCAAGATATCTATCACGTATAACATCCCATGGTATCTACCCTGTCTTTTAGCTCTGCACCTACCGTACTAGTATCCCCACCGTATCATGTGTTAACCATGAATGACCCTTACTCAAAAGTCGGGTAATGGTCCATGTCAACCTAATATATCGTATATATAGGTTACTCAACTCGTATGTTTTATTCCATGTAAATGTTCAGTCCCTTGCCGTAGACCATACAGGCTTTTCCCAAGAGATTCCATACTACTTTAACATAGTTCCATGATCCTTAAGATCGTTTTGGGCTGTCACCCTATATCTAACTAGGGTCTTTCAACATGAATCATCGTTTGTACAACTAGGACTTATGCTACCTAGGACTACTAGGGATTATGCTTACCTATTGCACGTTTTCATATCTCGGTTTTGGTTCAACCACCCAGGGCCACTAGGAATTACGCTAACCGTCAACCGCGCCCTTTTTCCCACGCATTCACCGTGAATCGTTTTTCCATGACTGTATGCACATGTATCACATCGTGCCATCCGAGTCCTGTCACAGGGCAGATCAGGAAATACAGGACTCGGTCGGGAGCTTTCGATTTATCTGCCGATGCAGATGCTAAGGTCTGTTTTTTCTATACGTGGCTATGGTCCCACGAGACCACTCCCTCAACTAGTGAAAGACAAGACAGGATAAATCCTGCATGAGAACACACTACTGGCCAACCCACAATCCTAGCCTTACCGCATCCATAATTAGATAGCAATTATGGTCTTTTGGGTGTTCTCTGCCTTTCCATACGTACACGCTTGACCAAAGATGGTAGGTAGCCTGACGAAATGCTATCTAGGGTACGACCGTGTATCGTCGACTATCCCCTATCCATCCCCGTCTTTAGGTCGCTCGTATAGCAACCAAGGCATACTCTTGGTTCTTCTAACGCAGACCTTAACCTCTCATGAGCCTAGTATGATCACCTGGCAGCTCACAGAGGGATACCAAGAATATCCTCACGTTCCCCGAAGCCGCTGCTTCGTTACCCAGTTCGCTGGAGCCTTTATCTAAATCAGATACTTGCTCCTACTCGTATACTTAAACGATGACCTACCGTATCAGGTTACTCATCTATCTATGAACTGGTCTAAATTTCCTTGACTAAGAATCATTACTTAGTTATTCTTCAACTAAGGTTTACCACTTAGCCTTATTCCCGTTATCCTTGTTAACTACGGTTATCCACCTAATCCTCAGAACTAGGGTTTACATAATGGATTAAGTGTCACTTAAGTTCATGACTTAACCCGTCTACAAATCATGTCAAAATTGGCTAAGTATCCAAGTTCAAGACTTAACTCTACAAACCATGCTCAAGTTGGTTAAGTATATATTAACTTGACCCTATCAAATTACTGAGTCAAATCGGTCAAGCGTATTTAAGCGATTCGTGACTTAGCCTTATCATGTTTTCATGTTAGATTGGTTAAGTATAGGTTAACTTAACTTCAATAAATTAATGAGTTAGATTGGTTAAGTATAGGTCACTTAACCACATCAAATCATCATGTTAGGTTAGTTAAGTGTTTAACTTAACCCCATTAAACTGCCAAGTGGGATTAATTAAGTCTAGGCTAACTTAACCCCATCTGATTTCCATGTTTAGACTAGTTGAGTCTAATCTTAACCCCATCCATTAACTGTATTTTTCGGTTAAGTGTCATTAAGAAAACTTACTTAACCTTACCAAATTATCGTGTTGGATTGATTAAGTGTTGGTTAACTTAACCCCGTCCACTAGTCATATAAAAATGGTTAAGTGTCATTAGGCAAATCAAGTTACTTAACCTACCCAACCTTGTCATGTTTTCTTAGGTATCATTGGCCTAATCAATTTACTTAACCCATTGTCCATGTCATATTTGGTTAAGAGTCGTTAATCAAATTAACTTAACCCTATGATGGGGCATTAATTACTTAATGCACCTCAATCTCTCACATTAGACTTTGTTGTGGTTACTAGTTAAGCCGGTCGGTTCCGGGTAGCTTTACACCACAACTTGGTCTAACCTCGGGTTCAAGCACAACATGACCAACTTCTCACATTGGGTCCTATTGTTTGCAACTACTAGTTAGGCCGGTCGGTTCTGGATAGTTTTACGTTGCAAACTCAACCCAACCTCGAGTTGGTCACTTTCATGTTTAGTCTAGTGTCATGTTCATATTCAAGTTTTTAAGAATATGGGTAGACCTAACTTAATAGGTAAATTCCCAATTCCATAGTATGGGTAGACCTAACTTAATAGGTAAATTCCCAATTTCATATTTTCAAACATACTCACATGTCAACTTCCATGTTATATTTCAAGTCATGTTTTCAAGTTATATTTTCATGTCATTAGAAACTACCCATAACATAACCCAACGCTTTTAAACTCGCATATACGTTCGCATCAACGTAATGGATTAAAAGAGGAGACTTGGCAAAGGCATGACAAAAATGGATATTAAGCCACAAGTTAATCATGGTGGCAAATGAGACACAATTGTGTTCATTAACTTGCATGTTACATTCTTAAGTCTCAAAAACATGCATAAACCCAAACTTGGCACATAAGCAAATCATGGTGACAAAAGACATGGAATGATGACTAGTAACTCGCGTATATCATCATATAAGGGTTATGACTTCATATGCAAGTTGACATAAAGGTTATGAGGGTTCTCATGTTGCATAATGCAACATTTCAACATAAAGGTTGTAGCTTTTAGCCCACAAGATCAAGAAAATGACTTCATAAACTTGCATGACATGATAGCATGTATCATACTCAATGATCAAACCCAAACTTGCATCATGAACATTTAACTTCATAGTTAATATCTAGGAGTAGGGAAAGGGCTTACATTGCTATGAAGGCACAAATCGATTAAATTAAAGATTGAGACAAAGCCTATGCATGCCATCATTCAAAAACCTAAAGATGAAAGCTCCAAATCAATAAAAACCCCATCTTGATGAACAAAGGTCAAAGCTTTAGCCTTGAAATCAACTTGAGAAGCTCTCATACTAACATAGGGACTCTCTAATACTCACATGATCATGAAACCTCTCATAGAAATGAAGTGGAGGCTAGGATTTTGAGTGGAGGCCATGAGTGGAGCAATTTTGCCATAGTTTAGTTGCATGAATGAATAATGAGGGTTTAGGGGTAGGTTAGAGGCTTATTTATAGAGATTAGGAGTGATTAGGACCTTAGGATTAACCCTAGGATCAACCTGAACCATCAGATTTCGAACCAGGCCCAAAAACCTAGCCAAGACAGAAAATAGGTGCACCAGGCAAAACTGCCCGGCCACCATAAGTCGACCCCCAAGTCGACAGGGCTGTCGACTTGGGTCAAGCCATGTCGACTCCCAAGTCGACAGGGCTGTCGACTTGGGGAGCCTGGCGGGAATTTTTCCCGCCTAGCCCTCCAGCCCTAATTTCCGAAATTAGAACTCGTTTTTGAACTTGAATTTTCTGAAAACTTCGTCGGACCATAACTTGGTCATACAGACTCCGATTCTCGAAAACTCAGACTCTATTTCGCGTATTTTTCCGAGACGAACGCAATGGCATAGCCCGTTTTACTTGATTCAGAATTTAAAAATGAAATTCTTCCTTGATTCTCATTTTTAACATGTTATCGAAATACGGGTTGTTACATTCTCCCCACCTTTTAGGATTTCGTCCCCGAAATCTCCAAGTTAGGAAGAACATATCCTACCATCCATCATTCATCTACTCAAAACATCATCCACAAGCAACCATTGTCCTTAGATGATTTCTAATGATGTATGAATATATGCAAAACGTGTGTGTACATGTTCCTTAGCTAATGCTAATGATCAGGACTGAATAATCTTTCTAATGCAAAAATATGTATAGTGCCATGAATCCAACATGTATGCAAATAGTCCTAGTCATATAGATACTATATGCGTGCACAATCATTCATTCATATGCAACAACCGCATGATAATACATTCGATTTCATCCATAAACAAGTATAAATACTCGTGCATATGCAATATGAAATGTGACCGAGTCGAGCTAGTATCTAATGTGTATTCGCGCATCCACGAGCAACCACTTGCAACCATATCAATCATAACATGTTTCAAATACATGTTTACATCCATAGTGTTCTACCTAGGATTCCCTGGAACAGGGTCGAGAAGATAAACAAGACAAACTCCTTACGGGGTTTGTAACAGAAAATAGGACCGAGAGGATGTCCACAAAAGATAGCCTACAAGTAAGCTCTACAGAAAATAGGGATCAAGGATATACTCCCAAAAAGAGATATCATGCGCGTATCTAGTCTTTGACCATCAAAGTCGTATTTCCTTGGGCTTAATTCCATTGTGCCTTGACCGTCTTTTAACTTCGCGATTTCGTAGCTTCTTATTTCCTGTTTCCATAACATGAGCTGGAACTCATTTCTTCGTCGCCTCTCGTTCCACTTGCACTTATCCTTTTCCTAGAATACTTGGCGCAAACATGACTGCGTACTCATGATCTCATGCAAGCTTTCCAAAATTCACTAATGAATCTTGGATCTCGTTTATATACTATAAGGTATTCCATGTAGAAAAACTTTCTCTTGAAAGTAAACAGATGTCAACCAGGTTATCATGCGCACTTACTAGGGTGATCTCTATAACCCACGCATAAATGAAGTAAACCATCCGTCTTATTGGCGAACACCACTCGATCGGGCTTCAAATTTCCAATAAAGGCATCAAGGGATTCTAAGTAACTAGTCATGACAAAACCTCAAAAAGGTTACACGATACTTCGAGGGTATTACCAAGGCTAGTCAAAAGGTCTAACTACCCTCCTATCAAAACCGTGAGTGGCACCCCCTACTGGATAACCACTTCATCCCTAGAATCCATCCATAGCTTATAAACATAAGCATTATTTCCAAACTCAACACTTGGCATAGACATTCTCAAATCCAAACAAGTCATGTATAAATGGACTGATTCTCCAATAGGACTTTGAGACAAAAATGGGATTCTCTATTACGCTAGTACTTAAGGTGCAGAGACTCAACTATCGAAGTAGACTTAAATGATACGAAAAACGAAGTCCTAACAGGATGATAGAGAAGAAAAGCTAAACTTTTAACAAGATCGTTACCCTCCTTCCGAGGTACCCTAGAAATGAGAGCATACTATTGCCCTCCCGATGATCTTGTCCTTGTCCCACAATACTTAACTATCCGCCCCGTTTTACCATGCCAAAGGTACTCTCTCGTCATGGGTTTCATTGTTCATCTTTCTCCCTCCTTTGAGGACTAAGCCATACCAACAAGTTGCTCATCCTTAAGCTCGTATCCTTTATCCTCTTTCTCACTATCCTTTCTTATACCGCGGCCACTGGTCTCTCGAGAACCACCTCCATCGTATGGAAAGCACTTTCGTAGATAGAAAAGACTAGTCGCAGTTAAAACCACTGTGACTACAGATGGAGGAAAGAAATGAAAAGAGATTCAATTAAGGAAACAAGGATAGTGCCAATGGCCTTTGGGGAATAGCCTTTTTCTTTTAAAAGAAAATTTTCTTGAAAAATGCTTCTTTGTAAACGATTTTCAAATAGTTTTCAGAAGGTCTTTAAAAACTTTTGCCCAGTCTGGTAACCTTCTGCTCTGATACCACGTGTAACACCCCGCCTCCGCTAGGGTCACTTGCAAAGGAATGCACTAGCTTTAGAGGGGCATTATTGGTAAACATGCACAGAAATATTACAAGACAGAACATATAAAATAGCGGAAGTAAAATCGAACTTCCATAAACATTAATAATTAAGGTCTAAAGCCTTTTACATCAGAGTACATCAAAACCTATCTTGCAATAGTAAAGAAGCATAAAGACTTTTTCATAAATTATTCCCCAAGTAAAAATAGTAAAGTAGCCATAGCCAAGAAAGGTCCAAGCCATCCATGATGACCTTCAAGCAGAAGAAGTCTGAACTAAACAACAGTATTTCCTCCCTGTAACCTGGGGGAAACGGAAGAAAAGAGGCGAAACAAAACGGGTCAGTCAAAAAGACTGAGTAAGCCCTATCTACTATCAGCATAAAAACTAGTAAAGTTAATTGACATGAGAAACTGAGATGAACATAAGCATGATGACAAGATAGATAAGCTAAATCAAAATAACAGGATGAACTACTGAACTCAGATAAACTAAGGTGTCATGATAAAAATGCGATGTCAAGATAAAACAAGGTATCCCATCGTCAGGTTCCTATCAAGTATAATATCCCCAAGATATCTATCACGTATAACATCCCATGGTATCTATCCTGTCTTTTAGCTCTGCACCTACCGTACTAGTATCCCCACCGTATCATGTGTTAACCATGAATGACCCTTACTCAAAAGTCGGGTAATGGTCCATGTCAACCTAATATATCGTATATATAGGTTACTCAACTCGTATGTTTTATTCCATGTAAATGTTCAGTCCCTTGCCGTAGACCATACGGGCTTTTCCCAAGAGATTCCATACTACTTTAACATAGTTCCATGATCCTTAAGATCGTTTTGGGCTGTCACCCTATATCTAACTAGGGTCTTTCAACATGAATCATCGTTTGTACAACTAGGACTTATGCTACCTAGGACTACTAGGGATTATGCTTACCTATTGCACGTTTTCGTATCTCGGTTTTGGTTCAACCACCCAGGGCCAATAGGAATTACGCTAACCGTCAACCGCGCCCTTTTTCCCATGCATTCACCGTGAATCGTTTTTCCATGACTGTATGCACATGTATCACATCGTGCCATCCGAGTCCTGTCACAGGGCAGATCAGGAAATACAGGACTCGGTTGGGAGCTTTCGATTTATCTGCCGAGGCAGATGCTAAGGTCTGTTTTTTTCTATACGTGGCTATGGTCCCATGAGACCACTCCCTCAACTAGTGAAAGACAAGACATGATAAATCTTGTATGAGAACACACTACTGGACAACCCACAATCCTAGCCTTACCGCAACCATAATTAGATAGCAATTATGGTCTTTTGGGTGTTCTCTGCCTTTCCGTACGTACACGCTTGACCAAAGATGGTAGGTAGCCCGACGAAATGCTATCTAGGGTACGACCGTGTATCGTCGACTATCCCCTATCCATCCCCGTCTTTAGGTCGCTCGTATAGCAACCAAGGCATACTCTTGGTTCTTTTAACGCAGACCTTAACCTCTCATGAGCCTAGTATGATCACCTGGCAGCTCACAGAGGGATACCAAGAATATCCTCACGTTCCCCGAAGCCGCTGCTTCGTTACCCAGTTCGCTGGAGCCTTTATCTAAATCAGATACTTGCTCCTACTCGTATACTTAAACGATGACCTACCGTATCAGGTTACTCATCTATCTATGAACTGGTCTAAATTTCCTTGACTAAGGATCATTACTTAGTTATTCTTCAACTAAGGTTTACCACTTAGCCTTATTCCCGTTATCCTTGTTAACTACGGTTATCCACCTAATCCTCAGAACTAGGGTTTACATAATGGATTAAGTGTCACTTAAGTTCATGACTTAACCCGTCTACAAATCATGTCAAAATTGGCTAAGTATCCAAGTTCAAGACTTAACCCTACAAACCATACTCAAGTTGGTTAAGTATATATTAACTTGACCCTATCAAATTACTGAGTCAAATCGGTCAAGCGTATTTAAGCGATTCGTGACTTAGCCTTATCATGTTTTCACGTTAGATTGGTTAAGTATAGGTTAACTTAACCTCAATAAATTAATGAGTTAGATTGGTTAAGTATAGGTCACTTAACCACATCAAATCATCATGTTAGGTTAGTTAAGTGTTTAACTTAACCCCATTAAACTGCCAAGTGGGATTAATTAAGTCTAGGCTAACTTAACCCCATCTGATTTCCATGTTTAGACTAGTTGAGTCTAATCTTAACCCCATCCATTAACTGTATTTTTCGGTTAAGTGTCATTAAGAAAACTTACTTAACCTTGCCAAATTATCGTGTTGGATTGATTAAGTGTTGGTTAACTTAACCCCGTCCACTAGTCATATAAAAATGGTTAAGTGTCATTAGGCAAATCAAGTTACTTAACCTACCCAACCTTGTCATGTTTTGTTAGGTATCATTGGCCTAATCAATTTAATTAACCCATTGTCCATGTCATATTTGGTTAAGAGTCATTAATCAAATTAACTTAACCCTATCATGTGGCATTAGTTACTTAATGCACCTCAACCTCTCACATTAGACTTTGTTGTGGTTACTAGTTAAGCCGGTCAGTTCCGGGTAGCTTTACACCACAACTTGGTCTAACCTCGGGTTCAAGCACAACATGACCAACTTCTCACATTGGGTCCTATTGTTTGCAACTACTAGTTAGGCCGGTCGGTTCCGGGTAGTTTTACGTTGCAAACTCAACCCAACCTCGAGTTGGTCACTTTCATGTTTAGTCTAGTGTCATGTTCATATTCAAGTTTTTAAGAATATGGGTACACCTAACTTAATAGGTAAATTCCCAATTCCATAGTATGGGTAGACCTATCTTAATAGGTAAATTCCCAATTTCATATTTTCAAACATACTCACATGTCAACTTCCATGTTATATTTCAAGTCATGTTTTCAAGTTATATTTTCATGTCATTAGAAACTACCCATAACATAACCCAACGCTTTTAAACTCGCATATACGTTCGCAACAACGTAATGGATTAAAAGAGGAGACTTGGCAAAGGCATGACAAAAATGGATATTAAGCCACAAGTTAATCATGGTGGCAAATGAGACACAATTGTGTTCACTAACTTGCATGTTACATTCTTAAGTCTCAAAAACATGCATAAACCCAAACTTGGCACATAAGCGAATCATGGTGACAAAAGACATGGAATGATGACTAGTAACTCGCATATATCATCATATAAGGGTTATGACTTCATATGCAAGTTGACATAAAGGTTATGAGGGTTCTCATGTTGCATAATGCAACATTTCAACATAAAGGTTGTAGCTTTTAGCCCACAAGATCAAGATAATGACTTCATAAACTTGCATGACATGATAGCATGTATCATACTCAATGATCAAACCCAAACTTGCAACGTGAACATTTAACTTCATAGTTAATATCTAAGAGTAGGGAAAGGGCTTACATTGCTATGAAGGCACAAATCGATTAAATTAAAGATTGAGACAAAGCCTATGCATGCCATCATTCAAAAACCCAAAGATGAAAGCTCCAAATCAATAAAAACCCATTCTTGATGAACAAAGGTCAAAGATTTAGCCTTGAAATCAACTTGAGAAGCTCTCATACTAACATAGGGACTCTCTAATACTCACATGATCATGAAACCTCTCATAGAAATGAAGTGGAGGCTAGGATTTTGAGTGGAGGCAATGAATGGAGCAATTTGCCATAGTTTAGTTGCACGAATGAATAATGAGGGTTTAGGGGTAGGTTAGAGGCTTATTTATAGAGATTAGGAGTGATTAGGACCTTAGGATTAACCCTAGGATCAACCTGAACCATCAGATTTCGAACCAGGCCCAAAAACCTAGCCAAGACAGAAAATAGGTGCACCAGGCAAAACTGCCCGACCACCATAAGTCGACCCCCAAGTCGACAGGGCTGTCGACTTGGGTCAAGCCATGTCGACTCCCAAGTCGACAGGGCTTTCGACTTGGGGAGCCTGGCGGGAATTTTCCCGCCTAGCCCTCCAGCCCTAATTTCCGAAATTAGAACTCGTTTTTGAACTTGAATTTTCTGAAAACTTCGTCGGACCATAACTTGGTCATACGGACTCCGATTCTCGAAAACTCAGACTCTATTTCGCGTATTTTTCCGAGACGAACGCAATGGCATAGCCCGTTTTACTTGATTTAGAATTTAAAAATGAAATTCTGCCTTGATTCTCATTTTTAACATGTTATCGAAATACGGGTTGTTACATTCAGGGTTAATATTTGGGAAATTATTCTCTTGATTAATTTACGGTTAGTGACTGATGAATTGGAATGAGGCGTATGTTGTGTTTGTGTAACACTTATTTAAAATATACGCGAGTTATTCGGAAAGACCGGGTTTATCCCATTCTGAATAACTGATACGACGATAAGTCGAAGATGAAGACGATGGTCGAAGACCGGAAGTCTTCACGTCGTTTGGGTGATTACTGATGATCTTGATTCGGCTGTACACCCAAGAAGATGGAAACAGTTGGTGATCGTCCAGACGTACTTGGAGATCAATGGATATGCGGGGTACTAGGTGCCTCCGGTTTCGTTCAGACCCAGAACGGACTTGTAAATGGACTGTGTGTCTGACATTGGATTTCATTCTGTGTGACTGTCGGTTGCATAGAGTGGTTTGCCTGTGTGGCATGCTAAGATGCAAATTGATCGAGGCTTCTGTTGAAAAGCAAATTCTTGTGGTGATGATCAAAGCACAGCCTGTGTGGCACAACTTTGTGTGACGTGAATTCGCGAGCCTCGCACCCCGGTTGTGAACCAAAAACGGGAGAGGACCTCAGGGAGGGCATGCATTTCTTTCTAGCTAGGGTGGTGTCAGTGACCTACCAGCCCTGACATTTATATACTTTTCACCTGTGTGGTTGTTGCTGTTGCGAGGCGCCTCGGTTTGATCGGACGATCCGCGTCCGATGGAGTCATTCGTTGGCTCATTTACGCCCCAAAGGGCGGGGAAACGTAGTGTTCAGGAATTTTAATCCACATCGGTGGACCGGCCCTGACGATCCAAGGGTTGATGCGCTCTGACCCTGAGGCTCGGGCTAGAGAGTCTCGAAGACGGTGAGGACGATCCCTGGCCTCGGTTCATAGATGGAAATCCAATTTCCAAATACGTGACTTTGCGATTTTGATTGTATAAACTATATATGGCGACATAGTGGCATGGGACGCTCATGCCGCCTATGATTGATATTTATGATTTGAAGTTGTTTTATACACTATGCACTTATAATAGTATCAAATGATTTGTTTTAAACGTATCAAGCATTCTTGGCTATTATGAGGTAAAAACCCTATCCCCCGACTTGCGTTGCATTGTGTGATAGGACCTGGGTCTTATAATAGCTTCATTTTTCTTTATTTAGCATTGCGCTGTTGTTTTATGCACTGGTATTCTTCGGAGGAAACCCATTCCGTGTTATACGGCGTGGTCCCTTGAGTTACCTAACTTTAAAAATTAAGATTAATAACTGTTTTAGTTCTCACACCAGTCCCATGACTGACCTGGAGTTTATTGTTTTAACCTAAACTCTGGGTGCCCTTATTTTGACATGGGCAGCTAGTAGTTTTGGTTTTGCAGATTTATATTCACAGGATCCTGGTTTACAATTGGAACGATATCCGGAAAGCTTTGTATCCGTATATCTCCTTCTAGTTGTGTATTGTATTATTTTCCGCTGCGATGTATTTAAATGTAATTTAAATCTCTGATATTTCTGTGTAATATTTATTTGTTTATACTCTATATATTCTTGTAATCTGATGCATTGTTGTGATATACAGTGAAATGTTCTTTTGTATGCGTTCTATTTTGTCATGCTCTCAAACGATAGGGCGTCTCGAACGGTCTGGGTCGGTTTAGCGACTGGTTCGGACCGAGCGAAATTCCTTTTCGTCACAGTTGGTATCATAGCTTTGGTTTACAAAGCTCGAGAACAAGACACATTAGAACCATACGAAAGAATTCATCAGAGATTGGATTAGTAGTATCCAACGAGAATGACTCGTTAGAGATGGGATCAGTAGTATCCTAGAACGAATGTGAAGAGTATATTTTTAAAATGAAAGCAAATTTTGTTTTGAAATTTTAAATCAATTATTCGTACTTGATTATTTATTTGTATTGATTTGGACAGTCCAGTATATAAAGATTTTGCATATACGCCTTGCAAACGTGTATTTGAAGTTTTAATATACTGGATAGATATAGAATTACACTCTAATCGCCTGGGGATGATTTTGATGATGGAGCTCCATCCTTAGAATTTATGTTCGTGCGACGAAAGTGGGATTTCTATATATTTCCAATTGACTGGTGTGAGAACCAAAAATTATATAAGGCCTATTGTTGTGATTTGGCATCAAAAATGTGATTTTTGACTATGTATCAAAGTTATGAATTTCAAAAGCTAATCAACTAATCGATTGATGTTTGTGTTGTTTGTTTAATTGTTTGATAATTTTGAACCATTACGCCTAATTGTATCAAATATTGACTTATATTGAAAATTGGTCGCATTTGCTTGCATATACATCTACTTTCATTGAACAGGTCATAGCAAGGTGGCTAGAGCAGAGAATGAAATTTATTTGCCCGACAAATAGGTACATGTTTATCATAATTTACTGTTTTGTTTGGGTGATGATGATTTTATGAGCCGATTGGCTAGCCGCTTGGCTTTTTCTTTTTCTTTCTGAGATCAGAAGGCCTGTATGGCAATTTCGGGATTTTCCCGTGGCTCCCGCTGCAGGGGAGTTTATGGCGAAATTTTTCGAAAATTCCGGGTGTTAGCCAAATTTTTGAAGAATTTGAAAATTCTCAGAAACTGAAAAGTTGGAGAATGGAAGCCAGATCGAACGTAGAGTTGATTAATCAAACCACTTTCGACTTTGTTCCTTTTCGGGGACGAAAAGTTTTTAGTCGGGGAGATTGTAACAACCCAAAAATCTGGGCCAGTTTAAATTTTTTATTTTGGCAATTTTAGCGAATTTTGATTATTTAAAATGAATTATTTTAAATAATATCGTCGAGAAATTTATTTTGAATAGAATTCGAACGTATATTTTTATTTGAATCGTCGTTAGAATATAAATATTTATTTATATTTATAAAAGGAATTGAAAATGGCGCGGTAGTTCGATAATTCGATTTCAAACTTCAAATGAATGTACCGGGTGCCAAATAATCCGGATTTTAGTGAAACCAAAAATAATGGAATCTAATTGTGGATATCTTTCTAACGAACCCGAAAAATCAAAATTTCATAGCGGGAATCAAAAGATACGTCCAGTTGAAAATTCTGAATAGTCGCTATGGAATTTAGGCCCTTAAAAATGGAAATTTTGCAAACGACCTCGGATTTCGACAAAACCACTTTTGTTGGATCCGTGATGTCAAGTTATTGCTAGATTCCAAATGTCATAATTTTTCGAATCAATATGTGAGTGTGGCAAAGGAAAACACGTTTGACCAGTTTTAGTTGATTTTAATCGACTGGAAAATGGCCATTTTTCCAACGGTCTCAGAATTCAACGAAACTAGTTTTATTAGGTCCGTATCGTCAATACGAAGCTAGAAAATATTTTTCTGGAATTTTTCGAGTTAGTATGTGACCCCAGTAAATTGAAATGCGCGTTCAAATTCAATATATAGAGTTATATGTTGGTTTTGACGGAAACTGATCGAAACGATCAAATCAGCCTACGATACATATCCCATTGTGTTCGGAATGGGGGTAAAACGCTATGGACGACAGGCGGTGGGCCTCGTTTAGAGGTCGTATGGAAAAGCCAACTTTTTTTTTTTGAAAAAAAAAGAAATAATAAAAAAATAAAAATAAAATCTCTCTCCCCTTAAATTCCTCTGCCCCCCCCCCCGTTCGATTGAAATCAGAAATCAAAACGAAAGAAAAAGAAAAAAAACCGATGCTTCCTGTAAACCGCCGCCCCTCAATCGTCGACGCTACACCGCACGCCCCCCCAGCGGCGTCGCCAACCTCCACAACCGCCACCCCATCGATCCCCTCGGCCTCCCCAAGCCATCGCAAGATCCACTATACCATCGCCCCCTTTTTCTTAAACCCTAAGGTCGTCGCCCACCGCCAGGAAGGACCGCCGTTGGCCCTCTGCCCCACCTCCGACCCCCAGCTGCTCCACCGCCACATCGGCATGCCGCCAGCACCCCAAGACCCACCAGACCCCCCCCCCCCCCCAGCGATGCACTGTAAGTTTTTTTTCTCTTCTGTTTGTTTTGTTTTAATTGATTTTAAATATTTAGTTTAGTTTAATCAGCTCAAAAATCTGATTTTTTTTGTGTGAATAAGAGTGTACATTGTTTTTCAAAATAGAAAATGCTTAGATTTTTAATTTGATAAAACTTGGATTTGTATGATAGAAAGATTTGAATTTTAAAAATATAGAAAGATCTTAATTTTAAAAATAGAAAGAAGATGTTTTTAAAATAGAAGAGACGATTTTTATTTATACAAAGATTAAATTTTTAATTGTATAAAGATACGATTTTTAGAATTGTAAAGATATGGAATAATTTTTAGAAGAATAAAAATATGATTTTGCATATAAAAATGGGATTTTTATATAGGCAGTGACAAGATAGAAATTCGATCTTTATATAAGAGGTAGAAATATAAAAATATAATTTTTATATAGAAAGAAGCGTTGTAAAAATAGATGAAGTAGAAGTAAAAATTCGATTTTTATATATTGAATAGAGAAGTAAAAATTCGATTTTTATATATTGAATAGCGAAGTAAAAATTCGATTTTTATATTTTGAATAGCGAAGTAAAAATTTGATTTTTATATATTGAATAACAAAGTAAAAATTCGATTTTTATATATTGAATAGCAAAGTAAAAATCCGATTTTTATATATTGAATAGCGAAGTAAAAATTTGATTTTTATATATTGAATAACAAAGTAAAAATTTGATTTTTATATATTGAATAACAAAGTAAAAATTCGATTTTTATAAATTGAATAGCAAAGTAAAAATTCGATTTTTATATATTGAATTGCAAAGTAAAAATTCGATTTTTATATATTGAGTAGCAAAGTAAAAATGTGACTTTACATATGTAGAGAATACGGGCAGAGAACATGACAAGAGGCAAGAACGACGAAGATTTCTACCTAAGAAGAGTCGTGGCGTTGGATTAGCAATTCTGTTAGAACTTCTCACCTTTCAATTTAATTTTTCTAGTTATATATATACTAGGATGCAGACGGTGCTTAGCAGCACCCGGCACCCGTCATCCACAGACCATGAATGGCTTGTTTGTTTAATTGTTTGGTTGTGTAGTTGGTTAGATTATTTGGTTTGAAATTGAATTGTTTGGTGAAATGAAATTGATTTGATTGATGTGTGAATGGCGTGGGCCTTCACTAGACCGGGGATAAGGCTAGGCCTTGTCCCGTTTCTAGTATCGTGCCGTTATGCCGCCGAAATTTTCTAAAAATAAGTTAGAAAAATAAAGATAACATTTTATTTAATAAATGAACCGAATAGAATATTCATAGGTTGAATAAAATAGTTTGATCGTTAAAAATATAATTTTTAACGTGAATGTGAATAAATAAATATTCATTTACAAACCAAACGATTTGTTTATGTACACCTATTTGAAGGACATTGATTGGGACGATAAATTTTACACATCGCCCAACTGCACAAATAAAAATCTGTGTTTGATTGCTTGAAACCCCACACGGGTATTGGGATGATATTTGACGTACACTAATCCCGATTGTTTAGTTGTATGTTGATCGATTGATTGACAGGCTGTTATAAGCGTTGAACATTTATCTTTGATGCTTATACAGTGTAGAATGCACTTTGGATGATGGTTGATTATTCATCGTTGTTGGTAGAAAATCCATATAATTAACATTATATGGTAATTGATTGGGCCTCATTCCAGTTTTAAAATAGAAATATTTGAAAAAAGAAATTTTTGAAATAGAATATTTGAAAATAGCAATATATGAAACTGTATTGATTAGATTGACGCCATTTTGACGTGAACGATATTTATATCGATTTTATTCATTTTATAATGAATATCGAAAGTAATTTCAAAATCTGATTTTTCGAAAAGCAACGAATTCGAATTGAAATTGAATATAAATGAATTCGAATTGAAATTGAATATAAACGAATTCGAATTGAAATTGAATATAAATGAATTCGAATTGAAATTGAATATAAATGAATTCGAATTGAAATTGAATATAAACGAATTCGAATTGAAATTGAATATAAACGAATTCGAATTGAAATTGAATATAAAGGAATTCGAATTGAAATTGAATATAAACGAATTCGAATTGAAATTGAATATAAACGAATTCGAATTGAAATTGAATATAAATGAATTCGAATTGAAATTGAATATAAAGGAATTCGAATTGAAATTGAATATAAACGAATTCGAATTGAAATTGAATATAAATGAATGCAAATTGAAAATGAATAAGAATGAATTCGAATTGAAATTGAACATAAATGAATTCGAATTGAATTGAAAACGAACTGAAATTGGATTAGAAATCAATTTGAATTGAAACCATTTTGAAAACGAATTTAAAACGATTTATAAAGCACGTTTTGAATTGAAATCGATGAAGTATATATTATATATATTATATATATAATATAATGGCCTGAATAGAACGCGCCGCGGCAGTTCGCGAATTTCGACCATTGACTTCGAACGGATATTGCGGGAGATCCAACCGTCGGATTCTCCTAAAACCGGAACCGTTGGGTTCGTATCGAAAAGAGCTTTCTAACGAATATTAGAAATTAGAAATCTAACGGTTGGATTTGGAATTATGTACAAATAAAATTTGAAAAAGGTCGCTGTAAGTGCAGTTCGATGGCCGTTGAGGGAAATCGACTGTACGGGCCTTGATAAAATTATTAAAAATAGTAATAATTTGTGTAAAATCATAAGAAATGATTTAGAAAGAAATGGGATGAAAAACTCCATATTTGAAAAGATAAAAATAGATTTTTATCGAAATGAACTAGTTTTTGAACTAGAATTATAATTCTATTTATTTTTTTAGTAAATAAATTGAATTTGAAATGGTTTTGAAAATAACCAGAATTTCCAATGATTGCATTGGAATGGATTTGAATCGAAATTGTCTTCGGAATATTTCGATGTTGGATTTCGTGATTATACAGATGTTGTTATGGAAATTTGAAAGATATAGATATATATATCGTTATTTCCAATACGATATCTGTTGGTCGTAGAATCTGATATTGAATATAAGCCGATATATTTTTTATTCAGAGCCCTGTATTTAATATCAAATGTGATTTGGGTTTGTCGTGAATGGTGTCTTGACTAACACTGTTCTTGAACCCAGCTGAGAAAAGATTAAATCTTTTTATTTAGATTTAATGAAGTGTACCAATTAAATAATATTTAATTGGAATTGAATTGGTATTAATTTTTGGGTTTATTGTGGATAGTGTTTTAAATAACACTCGTACTTTTACCCGATAATTAATGAATGTGATTTTGGGTTTATTATGGACCGTGTTTTAAATGACACTGATTCTTTAACCCAGTTAACGATTAAAACTAAGTGGAGTTTTAATGAATCTTTAATTAGATTGAAATGATCGAGAATGGAGTATCACCAGTTTTGCTCCAGGCGATAGTTAAATCTTTAATTAGATTTGAACGTGAAATGGTAATTGAGTTTACCGATAACACAGTGGTGTTAGATATGAAGTATTACCAGTTTTACTTCATAGGATGAATAGGTTGGGATTGAGAAATTAAAACAAATGATTACTTCGGTAAGTTTCGTTAATCCCGACTAGTTGAATTGATATTCAAAAGTAGATTAAAGAATAAATCAAAGAATTTATCTTTGATAAAATTAATGGGAACCTTTCCTATGAATGTGAAATTTAGAAACTAACTGTCGGTTAGCCAAGCAGAATGGTTTTCTGGATATTGATCTGATGTTGGTTTCGGCCTTCGGGGTTAATATTTGGGAAATTATTCTCTTGATTAATTTACGGTTAGTGACTGATGAATTGGAATGATGCGTATGTTGTGTTTGTGTAACACTTATTTAAAATATACGCGAGTTATTCGGAAAGACCGGGTTTATCCCATTCTGAATAACTGATACGACGATAAGTCGAAGATGAAGATGATGGTTGAAGACCGGAAGTCTTCACGTCGTTTGGGTGATTACTGATGATCTTGATTGGGCTGTACACCCAAGAAGATGGAAACAGTTGGTGATCGTCCAGACGTACTTGGAGATCGATGGATATGCGGGGTACTAAGTGCCTCCGGTTTCGTTCAGACCCAGAACGGACTTGTAAATGGACTGTGTGTCTGACATTGGATTTCATTCTGTGTCACTGTCGGTTGCATAGAGTGGTTTGCCTGTGTGGCATGCTAAGATGCAAATTGATCGAGGCTTCTGTTGAAAAGCAAAGTCTTGTGGTGATGATCAAAGCACAGCCTATGTGGCATAGCTTTGTGTGATGTGAATTCGCGAGCCTCGCACCCCGGTTGTGAACCAAAAACGGGAGAGGACCTCAGGGAGGGCATGCATTTCTTTCTAGCTAGGGTGGTGTCAGTGACCTACCAGCCCTGACATTTATATACTTTTCACCTGTGTGGTTGTTGCTGTTGCGAGGCGCCTCGGTTTGATCGGACGATCCGCGTCCGATGGAGTCATTCGTTGGCTCATTTACGCCCCAAAGGGCGGGGAAACGTAGTGTTCAGGAATTTTAATCCACATCGGTGGACCGGCCCTGACGATCCAAGGGTCGATGCGCTCTGACCCTGAGGCTCGGGCTAGAGAGTCTCGAAGACGGTGAGGACGATCCCTGGCCTCGGTTCATAGATGGAAATCCAATTTCCAAATACGTGACTTTGCGATTTTGATTGTATAAACTATATATGGCGACATAGTGGCATGGGACGCTCATGCCGCCTATGATTGATATTTATGATTTGAAGTTGTTTTATACACTATGCACTTATAATAGTATCAAATGATTTGTTTTAAACGTATCAAGCATTCTTGGCTATTATAAGGTAAAAACCCTATCCCCCGACTTGCGTTGCATTGTGTGATAGGACCTGGGTCTTATAATAGCTTCATTTTTCTTTATTTAGCATTGCGCTGTTGTTTTATGCACTGGTATTCTTCGGAGGAAACCCATTCCGTGTTATACGGCGTGGTCCCTTGATTTATCTAACTTTAAAAATTAAGATTAATAACTGTTTTAGTTCTCACACCAGTCCCATGACTGACCTGGAGTTTATTGTTTTAACCTAAACTCTGGGTGTCCTTATTTTGACACGGGCAGCTAGTAGTTTTGGTTTTGCAGATTTATATTCACAGGATCCTGGTTTACAGCTGGAACGATATCTGGAAAGCTTTGTATCCGTATATCTCCTTCTAGTTGTGTATTGTATTATTTTCCGCTGCGATGTATTTAAATGTAATTTAAATCTCTGATATTTCTGTGTAATATTTATTTGTTTATACTCTGTATATTCTTGTAATCTGATGCATTGTTGTGATATACAGTGAAATGTTCTTTTGTATGCGTTCTATTTTGTCATGTTCTCAAACGATAGGGCGTCTCGAACAGTCTGGGTCGGTTTAGCGACTGGTTCGGACCGAGCGAAATTCCTTTTCGTCACACATGACAATCAGGGAGTACGTCAATCAGTTTAATCAGCTAGCCAGATTTGGGCTGGATTTAGTGAACACCCAACACAAGAAGGCTCTTTGCTTCGTCAGAGGTTTGAATGAGTCACTACACAGCCTTGCTATGGTTCATGTCCCCATGGGGGCGACCTTTGAGAGCTTGGTGGATATGGCCCTACTTCATGAAGAAGACGAGAATGGCAAGAAGGAGGTCAAGGCGAATGATTCTCAAAACAAGAAGAAAGACTCCGAGAAAGGAGGCAAGAACAACAACAACAATGATGACAACAAGACACGTGAGAAAAGAAAGTGCAACTTTTGTGGTATTGAGGGGCATATAGTTCAGGATTGTAGAAAGAAGAAGATGAAGATGGGAGCATGCTTTCAGTGTGGTGAAACTGGACATATCAGCAAGAACTGCCCGAAGAAGCAAGGGCAAGCCCCGCAAGCAGGACCTTCTGGGGGTACATCTTTAATTTCTCCTCCTTGATGCTTTGTTTTATCTTGCTTATCTTCTCGATCCTATCTTGAGAACCTTAGGTAGAACCATATGGATGGAAGCATGTATTTGAAACATGTTATGGTTGATGTTTGCAAATGGTTGCAAGTGGTCGCAAGTGGTTGCTCGTGGTTGCATAACACACATTAGGCACTAGATCGGCTCAGACACATTTTCATATTGCATATGCATGAGTTTTATACTTGTTTATGGATGAAATTGAATGCGTTATCATGTGATTGTTGCATATGGATGAATGTTTGTGCACACATATAGTGTTTATGTGACTAGGATTGTTTGCATACATGTTGGATTCATGACACTAAACATATTTTGCATTAAGAAGATCAAACAGGCCTGATCATTTGCATTAGATAACGAACATATACACACACTTTCTGCATATGTTCATATAGCATTAGAAATATTTTAAGGACAATGATTGCTCGTGAATGATGGTTGAGTAGATGGATGATTGGATGGTAGGATATATTCTTTCTAACTTAGAGATTTCGGGGACGAAATCCTTTAAGAAGGGGAGAATGTAACAACCCATATTTTTATAACATGTTAAAGTCATAAATCAAGGTAGAATTAAGTTTTAAAATAAGAAGCAGGGGAAACGGGTTGCGCCATTGCGTTCGTCTCGGAATTCTACATGAAATCGAGTTTGAGTTTTCGAAAATCGGAGTCCGTATGACCAAGATATGACCCTCCGAAATTTCAGGAATTTAAATAAAATAAAACAGCTCGAAAATAAAGCCAGAAATTCAAAATTCAAATCCAGAGAAGGCTGGCGAGAAAATTCCCGCCCATATACCAAGGTCGACTGGGGAGTCGACGCCCCCCCCCCACCAGGTCGACTGGGGAGTCGACCCCCCCCCCCCCCCCCATGACCAGGTCGACTGGGGAGTCGACCTGGGGGTCGACCTGCCTCCCGAACCTATTTCCTGAGCCAGATGCATTCTGATGTATTTAGACTTATTTCGTGACCAGATTCGTCTGCCTAACCCTATATAAGCAGCCCCTAGCCTCGTTCTCTCCACACCATTTCATTCTGTCTTTATACTGCTTCTAAGATAATCAAAATAATAAGATAAAAAGGAAGAAAAAGGACTGCTTCTTCTCCATCAAGACTACGCTTAGAGATTTGCAAATTGGGGGATTTCAATTAGAACACGATCAATCAAATAGAGATTCAACAATCAAATTCTGCTTTCTAATTCTCAATCCACGCACTGTAAGTTCCAGTTACTTTTAGATGAAAACTATAAACTTGATATGGGCATGTTATAAATTGGAATTTGATATACATATGATTCATATCTATTCTTATTCTTCTTGGATCTTGACATTTGGGAATATTTCTTTGAAATCAGTTTGGGCCTATTCGCATTAAAAATCAAACGTTATCATGCCTATAACATTGAAACCATTGTTAATGGCCAAGGACTATGACTGAGAACATAAGACTATGCCTATGCCTATGACTAAGAACATAAGACCATTGCCTATGACTATGACAAGGACAATTGTGGCTAATCACCTATGACTCGTGACTATGAATTACTGCCTATGATTATGAACATAAGACTGTGACCATGACTTTGAAACTATTACAGTTAATTGCCTATGACTATTAGGGTAGTTGCCTAGAACTCTTTTGGATAATTATATATGACTATTGTATAAGTATTGTGGTTAATTGACTATTATAGTTGATTGCTCATAACACTATAGTTGAAAACCGTGTTGAACACCGAATTGGCATTTAGTTGGATCCCATACCTAGGGTGTGACTTGCTTAGTTTATTCGTTATTATGTACACCAAAAAACCATTGACCCATTATCCTTGTATTTGGCTTGCTTGTGCATGCCTATTCTTGTATGTCAAGTTTTTATCAGGACTGTCGCCTTATTTTGCTAGATTTGAAAACCCTGTTAATTTCTATATGCCAGTGATGTTGTAACTGATTATCTCAAGTTATATCATGCCAGTCTTGTAATCTCTTTTATCGCTTTATGCTTGTCCCTTCTGCCTATCATAGTTTTGATGTTATTCCCTTTATCTCTAGATTTAGATTTGCTTGTAATTTAGATCGATTAACTTTTACATGCGATGGGAATACGATTTGGGTAGATTAGGCTAAACATGAACTGGTTATAAACATGAATCATGAACTTGATAATAGGCATAAGTTGAAACATGAAACTTGACACGAACTTGACATGAAACTTGAACATGGTCATGACATTAGAATGAACTTGAAAATGGCCAATTCGAGGTTGGGTTGAGTTTGCAGTGTAAATATTCCCGGAACCGCCCGGCAATTCTAGTTACTGCAAACAATAGGATCCAATGTGGGTAGTTGTTCATATCGCGCTTGAAACCCAAGGTCTGACTGAGTTGTGGTGTAAATCTGCCTGGAACCGCCCGGCAAATCCAGTTACCACAGCAACAGGTCTGATGTGAGAGGTTAGGGTGCATTAATGAATTAATGCCACATGATAGGGTTAAGTCATGAACATGAAAGACAACACTTAACCAACTTGAAGCATGATTGGTAGGGTTAGGTCATGAACTTGAACGACAACACCTAACCAACTTAACACGTGAATGGTAGGGCTAAGTCACGAACTTAAATGACAACACTTAGCCAACTTGATATGCTAGACTGATGGGGTTAAGTCTCGAATTTAAATGACCACTTAACCTACTATACGGAAACCCTATTTATGCGGTCCATTTCAGCAGTAACCCACTAGATGTATCATGGTACCCTGGAACTAGGCAGGGTGGGCACTATTACTGGGCTGATTGTAAGCGCCCAGAACGACGGCTGTGTGGGTGCACCAGTGTAGGTTCATTCGGGCTATGGTCGTGCACGTGGTCTGAAGTTGAAAAAGCAGGCATTGGGCATCAGTAGGTTTATCTGTGCATGCTTGATTCGTATCGGTGGTTGGCACCATATGGCCTGATACACTCTATGGTGGACCTAGCACAGGTGACTACATTCGTGATAGGGCCGTATGACACAGAAACACAACGAGCTAGAACTTGTAGGGAGCCGATCGATTAGTGGATCGTTCCGTTGGACCTAGTAATGGGTCATTCACGATTTTGGGCCAAGGGATCATTTCATGATTAATACTTGACATGGGTTGGGCTACTAGTACAGTTGGTGCAGCGAACCTTGAACATGCGATGCTATACTTGACCTATACTTGATTCATCATGTTATCTTAGTCTATCTTATCCATCTTGACATCATACTTATGTTTACTTTCAGTTTATACATGTCATGTTACCTTTACCTGTTTTTATGCTGAAAGTCACTTGGACTTACCAGTCTTTATGACTGACCCGTTTCCTTTCGCCTCTTTTTCTTTCGTTTCTTCCCCTAGGTTCTCAGGGAGAAAACTCTAGATCTTAGCTTGGATTTAACTTGCTTTCTGTCAGCTCATGTACGATTTGGTCTTTGAGTTATGCTATGGCTGCACGTCTGCTATTTTTGGGGAATAATTTACTTTTTTTATTTTAAGTTTATGCTTCTTTATTTTGAACTTGATGTATTGGAATAATGGCTACTTATACTTTGGACATATGAGGTTTTCACTCTTTTCTTGAAAGTAATTAGATTCGGTTTTTAATTTCTACCGCTGCTTTATTTATGTTCTGTCTTGTGATATCTCTGTGTATGTTTACCTAGATAATGCTCCACCAAAACTAGTGCATTCCCTTTATGAGTGACCCTAGCGGAGGTGGGGTGTTACAATATCCATCGATATACAACCTCTGAGCTTGTACATCTCAGAGAAGGGCGTTAAGCAAGAGAATAAATTCTCCACCGCCAAACAGATGTATATTTAATATAGATCAATCAACACAGAATAAAATCCAGTGTCAGACACACAGTCCATTTACAAGCTCGTTCTGGGTCTGAACGAAACCGGAGGCACCTTGTACCTCGCATATCCATCGATCTCCAAGTACATCTGGACAATCACCAACTGATTCCCTCCTCTTGGGTGTACAGCCCAATCAAGATCATCAGTAATTGTCCAAACGATGTTGAAGACCTCCGGTCTTCGACCACCATCTTCATCCTCGACACATCCTCGACACATCATACGTCTCATTCCAATTCAGAATATTCTTTTTATTCAAATATTCTTATACTTTGGGAAAGGTTCCCATTAATTTTATCAAAGATAAATTCTTTAAATTTATTCTTTAATCTTCTTTTGAATATCAATTCAAACCACATTACGGTTTATCCAAACTAGTCGGGATTAACGAACCTTACCGAAGTAATCATTTGTTTTAATTTCCCAATCCTAACCTTTTCATCCCATGAAGTAAAACTGGTAATACTTCATATCTAACACCACGGTGTAATCGTTAAATTCAATTACCATTTCACATTCAAATTTAATTAAAGATTTAACTATCGCTTGGAGAAAAACTGGTGATATTCCATTCTCGATCATTTCAATCTAATTAAAGATTCATTAAAACTCCACTTGGTTTTAATCTTCCCAAAAATCAATATTAATGATTGTTTAACTTGGGAAATCACATCTTGTCTTTAATTGAGTTAAAGAACCAATGTCATTTAAAATACGGTTCACTATAAACCCAAATCCCATTTGATATTAAATACAAGGCTCTGAATAGAAAATATATCGGCTTATATTCAATATCAAATTCTACGACCAACAAATATCGTATAGGAAATAACGATATAAATATATCTTTCAAATTTCCATAACAGTATCTGTATAATCACGAAATCCAACATCGAAATATTCCAAAGACAATTTCGACTCAAATTCATTCCAATTCAATTATTAGAAATTCTGGTTATTTTCAAAACCATTTCAAATCCACTTTATTTATTTTAAAATTAAATGGGATTATAATTCTATTTCAAAACTAGTTCATTTCGATAAAAGTATATTTTTATCTTTTCAAATATGGAATTTTTCATCCTAATTCTTTCCAAATCATTTCTTATGATTTTACACAAATTATTGCTATTTCTAATAATTTTATCAAGACCCGTACAGTCGATTTCCATCAACGGCCACCGAACTGCACTTACAACGACCTTTTCCAATTTTGATTTGGACATAATTCCAAATCCAACCATTAGATTTCCAATCTCTAATATTTGTTAGAAAGTTCTTTTCGATACGAACCCAACGGTTCTGGTTTTAGGAGAATCCGACGGTCGGATCTCCCGTAATATACGTTCGAAGTCAATGCTCGAAATTCGCGAACTACCGCTGCGCGGCGCGTTCTATTCAGGCCATTATATTATATATATAATATATATTTCGTCGATTTCCTTCTAAAACGTATTTTATAAATTGTTTTAAATTCGTTTTCGAAACGATTACAATCTCCTATTCGATTTCAAATAAAAATTGAATATTCCATATCATCGATATATAAATGATAATATTTTCAAAACGTTAGATTTTGAAATCAATTCCTTTTATATATTCATTTTAAAAATGAATAAAATTGATATAAATATCGTTCACGTCAAAATGGCGTATATCTAATCAACACGGCTTTATATATTTCAATAACTTCGTTATTCTATTCAACAAATGAATATTTTCTTCAACACATGAATTTTCTTTTATTCAACACGTGAATATATATTTTATTCAACACATGAATTTTCTTTTATTCAACACATGAATATATATTTTATTCAACACATGAATTTTCTTTTATTCAACACATGAATATAATTTATTTTCTTAATTGGAATGAGAACCACTCAATTACCATATAATGTTATTTATATGGATTCTATACAACACATGTAACACCCCACCACCGTTAATGACACTCACAAAAAGAATGCCTTAACTTTGGTGGAGCATTTTAGTAAACAGAATAGAAAATTTCAAGATAGATAAACAATACTTGAGAAATTATAACTTTATTACAGCGGGAAACAGAAATCAATATGGTTACATCTTTACCAAAAACTCAAGTACATAAATATCAGTCTTGTTTAGAAAATTATCAGAGTACAAAACTTTAAAATCATAATCCCCACAGAACAGAAGCTATAAAGAGCCAAGCCATATTTAAGCACTTCAAGCAGAAGAAATACGGATCAAGCTAAAGTATTCCCTCCTTGGATAACCTGGGGGGAAACGAAAGAGAAAGGGGCGAAAACAAGCAAGGTCAGACATAAAGTCTGGCAAGTCCAGTGACTTTCAGCATATGAACATATAAAATAATAATAATGACATGAAAATAAGTTGGATAAGAGATAACAATAGCTGCAGATATACTTAGGTTAAACAAAAGAAACAGAATGATATAAGCAATTACTTTTCACTTCTCTGCACTAGTACAAATATAACAGGATTAGGTGTTACCCTAATGTCTTAACTGAAGCAGAAAAGGGAATAGAATGATTTTCACATAACAGGATGCTAGTAATGGGCCTTTACCACCCGAACAGAAGGTACAGAAACAACAACAGATTAATCCCGATGGAAACAGAATGTAGAATTAGGTGTACACTAGTAAATAGGCCTTTACCACCCCAACAGACGTTACCACGCGGAAACAGATGGGTGTTACCACCCAACAGAAACAGACGTTACCCAACAGAAACAGACAGAGCTAAGTGTACCATAAGTTCTACCCCACGCAATCAGCTCCCTAATACATAAATACCCTGTGCCAGCCCCACAGAAGGGTGTATCATTCCCTAAAGTGGCAACCTTTGAATGACATAGACCTATTTACAGGTGTCACGGCGTCTTACGTCCTCAGAGGCAGACCGGGATCCATGCACGCACATGACCCGGTTGGAACGTACCATCAGCACCCCTCGCCATTATCAGAATGAACCACTTATAATTAGTTAAGCAATCGTGCCCGGTTGGGTCAAAGTTTTGATACCAGAAAGGGTTACTGAATAATATGGGTCCCAAACAACAGATGACACAAGTATTTCCCCTCCTAACCTTGTGTCCTCAGACTAACAGATTTTAGATTAACTTGTTTACAAGGTTTAGACATACAGAGTTCAGATCAACTAGTTCACAGATCAGACAACCAAGTTAACAAGTTTTTAGACTAACAGATCAGGTATACGGATTTTACATATTTACAGACTTGTCAAATTTTGTATTGATTAAATATTAATGCGCAGACCTCTCACCTTAGACTGACAGTTTGCGGCCACTGGTTAGGCCGGTTGGTTCCAGGCAGGTTTCTGCCGCAAACTGAGTCTAACCTCGGGTTTCAAGCACATTATGAATAACTTCTCACATTAGAACCCATTGTTTGCGGCCATTGGAATGTGCTGGGCGGTTACGGGCAGAATTACGTCGCAAACTCATTCTAACCTCGAGTTAGCCACGTTTCATGTTTTAGCCAATTTATTCAATCATAGATTATGCTAACATCAGACTAATTATGTTAATTTAACAAGTTAGCTTCTTACAAGTTACAGCAGTTTATTCGAGGTTCTATTGACAAGTTTCGCTCAATTTTAAATTGAGCATACAGATTTACATACTTCAAATTTCAGCATTTCAGTTCCAACAGATTACGCCATTCAACAGATTAAACAGATAACAGATCTTGTAGATTAGGTGATCTAGCAGATTTAGCAGATAAGGCAAAATTATCATAATTAGCAGATTAGGCAATATACAGAACTAGCAGATTAGGCAATATAATAGATCTTGCAAATTAGGCAATATAACAGGCTTAATCATTCCTTAAAGTTTCATTGACATATCTTGCCTAATTATAATTTCGGCCTAAGTTTGCATGCCTAAATAATTGTCATGATTCACAATATGATTATATACCCCACGTTTGCATTAAATTTACATGGCACAGATTATGGTCATAATTTACCATATAACATATGTCCCAATTTTAGTTAAACTTGCCTAATACAAAAGATTCACATATAAATTATGCCAAATATAGCCATCGATTTCCATGCATGTCATATATTCAAAAATCTCCCATTTAGGTGTTATTCACATTTAACAGTTATCAAATCTTAATATAGATCTTTACACCTAAGCAATGCTCTCTCTTTATCTCAAGTCATGAATTGTTATATAAAAATATACCCAACAATCTAGAACTTTAAATTATAACAGATCTTAATTCAAAGTATGCGTTATGTCCCAAGTCTCAAGTCGTATGTTAACATACAATGGTTCCTCTTCTTCCAATTCACAGAATATGCATAGATCTAAATCTAGTTTATAACATATGTCCTTTCAGTCACAGATTAGCCATGTCCAATTATGCCATCATTCATTATTTGTCCCAAAGTTTAGCGTTTGTGCGTTAATTTCTTATGAGATTTGGCGCAGGCTCGTGGTAGCCTGGCTATAGAACAGAAAGAAGAAAGAAATACAGAATAAAATAGATCAGAACGAAACATACAACCTCAAATTCAGATTTACAATCATGTCACAATTATAATTAAAGTTTATATCGAAAAATAATTATACTTGCCTTTTGTGGTTTAAGAAAGGATAATAAACTGTTGTTGATGCAGAAATGCTGAATTATTCCTCTTTAATTGTTGTTGTAGCTCTACACTTTGATTTGAGATTTGATTTAGCTTTTAATTCTATTCAGATTGGAAGAAGATGCATTAGTCCTAGTTTTGATTCCAACAGAGTAGCGACGCCATTTTTATTTTTAATTAGAACAGAGGCAGAGTATAGGCATAATGAAATTGTGTGGAGAGAAAGTGAGGTTTGGGGGTGTTTAAATAGGAGAATAGAAGTGTTTAGAGCCATCAGATCAGTCCAGAAACCATCAGAATCGTCCAGAGCAGCAGGACAGGTCACACAGCAAATCAGAGAGTGACACGTGGCAGAACAGGTCAGAGTTCGGATCTGGAAAATCAGGGGGGGTCGACACCCCAGTCGACCTGGTCAGAGGGAGGTCGACTACCCAGTCGACACCCCAGTCGACCTGGTCAGGGGGCGGTCGACTACCCAGTCGACCTGGGCATCCCGCTTCTGGATTTTGAATTCGAATTTCGAGCTGTTTAATTTTATTTAAACCCCTGAAACTTCTGAAGGTCATAACTTGGCCATACGGACTCCGTTTTTCGAAAACTCGGACTCGTTTTCAAGCAGAATTTCGAAACGAACGCAATGACATAATCCGTTTCCCTTGATTCTTATTTTAAAATTTAATTCTGCCTTGATTTTTTATTCGTATGTTTACAGAAAACACGAGATGTTACATTCTCCCCTCCTTAAAGGATTTCGTCCCCAAAATCTTCAAGTTAAGAAGAATGTGTCCTACCATCCAGTCATCCATCTATTCAACTATCATCCACAAGCACCCCTTGTCCTTAGAAAACTTATAATGTTGTATGAGCATATGCAAAAGTGTGTGTATATGTTCTTTATCTAATGCAAAGATCAGGCGGTCCACTGATTCAGTTGACCTCCTTGATGCGAATTATGTCAGTGCCATGAGTCCAACATGTATGCAATTTTCCTATTTGATACATATAATTCCTAAATGTGTGCGCAATCATTCATCCAAATGCAACATCCATGTGATGAGTCAACCATTCTGTATCCACCAAATTGAAAATGCACACTCATCCATATGCAGTATGAGAGTGTTTTTGAGCCGATCTAGTGCCTAGTGTGTGTATATGCATCCACGAGCAATCACTAGCAACCACTTGCATCCATTCGCAACCATCAAACATAACATGTCTCAAACACATGTTTACACCCATTAGTTTCTACCTAAAGGTCGAAAATTTGATTGATAGGATATCGTCGAATGATGGAAGCGAGTATAGATAAAACAAAAACTTGGTTTCCATTAGACATTGGTTGAGAGAATAATTCCCCTAAGTATCAACCCCGAAGACCGAAATCAACATTAAATTGACACCCAGAGGATTACCCTTTTTTAGATAATGTCAAAACTAGAAATCTTATCCTTATCAGAAATATTCAGATATTTACATATTACTGGTACAGATCAGATTATCAAATGATTCTTAGGAAACTAAGCATGATAAAATCATATCCCGCAAAAACCCAAAATGCATGCATCATACTTGACGCCTAACACAGATATCTCTCAAACCCCAACTTATCATAAACAGATGAGTTGTAACCCTTATGAGGTTTAAGACCATAGCAGAATCAGAAACAATACTAGTATTAAAGTGCAGAGTATCGATTACAGAATCAAAATACCAGAAAAGAAAGAGTTTTTACTCAACAATCAGATAAAGAAATTAAACCTCCCACGGAAAGTTTTCCTAGTTCTATCCTATCCACTAGCCTCGAGAGTGTTCGCCTGTCCTCCAGAGGTTGGTCCTGCCCTCTTCCCTTGCCCTCTTTTTTTTCGGGCAGTCGCTAGTGAAGTGTCCCATCTCACCACAGTTGAAGCAAGCACCCTTCCTTTTTCTGCAATCCTTGTTCAGATGAGTCGAGCTTCCACAAGTAAAGCACTTTTTCTCCTTCTTATCATCAGGTTTCTCATCCTTCTTTTGTGTTTTCTTTTTGGGCCACGCTTTCTTGTTATGTGGTTCTTCCTTCTTTGCCTCTTTCTTGCCTTTGTCTTCCTCGTGTAGCAATGCCATGTCCACCAAGCTTTCACAAGTCGCTCCTGTGGATACATGGGTCATAGCAAGGCTGCATAGAGGCGCATTCAGACCTTTGACGAAGCGAAGCGCCTTCTTGTGTTGGGTGTTTACTAAGTCCAGCCCAAATCTGGCCAGCTGATTAAACTGATTGACGTACTTCCTGATCGTCATGCTCCGCTATTTATGAGTTAGGAACTTCTCCATTTACAGGCTTCTTTCATCTTGGGAGAGGAATTTCATCTCAAACCTTGTCCTGAAATCTTCCCATGTTTCTACTGGCCTCTGAGCATTAGTGATCTCCTACCAATAGGAAGCTTCATCTTTAAGTAACCACACTGCTAGCTGTATCTTTTGCCTGTCATCAACTCCGACGATGTCAAATAGATCCTCGGTCTCCTTTAGCCAGTTTCTTGCTCCTACAAAGGATTATGTCCCATAAAAGTCTTTTCCACCCATAGACTTGAAGTCTCTACATGTTTTTGGGAAGGCATTTCCACGACGAGGAGGAGGAACTTCTGCCACTGGAGGAGGAATGTCTGCTGGGCCCGCTCCATTGGCCCTAGCTTCTAAGTACCTCCTAAACCAGCCGGGTATCGGTACTCCCTCTGGAAGGTTAAGGTCTCCAGACATGCTGAAACAGAAAGGAAAGATTCAAAACGAAGGATAGAGAGAGATAGTGCATATGGCTTTGGGGGATTATGCCTTTTAAAATATAACACTTTTTCTGGAAAAATACTTCTTTAAACTTTCTTTTGAAAACAATTTCAAAAACTTTTATCTTATCTGGTAACCTTCAGCTCTGATACCAAATGTAACACCCCACCACCGTTAAGGACACTCACAAAGGGAATGCGTTAACTTTGGTGGAGCATTTTAGTAAACAGAACAGAAAATTTCAAGACAGATAAACAATACTTGAGAAATTATAACTTTATTACAGCGGGAAAAAGAAATCAATATGGTTACATCTTTACCAAAAACTCAAGTACATAAATATCAGTCTTGTTTAGAAAATTATCAGAGTACAAAACTTTAAAATCATAATCCCCACAGAACAGAAGCTATAAAGAGCTAAGCCATACTTTAAGCACTTCAAGCAGAAGGAATCCGGATCAAGCTAAAGTATTCCTTCCTTGGATAACCTGGGGTGAAACAGAAGAAAAAGGGGCGAAAACAAGCAAGGTCAGACATAAAGTCTGGCAAGTCCAGTGACTTTCAGCATATGAACATATAATAATAATGACATGAAAATAAGCTGGATAAGAGATAACAGTAGCAACAGATATACTTAGGTTAAACAGAAGAAAAAGAATGATATAAGCTATTACTTTTCACTTCTCTGCACTAGTACAAATATAACAGGATTAGGTGTTACCCTAATGTCTTAACTGAAGCAGAAACGGGAACATAATGATTTCCACAGAACAGGATGCCAGTAATGAGCCTTTACCACCCGAACAGAAGGTACAGAAACAGATTAATCCCTATGGAAACAGAATGTAGAATTAGGTGTACACTAGTAAATAGGCCTTTACCACCCCAACAGACGGTACCACGCGGAAACAGATGGGTGTTACCACCCAACAGAAACAGACGGTATCCAACAGAAACAGACAGAGCTAAGTGTACCCTAAGTTCTACCCCACGTGATCGGCTCCCTAATACATAAATACCCTGTGCCAACCCCACAGAAGGGTGTATCATTCCCTAAAGTGGCAACCTTTGAATGACACAGACCTATTTACAGGTGTCACGGCGTCTTACATCCTCAGAGGCAGACCGAGATCCATGCACGCACATGATCCGGTTAGAACGCACCATCAACACCCCTCGCCATTATCAGAATGAACCACTTATAATTAGTTAAGCAAGCGTGCCCGGACCCTACCTACTGTTGGGTCAAAGTTTTGATACCAGAAAGGGTTACTGACTAATATGGGTCCCAAACAACAGATGACACAAGTATTTTCCCTCCTAACCTTGTGTCCCCAGACTAACAGATTTTAGATTAACTTGTTTACAAGTTTTAGACATACAGAGTTCAGATCAACTAGTTCACAGATCAGACAACCAATTTTCAGACTAACAGATCAGGTATACGGATTTTACAGATTTACAGACTTGTCAAATTTTGTATTGATTAAATATTAATGCGCAGACCTCTCACATTAGACTGACAGTTTGCGGCCACTGGTTAGGTCGGTTGGTTCCGGGCAGGTTTCTACCGCAAACTGAGTCTAACCTCGGGTTTCAAGCACGTTGTGACTAACTTCTCACATTAGAACCCATTGTTTGCGGCCACTGGAATGTGGCGGGCGGTTCCGGGCAGAATTACGCCGCAAACTCATTCTAACCTCGAGTTAGCCACGTTTCATGTTTTAGCCAATGTATTCAATCACAGATTATGCTAACATCAGACTAATTATGTTAATTTAACAAATTTGCTTCTTACAAGTTACAGCAGTTTATTCGAGGTTCAATTAACAAGTTTCGCTCAATTTTAAATTGAGCATACAGATTTACATACTTCAAATTTCAGCATTTCAGTTCCAACAGATTACGCCATTCTACAGATTAAATAGATAACAGATTTTGCAGATTAGGCGATTTAGCAGATTTAGCAGATAAGGCAAATTTATCATAATTAGCAGATTAGGCAATATAACAGAACTAGCAGATTAGGCAATATAATAGATCTAGCAGATTAGGCAATATAATAGGCTTAATCATTCCTTAAAGTTTCATTGACATATCTTGCCTAATTATAAATTCGGCCTAAGTTTGCATGCCTAAATAATTTTCATGATTCACAATATGATTATATACCCCACGTTTGCATTAAATTTACATGGCACAGATTATGGTCATAATTTACCGTATAACGTATGTCCCAATTTTAGTTAAACTTGCCTAGTACAAAAGATTCACATATAAATTATACCAAATATAGCCATCGATTTCCTTGCATGTCATATATTCAAAAATCTCCCATTTAGGTGTTATTCCCATTTAACAGTTATCAAATCTTAATATAGATCTTTACACCTAAGCCATATTCTCTCTTTATCTCAAGTCATGAATTGTTATATAAAAATATACCCAACAATCTAGAACTTTAAATTATAACAGGTCTTAATTCAAAGTATGCGTTATGTCCTAAGTCTCAAGTCGTATGTTAACATACAATGGTTCCTCTTCTTCCAATTCACAGAATATGCATAGATCTAAATCTAGTTTATAACATATGTCCTTTCAGTCACAGATTAGCCATGTCCAATTATGCCATCATTCATTATTTGTCCCAAAGTTTAGCATTTGTGCGTTAATCTCTTATGAGATTTGGCGCAGGCTCGTGGTAGCCTGGCTATAGAATAGAAAGAAGAAAGAGATACAGAATAAAATAGATCAGATCGGAACATATACAACCTCAAATTCAGATTTACAATCATGTCACAATTATAATTAAAGTTTATATCAAAAAATAACTGTACTTGCCTTTCGTGGTTTAAGAAAGGATAATAAACTATTGTTGATGCAGAAATGCTGAATTATTCCTCTTTAATTGTTGTTGTAGCTCTACACTTTGATTTGAGATTTGATTTAGCTTTTAATTTTATTCAGGTTGGAAGAAGATGCATTAGTCCTTGTTTTGATTCCAGCAGAGTAGTGATGCCATTTTTATTTTTAATTAGAATAGAGGCAGAGTATAGGCATAATGAAATTGTGTGGAGAGAAAGTGAGGTTTGGGGGTGTTTAAATAGGAGAATAGAAGTGTTCAGAGCCATCAGATCAGTCCAGAAACTATCAGAATCGTCCAAAGCAGCAGGACATGTCACACAGCGAATCAGAGAGCGACATGTGGCAGAATAGGTCAGAGTTCGGATATGGAAAATCAGGGGGGTCGACCACCCAGTCGACCTGGTTAGGGGGAGGTCGACTACCCAGTCGACACCCCAGTCGACCTGGTCAGGGGGAGGTCGACTACCCAGTCGACCTGGGTCCTATGCGGGAAATTTCCCGCCTAGCCCGCTTCTGGATTTTGAATTCGAATTTCGTGCTGTTTAATTTTATTTAAACCCCTGAAACTTCTGAAGGTCATAACTTGGCCATACGGACTCCGTTTTTCGAAAACTCGGACTCATTTTCAAGCAGAATTTCGAGACAAACGCAATGGCGCAACCCATTTCCCTTGATTCTTATTATAAAATTTAATTCTGCCTTGATTTGTTATTCGTATGTTTACAGGAAACACGGGGTGTTACAACACATGTATATAATAGCAAGGATAAATAATCAACCATCATCCAAAGTGCACCACACAACTGCATAAGCATTAAATATAAATTATTAACGCTTACACAGTCTGTCAACCCATCGATTGACATACAACTAAACAATCGAGATTAGTCTACGTCAAATATCATCCCAATACCCGTGTGGGGTTTCAAATCAACAAACACAGATTTTTATTTGTGTAGTTGGGCGATGTGTAAAATTTATCGTCCCAATCCATATTAGTCAAATGGGTGTACATAAACAAATCATCCGATTTGTTATTTTATATACACGTTAAAAATTATATTTTTAACTATAAAATATTTTATTCATTCCACTTCACACAATCAACTTTCACAATACACCAATCAAACAAACAAGCCATCCATGGTCTGTGAACGACGGGTGTCGGGTGTTGCTAAGCACCGTCTGCATCCTAGTATATATTTCAAACTAGAAATTAAAATAAAAGTGAGGAGTTCTCACCGAGAAGCTAAACCAAACACCACGACTCTTCATATGTAGAAAATCCGGTTTATTTTGAATCTTGTACATTCATTTAAAATTTGAAATCGAATTTTCGAACTACCGCGCCATTTTCAATTCCTTTTATAATATAAAATAAATATTTAACATCGATTCAAACAAATATATTCATTCTAATTCTATTCTAAATAAATTACTCGTTGCTATTATTTAAAATAAATTATTTTAAATATTCAAAATTCATTAAAATTGCCAAAATAAAAATTTCAAATTGGCTCGGATTTCCGGGTTATTACACGAACAATGGCAAAGGTGATTATAATTTTCTCCTTTCTTCCTTCTTTTACTAAGCAAGCATTGCTAGAAACGACTAATTGTAATGTTTTTGTACTTCAAGAAAAAAATTATTAATATCACATTTCACTTCTTTTGCCATTTCATTTAAAAATATCATGAATCAACATAAGCATTGTAATGAAAACAATATTGCATCATTTAGTATTTAATTACTATGCACTTGTGAAATGGTAGTACACATTATCTATGGATGGCCAAAAAAGCAGTTGAAGGGACAATATATTTGTATAAGAGGTCTATCACTTGTTATCGGAGCATGACTTGTGAATTAGATGTGTTTGAGGTGGAGTATTTGATGTATTGAAACCTGCTGCTGGTATTTGGTGGTAATGTTGAACGGTGACTATAATGGTAGTGCATTAATAACCTTTCTTCCTTTTCTTATATTTTTGATGATACAGACCATTCATGATTGAATATTTGTGTATTAGATGCTTTCATGTTGAATGGTGACTGCAATGGAGTATTTGTGTATTAGATGCTTTCATTCCAAAATGTATGTAACTTAATTTGCTTCTTTCTATATGTGTGATCACATTTATTTATGAATCTTTACTGTTGCTTGGAAGTTATCACGAATGTATGTGATGCAGATCAATTCAAGGCGATCAGTGATGAAGGAATGCCGATGTATCAAAGGCCGTTCATGATTGAATTAGAGAAGTTGTAGATACTTTGCGAGCGATTCATCAGAAGGGTAAAAATAAAGGTAGTAGTTTATATAATCATTTTCACGTATTTTTACTCGCTTATGATTGTACGTGTGAGTCTATATATAAGTGAATCGAGTGACAATGTAATGAGGAATGTATGTAAATATGAATGATTGTGTAATATACGAGTGAATGTACACTAATGGAGTCAAAAAATTTATACCATTTGAAATGTTGAAATAAAATATTTATTTGAATAAAATATTGTGTTATAATAATATTTATTATAATATTATGAAATATATGATTAACAACAGTTGAGGTGTAATTACTTTTGGCAGTTGTAAAACAAATTTTAACAATAGCCAGAAACAGTTGTAAAAAAGGTTGACTTTGTTACGATTGCCAGTTGTACTAGACATATTACAACTATTTTTGGAAGTTGTGAAAGGGTATTAATTGTTCTAGTCGTACCTGTGACAACACCAGTACTGATGTTAACATAGGGTCGCAAAGGTGTTGCATTTGACTCTAAGGCAACGTGGCAAAAGGCAACCCCAAGAAAGTGTTGCCACAGATCATTTTTTGCCTATAGTAACACTTTTTGGAACTTACTGCATCACTTCTCCAGTGTTGTAGTATGCAATCTATGGTGTAGTGACAGCTAGGCCAGAGTAGCGAAATTATTCACAGATTTGGTTGTAACACCCCACACCCGCTAAGGTCACTCGTAAAGGGAATGCCTTAACTTCGGTGGAGTATTTTAAGTGAATATAGAACAGAAAAATTACAACAAACAGATATAAGTAATACTTGAAATTTAAAAACATCATTTCATTGCAGCAGAAGGTAAACATGTTTGGTTACATATCAAAAACCAACAAGAGTCAAGTACAAAATATCCATCTCGTTAAAACATAAGTACATAATCCCACTACATACTAATAGCCATAATAGAAAAGATAACCGAGCTTTACTTCAAGAGTCCAAGCTTCAAAAGATAGATAAAGCAATCTGAATCAAAGCCCACTAGTGCTAGGCCCACTCTGATAACCTGAGGGTTGGGAAAAAGATAAAAACAACGGGGTCAGACATAAGTCTGAGTGAGCCCTATAACTTTAACAATACAATCATTAAAGTAATTAGGGTATGATATAAACCTGGTACGGTACGACTGGGGATAAATGACTACACTAAGCAGCCAACTAGACTTAGGATGAACTAAGATAACGGTAAAGACGCGCCTATCTACCCAAGGATAAATACTACACTGTACCACCCCAGATCTACCCACCCAAGGGTAATTTCTAACTGCACCACACCAGTCATTCCTACTTAAAGGTTGATCCCTCCCAAGGACTTAGAAAAATTTACCCAGTAGTTTCATGTACCCCAAGTTGACTACATAGGTGTCGTCTGCCCCTATCTCCACTAGGTGTACCCGGTACTTAGTAATCTTAGTAGTAGTCTCTTGTACCCCTAGCTGACTACATAGGTGCCGTCTGCCCCTATCTCCACTAGGTGTACCCACTACTCCCATTCGATCGGCTCCCTAACGTAGATACCCGTGCTGGCCCCACAGTGGGGTGTATCACTCCCCAAAGTGGCAACCCGATACAATCAACGGTGCATGGCTTATACCTACACGATGCAACAACGTCTTACCTACCAGCCCGGGTCCATACACGCATATGAAACCCGTTGGACTTGCGTTGCCACCGCTAACCCGTTTTGGCCTCTTATAGTCAAGCCCAGTACGCGTGTCCCGTCCTCGACATGGGTCGAGCCCAATAAGATACATATGGGTTACTGGTTGAAATGGGCCCCCACAAGCTACCCACCTAAGCTTGTCAATTCTAGTGTATCCCACTTAACCCTTTTTAGTAATCATGTCCACTTACATGTTTAAAGTTCGGTTAAGTCATCTAATCATATTTTAATTGCCACTCAAGGCACCCACTAGATTTCCACATGCCACCCAAGGCACTTACTTGATTTCCACATGCCACCCAAGGCACTTACTTAACCCTTTAATCATGTTTAATTACATGTTCCACTTTGGTTAAGTATTCTAATCTTATCTTCCATTGCCACCCAAGGCAACCACTAGATTTTCCCCATGCCACCCAAGGCACTTACTTAACCATTTAATCATGTTTAATTACATGTTCCACTTTGGTTAAGTATTCTAATCGTATTTTCTATTGCCACCCAAGGCAACCACTACATTTTTTTCCACATGCCACCCAAGGCACCCACTTAACCCTTCATGTCCCTCTACATGCTAATATGGTTAAGTGTTTCTTAATTGATTAAGAACGTAACCGTTGTAAAGACCTCTCACATTAGACTATCTTTTATGGCAGCTGGATTTGCCGGTCGGGTCCGGGCAGCCTTACGCCATAACCGAGTCTAACCTCGTGTCTTTACACTTGTCACGTATTAAGTTTGTGCCTAAGACCTCTCACATTGGGCCAATCATTTGTAGCCGCTGGATTTGCCGGTCGGGTCCGGGCAGTCTTATGCTACAAAAGGGTCCAACCTCGTGTCTTAGTCGATTAATTACACCTAATTAATCACCCCCATATTTCGAATTAATTTTCCCTAATTAATTCCAATTTTTAATGATGTACATAATTGACTCAATTATGTCCATCCACTTTGTGGTATGCATAATCATACCAACTTCACACCATTTCATTAACATGAATATTAACCCCATTGTTCCCCACGTAATTCGCTAACATGACATACTTAAAAGGGAAGATTCATCACACATACAATGGGTTCAACTTGCATAACATTAGCATCAACATGGGTTTTAAAGGTGTCAATATGCATATAGCATCAAACCCAACTAGCACAAATAATCAACCCAAACTTGCATGAATCACATATGTCATAAAGAGGTTAACTTGCATAAGTTACTTATGTCATACCAAGGGGTAAACTTGCATATGTATGTATGACATACAAAGGGGTTAGCTTGCATATGTATGCATATCATACAAAGGTGTAAACTTGCACATGTTACTTGCATATAATCAAACACCAAACTTGCATAACATGTCATATATGAACTTGCATATAATCATACACCAAACTTGCATAACATATCATATATGAACTTGCATATAATCATACACCAAACTTGAATAACATATCATATATGAACTTGCATATAATCATACACCAAACTTGCATAACATATCATATATGAACTTGCATATAATCATACACAAAACTTGCATAACATATCATATATGAACTTGCATATAATCATACACCAAACTTGCATAACATGGTGTCATAATGGATCAATGTTTATCATAGCGATTTGCATAACTAGCATCATGAACACATAGCCTAAAACTTGCATAACTTGCATAACATCATGATCACATAGCATATGACTTGCATAACTTCATAATCACATAGCATATGACTTGCATAACTTGCATAACATCATGATCACATAGCATATGACTTGCATAACTTGCATAACATCATGATCACATAGCTTATGACTTGCATAACTTGCATAGCATCATGAACACTTAGCATATGACTTGCATAACTTGCATAACATTATGAACACATAGCATATAACTTGCATAACTTCATGAACACATAGCATATGATAACATAACTTGCATTGATCCACATTCATAGCCATAACCTCATTATATCCTATCATAATCATTTCAACAATTGGTCATTAAGGCTATAGAAACTCACAACTTGTTGATTAGCACTCCTAAGAAGAAGATTAAGTTGCTAGAGTTGATTAGTAGTTGATTTGAGAAGCTATCTTCCTCTTTAATTTGATGGAGGCTCCTTCAAGTTGCATTTTGACGGTATAACGACGTTGTATCTATTTTTAGTATGAATTAGGGTAGTCTTAGGGTGTATTTATAGAGTAGTTAGGTGTTTTAGGCCATTAGATTAACCCTAAATCAGATTATAGCCGTCAGATCTCGTCCTAGCCACCAAAACACAGCCCAAAAGCCAAACTGGCGCACCCAGGTCACCTGGGCTCGACCAGGGAGGTCGACCACCAGGTCGACACTAGGGTCGACACCCTAGTCGACCTGGTGGGCAGGTCGACACCCCTGTCGACCCCCAGGTCGACTCCCTGAGTCTGGCGGGAATTTTCCCGCCACTTCTGAAATTTGAAATTTTTGTATTTAAAATCTGTTTTAATTTTTCTGAAACTTCTTCGGGCCTTAACTGGTTCATACGGACTCCGATTTTCGAAAACGTGGACTCTATTTCGCGTATTTTTCCGAGACGAACGCAATGGCATAGCCCGTTTCCCCTGATTCAGATCTTAAAATTTAATTCTGCCCTGTTTTATATTATAACAAGTTATTCAACATACGGGGTGTTACATTCTCCCCTACTTAAAGGATTTCGTCCCCGAAATCTCTAAGTCAAGAAGAACGTATCCTACCATCCAAACAACCATCTACTCAAACCATCAAACACTGGCATCCATTATCCTTAAAATTTCTAATGTTGTATGAACATATGCAAAGAGTGTGTGTATATGTTCCCTGTCTAATGAAAAATTAGGCGGTCTACCGATTCAGTTGACCTCCTTAATGCAAACCATGATAGTGCCATGCATCCAATATGTATGCGAAAGAACCCTATCGACACATACTATTTCTACATGAGTGCACAATCATTCACCAAAATGCATCACCCATATGATAGCACAACCATTATACATCCATTAATATAGCTACCTACATACAATTATATGCAATATGCAATATGAAGTGATTGAGCCGATCTAGTGCCTAGAGTGTGTGTATATGCATCCACGAGCAACCACTTGCATCCACTCGCATCCATCAATCATAACATGTCTCAAACACATGTTTCAACCATAGGTTTACCCTATCTAAAGGTCAAAGGTACTAATGAGAGGACATACCAAAGATAAGATAAGTACTAGACAAACGATAAAGGAGAAGTTAAAAGACATACCCTCCAAAAAGGAATGGGTACAATGAACGAATCTTCGCTTCTGTCTCCCAAGTAGCATTGCTCTCATCTTCTCCCCATTGCACTTTGTCTAGTCAAACCTCTCTGTTTCACAACTTCCTAATCTCTGACCCAAGTATGCGGGTAGGAGCTTGTCAAATAGTTGCATCACGCTCTACCTCCACTTCTCTAAGCAAGCTCGGCTCTACCACCTCTGCGGTCTCATGTAGGCACTTCCTCAAGTGTGACACATGGAATACGTCATGTACTCCACTAAGTCTCTCGGGTAAATCCACTCTATATGCCATGGAGCAGTCCTCTTGCTCTTCACGGGTATGAAATGGGCGCTCTTAGTAAGTCTTTCTACCACAACCCAAATTCCCGTATTACCCTTCCTTGGTCTTGGTAACCCATCAGTAAAATCCATCGAGACGCTATCCCACTTCCATTGTGGAACTTCCAATGGGTGAAGTAACCCACCGGGTTTCTTTTGCTCCGCTTTCACTTGTTGGCACACCAAGCATCTAGCGACATACTCGGCCACATCTTTCTTCATACCGGCCCAAAAGAAAACTCGCTTCATTTCTTGGTACATCTTGTCCCCACCGGGATGAATGGTCATCTTCAAACGATGCGCATCATCAAGAATAGCCTTCCTCAAACCCTCGTCTTGCGGTACACAAAGTCTACCGTCTCTACGCAACCACCCCCTATCGTCTAGGGTGTACCTACTCAAATGGCTGGAAGACTCCCCCCTTATGAGCCTCTTTACCAACTCAACCAACTGTGGGTCGTCCCGCTGTGCCTCGCCAAGCCGTCCCAAAAGAGTAGGTCTGACCTCTAAGGATGCTAACAAACCGGGTACAAAGTCAACGGAAGGTCTAAAATCAAACATCGAGATAAATTCCAAGCTTCGTCGTTCCACGAACAATGGACTCAAGGACAACCTTTTTCTGCTCAAGGCGTCCGCCACCACGTTACCCTTGCCAGTGGTATACGCTATCTCGAAATCATAGGATGCTAAGAATTCCATCCACCTTTGTTGTCTTAAGACTATGTGCTCGAAGAGTCTCCAACACTTCCCTAAGATGTAGGGCATGCTTTTCTCCACCTCTAGAGAAAACCAGGATATACACCCATGCAAAATCGTCACCACTATCCATCTCTCACGCAGACCATCCTAGTCGAACTCGACATCCCCCAAGTGCAAGCCCCAAAGGCCTAAACCAATATCAGACAAACACCCAAGGGATACCTCCTTCGAATTCAGACGACCTACGTGAGATGATACTAGTAAAACGGCTAAATAATTAAGCCCTTGTCCAACTCTGGATGTCCTTGCCAGTCTCGCTCCAAAACCACCGTTTGATCAAATAACTGGCTTTGCTTAACCTATTAAGCACATACGAAAACTTATTTCGCTCTTAGAAAAGACCAAGATGTCATCCACAAAGACCACTACGAAGTTATTTAGGTACTCCCTGAACACCCTACTCATCAAATCAACAAAGTATGCAGGGGCGTTCGTCAAACCAAATGGCATCACCAGCCACTCATAGAAACCATCTGGAGTCCTAAAGGCAGTCTTCTCTATACTATCCTCAGCCACTCTCAACTGATGAAACCCCGTGGCTAAGTCCAACTTGCGAAAACACTGAGGCGCCAACCAATCTGATCAATGAGATCCTCAATCCTCGGCAATGGGTGTCAATTCTTCTTTGTGAGCTTGTTGAGTTCTCTATAGTCTACACAAAGTCTTAGGGACCCATCCGCCTTCGTGGTAAAAACTACTGGAGCACCCCACTCCGATATACTTCGTCTTATGAACCCCTTCTCAAGCAAATCCCCTACTTGCTTATGGAGTTCCCTCCTCTCACGAGGAGCCATGTGGCGCACTGGTAAAGATACTGGTTTAGCATTTTCCACCAGATATATTCGGAAGTCTATCTCCCGCCTCGGAGGTAAGCTCTTCACCTCCCCAAACACATCCGAGTATTCCCGGACCACTCTAACAGTTCGCAAACTCTCGACCGAAGTGTCAAGCGATTCAAGATAACTTAGCATAACAGAATCTATGGGATTACAAGAGATCTAGAGAGTGTTTCCCAAGCGGGTCATGAGCCTAACAACTCTCCTTTCGCAATCAAGAACGACACCATTACCGGATAACCAGTCCATGCCCAAAATCAACCCATAGCCCGTGAAGCCCAAAACAGAAGCATCACATCTAAACTCAACGCTAAGTATAGAAATCTTCAAACCCAAACATATCATGGACAAATAAGTGGAGCCTCCAATTGGGTTTGAAGAAACCAAGGGATCATCTACTAGACTGGTGTCTAAGTGCAGTGACTCAACTAACGATGATGAGATAAACAAATGCGATGCGCCAGAGTCGAATAAAGTTCGAACAGGATGATCGAGAGAACCAACTTTCAACCTAGACGGTCCTACCCCCATCACGTATACCAGCCGTGAGGGAATACATCCACCCTCTAGAAGATCCTGTCCTTTGTCCTTACCTCTTTGGACAATCTTAATAAGGTGTCCTATTTCTCCAAAACAACTAGCCTTCCCCTTCACATTCTCCTTTCGTGACCTCCCACCACGATGAGGTTTTGTTCTTTATTTACCTAATAGCTATTTGAACCTTCCTCCCTCGTCCATCTTAAAGGTACCCACAAGCCCTCCACCTCCTTGGACTAACTTCAAACGTCTTAGTCCCTTGAAGTGGTTCTTCCGTCCTTCATACGGAAGTCCTTATTTATCTTAAAAAGACATCTATACGCGGAGGGGAAATTTAAAAAGGGATAGAGGAAGAGATTCAAAACGGAGAATCGAAGGAAGGATATATGGCTCTTGGGGATTATGTTCTTTTCTTTCAAAAACTTTTCTCTTAAAAGACATGTTTTTGAAAATACTTCTTCCAAAAAATGTTTTTAGAAAAATAGTTTTTCTAAAATTTTTATCTGTTCTGGTAACCTTAAGCTCTGATACCACGTGTAACACCCCACACCCGCTAAGGTCACTCGTAAAGGGAATGCCTTAACTTCGGTGGAGTATTTTAAGTGAATATAGAACAGAAAAATTACAACAGACTGGTATAAGTAATACTTGAAATTTAAAAACATCATTTCATTGCAGCAGAAGGTAAGCATGTTTGGTTACATATCAAAAACCAACAAGAGTCAAGTACAAAATATCCATCTCGTTAAAACATAAGTACATAATCCCACTACATACTAATATCCATAATAGAAAAGATAACCGAGCTTTACTTCAAGAGTCCAAGCTTCAAAAGATAGATAAAGCAATCTGAATCAAAGCCCACTAGTGCTAGGCCCACTCTGATAACCTGATGGTTGGGAAAAAGATAAAAACAACGGGGTCAGACATAAGTCTGAGTGAGCCCTATAACTTTAACAATACAATCATTAAAGTAATTAGGGTATGATATAAACCTGGTACGGTACGACTGGGGATAAATGACTACACTAAGCAGCCAACTAGACTTAGGATGAACTAAGATAACGGTAAAGACGCGCCTATCTACCCAAGGATAAATACTACACTGTACCACCCCAGATCTACCCACCCAAGGGTAATTTCTAACTGCACCACACCAGTCATTCCTACTTAAAGGTTGATCCCTCCCAAGGAATTAGAAAAATTTACCCAGTAGTTTCGTGTACCCCAAGCTGACTACATAGGTGTCGTTTGCCCCTATCTCCACTAGGTGTACCCGGTACTTAGTAATCTAAGTAGTAGTCTCTTGTACCCCTAGCTGACTACATAGGTGCCGTCTGCCCCTATCTCCCCTAGGTGTACCCACTACTCCCATTCGATCGGCTCCCTAACGTAGATACCTGTGCTGGCCCCACAGTGGGGTGTATCACTCCCCAAAGTGGCAACCCGATACAATCAATGGTGCACGGCTTATACCTACACGATGCAACAACGTCTTACCTATCAGCCCGGGTCCACACACGCATATGAAACCCGTTGGACTTGCGTTGCCACCGCTAACCCGTTTTGGCCTCTTATAGTCAAGCCCAGTACGCGTGTCCCGTCCTCGACATGGGTCGAGCCCAATAAGATACATATGGGTTACTGGTTGAAATGGGCCCCCACAAGCTACCCACCTAAGCTTGTCAATTCTAGTGTATCCCACTTAACCCTTTTTAGTAATCATGTCCACTTACATGTTTAAAGTTCGGTTAAGTCATCTAATCATATTTTAATTGCCACTCAAGGCACCCACTAGATTTCCACATGCCACCCAAGGCACTTACTTGATTTCCACATGCCACCCAAGGCACTTACTTAACCCTTTAATCATGTTTAATTACATGTTCCACTTTGGTTAAGTATTCTAATCTTATCTTCCATTGCCACCCAAGGCAACCACTAGATTTTCCCCATGCCACCCAAGGCACTTACTTAACCCTTTAATCATGTTTAATTACATGTTCCACTTTGGTTAAGTATTCTAATCGTATTTTCTATTGCCACCCAAGGCAACCACTACATTTTTTTCCACATGCCACCCAAGGCACCCACTTAACCCTTCATGTCCCTCTACATGCTAATATGGTTAAGTGTTTCTTAATTGATTAAGATCTTAACCGTTGTAAAGACCTCTCACATTAGACTATCTTTTATGGCAGCTGGATTTGTCGGTCGGGTCCGGGCAGCCTTACGCCATAACCGAGTCTAAGCTCGTGTCTTTACACTTGTCACGTATTAAGTTTGTGCCTAAGACCTCTCACATTAGGCCAATCATTTGTAGCCGCTGGATTTGCCGGTCGGGTCCGGGCAGTCTTATGCTACAAAAGGGTCCAACCTCGTGTCTTAGTCGATTAATTACACCTAATTAATCACCCCCATATTTCGAATTAATTTTCCCTAATTAATTCCAATTTTTAATGATGTACATAATTGACTCAATTATGTCCATCCACTTTATGGTATGCATAATCATACCAACTTCACACCATTTCATTAACATGAATATTAACCCCATCGTTCCCCACGTAATTCGCTAACATGACATACTTAAAAGGGAAGATTCATCACACATACAATGGGTTCAACTTGCATAACATTAGCATCAACATGGGTTTTAAAGGTGTCAATATGCATATAGCATCAAACCCAACTAGCATAAATAATCAACCCAAACTTGCATGAATCACATATGTCATAAAGAGGTTAACTTGCATAAGTTACTTATGTCATACCAAGGGGTAAACTTGCATATGTATGTATGACATACAAAGGGGTTAACTTGCATATGTATGCATATCATACAAAGGTGTAAACTTTCACATGTTACTTGCATATAATCAAACACCAAACTTGCATAACATGTCATATATGAACTTGCATATAATCATACACCAAACTTGCATAACATATCATATATGAACTTGCATATAATCATACAACAAACTTGCATAACATATCATATATGAACTTGCATATAATCATACACCAAACTTGCATAACATATCATATATGAACTTGCATATAATCATACACCAAACTTGCATAACATGGTGTCATAATGGATCAATGTTTATCATAGCGATTTGCATAACTAGCATCATGAACACATAGCCTAAAACTTGCATAACTTGCATAACATCATGATCACATAGCATATGACTTGCATAACATCATAATCACATAGCATATGACTTGCATAACTTGCATAACATCATGATCACATAGCATATGACTTGCATAACTTGCATAACATCATGATCACATAGCATATGACTTGCATAACTTGCATAGCATCATGAACACTTAGCATATGACTTGCATAACTTGCATAACATTATGAACACATAGCATATAACTTGCATAACTTCATGAACACATAGCATATGATAACACAACTTGCATTGATCCACATTCATAGCCATAACCTCATTATATCCTATCATAATCATTTCAACAATTGGTCATTAAGGCTATAGAAACTCACAACTTGTTGATTAGCACTCCTAAGAAGAAGATTAAGTTGCTAGAGTTGATTAGTAGTTGATTTGAGAAGCTATCTTCCTCTTTAATTTGATGGAGGCTCCTTCAAGTTGCATTTTGACGGCATAACGACGTTGTATCTATTTTTAGTATGAATTAGGGTAGTCTTAGGGTGTATTTATAGAGTAGTTAGGTGTTTTAGGCCATTAGATTAACCCTAAATCAGATTATAGCCGTCAGATCTCGTCCTAGCCACCAAAACGCAGCCCAAAATCCAAACTGGTGCACCCAGGTCACCTGGGCTCGACCAGGGAGGTCGACCCCCAGGTCGACACTAGGGTCGACACCCCTGTCGACCCCCAGGTCGACTCCCTGAGTCTGGCGGGAATTTTCCCGCCACTTCTGAAATTTGAAATTTTTGTATTTAAAATCTGTTTTAAATTTTCTGAAACTTCTTCGGGCCTTAACTGGGTCATACGGACTCCGATTTTCGAAAACTCGGACTCTATTTCGCGTATTTTTCCGAGACGAACGCAATGGCATAGCCCGTTTCCCCTAATTCAGATCTTAAAATTTAATTCTGCCCTGTTTTATATTATAACAAGTTATTCAACATACGGGGTGTTACATTGGTGGTAACTTAGTGAACCAAAGGGAAGCCACCCCTTCTAGATATGTTGGGATGTACATAAATAAGCTCATCTGTGGCACATGCCCCGTCCATATGTTGGTCGTATTTGAACATGAACACATTAGGATCGCCAGTCGCGTTGTAGGTCTGTACCACCTGAGGTTTAAACTTCTACGAGTATGGGGCCATTTTGATTCTCTTAGTGAGTGGGGTCTTGGTAGGAGCGAATCCCCCACTCTTTTTCATAATCTTCCTTTTTTAAACTTTCCTTCGTAATCTTACGAACCATTTCTAATAGGCTTTCCTCGTCGTCGTGCTGGTACATGGGGCGGATGCCATCCCCCTCGTCGGATGTTTGCCTAGGCAAATGGTCATGGCTCGGGTTCCGAGGCCTTGTGCCTCCCTCTTGAGGAAGTTCCCCTTTGGTGGAGCCATGTACTTGTCGAGAGGTTGCTTTTTGAGAATGGTTGCGGGCGAGCAGTTTTGCCTCTTTACGATGAGGACTATTAGGATCGGCAATCTCTTGAACGTATTTGCCACAACTCGAACTTGAAGAAGAAGAACATGCATTTTATATATGAGAAGTTGGAGCGTGTTTGGTACAGGTGGCATTAGCGGTAATTTTCATTGTGGCAGCTTGAAGAGCGAACATGGCTTCAAGCTTCTTCAACATAGCATTGGTCAAGATTTCCATCTGACTTGTCAGTCCTGCAACAACCTCATCCAGTTCTTTCCTAGTTATGGCAGCTCCAACTCTAGAGGTCTCACCAACTTCAAAGTGGTTGGTAAGAGGCATAGTGTTTTTGGCAAGATTGTCGCTCACTTCAACGGTCTTACTGGTGGTTTTCTTTGGTCTACCCATAATTTTGGACAAGGCTTTGATCTTAGAAGAGAGTTTGTTGATTGGCTCGAATTTTAGATTTGGAAGATCTATATGAGGAACGAGCTCCAAACTTTACCTCCACAAATAAATTAGAGAATGGAAGTGCAAACGTGGCCCTACGGTTGGCACCAAATGTTTAAACCAAAATTGGTCTACAACGTCAAAGGTACTTTAGCAGTACTTCACTAAATGGTGAGAAATAGAAAATGGAGCCACAATCTTAAAAAGCAAGTAAAAACACAAGGATTTTATAGTGGTTCAATCTAAGATAGATCTACGTCCACTTTAGCAAGAGTTTCCATTATCATTTCGGGATTTACAAGGCTTGAATTATCTCTAAGTACATTCATTCTCTCTTTCATACAAGGATTTCACTTTGATCTTTACAAATCAACGAAGGAATGGTTGAATCTCCCTAAATGTAAGGAGTATGGAGTTAGATCTACAATCTCTTGGGCACTTAAATGATTTTGGCGGATTCCATAGCGGATTTGGTGTTAGATCATCATTTGGAGATGATTGGAGGAGTTAGAATCAGTTGAAATGGTAGAGAAAATAGTTGGACAGCCCTCCGGGGTCTCAGAAATCGATCCCTATTAATGTGGAGTTCATCCCCTATTTATAGGAGTGAGGAGGAGCTAAAATATAGTGTACAGGCCACCGATCGGCCTAAAACATATTTACGAAAATGCCACCGACCAGTTGTAAACTGCCGTCAACAACTGTCAGTCAGGACCGATCAGTCTATATTAGAACCGATTGATCAGTGTTTTCTTCTTTTTCAATAAAGCCAACTGACCCTGGACTTTATAACATAACTGATCGACCTTGTGCCTTTTTGACCAGTCGATATGGCGATAACTGACCAGTGTGCGTTGCTTTAGGACCGACCGACCGCTACTTATGCTCTAGATCGATCTGTTGTCTTGAAAGTTTATTGAGCCAACAAGCCTTGATGATGACCGATCGACCAACCAATATGAGTTCAACCGATCAGGACTACTTTAATACGGAATGACCCTTCGTGCTATAGGAATAACCGACCGATTGCTATGCTTCATGGACCGATCGACCCATTATGTGTAACAATAACTAAAGCAACTCATAATTTTCTCTCGTGTTTGACCCATTAATGTGTGTACGATTTTTAGGGAGTAAACACTTGCCCTGAATTAAGCCACCTCTACTCAACGTCGCCAATTTCTTCTGTTACCATATTGAGTACCATACCCCTCCATCATTAAACACTCATTCCATGAGCCCATCCCATATTCACATTCACTCCGCCGTCTTTGTACTCATATATATATATATATATATATATATATATATATATATATATATATATATAGCACTACAGAGAACATGAATCGAGCAAATACTGCACGCTTCCCAAGCCATTTTAACTTACTCATTCAAGTTCATCAACTAGTATCTGCTTTGCAACATCATGAGTTTGGATCTAGGTTTGATCTTTGTTATTGAGGAGTTTGGAGATGTTCCAAATGAGATGTTTGGTCGGCCACCACATCATGAGTTCGAATTTTGTATTGATTTGGTTCAAGATGTTAAACCAGCTGTGTTGCATATGCATAAGCCGTCACTTTTTTGAAGAAGCAAGAACCAGCTAATCAAGTTAGCGTTTTGTTCCATAATGTCTGGATCCATCTTAGTTGTCGAGCCGAGGAACACCTATTATCTTTGCTATGAAAGCAGGTAGTTTCTTAAGACTATTTATGGATTATTGGGAGCTTTATAAGCTTACGGTTTGAAGCGAGAATAAGATATATGACTTGCTTGATTGGTTTCCTGGTGCTCTAGTATTTTCACAACTTGATCTTGCCACAGGATTCCATAAATTTAGGGTAGAAAAGGAGAGTGTAACTTTGATAGCTTTCAAGTTTGATAAGTTTTATGACTAGTTATGTCATTCGACCTAACTGATGCTATAACACATTTCATGGAATTAATTAATCAAGTTTTTAGGGATATGCTGAATATGTTGGTTCTATTGTTTATTGATCATATTCTGGTCGTCTTCCCCAATACCGAGAAGCATACTCAGTATTTAAGGATTGTAGTAGAAATACCGAGAAAGGGTATACTGAAAGCTAGATTCTTGAAGTGTCACTTTTAACTGTTAGAAGTGAGGTTCTCAGGACATGTCTCGATGAAGGGTATTTCTATTTATTCAACAAAGGCATTGGATATTCAAGATTAGAAAAGACCATGAAATGCAACTGAGATTAGGAGCTTCTTGGTATTTGTAGGTTACTAAAAAAGGTGTATTAAGGATTTCTTGAAGATTGCTCCTCCCTCGACGAATTTGACAAAGGAAGACGTCAAAATTTACTTAAATTCTTTTCATAGTTTATGAAACTAAAAGTCGAAATCTACGAATTTACTATTAGGAACTATGTTTTTATGTTTAAATGATCATGGTGGTAGAGAGAGCGAGTTAGTTAAATATGACATTTTAGGGTGATCTTTCAATATGTATGGTGTATATTAAGCAAAATATTTTGTATGTGATCTTCTCAAAAATTCCAATGTATTTAAAGTCATTTTAGACGTATTAATCGAACTTTCCTTAATGATATTTGATCAGGTCTATTCATTTTTTACAAAGTTAATGATAAATAAGTATCACATAAGACAACTTTTATAATGAGCCGGTCTAATTTAAAATCATGTGATTTTTTAATTTAAATCAAAGCTAGCTCTTTAGAAATTAAGAATTTCTCAAAAAAGACTAAAGAAACTGCTATTTATGCTATTTTATTGAATTTTTCATTAGCTTGGTGCTAGGAATGACTTGATTTTTTTTTGCAAATATGTTTTATGTTTCAACGAGGGGAAATGATAAGGATGAAAACAAGGGTAATTGTGTATACGAACGATGATGTATGCAAAATAATTTTTGATATATACTAGTATTTTATAATTTTATGATGTATGTTAAAATATTATTATGAACAGAGCTTGCCATATTATAATTTAATACACACACACACGTAACATGTATCATTTTAGAGGAACCATCGTTTGGTTCTTTTTATGTCTAGTATACTTCAGTAATTGAATCATCTTTGTTAAAGCATGATTGATTATTTGCATGTGATTTTTTTTAACACGACTCAGTTACTTAATGAGAACGTAACTATTTATACAATGGACTTCACTTGAGATTAAAAAATACAATATATGGTTGTTGTTTCTATGCTATTAATCAAAATCACAAATAAAAAAAGTTTAGTTGAGTAACTCCAAATGATTAAAAACGTTAACATAAAACAAGCACTCAATCCAAAAGTAGAAAAAAATGTTTGATTTGATGGATTTATAATCCAAGGGTAATTCCACTCAAATGCTAAAGAGTTCTCAAATCCAACTTAAAAACTTTTTCACTTGCCTTCCGATCGAGTTTCGATTATCAATTGTTGTATGTCCAACTATCAGGAAGGAAATTCATATCCATATCTATCTACTTTTTGGGTAATCCTCCTTCGATTGATTTCGACTCTTGGATTTGAAAAGTATTGAGTTTCTCCCCGCAGAAATTCAAATAAATGTTTCTATTTTGGGGCATTTTCAATAAAAGAAGCCACAAAGCGATTCAATCTTCAGTGCCTAATTGTGTAAATTATTTCGATGTCTGTTTGGCTTTTGAAGCATGGCTCTGAGTTCTAGATCATATACCGCTGAGTATTAAAATCGGCTGTGAGAGCGAATTCATTTCTAGAATTCACATGTGAAAACATTGAGATTGCAGTTCTAATAAAGTTCGATTATTTAGCATTCAAGGGTGGTCGCCCTCTGCAAAATTGTCGCGTGGAAATGATCGGCAGCAGGAATACGAAGATGGATGGATAATGACTCCATTACAGGATTAGTGAGCAGTCGAGAAAGGATGATGAAAACGAAGATTGGTAATGGGTATTCATATTCTACATATCTGTCAGCATTCTTATGTGCATCAGCCTTCACATGCTCGGGAAATCTAAAATTTCATGATTTCTAATGTGCTCTATGTAATGTGACCATGGTGTGTTAAATGCATGTGATGCAGTTGACATGACAAATTGTCTTCTATCTATTGTCAGGTAAGCCACTCAGACTGGAGCCTTTCTTCTGCAACATCGTGTAATCATAACGATGGCGTTAGCGGGGAAGAAGGGGTGGATGTTTGGGTTGTGATAACCGATAGGTAGGTGTGGATCACCTTGGTTGATGGGATTCTTTTTAGCACATTTTTGTACTTGAATGGGCATATTATTTGTACTGCCTTTGTTTGTTACTAATAAAAGGAACCCATTTTCTGAAGAAACTCTTGTTCTAGCACAAGCGTCTTTTAATGAGGAACCCACTGCTGCCACCACGAAGGCCTGGGCGTTGGCCCAGCTTGCCTTCTCGTCGGATCTTTGTATAGAACAAGTTCATCTTTGCAAAAAGCAAGGATCAAGTGGGTTGTGGAAGGAGATTCGAACTTCAGCTTTTTTCACTCGTCTATTCGCAAGAAGAATAGTCTTCTCACCATTCGTCAAACCCTCCACCCTGAACTATCATTGGCTTCAACCCCAGATGAAGTCAAAGATACTATTCTCTCCCTCTTTCAGTCTTTCCTTAGCTCTCCCTCGATCTCGGTTTCTAACCATTCCCTTCTTGCATTCATTCCTAGTCCGATATTTCCGTCGGATAGCTCTGACCTTGCCGCACCACCTTCCACAGCAGAAATACGTGCTTGCGTATTTGCTCTAAGCAAGAATAGTGTGAGTGGACCGGATGGATTCAACGAAATTTTTTACAGAGTGTATGGCCAGTTATTCAGGTGGACTTTTGTCTCGCCATTCAGTCCTTCTTCTCTGGTGGAGTTCTCCCTGCGGGGTGGACGTCCACCAACTTGGTCCTCATCCCTAAATGCAACCAACAAAGTTCTTGTGTGGACTTTTGGTTTACCAACTTGTGTAATTTCTCTAATAAGGCCATATCTAAGGTTCTAACATCTAGGCTAGCACCATTTCAAGAGCGTCATATTTCTTCTTCCCAGGCTGGATTTGTAAAAGGATGTTTGATCACTGATAATGCCCTTTTAGCCTAGGAGCTGATTTCCCAGATCGATAAGAAGATACGAGGCTCTAATGTGGTCGTCAAGCAAGATATAGCTAATGCTTACGACCATATGTTGTGGTTCTTCATCATCGAATTTTGAGGGCTTTCGGTCTCCCGGAACCCTTTATCGATGTTGTTTAGAGGCTTATTTCCAGCTGCTGTTTTTTCATTCTCATCAACGGATCCACCACCGGTTATTTTAGGTCCGGGAGAGGTCACCGTCAGGGAGACCCCCTCTCCTCATCTCTGTTTGTCCTTGCTGGTGAGGCTTTCGTTCGAGGTTTGCACTACCTTACGATAGCGGGGCAGATTCATAGGTTCGACATCCCTAGGGGTTGTCCTCCTATCTCTTCCTTGTCTTTTGCTGATGACATTCATCGTTTTTACTAATGGTAGTCATCGTTCTATTCGTGGCCTGTTGGTTTTTATTCAGCAGCATGAGATATGTTTGGGGCAACTCGTTAACACATCTAAAAGCTGCTTCATTCCCGCAAAAGACCTATCTGTGGTTAGATCTTCCTGGAGCGAGACTTCTAGAGGTTTATAGGCGGCCTCGCTTCCACTTCCTTACCTTGGTATTATATTATATCGCGGCAGGAAACTCAATGCCATCTTTGATCCCCTAACTGACAAAGTCAGGGGTACGATCATTCACTGGAATGCTTCCCTCTTCTCTCAGGCTGGCAAACTGGTTCTCGTTAAGTTTGTCCTTAACTCTATGGGATCTCATATCTTTGCTGCTATGACTCCTACTATTCCCTTCTTCCGCTCTTACCGATCCTTGGCTTCTTCCTTTTTCTGGGGAACCACGGACAATGCTTCTCACCATCATTGGATTTCTTGGAACTCCATTTGTCGTCCCAAAAGTGAGGGAGGCATAGGCCTTCGTAACCCTCAGAACATCTATTTGGCCTTTGCTTGTAAGCTTTGGGCGAGGTTTGAAGCGAACAAGTCCCTCTGAACGACGTTCCTCCACGCTAAGTACTGTAGGCTGACTGGTACGAATCACACTAGAGTCCCATCCAACGCTAGTGAGACATAGAAACATATGCAATCCGTGAAGACCATAGGGTGGTACCATTTGGGACGACAGTCCTTTCTCGCTTAGGGTGGCGTGGAATTCGGTGCGGACTCCTGGTCCACGTCTCCATCGTTTCCCGTTCATTTGGAATGCCCGTATTCCCCCGAAGATGTCTCTATTTATGTGGAAAACCTTGCATAATGGTTTACCAGTAGCTGAGAACCTTCAAAGAATCGACATCCCTTTTGTGTCCAGATGTTGGTTCTATAATTCTAGATGCTTTGAATCCTTTTTTCATTTATTGTTCTCTGGGTCCTATTCCAGGGCTATCTGGAATTACTTTGGGAATCTGTTGTGTTGCCAAGGTAATGCTACCTCAATTGAAGATTCACTGAGATTATGGTGGTCCGACATCTCAGGAAAATCTTTTCGATCGATCCTTCTTCGTCTTATTCCTTGTCTGGTCTGCTGGAACATCTGGTGCTCGCGGAATAAGGCAATTTTTGACGAAGTGGCTATGAACCCTCCTACCATTATCCAGAAAGTTAGGAATAATGTGTTCCTAGCGTTCCGTTGTAGGCCTTTCAGGGGCATCATTGGATCCCTCTCAAGGAGGTTTGCTGTTACCTTTGATGTCTCATCGGCAGCAGCTACTCCAGGGCAGGTATGCGTTGATTTTTGGCTTGTGTTATGTGTACTGCTACTTTTTTCTCTATCGCACCCCCTCTCCCGCGGTCTCATATCGTTTGCTAGTTATGCAGGTCTTGATTTTTAGGTTGTTTGATTTGGTCTGCTTGGAGCTGGATCGTGCATTTGTTTCTTCAACGAAGGTGGGATTTCTTGAGTAGGTTCACCTGGAGCTCTTGTTGGATCAGGAGTTTTGTTGCTTTCTTCGGCTTCGCTAGCCTGATCAGATTTGAGGGAGCTTGTGGAGTAGGAGGTTTCAGAGGCTCAGGGCCATCTGTTAAGTTTTCCTAGCCTTGCAAATTGCATTACTCACACCGCTTGTCCGTTTTACAGCTCCTTGCACGTTTCCTATGGAGCTAAGGGCCTTCATCGCCTATCTTCGAGTTGGTGTTCGTCTGTTGGGGCTTCCTCTGGCTTGCCTGTTGCTTTGCTTGCACTAGGCAGTTGTCCGCATTTTTGCTTACATGTTTTTTGTTCCATTACTTTTGTTTATGCATGTGCACGGTTTCTGCATTCCATGGAAACCGTTTTTGTGAGCTATTGGAGAGTGGCTAAACTCTCCCTTTTGTTATATTATATATTTATTTCAAAATAATAATAATAATAAAATATTTTCATTATCCCTCTAATCTTCAGACACTCAAACCATGAGCCCATCGTCATTCACTCCACCGTCAGTTGTAACTCATATATACACATATCTGTAGCAGTGCAAAGAACATGATGAACCTAGCAACCACGGGACATTCACTTTTTACCTTCGTCGGTTCAACAACCACTAATATATGCCCTGCGACAAATTACATACATCCACAGTTTCATTATGCAAAGCACTTCCTCCCTAAAGGCAACCGATCACAATTACCAGACTCTGACATCGAAATGGTCTGCAATTGTGGACATAAGATGGAGATAGTAAGTCCAAGATGCAATGGACCTATTGGTGGAACATGAGAATCAACCCTATTTTCATGCTTGTGCACCAATTACTCAAAAATAACCTCAATGTCTCTTCTTCTTATTGAATTTTCCTTCGCAAATTTCACATCCTTATGCACGTTTCAGCTAGAGCTTTTTTATTCTGTTCCTCACTGTCTTTGAAAGCCGATCAAAATAAGTTCTTTTTCTATATGAACTCACATGTCGAGGAGGCAAAGCGTAATTTTCCATTTTTGTTTCATTTCTATTTATTCTTTTATACAAAGACCTCATGTAATCCGTGGTTAAGTTTTTTCCGTTATCAGTTCCATGATTGTTCTTTATGAAATCTGCAACACCCCACACCCGCTAAGGTCACTCACTATGGGAATGCCTTAACTTCGGTGGAGTATTTTAAGTGAATATAGAACAGAAAAATTACTACAAGACAGATATAAGTAATACTTGAAATTTAAAACATCATTTCATTGCAGCAGAAGGTAAACATGTTTGGTTACATATCAAAAACGAACAAGAGTCAAGTACAAAATATCCATCTTGATAAAAACATAAGTACATAATCCCACTACATACTAATAGCCATAATAGAAAAGATAAGCTGGGCTTTACATCAACGGTCCAAGCTCCAAAAGATAGATAAAGCAATCTGATCAAAGCCCACTAGTGCTAGGCCCACTCTGAGAACCTGAGGGTTGGGAAAAGATAAAAACAACGGGGTCAGACATAAGTCTGAGCGAGTCCTATAACTTTAACAATACAATCATTAAAGTAATTAGGGTATGATATAAACTTGGTACGGTAACGACTGGGGATAAATGACTACACTAAGCAGCCAACTAGACACCGAAAGAACGAAGATATCGGTAAAGACGCATCTACCCACCCAAGGGTAATAACTACACTGCACCACACCAGTCATTCCTAACTTAAAGGTTGATCCCACCCAAGGACTTAGAAAATTTAACTAGTAGTTTCGTGTACCCCTAGCTGACCACATAGGTGTCGTCTGCCCCTATCTCCACTAGGTGTACCCACTACTCCCCAAGCGATCGGCTCCCTAACGTAGATACCCGTGTTGGCCCCACAGTGGGGTGTATCACTCCCCAAAGTGGCAACCCGATACAACCAACGGTGCACGGCTTATACCTACACGATGTAACAACGTCTCACCTACCAGCCCGGGTCCACACACGCATATGAAACCCGTTGGACTTGCGTTGCCACCGCTAACCCGTTTTGGCCTCTTATAGTCAAGCCCAGTACGTGTGTCCCGTCCTCGACATGGGTCGAGCTCAATAAGATACATATGGGTTACTGGTTGAAATGGGCCCCCACAAGCTACCCACCTAAGCTTGTCCCCTTTTCTAGTGCATCCCACTTAATCCTTTAATCATGTTTAATTACATGTTTCCACTTGGTTAAGTATTCTAATCGTATTTTCTATTGCCACCCAAGGCAACCCACTAGATTTCCACATGCCACCCAAGGCACTTACTTGATTTCCACATGCCACCCAAGGCACCCACTTAACCCCTCATGCCCCACTACATGCTTATCTGGTTAAGTGTTTCTTAATTGATTAAGAACGTAACCTTTGTAAAGACCTCTCACATTAGACTGTCTTTTATGGCAGCTGGATTTGCCGGTCGGGTCCGGGCAGCCTTACGCCATAACCGAGTCTAACCTCGTGTCTTTACACTTGTCACGTATTTAGTTTATGCCTAAGACCTCTCACATTGGGCCTATCATTTGTAGCCGCTGGATTTGCCAGTCGGGTCCGGGAAGTCTTATGCTACAAAAGGGTCCAACCTCGTGTCTTAGTCGATTAATTACACCTAATTAATCACCCCCATATTTTGAATTAATTTCTCTAATTAATTCCAATTTAATGATGTACATAATTGACTCAATTATGTACATCCACTCATGGTATGCCACATCATACCAATTTCACCACAATTTTGTTAACATGAATATTAACCCCATCGTTCCCCACGTAATACGCTAACATGACATACTTAAAAGGGAAGATTCATCACAAATACAATGGGTTCAACTTAGCATAACATTAGCATCAACATGGGTTTTAAAGGTATCGACTTGCATATATGACCATAGCATCAAACCCAACTAGCATAAATAACCAACCCAAACTTGCATGAATCACATATGTCATAAAGAGGGTAACTTGCCTAAGTTACTTATGTCATACAAAGGGGTAAACTTGCATATGTATGTATGACATACAAAGGGGTTAACTTGCATTTGTATGCATGTCATACAAAGGTGTAAACTTGCACATGTCACTTGCATATAATCAAACACCAAACTTGCATAACATGTCATATATGAACTTGCATATAATCAAACACCAAACTTGCATAACGTGTCACATATGAACTTGCATATAATAAAACACCAAACTTGCATAACATGTCATATATGAACTTGCATATAATCAAACACCAAAATTGCATAACATGGTGTCATAATGGATCAATGTTTATCATAGTGATTTGCATAACTAGTATCATGAACACATAGCATAGATTACACCCAACTTGCATAACTAGCTTCATGGGCACATAGCATCAAACTTGCATAACTTGCATCATGAACACATAGCATACAACTTGCATAACTAGCATCATGAACATATAGCATAAAACTTGCATAACTAACATCATGAACACATAGCATATGATAACATAACTTGCATTGATCCACATACATAACCATAACCTCATTATATCCTATCATAAGTAGTTTAGCAATTGCTTGCTAAAGGCATAGAAACTCACAACTTGTTGATTAGCACTCCTATGAAGAAGATTAAGTTGCTAGAGTTGATTAGAAGTTGATTTGAGAAGCTATCTTCTTCTAAAATTTGATGGAGGCTCCTTCTACTTGCATTTTGACGGCATGACGACGTTGTATCTATTTTTAGTATGGATTAGGGTAGTCTTATGGTATATTTATAGATTTAGGACGTAGTTTAGGCCCTTAGATTAACCCTAGATTAGGTTAGAGCCGTCAGATCTCGTCACAAGCCCCCAAACACGGCCCAAACTCCTTCAGGCTGCACCCAGGCCAAACTGGCAGAGCCCCCTGTGTCGACTGGGGTGTCGACACTACTGTCGACACACCCCCCTGTGTGTCGACTCCCCAGTCGACACGGGGGTCGACCTGGTGCTGGCGGGAATTTTCCCGCCTAGCCCCTCTTCTGCATTTGAAATCTGTTTTTTCGAAATTTGAATTTTCTGAAAACTTCGTTGGGCCTTAACTGGGTCATACGGACTTCGATTTTCGAAAACTCGGACTCTATTTCACGTATTTTTCCGAGTCGAACGCAATGGCATAGCCCGTTTCCCCTGGTTCAGATCGTAAAATTTAATTCTGCCCTGATTTATATTATTACAAGTTATTCAACATACGGGGTGTTACAAAATCATTTGCTGACATCTAGATAAAAATGCTATTAAATTAAGAAAAAATAAATTATGTCATGTAGAGGTATGTACGATGGAATTAACTAGAACGATTTTTTGTAATTCAAACATGTTGGAATAAGATAAACAAACTTTGATTTAATCTAGCAATAGTATACCGTTTATCAAAAAAAAGTTGCAAACAATATCAATCGTTTTTGCACACTTTAGGGATGCAACTATTTCTTCTAGTGCATTACCAAGCATGTTTGCTTTAAGAAGATATTCGATTCCGTCTTGTGGGCTTTGGTTAAAAAGATTTATTCCTTCCTTCAGTAACAAAATAGATATTTGTATTTCAATTTATACTTTACTACATCAATTCAGTAACAAAACATTCCTATTATTTTAGATGATATATTGATAAGGGTTTCCTGTCTGTGACTAGAATTCATATCAGAAAGTAAAATTACAACTAGAATTAATTGTAACCTAAAATATAAAATTAGCACAGAAAAATCGAATCCAAACTCATTCGCCATGACAGCAAATCTATCTTCAAAATCCTTTCCGAATATCACGCATTGTGATGATAATGAATTCCTTCTAAACCCTTTTGTTCTTTCTTGCAAATCCAATAAGAGATTTTTAGCTGTTCCTACACTAAAATGCTTTCATAGAATATCCTAATAAGTGAGGCAAATCAAAATATCATCTCATCTTCTGGTATTCTTTCCAAAGTGATTGAGGTCAGCAGGTACAAATGGCCTCGATCACTTTGAAAATCATACTAGAAGATGAGCTGATATTTTGATCAGCCTCACTTATTCGGACATTGCAGCAGTCTGTGAAAGCGGTTTAGTGCAGAAGCTGCTAAAGATCTGTTATTGGATTTGCAGGGGAAAACAAGAAGGTTTCGATGGAATTCACTATCACAATGCCGCAATGCGTGATATAAAGGATTTTAAGGACAACTTTGCAGTTGTGGAAAACGAACTTGGATTCAATTTTGCATGAGGAGGACTTGACTATTTCCTAAGTAACGAAATTAGGATACTTTCGAGGAGAAGGTACTTTGTTTTAATACAATCTAAAGTCTGAAGTATTAGTACGAAGAAATTGCTTGCTTTTGAGGAGTAGAAGAGACTTATTTATATTGTGTCATTAAAATACAGAGCAATATGACTATTCGCACAATTGACGCGGAAATCCTTTATCTATTTAATGTACTATACGGAAACTTAACATATATAGGGATGGCAATGGGGCGGGTCTCGGGTCCAAACCCGCTTGACCCGCACCTGTTTTGACCCATTTAGACCCTCCCCATAGGGTCTTCGGGGCGGGTAGACCCGCGACCCGCTATTGGAGGTCCGGGTCTAGGGTCAGGTCTGGGCATGGCTAACCCGCCCCAACCCAACCCGCATGATTGAAACATTATTAAAACACTTTATAACTATAATGATTACTTGTTAATCTTCTTATGTATACGTGATTATAACTTGAATATTATATTCTTTCATCAACAAACTATAAAATTTTCATAGTATTAAGTTGCAACAAAGATAATCATACAATAACACATGCATACACTTTGAACTATTATCTTACAACTCATTTGTTTATATTCTCTTATCATTGTGAACACATTATAATATGTATATAATTTATCATTTTGTGATAAAAATATAATTATATAAATTTGTGTACATTATAACACAATATCACCGGGTCGTGGGGAGGGTTGGTTCTTCCCTGACCTGTACGGGATTTGGGTACAGGGCGAGATTCCAGACTCCCACATGGTCTACGGGGCGGGTCTGAGGCGGGGTTTAAAAAGTCCAAGTCGGGTCTAGGGCACGAGAAACCCGCCCCAACCCCCCATTAACATTCCAAAACATATACAAGGTTCTCTAAACCTAAAGCAAATTTATAAGGATCGTTAAAGAATTTCCTTTAACAAAAACTAAAATGTCGTAATAAAATTTGCTGCATGTAGGAGTTTATCAAATTAAGAATATGGAAATTAATAAAGGTCATCAAGTGGAAATACTTTAATTTTTGTACATATTGATATATTTAATCCATGAAGAAATAAGTGCTTTTAATTTCCCTTCCCAATATGCTGAAACGAGTAAATTAGCCCAATTTTTCATATTTGTCCGAGTATTGTAATTAATTTCAAATAAACCGTAATCAATTGTAATTATTAGCTATAAATCAATGAAATAAACATATAACGTAGGGATACTACTTTTCTATGTTTGAACCACTTTTACATTTGTTAAATCTAGCAATAAATCATTGTAATAACTATAAATATATGATTATAGGTTGACGCCTTATATATGTTTGTTAAGCATGGAAACATTGTAGGAATTTCTAATTTTACCTACAAAAATCTACGTGTATTATTTTTGTTGGCTAATTCTATCCATACACCTGTAATTCATTAACATACATCATGAAATAAAATAAAATAGTATACACCAATTTTTTCTCCATACACCATGCCTTTAACAAAATTACCCATTAATATTTTCATCATCTTCCCTCTTTAATCGTAAAACTAAATTACACAAAAATAGAATTCATTACATAAAATTCAAAGAATAATTTTTTAATGTTTTAATACTAATATTTTAAAAAATCAACACTAATTTTAGATGATTGAACATATGTAAATTAGAGCATTTAATTGTCAAAGTTGCCTTGATTAATATTTCAGGTTTCATCAACTTCATAAGTTTTTATAGATTTAAGCAAATATTATTGATTTTAAAGTTTAAATTGGATGCATTATAAGAGAAGGACTGAAAATGAAATTAAGGACAAGGGTAACATGTTCATAGTTTTTCTTATTAAAACATTGTTGTATGTTAAGAAATTACGGTTGTACGAATAGAATTTGCCATTTTTGTTTATAGTATGCATATACTCATGGCATTCATAAATATTCTCACTTAAGTTAAACATAAATTCCTTTCATGGTTTAAGAAATAGAAATTTGAGTTTTAAAAATTTTATTGTTGACAACTATGTTTTAGGTTTAAATTAGGTATAAATTAGGCATAAATTATATGAAGTTGAGAGAGTGTGTTACAAAAATAAAATAATTATATTCTTTCATTTAGAAATGACTATTATATATATATATATATGGCATAAATTAAGTAAATGATGGTTTATATGATATTGTCAAATTTCCCATTGAATGTAAAGTTATATATTACACACAAACACACACACACACATACATACATACATATATATATATATATAGAGAGAGAGAGAGAGGGGGGCGAGAGAATGTATCTTAATGATATTTGATAAATCTATACGTTTTTTAATCACAACTACCTAGTCTACTTTAAATTATATGATTTTATTACAGAAATAAAGTTGGTTATGTCAAAATTAACAGTTTCCAATTAAAAAAATAAATACAGAAGTTATAAAATTAGTGTTAGCCTGTTTTGTGACCAGGCTATCCAAAGCTCAAGTGATCGACATTAATTGGTGATCGCATGGATGAAGCGATGAAGTATTGGAAAACATAACACTTGCATGCATGAAACTCCCGATCGGATCAGACCATTCGGGATGTTGCCTTCGGATCGCATCACTCGAGTTGGTTGACTTTCCGGACTCGAATCAACATCAACTTTGCATACATGTACTCGGGTCGGATCTAAGGCTTCGGATCGAGTCTTGACCCCGCATATATCAACTAATCGCATTGACACAGCACATCATTCCAACCTCGCCGATTTGGATTGCACAAATCCTTATTCGATCCGCCTGGGCTCTTGATTACATTGCTTCATCATTGCTGATTGCTTTCGGTTCTGATGGAATAAAGGCCGACCCAATCCCGTGTCCAGACAACAAAAGCGGTTACCAAATCTCCACTCACTCCACTACTTTCAAGATTTCCTCTTAAGCTGCCACATGGCACCTAACCCAAACCGAATTTCTGCCTATATATATATATATATATATGATTTCACATCTATCTCAGGGGACTTTCGGTCACTTTGTTTCTCCATATATGCCATGGTTGAATTCCTCCATAAATAACTACCTTCTTTAATAATAATCGATGAATTCAGAGAGAATTGTTCATTGTAATCGAGTGCTTGAATGTCTATATTCATTGTAATTTTAATTTCTGAATGAATTGAGAAATTATAAAGTGGATGTAGGCTTGTTAATGCCGAACCACTATAAATTTCATGTCTTTGCTTGATTTTCTATGTTTTAGATTATTATTATTCACAAATCCTATTCAACTGGGTGTTAGTGCAATTTTTTGGTCTTACATTTTGGTGCTTTCACTGAGAATGAACTGATTCTCAACTATAGATCTCCTTATCTACTAATGGATATCATAGTTCGTTGAGGGGAGATCCGTATTCAATTGTGAAAGATTTTCTTGCTACTCATATGCGCAAACTATCATAGCTTAGATCTACACGGCCTCTGATGGATTCGAAGTTACTAGGTCTTGAAGGCGTTGTAGATGTGCTGAACCAAAAACGTTTTGATTGGAAGTCAGGGTCGGATCTACCGGAGTAGATTTGAACAAAGACGCACATGCCTCGCTGATCGGATTGAGCAAAAGGTTAGATCGAATGGAAATTTGTGTGGACACAGTCACACAGCAGATAAACAGACCACCGACTCGGATCAAAGTAATTCGGGCGAACAATAGATTGAATTAACATCGGTTCGGATAAGGCAAATGAGTATACCACCGACCCGAGCGTGACACCACAATTCGACCCGAAAGAGTGACCCCAACCCGAACTGCAGAAGAAGACCTGAACTGACCAATCGATGATTTACCCCTGATCCGACCTAGATATACGACTCGAACCGCACCCAAAAGACATATCCGAACCGTAACTTTAAGGCATGATCAAACCCGACCCAAAACAGTTGTTTTTGAAAAAAAAACACATTTTTCTGATCATTTCAGAAAAGGCTCTGTCTTCCAAAATTGAAAAATCGTGCGGCGCCTGCATTTTCGATCGTCGTCGGGACTGTGGGGCCCCGAACCCCCACCGATGCTGCGCCCGAACCAGCAGACGGCTCGCCTTCGGCTCGGTATATATTTTGGCTAATAGCACTCACCAAAGCTTGTCAATGAAGATGGTGTATAGATTTTACTGATGCAACTAATGTTGCTCCCTAATGAGTAGTGACCACCTTATTTATGTGACTTAAACTTATCCAATCGGCGGAGCATCGAATGACGGTTTTATGGAACAGCACGATCACTACTCCAAAGATGATTCATATGATCCTAGTGACCATGATTGTCAATAATGGGATACCGTAAAGCAGCTAAGGATCCCAACACCCCGAAGTTACACTTCAATTGTATGATGTGATGAATGAAATATGTTATGTAGTTCACTTCCCGAAGAACTTGGCTAATCTTTGCAATGGCTATTTGCTGTCAACCGCATTGAGAAAGACAGATTTCCATGAACAAGGGTTAGGTCAACATACTTTGGTGCCTAGGGTTAGGTACTAGTTGAACCACCATACGCCATGATTGGACCTATGGATCCTTTCCCATATTATAGCAACTTGACTGCTCACCGGCCACCGTACGACCTTGGTCAAGTGATGAGAGCTCGAGATTAAAGAAAAAATGAATCAACCATTAGCTCTCCACTTCTTATTTCCGTTGTAACATAACGCATGAATACTTCTTGAAGTCTAACAAGCTATGTTGTCGTATTCAAGCTTATCTGATCAAGGTCTAGACCGACTAGCTCCAGCAGAATTCATAGCTTACATTGCACCCTAGTGTCTACTGCTCAGTGCCAGCCGAAGATGGAGCGGGAATGGACTATGATGACCAAGTCACTGGAAGAGCCTGCTATTTGGTTGGATGGAATATGCTACGTAACAGAGATGGCGTGGAACCCAAAAACACTTCCCCTCCTGAGGAGATGTAGTGTGAAGGATGCATGGGCTTAGCAAGCAAGGGAGGCATCGTAGAAAGAGTTTCTTGATGATCTGCCAGAAAACACAGATCCCAGAGAGGATGAAAATTCGGGATGCAGGAGGGCAACGTCGAATGAAGCAACTGCCCAAAGATTGAAAAGCTCGTTTACAACTTATTGATTGATTCGAGAAAATCCCGTTACTATTTCCAAGTTCATTTGATTGTGATACACACTGATTAGCCACTACAACAGGTCCTGCAGCGACATGCGACATTCGAATGATTGCTTGAATGGAACATCGGGTTGAACCAGTTTGATCTCAATTCCCTCCTGAAGAAATCCATATGGAGGCAAGCGTTAGCCGACTTCATATGGATGCGTTAAATGAAGTAGATGGCCCCTCAAAATGAAAGATGAAAACCAAGCACTTGGAAGTTGTATACAGATGGTGCAAGGAATGATCAATAGTCCAGCGTTGGAGTTGTATTGATTCGAAGGAAATTCCAGATGAAGGGACTACGACTTGCAGCTTACCTAGAACGAGTAGAAGAGCTGTTGGATGGATGGGAACATTACAATATATCTTATATTGCGCATATAGAAAATCAGAAAGCAGATAATCTGGCCAATCTACAAAGTTTTGATAATCCGAAAGAGATAGAGATGACCCCTATCGAGATATTCAGAAGTTGATCCAGTATTGGAGAGCGAATTCGGAAGAGAGTCATGGACAACTCCCTTTAGAAACTTCCAGCAGCACGGAGTGTTTCCAGAAAGGAGAAGTGAAGGGCATACCATTGTTCATTATGCGTCGAGATATGACATGCAAGACGACATTGCTTATTTCTTTCGAAAGGTTGTCCTGAGATAGATATCAACGAGTCTCATTGCTCAATTCACTGCCTTGAATGATTCGACAAAATCACTAATCAGCCTCCCGCTGGAAGGGATATGAACGCGAATGAAACTTCTAACCAACAACTTTTTGGAGTTCGAAAGTGAAGATTCACAATTTCACTCCCTTCATCGATTATTAGTCAAGTATCTCGTGTCCCAGATGCTGGGAGCAACCGGAGATTCGAACGTCGATTGCTCGTGATTACATCATCTAATTCAAAGCTGATGCATCATAGGCTTGCATGATCGACTGCCTCAGCCGTGCCTGAAAATTGGCAAGTTAAAAGTTTAGAGCACTTAAGCCTGGATGTTGATCATTTATCTGTGCATTAGATCTTATTCCCGATATGGGATTGAAGGCATATCTGCGGATGGATGAGATTTGACTATCCCACTAGCAGCCATATCCTATTTCCTAACATGGAAAGCGCAAAAGTTTCTATAAGCATTGATCCACTATACTCCTACCAATTACAGTCCTAGCACCAATGTGATGATGTGCTACCATTAGCGGTACATACATGACTCTCTGACATTCAATCCTTGCCCTTGGCACGGGGACAAGAAGGCGATTCAAAGGAAATGAGACCTCGTCATTTGCTTACAGTATCTACCTAACTGCCTTTGTCGCTCCAAGACCCCGACCAAGGTCTGTTCATACTTGGGACCGCCATCCCACGATGGTTTGAAAACACATTCATCATTAGATAAAGATTTTGGCATCCATCCCCTGGCAGAGATAGGGCAAGCCAAAATGGATCTGCAAAGAGCAAGCAATGCCATTTTCGCACAGAATGATATTCATTGCCTTAATAGGATTATTCTTTAGCCATGACTCTTATATTTCCATGCTTTACGAGTTATTGATGTAATTAACTCAGGTAAATTAATATTTAGATGGTGTAGGTATCCAGGATTTGCTATCGATTCGACTTGTAACATCCACATATATAGTTATGGAACAAAATCATAACGAGCTCGACTGAATTTCTTGTCTACAAAGCCACGTCCTCCGCCTAAAGAAAGTTTTATGTCTCAAGGTGGATTTGAGATGACCATCCACTCCTTGGCTCATATGTGGCAGACCACAAGACAATTATGCATTAATCTTTGCATCACAAAGTCGGAGTCTAACTCCAGATGGACATGGTTCGATCGTCTACATGGATCGATCTTACTCTTGACGCCCCCGGATTGAACGAATCTAAATAAAGGAGGCAGTACTGCCCCTTGATATGCTTACTTTTCAATCATGCAATATACTTTTACATGCTTCCTGAGTTATGGACATAACTAATTTAGGCGATATGAATGATGCCGGTACCCGAACTTCGGTGTTAATCACTCCTCCAATAGATTGATCGGAGGAACACAGAGCCTTGGCAAACGTTTTCTAACTGTTTGCCTAACTAATTATAATCCCCAGAACTTGGATTGATGTATAAACCTAGTACGAGTGTGATGGGCACCCCAGGATTAAAGACCACACGATCTTCAACTGTAGCTTTCATGATTTGAGAGAACGTTTAAAGGATGATACTACAACGTCTGATCAAACTCCATCCTACGATTCGACGAGATGGGAGAGACTTGGTTATTGCAAACGTCAACCTCTGCCTATGAATCGGGGATTATGAGGTAGCACCTCGGCGAGTCTTATCTGACCACTTGCCCGAAAAGCTCCATCAGCCAGAGTGGAGCATGGAGTAAAGACCAAGACCGAGTTTGAGAATGACACTCAAGACGGTGGACCCCCGCTCTTGAAAATAGAGTGTAGAAGAAACCATAGGCAAATGGCACGACTGCTCGCCCAAACAACTCTAACCCGATGACGTAAGGAAGAGTATAAAGGACAGGAAGATGATGTCTGCCACTCTAACTCTCAAGATCTAAGAGAGAGTATAAAGGATGAGAAGATAAGCATTCGCAAGGCGTGAAGGTGCACTACGATTAAAAGACCGCCTTGATTCCACTCTACCCTTAGCATCCGACAGGAGAGTATAAAGGCGCCAGGGACTGAGCGCCACAAATGAACTCCTACCCTACTGAAGCATTAGGGGGGTAGACTGAAAGCTGAGTTCGAACTCTATCATGGGCATACGACATAAGAGTATAAAGTCATTGCGATTAAATGCCACGAAAGGGCTCCTACCCTGTTGTAGCATCGGGGGCAAGAATGAAAACTGAGTCCGAACCCCTGATTTCCGGAATGGGGGCATTATGTCACTCCTAATCAATCTCGAACAAGCCTCGGTCAAGCATTCTATTCGCGATTTATTAGGGACATACACATACACATCACACCCATATGACAGTTGCAAAATGATATGTTATTTATTTGCAGAAATTTTGATTTATAGGGACATTGGGTTAAAACCCTTATCTGATTTGTGATGTGACCTTTTGCTTATAACTTAGTATAGTAATGCTCTGATTACAAGAATATTCGATTAAAGTATGTAACAAACTTGCAAACGTATGATATGATATTGCAGGGATACTACTTTGTTTACTGAATGTAGATTCACAAAGGATAACTAGTCAAGAACGCGAGGGCCGAACTCACAATAACGACAGCAAGCCAGTGGAAGATATATAAAGGGCTGCATCCAGAAGGATGACACTGGTGCCTAATGCTAAACTTGTTATGCGACTCAAGAAGATGACCGAAAGGAGGCCTTGTGGGTGAATTTTTCAGTGACATGTTATGCGGCTTAATATTCGCAGCTGGGAAGGGTACTGAGCCTTAATATGCCCTTTAGCGACCATTGGTTTTCTGTCCATAATATGGTTCGACGCGATCATGACCTTTAGGATTTCTATAGATTGAAGATTTATTGTATTGTCCAGAACACATATTCCTTCATCTAAACTCGAAAAGGATATGATCTAACCACCACTTGTCTTATGTCGTTACCTCCCAATTGGGGGCATAACTATCGAAAATATTTACAAATGGCATAGTTTATGTGCTAGTATTTAACTTATGTTGTGATCTTGACAATCCCCTTGAGGACCATGAAATAGATGCGAATAGAACGTCCACTTGCTGGTCCCAACCTAATTCCAGACTGGAAAACTCGGATAAGGGGGGCAAGTGGGAACACTCAAGGCGATTATGGCCTGACCCTTCGCCACCTGAATCCAATCCTCGGGACTTGGATGGAGGACAAGAGATTAGCATGGGTTGAGTACCAACAAATCAATTTGCACCAAACTCTGACTCATGGTACAAGGAGGGAGTATGATTCTAGAGAAAATATGAATTCGACGTCTACTACTCGACAAAACCATCGTAAATTGGGGGAACGGGATACAAGCTTCGAGCAGTATGGTTCAATTACCCGATGCCTCTACCCAGAATTGAATGATAGATGCCTGATTGACGGCCATCATATGCGGAACCAAGAAGCCCAGACCAACTTTCACCTATTTCAAGACTTCACCCTGGGGGCACCAGTGTGAATCGGAAGGTCGAGCAACAATCATCAACTTACTGGAGATGATAGAATCAAAATTCAAGTAGTGATAAACTTGGCTTGGTCAAATCGCAACCACCATCTCGGGTTAAGCGCAAACCGATCAACAAGTTTGCAACATGCAACTTAGATTTATAATGCTTTGGATGGAAATGTGGACAATGGAACAGCTATCCACATCCTACATGAAAATGCAAGAATCGCAGCAAACTCAGGTCATGCACGACCAGCTTCAGTTCTAGCCCAAATGGATACTCGAGCACTAGAGCGCACTTAACTCCAAGCTAGAATGCAACAATTCAAAGAATAACAAATCAAAAAATACCCCCTCGTGATCCCGGATTTGATGCTGGGGGCACCAGTCTTGATCTTGGCAATATGCAACAGTTCTTGGTGGCAATCGACTCGCCAGTTTGATTCTGTGCCTCTCGAGAGGCGGAACTTCTCAAGATCAGGAAGGATAACGACAATCACAGCTCTTTCACATGGTACATCAGGATGCCCTGTTATTCCTCCGGACTTCAAGATTTGTATGCAACGACATTTTCTCAGAGGATTTGATGAATTCAACCCTGAGGTAGATAAACTTCAGTTACAAGAAGATGCTAACGTCAAGGTGATTAATCTTAATGTCTTTATGACAAAGAATGGAGAACCATCTGACTCCTGAAATGATAAGGATAAAGGAAAAGCCTGGTAAAAGGATGATAAGAGTATGCGGTTTCGGAGAGAATCTATTTTATTAATCGAGTACACGATTTTGTTCGTCAAGCTCAATGGAACCGAGCGTTAAAAAAAACATAATAAGACTGCGATGGTCATTTCGGACTATACTGAAGCATGAATAGAGGGGCTCGACTAATTTCATAATGACATTCATTGGCTTGCATTTGATATGCTTACTCAACTCCATGACTGATCCGATGAGAGTAATTGAGTCCGCTGATGCCTGATGAGGCAATCCTCACTACCTGACTAAAGTGAAGGTACAACATCAAAGAGAGTGTGATTCGACTATTTGCACACATATCTCCAACTCTTGTTGACTCAAGAAAGAGTACATAATGGCTAAGGCTGACTAGGATTGGAAACCTGTAACTCTGACCTGAATCAACAACAGGAATATTTGATTGACTTAGTTCAACCCACACCGATGTTGGGGGCATAAGCACTGGCTTCGCTTGTCACGAGCATCGATTCACAGGCTGACTTTGAAAATGACCCTGTCTTGGAGCAAAATTCAAAACATGTATACTATGCCTCTGGAATATGACCTGATTCGTCTTTCCCGTTCAAGAAAGCCATCTTGTGGGTCAAGTGTGAACTTAAAGACTCAAATTGCTACTACACCGGATGGAAGGTGTGAAAAACTTCTCCACTACCTTATGATTTTGATGATCATATGGATACTGGCCCACATGATTTCAACAACATCCTTTACCGACTGTATGCAATCATTGAATTATGAAACGATCCAGAGCAATTGTTGATTCCTTTGAAATATGATATAATGCAACCATGGATTTATAGTTCCCTATTAGCGCGATCCGAAGTGATCGTGGCTTTCCAGCTTCTCATTATTACCATTCAGTGCGATCATGGAATCATCGATTATCATCCTGTTGGCGGGATAGTCCAAAGCCGAGTACAAATGATAGATTCATATGCTGATTCTAATGTGCTTTATCCCAATGATCCAGATGTCAGCTCAAAGCCCGAAGATTCTTGAATTATCCCATGATTTGGATGGCTACTTCATACATTGACTCAAATGTAAAAGAAAGTCCGACTCGACAATGCGTTGACTTGCATAGAATGATGACGTTGTTTGGCAATGACCTGTACATGTAGAATCACACTCGGGAGCTAACGATCTAGCCTAACTTTTGATAAATGAATTAAAACTCTTGATCCGACGAGGTTTAAACGATTTCTTGACCATCTTGACTACTCCTTCCATTGGGTTTGGCTTGACTAACACCCATAGAGGTAGTGCAACAATTTGTAAAGCTTTCTCAAGGATAAGAGACGTTCTAGAAAGATTTAGCTCGACTTAATCAAAGCACATCTCATCTACGATAAGACGTACTTTGGGGGGTAAAATGTTAGCCTGCTTTGTGACTAGGCTATCCAAAGCTCAAGTGATCGACATTGATTGGTGATCGCATGGATGAAATGATGAAGTATTGGAAAACATAGCACTTGCATGCATGAAGACTTTGGATCGAACCAGACCATTCGTGTCGGATGGCTTCACCACTTTGCCTTTGGGTCAACTTTCCGGACTCGAATCAACAACAACTTTGCATACATGTACTCAGGTCGGATCTAAGGCTTCAAATCGAGTCTTGACCCCGCATATATCAATTGATCATATTGACACAGCATATCATTCCAACCTTGCCGATTTGGATCGCACAGATCCTTACCGATCCACCTAGACTCTTGATCACATTGCTTCATCATTGCTGATTACTTTCGGTTCGGATGGAATAAAGCTGACCCAATCCCGTGTCCAGACAACAATAGCGGTTACCAAATCTCCACTCACTCCACTACTTTCGAGATTTCCTTTGAAGCTGCCACGTGGCACCTAACCGTAATCGAATTTCTGCATATAAATACATGATTTCGCATCTATCTCAGTGGACTTTCAGCCACTTTGTTTCTCCACGTATGCTATTGCTGAATTCCTCCATAAATAATTACCTTCTTCTTCAATAAAAATCAATGAATTCAGAGAGAATTATTCATTGTAATCAAGTGCTTGAGTGTATATACTCATTGTAATTGTAATTTCTGAATGAATTGAGAAACTACGTACGATGTGGATGTAGGCTTGTTAATGCCAAACAACTATAAATTTCATGTCTTTGCTTGATTATCTATGTTTTAGATTATTATTCACAAATCCTATTCGATTGGGTGTTAGTGCCATTTTTTGGTCTAACAATTAGTGTTAAACATTAAGGTTCATTTTCAAGGAGTAGAAGAGATTTGTTTATATTGTATCACTCAAAATCTAGGAATATATCTATCTACATCGTAACTTATTTTGCTACTCAAGGAATATTATATGGAAACTTAACATATAGAACATTCCCTAAACTAAAAGCAAATTAATATGGATTATTAAGGATTTTCCTTTAACAAAAATTAAAATAATAAAACAAAACTAAATGCATACAAATTTACCAAATTAAGAATATGGAAATTAATAAAGGTCATCAAAGATTTATCTATGAAATTTAAACTATTTATCAAAACACCAAGGTTAGAATTAGTTTGTGTGCATATGAATGCTTAAATTAGGATGTATGTTTCATTTTAAAGATAAGAGACTGCATTTAATTGCCCTCCCTCATGTTTAATTTGTGTACATGTTAATATGTTTAATTTAGAAGAAATAAGTTCTTTTAATTTTCCTTCCTAATACGTTGGAATTAGTTAACTAGGACAACATTTTCATATTTATCAAAGTGTTATAATTGATTACTTGTAAACTATAAACAATTGTAATTATTAGCAATAAATCACTGGAATAAACATAATATGTGGGGATATCACTTTCCAATGTTTAAACCATTTTTACATTTGATAAATCTAACAATAAATAATTGTAATAACCATACATCTTAAAAGAGAAATTGTAAACCTTTATTAAATGACTTTCGAATACTTTACAATTGTGAGATAGAGCAAGTATTTATAGATACAAATGTAAAACAAATCAACAAAAGCCATTGGGCTGAAAGAAATAAAAGAATAAATGGTAATGGGTTGCGGCCTATTACAATATACATATAACATCTTATATGTGCAGTAGACCAAATTCTTTACTATGCCCCTTTAGTCTAAACTAGGTTTTCCCCTTATATTCTATTTTCCACCGCCATCAATTATCTAAATCGATGAAAATTTCTGACTGATAACGCCTTGGTGAGAATGTCAGTGCATTGGAACATGCATCACCTCCAAAAATCCTCTAGATATATGCTCACACACAAAGTATAAATCGATTTCTATATTCTTTGTGCGTGAGTGTTGAATCGGGTTAGAAGATAATGTAATTCATTCGATGTTGTCACACCAAATTATTGGCCTTTGGCTAAGAGAAATTCCCAATTCTTGCAACAAATATCCGATCCACACAACTGTTGTACTTGCGACAACCCTGTACTCAACTATAGTGCTAGATCGTGATAATGTTGCTTGCTTCTTGCATCACCAAGATATTAGATTCAGTCCCATGTACATGCAGTAACCGGATTTGGATATTCAATCATCTTGGTCAGAGGCCCAGTCTACATCACTATAAGCTTGTATGTTTAAGTTGTTGCTAGATTTAATTGATAAACCGAATTCTTGTATTCCCTGCAAGTATCTTAAGATACGATTCACTGCTTTCCAATGTTCTGATAAAGCATTTTAAATAAATTGGCATACTTTATTTACACTATAACATAGCTCAGGTCGAGTGATAGGCACATACTGGATTACCTATACTATGCTTCTGTATGATTTGTCATTATCAACTGCTTCCCCATTATGTTTAGAGAAATGCAGATTGCTTGTCATTGGTGTTAGTAAGATTTTAGCTTTGTCTATGTTGGCAGGAGCTAGAATTTCCAAAATGTATTTACTTTGGGAGAAGCGTATTTTTGAATTATCCCTGCATTCAACCGGAATCCCTAAAAAATAATTAACTGTCCCCGTGTCTTTCATAAAAATGGTATTGTCCAAATACTTTATCACCATATTTTTCTCTAGCTCATCATTTCCAGTGATTAGGATGTCATCCATATATACCAGTATATGTACAGTATTATTCCCTTCATTTTGACATATAAAGAACAATCAAATTTTGTTATAGTGAAGCCAAGCCTGATAGTTGATTTGAGCTTGTCATACCACACTCTAGATGCTTGCTTTAATCAATATATAACTTTATGTAGTTTGCAAACAAGACCCTTATTCTCTGCACTATAGTACCTTTAGGTTGATGTATATAAACTTCTTCTTATGATTCACCATTTAGAAATGTGTTGTGCACATCTAATTGTATGATTTACCACTGTTTATGTAATACCCCACCTCCGTTAAGGTCACTTACAAAGGAATGCCTTAAGTTCGGTGGAGCATTTTAGGTAAAAGATGCAGATAAATTAAAAGACAGACAAATAAACAGCGGAAAAATTAAATTTATTTCATAAGTACATGATTCAGTTAAAACATTACAAAAACTATCTCAAACCAACTTTCAAATTATTACAACAAAATCTCTGTCTTGAATTAAAACATAAAGAAACATTAAAACAATAGTAAGTAGCATAAATCCCCAATAAGGGAGTTTCCAAAGCCATAGCCCAAGGAAAAAAGATTCCAAGCAATACATCTACTCTTTTCAAGCTGGAAATGATCCAAACTAAGCTGAAGTATTCCATCCCTGCAGACCTTGGGAAGGGGAATGGAAGAAAAGAAGACGAAAGAAAATGGATCAGACTTGAGTCTGGTAAGTCCAGTGACTATTTAGTATGTAAACAAAAAAAGGGTTATGAAAGGAATAAACTGAATCTAGGTCAACACCCTAGAAATAAGATAATAAGGCTGAATATGCTATCACACTCATTTCACTTCTCTGAACCACCTAACTAGTGTCCCAAATAGTAATCTATATAAAATGATCATATTGTAATGTGATCCCAACCCCCGCAATTGTGGTAGCCTTCAGATGTACATCTATCGTGAGGATTCCACCTCAGTCTGCCTAATTGCCATGAACATGTTAGATGTACCCTTACTACCTTATCGATCGGCTCCTTACTCGTATTAATTTTTCCTTGTGTCTGTGTCAATCGGCCCTCTCTTGCATGTAGATACTCTGTGTTGGTCCCACCATAAGGTGCATCAATCCTTATGATAGCAACCCGAAACGATTCAAAATGCACAGTGTATAACTACTGGTACCCAGTGCCTGCTTTTTCCCACTCTGGAGTACGTGCACGCCTGTAAACCGTCGGAACCTACACTGACGTACCCCCTGCCGCTGTTTTGACCGCTTATAATCAGCCCAGTAATCGTGCCCCACCCTTCCTAGTTACAGGGTACCATGATACATTTACGTGGGTTACTGCTGAAATCGGTCCCCGTTGCTAGGGTTTCCTACTGGTTAAGTTTTGTGGGCCTATATTTACTAATATTATCCACCTACACGAGATGTACTTAACCCTCCCATCGATTTAAGCATGTTCATTTAAAAGTTAAGTTTGTGGGCCTATATGTACTTATATTACCCACCTACCCGATATGTACTTAACCCTCCCGCACATTACGTCATATTGGTTAAGTGTTGTCCGTTCATGTCAACTTAACCCACTCATTCATCATATCATGTTGGTTAAGTGTTTTTTATTGACTTGGCCCTCCTTACTTATCATGTTGGATCGGTTAAGTGTTTCCTATTAACTTAACCCCATTCATTCATCAAGTTATATTGGTCAAGTGTTTCTTGTTAACTTAACCCCACGTATTCATCTTGTTGTATTGGTTAAGTGTCATCAATCAATTCAAGTTAACTTAACCCACCTACGTGTCATGTTACTTTGGTTAAGTATTGCCTTCTTGTGTTAACATAACCCTACCACAAATCAAGTTATACTGGTTAAGTGTTGCCCTCTTGTTTTAACTTAACCTTACCACAAATCAAGTTATATTGGTTAAGTGTTGCCCTCTTGTTTTAACCTAACCTTACCACAAATCAAGTTATATTGGTTAAGTGTTTCTAAATTTATTTAACCTCACCAGTTGTCTAATTAACATGTTATAACGGTTAAGTGTTCTAAATTTACTTAACCTCACCCACTTGTCTAATTAACATGTTATAACGGTTAAGTGTTCTAAATTTACTTAACCTCACCCACTTGTCTAATTAACATGTTATAACGGTTAAGTGTTCTAAATTTACTTAATCTCACCCACTTGTCTAATTAACATGGTGTATTGGTCAAGTGTTACCTTAATTAACTTAACCTTACCATTCTTGTCTTAGCTTTAATTCTTTTATTAAAGCACCAACCACTCACATTAGACAGGTATTGTTACGGTCACTGGATGTGTCGGTCAGTTCCAGACAGTTTTACACCGTAACTCATTCTAACCTCGGGTTCTTTTGGGCTCAATGCGCTAACCTCTCACATTAGATCTATATTATTATGGTTGCTGGATTTGCCAGGCGGTTCCGGGCAGTCTTATACCATAACTCAATGTAACCTCGGGTTAGGCATATTCCTCTTTTACTAAATTTACATATTTATCCTTTTATGTAAGTTATTAACAATTTATTGTCATGGCCCACTTTTGTAACACCCCACCTCCGCTAGGGTCACTCACAAAGGGAATGCACTAGGTTTGGAGGAGTATTATTGGTAAATATGCACAGAAATATTACAAGACAGAACATATATAAAATAGCGGAAGTAAAATCAAACTTTCATAACATGAATAAATAAGGTCTAAAGCCTTTTACATCAGAGTACATCAAAACCTGTCTTGCAATAATAAAGAAGCATAAAGACTTTTTCATAAATTATTCCCCAAGAAAAAGCGGTAAAGTAGCCATAGCCAAGAAAAATCCAAGCCATCCATGATGACCTTCAAGCAGAAGAAGTCCGAACTAAACAACAGTATTTCCTCCCTGTAACCTGGGGGGGGAAACGGAAGAAAAGAGGCAAAACAAAACGGGTCAGTCAAAAAGACTGAGTAAGCCCTATCTACTATTAGTATAAAAACTAGTAAAGTTAACTGACATGAGAAACTGAGATGAACATAAGCATGATAACAAGATAGATAAGCTAAATCAAAATAACAGGATGAACTACTGAACTCAGATAAACTAGGGTGTCGTGATAAACTACGGTGTCAAGATAAAACAAGGTATCACATTGTCAGGTTTCTATCAAGTATAATATCCCAAGATATCTATCGCGTATAACGTCCCATGGCATCTATCCTGTATATCCGCTCTGCACCTACCGTACTAGTACCCCAAATGTATTACGTGTTATCCGTGAATGACCCTTACTCAAAAGTCGTGTAATGGTCCATGTCAACCTAATATGCCGCATATATAGGTTACTCAACTCATATGTTTCTTTCCATGTATAAGTTCAGTCCTTTGCCGTAGGCTGTACGGGCTTTCCCATGTAAACGGTTTATCCTTGAAGTTGTTTTGGACTGCAACCCTTGATCTAGTTGTGTTTCCTTACCATGAACTATCGCGCGTCCACTTAGGATTTATGCCACCTAGGACCGCTAGGGATTATGCTACCTAATGAACGTTTCCGTGTCTCGGTTTGGGCTTTGGCCACCTAGGACCACTAGGGATTACGCCACCCGTCAACCGTGCCCTTGATCCCACGTATGTATCGTGAATCGTTTTCCATGTCTAGATGCACATGTTCCCCAATGTGCCATCCGAGTTCCGTGCCAGGGCAAATCAAGAAATACGGAACTCGGTCGGGAGCTTTAACTCGTCTGCCGATGCAGATATCAAGGTCTGTTTTTGTACCCGTGGCTATGGTCCCACGTGACCCCTCCCTCAACTACTGAAAGGCAATCCAAGAAAAATCATGTATAAGAACCACTCCCCGGCCCCACTATAGCCCACTTTCCTACGGGCCAACCTCACCCATGACTCGATAGCAAGCACATGGTCTGTTGGGGGTTCCCTGCCTTTCCGCACGTACACGATTGACTAAAGATGGTAGGTAGTCGGCGATGTGCTATCCAGGGCAAAAACAAGAATCGTCGACTCCACGCTAATCCATCCCAGTCTTTAGGTTGCTCGCATAGCAACCAAGGCATACTCTTGGTCCTTCTAACGCAGACCTTAACCTCTCATGGGCCTAGTATAATTACCTGGCAGCCCACAGAGGGATCCCAAGAATATCCTCACGTCCCCCGAAGCTTCCACTTCGGCACCCAGTGCGCTGGAGCTTTTATCCAAGTCAGATAACTTGCTCCCCCTCGTATACTAAGCGATGACCTACCGTATCAGGTTACTCATCGTTTTGAGAATTAGTCCTATGTCCTTAGCTAAGAATTATTACTTAGTTACCCTTAACTAAGGTTTACCACTTAGCTTCCTTTCCCGTTATCCTTGATTAACCACGGTTTTCTACCTAGTTCTTCTAGCTAGGGTTTGTCTATTTGGTTAAGTGTTATCATTCAAGTCCATGACTTAACCCGCCCACGAATCACGTCAAAGATTGGCTAAGTATTTAAGTTCAAGACTTAGTCCCACAAGTTGGTTAAGTGTACCCAGAGGCTCATGACTTAACCCTATCAAGTCAAATTGGTCAAGTACTAGCTTACCTAAATCCTATCGGATTATCTTGCTAGATCGATTAAGCATAGATTATCTTAATCCCATCAAATTATCGAGTCGGATTGGTTAAGTATAGGCGGCTTAACCCCATCCTCTAATCGTACTACAATGGTTAAGTATATTCTAAAAAGGTCTTGTGACTTAACCTTATCAGGTCCGCGTATTAGATTGGTTAAGTGTAAGTTACTTAACCCCATCAAATCATCATGTATAATTGGTTAAGTATAAGTTGCTTAACCCCATTAAATTATCACGTTAAGTTGGTTAAGTATTGGTTACTTAACCTCATTGAATTACCGAGTTTAAATTGGTTAAGTGTTTAACTTAACCCCATCGAATTACCGTGTTTAGATTAGTTAAGTGTGGATTACTTAACCCCATCTAATTACCGTGTCGGATTAGTTAGGTGCAAATTACTTAACCCCATCCCCTAATCATCTTGTATGGTTAAGTGTCATTAAGAAAACTTACTTAACCTTGCCAAATTATCATGTTGGATTGATTAAGTGTTGGTTAACTTAATCCCCGTCCACTAGTCGTATAAAAATGGTTAAGCGTCATTAGGCAAATCAAATCACTTAACCTACCCAACCTTGTCATGTTTTGTTAAGTATCATTAGCCTAACCAATTTACTTAACCCATTTACCCATGTCATATTTGGTTAAGAGTCATTAATCAAATTAACTTAACCCTATCATGTGGCATTAATTACTTAATGCACCCCCAACCTCTCACATTAGACTTTGTTGTGGTTACTAGTTAAGCCGGTCGGTTCCGGGTAGCTTTACACCACAACTTGGTCTAACTTCGGGTTCAAGCACAACATGACCAACTTCTCACATTGGGTCCTATTGTTTGCAACTACTAGTTAGGCCGGTCGGTTCCGGGTAGTTTTACGTTGCAAACTCAACCCAACCTCGAGTTGGCCACTTTCATGTTTAGTCTAGTGTCATGTTCATAGTCAAGTTTTCAAGCAATTGGGTAGACCTAACTTAATAGGTAAATTCCCAATGGGTAGACCTAACTTAATAGGTAAATTCCCAAGCTTATGTTTTTATGCATACTTACATGTCAACTTCCATGTTATATTTCAAGTCATGTTTTCAAGTATAAACACATGTCATATTTAACGTTACATGTTGTCATGTTTATACCCATTTACCCAAGTCATATTCATGTCATTATGTTTCCCCATAATGTGACCCCAACGCTTTTTAAACTAGCATATACGTTCGCAACAACGTGATGGATTAAAAGAAGAGACTTGGCAAAGGAATGACAAAAATGGGTATTAAGCCACAAGTTAATCATGGTGGCAAATGAGGCACAAATGTGTTCATTAGCTTGCATGTTACATTCTTAAGCCTCAAAAACATGCATCAACCCAAACTTGGTACATAAGCGAATCATGGTGACAAAAGACATGGAATGATGGCTAGAAACTCGCATATATCATCATATAAGGATTATGACTTCATATGCAAGTTGACATAATGATTATGAAGATTCTCATGTTGCATAATGCAACATTTCAACATAAAGGTTGTGGCTTTTAGCTCATAAGATCAAGATAATGACTTCATAAACTTGCATAACATGATAGCATGCATCATTCTAATTAATCAAACCCAAACTTTCAACATGAACATTTAACTTCATAGTTAATATCTAAGAGTAGGGAAGGGCTTACAATGCTTATGTGGACTCAAATGAGTATAGCAAATGTAAGAAACCCCTTATGCAATAAATTAAAACCCCAAAATGCAAGCAAACTTGATCAAGACTCCTCCTTTATGATGCCAATAGAGAAACAAGACTTTAATGCAAGCTAAAGAGGATCATACAAGCCTAAATACACTTGTATGCATGGAAATCTCTTAGAAATTTGATTTAGGAATTTTATGAAGAGAGTGGAGGCCATGAGAGGATTGATTTTGCCATAGTTTAGTTACATGAGTGAATAATGAGGGTTTAGGGGGGGTTAGGGGCTTATTTATAGAAGATTAGGCTAGTTAGGACCCTTAGATTAACCCTAGGATAGATCCCAGCCCTCAAAAATCGTCACAAGCCTCCAAAACAAGACCAAGGGCCAAAACAGGTGCACCAGGCCAGCCAGGGTCAAGCCAGAAGGCTGTGCAGGTTTCTGGCTCGACACGGGCGCACTTCCCAAGTGCGCCAGTGTATTTTTGTGCTGGCGCACTTCACAAGTGCGCCAGTGCATTCTGGCTTGTTTTCGGTTTTTCTGCCTAACTTCGTTCGTCCATATCTTCTTCATACGGACTCCGATTTACGAAATTTCGGACTCTATTTCGCGTATTTTTCCGAGACGAACGCAATGGCGCAAGCCGTTTATCCTGATTCAGATTTTATAATTTAATTCTGCCTTGATTCTTGTCTTAACACGTTGCTAAAAATTCGGGTTGTTACATCCTCCCCAACTTAAAGGATTTCGTCCCTGAAATCTCCAAGTTAGGAGGAACATATCCTACCATCCATCATCCATCTACTCAAAACATCATCCACAAGCAACCATTGTCCTTAGATGATTTCTAATGCTGTATGAATATATGCAAAACGTGTGTGTATATGCACTTATCTAATGTAAATGATCAGGCCTGAGTGATCTAATGCAAAATATGTATAGTGCCATGAATCCAACATGTATGCAAATAGTCCTAGCCATATAGGTACTATATGCATGCACAATCATTCATTCATATGCAACAACCGCATGATAATACATTCGATTTCATCCATAAACAAGTATAAATACTCGTGCATATGCAATATGAAATGTGACCGAGTCGAGCTAGTATCTAATGTGTATTCGCGCATCCACGAGCAACCACTTGCAACCATTTGCAACCATATCAATCATAACATGTTTCAAATACATGTTTACATCCATAGGGTTCTACCTAGATTTCCCTGAAACAGGGTCGAGAAGATAAACAAGACAAACTCCTTACGGGGTTTGTAACAGAAAATAGGACCGAGAGGATGTCCACAAAAGATAGCCTACAAGTAAGCTCTACCGAAAACAGGGATCAAGAATATACTCCCAAAAAGAGATATCATGCGTGTATCTAGTCTTTGACCATCAAAGTCGTATTTCCTTGGGCTTAATCCCATTGTGCCTTGACCGTCTTTTAACTTCGTGATTTCGTAGCTTCTTATTTCTTGTTTGCATAACATGAGCTGGAACTCATTTCTTCGATGCCTCTCGTTCCACTTGCACTTATCCTTTTCCTAGAATACTTGACGCAAACATGACTGTGTACTCATGATCTTCATGCAAGCTTTCCAAAATTCACTAGTGAATCTTGGATCTCGTTTATATACTATAAGGTATTCCATGTAGAAGAACTTTCTCTTGAAAGTAAACAGATATCAACCAGGTTACCAAGCGCACTTACTAGGGTGATTTCCATAACCCATGCATAGGTGAAATAAACCATCCGTCTTATCAGCGAACACCACTCGATCGGGCTTCAAATTTCCAATAAAGGCATCACGGGATTCTAAGTAACTAGTCATGACAGAACCTCAAAAAGGTTACATGAGACTCCAAGGGTATTACCAAGGCTAGTCAAGAGTCTAACTACCCTCTTATCAAAACCGAGAGTGGCACCCCTTACTGGATAACCACTTCATCCCTAGAATCCTTCCATAGCTTATAAACATAAGTATTATTTCCAAGCTCAACACTTGACATAGACATTCTCAAATCCAAACAAGCCATGAATAAATGGACTGATTCTCCAATAGGACTTTGAGACAAAAATGGGATTCTCTATTACGTTAGTACTTAAGGTGCAGAGACTCAACTATCGAAGCAGACTTAAATGATACGATGATCAAAACAAAGTCCTAACGGGATGATAGAGAAGAAGAGCTAAACCTTTAACAAGATCGTTACCCTCCTTCCGAGGTACCCTAGAAATGAGAGCATACTATCGCCCTCCCGATGATCTTGTCCTTGTCCCATAATACTTAACTATCCACCCCGTTCCACCATGCCAAAGGTATCTCTCGTCATGGGTTTCATTGTTCATCTTTCTCTCTCATTCTGGGTTGAGCCATACCAACAAGTTGTTCATCCTTAAACTCGCATCCTTCATCCTCTTTCTCACTATCCTTTCTTATAACACGGCCGTTGGTCTTTCGAGAACCACCTCCATCGCATGGAAAGTACTTTCGTAGATAGAAAAGACTAGTCGCAGTTAAAACCACTGTGACTACAGATGGAGGAAAGAAAGGAAAAGAGATTTAATTAAGGAAACAAGGATAATGCTAATGGCCTTTGGGGAATAGCCTTTTCTTTTTAAAAGAAAACTTTCTTGAAAAATGCTTCTTTATAAACGATTTTCAAATAGTTTTCAGAAGGTCTTTAAAAACTTTTGCCCAGTCTGGTAACCTTCTGCTCTGATACCAAATGTAACACCCCACCTCCGCTAGGGTCACTCACAAAGGGAATGCACTAGGTTTGGAGGAGTATTATTGGTAAATATGCACAGAAATATTACAAGGCAGAACATATATAAAATAGCGGAAGTAAAATCAAACTTTCATAACATGAATAAATAAGGTCTAAAGCCTTTTACATCAGAGTACATCAAAACCTGTCTTGCAATAATAAAGAAGCATAAAGACTTTTTCATAAATTATTCACCAAGAAAAAGCAGTAAAGTAGCCATAGCCAAGAAAAATCCAAGCCATCCATGATGACCTTCAAGCAGAAGAAGTCCGAACTAAACAACAGTATTTCCTCCCTGTAACCTGGGGGGGAAACGGAAGAAAAGAGGCGAAACAAAACGGGTCAGTCAAAAAGACTGAGTAAGCCCTATCTACTATTAGTATAAAAACTAGTAAAGTTAACTGACATGAGAAACTGAGATGAACATAAGCATGATAACAAGATAGATAAGCTAAATCAAAATAACAGGATGAACTACTGAACTCAGATAAACTAGGGTGTCGTGATAAACTACGGTGTCAAGATAAAACAAGGTATCACATTGTCAGGTTTCTATCAAGTATAATATCCCAAGATATCTATCGCGTATAACGTCCCATGGCATCTATCCTGTATATCCGCTCTGCACCTACCGTACTAGTACCCCAACTGTATTACGTGTTATCCGTGAATGACCCTTACTCAAAAGTCGTGTAATGGTCCATGTCAACCTAATATGCCGCATATATAGGTTACTCAACTCATATGTTTCTTTCCATGTATAAGTTCAGTCCTTTGCCGTAGGCTGTACGGGCTTTCCCATGTAAACGGTTTATCCTTGAAGTTGTTTTGGACTGCAACCCTTGATCTAGTTGTGTTTCCTTACCATGAACTATCGCGCGTCCACTTAGGATTTATGCCACCTAGGACCGCTAGGGATTATGCTACCTAATGAACGTTTCCGTGTCTCGGTTTGGGCTTTGGCCACCTAGGACCACTAGGGATTACGCCACCCGTCAACCGTGCCCTTGATCCCACGTATGTATCGTGAATCGTTTTCCGTGTCTAGATGCACATTTTCCCCAATGTGCCATCCGAGTTCCGTGCCAGGGCAAATCAAGAAATACGGAACTCGTTCGGGAGCTTTAAATCGTCTGCCGATGCAGATATCAAGGTCTGTTTTTGTACCCGTGGCTATGGTCCCACGTGACCCCTCCCTCAACTACTGAAAGGCAATCCAAGAAAAATCATGTATAAGAACCACTCCCCGGCCCCACTATAGCCCACTTTCCTACGGGCCAACCTCACCCATGACTCGATAGCAAGCACATGGTCTGTTGGGGGTTCCCTGCCTTTCCGCACGTACAGGATTGACTAAAGATGGTAGGTAGTCGGCGATGTGCTATCTAGGGCAAAAACAAGAATCGTCGACTCCACGCTAATCCATCCCAGTCTTTAGGTTGCTCGCATAGAAATCAAGGCATACTCTTGGTCCTTCTAACGCAGACCTTAACCTCTCATGGGCCTAGTATAATTACCTGGCAGCCCACAGAGGGATCCCAAGAATATCCTCACGTCCCCCGAAGCTTCCACTTCGGCACCCAGTGCGCTGGAGCTTTTATCCAAGTCAGATAACTTGCTCCCCCTCGTATACTAAGCGATGACCTACCGTATCAGGTTACTCATCGTTTTGAGAATTAGTCTTATGTCCTTAGCTAAGAATTATTACTTAGTTACCCTTAACTAAGGTTTACCACTTAGCTTCCTTTCCCGTTATCCTTGATTAACCACGGTTTTCTACCTAGTTCTTCTAGCTAGGGTTTGTCTATTTGGTTAAGTGTTATCATTCAAGTCCATGACTTAACCCGCCCACGAATCACGTCAAAGATTGGCTAAGTATTTAAGTTCAAGACTTAGTCCCACAAGTTGGTTAAGTGTACCCAGAGGCTCATGACTTAACCCTATCAAGTCAAATTGGTCAAGTACTAGCTTACCTTAATCCTATCGGATTATCTTGCTAGATCGATTAAGCATAGATTATCTTAATCCCATCAAATTATCGAGTCGGATTGGTTAAGTATAGGTTGGCTTAACCCCATCCTCTAATCGTACTACAATGGTTAAGTATATTCTAAAAAGGTCTTGTGACTTAACCTTATTAGGTCCGCGTATTAGATTGGTTAAGTGTAAGTTACTTAACCCCATCAAATCATCATGTATAATTGGTTAAGTATAAGTTGCTTAACCCCATTAAATTATCACGTTAAGTTGGTTAAGTATTGGTTACTTAACCTCATTGAATTACCGAGTTTAAATTGGTTAAGTGTTTAACTTAACCCCATCGAATTACCGTGTTTAGATTAGTTAAGTGTGGATTACTTAACCCCATCTAATTACCGTGTCGGATTAGTTAGGTGCAAATTACTTAACCCCATCCCCTAATCATCTTGTATGGTTAAGTGTCATTAAGAAAACTTACTTAACCTTGCCAAATTATCATGTTGGATTGATTAAGTGTTGGTTAACTTAATCCCCGTCCACTAGTCGTATAAAAATGGTTAAGCGTCATTAGGCAAATCAAATCACTTAACCTACCCAACCTTGTCATGTTTTGTTAAGTATCATTAGCCTAACCAATTTACTTAACCCATTTACCCATGTCATATTTGGTTAAGGGTCATTAATCAAATTAACTTAACCCTATCATGTGGCATTAATTACTTAATGCACCCCAACCTCTCACATTAGACTTTGTTGTGGTTACTAGTTAAGCCGGTCGGTTCCGGGTAGCTTTACACCACAACTTGGTCTAACCTCGGGTTCAAGCACAACATGGCCAACTTCTCACATTGGGTCCGATTGTTTGCAACTACTAGCTAGGCCGGTCGGTTCCGGGTAGTTTTACGTTGCAAACTCAACCCAACCTCGAGTTGGCCACTTTCATGTTTAGTCTAGTGTCATGTTCATAGTCAAGTTTTCAAGCAATTGGGTAGACCTAACTTAATAGGTAAATTCCCAATGGGTAGACCTAACTTAATAGGTAAATTGCCAAGCTTATGTTTTTATGCATACTTACATGTCAACTTCCATGTTATATTTCAAGTCATGTTTTCAAGTATAAACACATGTCATATTTAACGTTACATGTTGTCATGTTTATACCCATTTACCAAAGTCATATTCATGTCATTATGTTTCCCCATAATGTGACCCCAACGCTTTTTAAACTAGCATATACGTTCGCAACAACGTGATGGATTAAAAGAAGAGACTTGGCAAAGGAATGACAAAAATGGGTATTAAGCCACAAGTTAATCATGGTGGCAAATGAGGCACAAATGTGTTCATTAGCTTGCATGTTACATTCTTAAGCCTCAAAAACATGCATCAACCCAAACTTGGTACATAAGCGAATCATGGTGACAAAAGACATGGAATGATGGCTAGAAACTCGCATATATCATCATATAAGGATTATGACTTCATATGCAAGTTGACATAATGATTATGAAGATTCTCATGTTGCATAATGCAACATTTCAACATAAAGGTTGTGGCTTTTAGCTCATAAGATCAAGATAATGACTTCATAAACTTGCATAACATGATAGCATGCATCATTCTAATTAATCAAACCTAAACTTTCAACATGAACATTTAACTTCATAGTTAATATCTAAGAGTAGGGAAGGGCTTACAATGCTTATGTGGACTCAAATGAGTATAGCAAATGTAAGAAACCCCTTATGCAACAAATTAAAACCCCAAAATGCAAGCAAACTTGATCAAGACTCCTCCTTTATGATGCCAATAGAGAAACAAGACTTTAATGCAAGCTAAAGAGGATCATACAAGCCTAAATACACTTGTATGCATGGAAATCTCTTAGAAATTTGATTTAGGAATTTTATGAAGAGAGTGGAGGCCATGAGAGGATTGATTTTGCCATAGTTTAGTTACATGAGTGAATAATGAGGGTTTAGGGGGGGTTAGGGGCTTATTTATAGAAGATTAGGCTAGTTAGGACCCTTAGATTAACCCTAGGATAGATCCCAGCCCTCAAAAATCGTCACAAGCCTCCAAAACAAGACCAAGGGCCAAAACAGGTGCACCAGGCCAGCCAGGGTCAAGCCAGAAGGCTGTGCAGGTTTCTGGCTCGACACGGGCGCACTTCCCAAGTGCGCCAGTGTATTTTTGTGCTGGCGCACTTCACAAGTGCGCCAGTGCATTCTGGCTTGTTCTCGGTTTTTCTGCCTAACTTCGTTCGTCCATATCTTCTTCATACGGACTCCGATTTACGAAATTTCGGACTCTATTTCGCGTATTTTTCCGAGACGAACGCAATGGCGCAAGCCGTTTATCCTGATTCAGATTTTATAATTTAATTCTGCCTTGATTCTTGTCTTAACACGTTGCTAAAAATTCGGGTTGTTACAACTTTCTCTCTAAATCAAGCTCATAATTTTAGTTATAAAAATTTATACCACTTTTATGCCATAAACCATTTATATGTTTATAAGCCAAATATGCCAATTATATGTAATTTCATGTTTTCCCCAATGTTACCCCTGTTAAACGTTCACACAAATCACATAAAATGTTAGGCTCGATACATAGCCTAATCTTATACACAAAAAGGGAAAAAGAGGAACATGTAATAATTCCAACATCATAAAAATATGGATCTAACTATACATGTATCATATGGATTTGGCATAGAACAATATACATTTAATTATGAACTTGCAAATTTAGATATATTAAACATGAATCATGAAATAAGGATTTTACATAAACTACATAAACTTAAAATAAGACATGTATTTGCGAACTTGCAAATCAGTTGGATCAAATCTAACATGAACCTAATCATATTAACATGTAGTTTTGGATCATATATGTGAACATGGTTAAACATAGCAAAATCCCCAAATTGTCATACAACATATAAGTGTCTTTACCAAATGATACAACTTTAAATGTCATCATCAAATTATACAATATGGTATGTCATCGCCAAATTACACAATATGATATTCCATCGCCAAATTATAATATGTCATCGCCAATTTATGTCATCACCAAAATACACAACATAATATGTCATTCCCAAATTACACCACATATGGATTCATTGCCAAGTGTTTAACATTTATCATCAAATTATATACAACATGATCACCACTTAGCATGATAAGAATCATAGTCTGAAGCAATTCAGTTTTAACAAAAAGTATAGGCATGGATTTACATTAGGCGATGTTCTACATCCATTCATTTAGTCACGATTCTTATATCATATAAGTCTAAATGATAACTAGACTTACAAAAAGGAGACTCTTGTGTTCAGGGATCTGTATTATGAATTTGAATAGCTCTCCTTTGTTGTAGACATTGAATTCTCTTAGTTGAATTAGATTTGATTTAATTTGATTCTTTCTTCTATCTTGCTTTCCAGTTGAATGGGAATGGCGGCTACTCTAGGTTGAGTGTTGACAGCATGACGGTCTTAGGAATATTTTTGTGTGGCTTAGGGTTTTAGATTTAGGTTGCTTATAGAGAATTTTAATTAAATAAGAGCTTTCAGATCAACCTAGAAGCAATCAAGACAGCAATGTGTCACTCGGCCAATCATAGTGTGACACATAAGCACTAACACCTTAGAATTTCTCACAAAGCCAATCAGAGAAGGCCACGTAAAAAGACAATCGTTGACCAACAAAAAATGCGCCACGTGCACTGCGTACACGTCATATATATATATATATGTGTGTGTGTGTGTGTGTGTGTGTGTCTATATATATTCTATATATATATATTTATCTATCTTCCCAATTAACAATTTTCACACTGAACCACTTTTTGAACTGCGTTTACACTAAGCCACTTTTTAGTCATTCCCCTAAAACAAAAATATGGCGCTGGCGGGGATCGAACTCTGTACCTCTTGTATGCAAGTCACATGTTCTAACCAAATGATCTACTAGGTCTTTTGCTTACAAACCTTAGAACAATGCTAAACATTCTTCTTTTTCATGTTTTGCTACAATATTTAATTTAAAGATATCTTCTTCATACGGAGTCTGATTTATGCAAACTCGGACTCTATCTCAAGAAGAATTCCGAGATGAACGCAATGGCGCAACCCGTTTCACCTATTTCTTCTTTTTCAAATTAATTATCCTTTAATTTGTTATTTTAATATTCTTAGAAAATATGGGGTGTTACATTCTCCCCTCCTTAAATGATTTCGTCCCTGAAATCTTCAAGTTAAGAAGAATGTATATCCTACCATCCAATCATCCATCTACTCAACCATCAAACACAGGCATCCATTGTCCTTAAAAAGATTTCTAATGCCTTCATGATCATATGCATAGTGTGTACACATGTCCTTATCTATTGCAAAATCAGGCGGTCTACTGATTCAGTTGACCTCCTCAATGTGAATTATGTCAGTGCCATGAGTCCATCATGTATGCAATTATTCCTAATCGTACTTTATAACTTCTACATGAGTGCACAATCATTCATACAAATGCAACATCCATATGCTAACACATCAAGTTTCAGTTCATATGTATAAAAATTCACTCATGCATATGCAATATGAAAGTGACTGAGCCGATCTAGTGCCTAATGTGTGTGTGCATCCATGAGCAACCACTACCAACCACTTGCAACTACTTGCAACCACCAATCATAATATGTTTCAAACACATGTTTACATCCATTGGCTTCTACCTAATGATTGAAGATATGACCTAGAGTATATTCCTAAAAAGGTAGAAACAAAGATGCATATAATTCCTAGAAAAAGAGATCAAGGATATACCCTCAAGAAAAAGGGTATGATGCGCGTGTCTTATCTTCAGTCTCCCACGTCGCATCTTCTTGAGCTTCACTCCACTGTCCCTTAACTAATTTAACTTCACAGTTGCGAAGCTTCTTGACCTCCATTTCTAAAACTCACTAGTAAAGATAGGACCTCGATCACTTACTATGCTAGAGGGTATCCAATGTAGTCGAACTATCTTTCCAAGATAAACAGGTGTGAGCCAAGATACCAAGTGTATATACTAAGATGATTAGAGGTCTCTCCTCTAATTAGTTTATCCATAATGTCACAAATCTGAGGGTCTAAAGTTAAAGGTTGCTATGTACATTTTACCTCTCTTAAGGTCAGTCTTACTTTAGGGCGCCTGCCACAACCATTTGTTTCTTACGCAAACCATTCTATTCGAACTCGACATCCCTCAAGTACAAGCCCCAAAGGCCTAAACCAAAATCAGACAAGCACCCAAGGAATACCTCCTTCGAATTTGGACGATTTACGTGAGATGATACTAGCAAAACAACCAAACAATTGAGCACTTAACTGACTCTGGCTATCCTCGCCAATCTAGTTCCAAAACTATCGTTGATTGCATAACGTACTTTGCATTGTCAACTAAATATATGCAGAAGTCTGTCTTGAGTTTTAGGGGGAAAACCCCTACCCTAATAAAAACATCTTGTGTACTCATGGACTACTCCAACGGATCGAAAATCGTCGATAGATACATAAAGTGATTCCAGGTAGCTAAAATAAACTGATCCCTTAGGATCGCACGAAATCTCGAGGGTATTCCCGAGGCAAGTCGAAAGTCTAACTACCCTCCTTTCATAATTACTAGCTAACCAATCCATGCCTAGAATCAATCCATGGCCCATGAAACCCGGAAACATAAGCATCTCAAATCCAAAGATAAATGAGCTGAACCACAAATTGGATTTGAGACAATAATGGGATCTTCTACTATACAAGTACTAAGATGCAGAGACTCAACTATGGAAGCAAATATAAATGAATGTGAAGCGCTAAAATCAAAAGAGTACTAACAGGATGATCAAGTAGAAAAACTAAACTTTTTCAACAGAAACCTTACTACCTCTCTCTCAGGTACGTTGGCGGTGAGAGCATGGATTTTCCCTCCTGAAAATCCTGTCATTTGTTCTTGCCCTTGACCTTAATTATATGACCCGTTATACCATAATAAAGATACATCCTCTTGTTTTTAGGTTTTACTACTCTTTCCTCACCTCCTTTGTGAATCAAGTCTATATCCATGAGTTCTTCATCCTTGGGTTGTGCTCCTTAACCAAACTCCCTCATTCTCATCTTTGCCATCCTTGTGTAACTTTTTGACTGGTCTCTTGAAAGCTGCCTCCATCGCATGGAAAATCCTACAAAGCTCGAAAGAAAATTAGCTGTAGGTGAAGCTACTACGACTATAGATGGAAGTTGGGCGCTTATTTGCCCTTTGACAAGTGTCGCAGTCTCACCAATCCTATGGAACCATGCCGTGATGAGGTTACCTCCCAGAAAGCCAAGACCCCGGGGACTTAGGAAAGAAGGAAACAAGGATTCAAACAGAGGATCAAAAAGATAGTGCATATGGCTTTGGGGAATATGCCTTTAAAAACAAAAATTTTCTTTAGAAAATGCTTCTTTTAAAACCGTTTTGAAAATAATTTTTCAAATCTTTTATCTGATCTGGTAACCTTCAGCTCTGATACCAAGTGTAACACCCCACCTCCATTAATGTCACTCACAAAGGGAATGCCTTAACTTTGGGGAGCATTTTAGGTAAAAGATGCATATAAATTACAAGATAGACAAATAAACAGCGGAAAAACTAAATTTATTTCATAAGTATGTGATTCAGTTAAAACATTACAGCAACTGTCTCAAAACAACTTTCAAATTATTACAACAAAATCTCTGTCTTGAATTAAAATATAAAGAAGCATTAAAACAATAGTAAGGCAGCATAAATCCCCAATAAAAGAGTATCCAAAGCCATAGCCCAAGGAAAAAAGATTCCAAGCAATACATCTACTCTTTTCAAGCTGGAAATGATCCGATCTAAGCTGAAGTATTCCCTCCCTGCAGACCTGGGGGGGGGGGGAACGGAAGAAAAGAAGACGAAAGAAAATGGATCATACATGAGTCTGGTAAGTCCAGTGACTATTTAGCATGTAAACAAGAAAAGGGTTATGAGCGGAATAAACTGAATCTAGGTCAACACCCTAGAAATAAGATAATAAGGCTGAATATGTTATCGCACTCATTTCACTTCTCTGCACCACCTAACTAGTGTCCCAACTAGTAATCTATATAAAATGATCATATTGTAATGTGATCCCAATCCCCGCAATTGTGGTAGCCTTCAGGTGTACATCTATCATGAGGATTCCACCTCAATCTGCCTAATTGCCATGAACCTGTTAGATGTACCCTTACTACCCTATCGATCGGCTCCTTACTCGTATTAATTTTTCCTTGTGTCTGTGTCAATCGGCCCTCTCTTACGTATAGATACCCTGTGCTAGTCCCACGTAAGGTGTATCAATCCTTATGATAGCAACCCGACACGATTCAAGATGCACAGTGTATAACTACTAGTACCCAGTGCCTGCTTTTTCCCACTTCGGAGTACGTGCACGCCCGTAAACCATCGTAATCTACACTGGCGTACCCCCTGCCGTTGTTTTGACTACTTATAATCAGCCTAGTAATCGTGCCCCACCCAGCCTAGTTTCAGGGTACCATGATACATCTATGTGGGTTACTGCTGAAATGGATCCCCATTACTAGGGTTTCCTACTGGTTAATTTTTGTGGGCCTATATTTACTAATATTACCCACCTACACGAGATGTACTTAACCCTCTCATTGATTCAAGCATGTTCATTTAACGGTTAAGTTTGTGGACCTATATGTACTGATATTACCCACCTACCTGATATGTACTTAACCCTCCCGCGCATTACGTCATATTGGTTAAGTGTTGTCCGTTCATGTTAACTTAACCCACTCATTCATCATGTCATGTTGGTCAAGCGTTTCTTATTAACTTGACCCTCCTTACTTATCATGTTGGATCGGTTAAGTGTTTCCTATTTACTTAACCCCATTCGTTCATCAAGTTATATTGGTCAAGTGTTTCTGGTTAACTTAACCCTACGTATTCATCTTGTTGTATTGGTTAAGTGTCATCAATCAATTCAAGTTAACTTAACCCACCTACGTGTCATGTTACTTTGGTTAAGTGTTGCCTTCTTGTGTTAACTTAACCCTACCACAAATCAAGTTCTATTGGTTAAGTGTTGCCCTCTTGTTTTAACTTAACCTTACCACAAATCAAGCTATATTGGTTAAGTGTTGCCCTCTTGTTTTAACTTAATCTTACCACAAATCAAGTTATATTGGTTAAGTGTTTCTAAATTTACTTAACCTCACCCACTTGTCTAATTAACATGTTATAACGATTAAGTGTTCTAAATTTACTTAACCTCACCCACTTGTCTAATTAACATGTTATAACGATTAAGTGTTCTAAATTTACTTAACCTCACTCACTTTTCTAATTAACATGGTGTATTAGTTAAGTGTTACCTTAATTAACTTAACCCTACCATTCCTGTCTTAGCTTTAATTCTTTTATTAAAGCACCAACCACTCACATTAGACAGGTATTGTTACGGTCACTGGATGTGCCGGTCGGTTCCGGGCAGTTTTACACCGTAACTCAATCTAACCTCGGGTTCTTTTGGGCTCAATGCGTTAACCTCTCACATTAGATCTATATTGTTACGGTTGCTAGATTTGTCAGGCATTTCTGGGCAGTCTTATACCGTAACTCAATCTAACCTCGGGTTAGGCATATTCCTCTTTTACTAAATTTACATATTTATCCTTTTATGTAAGTTATCAACAATTTATTGTCATGGCCCACTTTCCCTCTAAATCAAGCTCATAATTTTAGTTATAAAAATTTATACCACTTTTATGCCATAAACCATTTACATGTTTATAAGACAAATATGCCAATTATATGTAATTTAATGTTTTTTCCCCAACATTACCCTCGTTAAACGTTCACACAAATCACATAAAATGTTAGGCTCGATACATAGCCTAATATTATACACAAAAAGGGAAAAAGAGGAACATGTAATAATTCCAACATCATAAAAATATGGATCTAACTACACATGTATCATATGAATTTGGCGTAGAACAATATACATTTAATTGTGAACTTGCAAATTTAGATCTATTCAACATGAATCATGAAATAGGGATTTTATATAAAACTACATAAACTTAAAATTAGACATGTAGTTGCGAACTTGCAAATCAGTTGGATCAAATCTAACATGAACCTAATCATATTAATATGTAGTTTTGGATCATATATGTGAACATGGTTGAACATAGCAAAATCCCCAAATTGTCATACAACATATAAGTGTCATTACCAAATGATACAACTTGAAATGTCATCACCAAATTATACAATATGGTATGTCATCACCAAATTACACAATATGATATTCCATCGCCAAATTATAATATTTCATCGCCAAATTATGTCATCACCAAAATACACAACATAATATGTCATTGCCAAATTACACCACATATGGATTCATTGCCAAGCGTTTAACATTTATCATCAAATTACATACAACATGATCACCACTTAGCATGATAAGAATCATAGTCTCAATCAATTCAGTTTTAACAAAAAGGATAGGCATAGATTTACATTAGGCGATGTTCTACATCCATTTATTTAGTTACGATTCTAATATCATTTAAGTCTAAATGATAACTGGACTTACAAAAAGGAGACTAGTCTTGTGTTCAGGGATTTGTATTCTGAATTTGGATAGCTCTCCTTTGTTATAGACGTTGAATTCTCTTAGTTGAATTAGATTTGATTTAATTTGATTCTTGCTTCTATCTTGCTTTCTAGTTGAATAGGAATGGCGGCAACTCTAGGTTGAGTGTTGACAGCATGACGGTCTTAGGAATATTTTTGTGTGGCTTAGGGTAGATTTAGGTTGCTTATATAGAATTTTAATTAAATAAGAGCCGTCAGATAAACCTAGAAGCAATCAAGACCATCCAGCTAAAGCAATGTGTCACTCAGCCAATCATAGCATGACACATCAGCCCTAACACCTCAGAATTTGTCACAAAGCTAATCATAGAAGGCCACGTAAAAAGACAATCTTTGACCAACAAAAAATGCTCCACGTGCACCATATGATGCGTACACGTCATATATATATATATTTGCCCAATTAACAATTTTCACACTAAACCACTTTTTGAACTGCGTTCACACTAAGCCACTTTTTAGCTATTCCCCTAAAACAAAAATATATCGTTGGCGGGGATCGAACTCTGTACCTCTTGTATGCAAGTTACATGTTCTAACCAAATGAGCTACTAAGTCTTTTCCTTACAAACCTTAGAACAATGCTAAACATTATTCTTTTCTCATTATTCTTTTCATGTTTTGCTGCAATATTTAATTTAAAGATATCTTCTTCATACGGAGTCCGATTTACGCAAACTCGGAGTCTATCTCAAGCAAAATTTCGAGATGAACGCAATGGTGCAACCCGTTTCACCTATTTCTTCTTTTTCAAATTAATCATTCTTTAATTTGTTATTTTAATATTTTTGAAAATACGGGGTGTTACAGTTTACTTAGTGCAATGGTCATTATAATTTTGATTGTTGTTGGTTTAACAACTGGGGAAAGTTTTGTTAAATTGAATCCAAATTGTTGTGAATAGCCTTTGTCTACCAACCTTGCTTTATATTTGGATATGTTGCCATCAGGATTCCTTTTTAACTTGAAGGTCCATCTACATCCAACAATTTTGTTATGTTCTAAAGCACTGACTAAATTCCAATTATTGTTTTTTACCAATGCTTCATACTACTCATTCATTGCTTTCTTCCAATTGTCATTTGTAATTCTTTCTTCCAATTGTCATTTGTAACTGCTTCTTCATAGTTTATTGGCTCTCAGTCATTGAGGTTTACTGTATATATTTTATGCTTAAATACGTCACATTTGGCTCTTGTAATCATGTGATGCTTGTTATCGTCCTGTTACATATGACCTTAATCTGTACTGCATGCTGATGATTCATTACTTTCATTGACTTGACATGATTTTCTCTCACTTTCTGACTTGCATCTGTGTGATCATGATGTTTTTTTATGTCATCATGTACACCGTCTGAACTATAACCAGATTTAGTGTTAGGGATACTCTCAGTATCCCTTAATCTTTCTGGTAACGAATTAGTGCTATGGCTCTTAAAGTTAGAACAACTAGTGGATGCATTTCATTTACACTGTTAGTTTCCTTGATAACTCTATTTATAGGGTTAATATCCTTTTTTGCAAAAGGAAAAGCATGCTCATTACATGCAACATGTCTTGATGTACATCCTTCCATTACTACCAAGGCACTTGTATTCTTATTGGCCATCAGAATAGCCTAAAAATGTGTAAGGAGCAGACATTAAACTGAGCTTATGTCTATTATTGGTTCTGAGACAGGGAAAGCACAAGCATCCAAAAGTTATCAACCTATAGTAATATGGTTTTGTTCCCAACAAAGCCTCATGCGAACACTTACCTTTTAGAACCTTGGTTGGTGTTAAATTTATTAGATAAACTGATGTTACAAATGCCTCTGCCTAAAATTTAAGAGGCAAAGATGCTTGTGACATCAATGTTAAGCTAGTTTCAATTATATGTATGTGCTTTCTCTCTACAAGTCCATTCTATTCTGATGTATAGGGGAAGGTTATTCTATAGGTGATACCTCTGTCATTGAAATATATTTTCAATAATTTAAACACTCCCCCCATCAGTCTGCATTATCGTTACAGTATGATTAGTCTGCTTTTCTATTGCCTTGATAAAATCTATTGTCACATTGTGTGTATCTGGTTGGGATTTGAGAAAAAATATCCAAGTGAATCTACTATAAGCATCAACAAAGGATAGATAATATTTGTGACCTTGATCTGCCTTAAGTGGAGATAAACCCCACAAATTTGCATAGTTCAAGCGGGTTATTGTACACAATTTCATAATTAAAAATGGCAACTTGTGACTCTTGCCTATTTGGTAGTGAGTACACATATAAGGATTAGGTATTTTCTCAATACAGATTTTATTTTCATTTAATATTTGTTTTACAATCTTGGCGTTGGGATGTCCCAGTTTTCTTTGCAAATATCGAAAATATTTCCATTCTTTTCAGTATTAATCTGAACATTATAATAGTAATTTCCATTTCTATTGTCATCCTTGGTCTTGATACTACTGAGTTTGTATAGGCCATTATCCAAACTACCCTGTAATAGGGCACTATTACTAAGTAGATCCTTAACTAGGCAGAATTTGGAGTGAAACTCGAAGTATACATTATTATCATTGGCAAATTGTGAAACAGTCAATAAGTTCTTCTTTATATTGGCAACTCTCAATGGATTATTAAGATAAAGTTGCTTTGTAACTCTTGAAGAATCAGAAATCTAGAGAATTGAGAAATGCTTGGGAATCAAAAAGTATATAACATAGGTACGGAAAACAAAAAATATATTAAAATATCATTTTGAAGAATAATAGAGGATCAAATAAACATATATGACATATAAAAAAAAGTAAACCACAAACAATAATAGATCACTAAGATCCTTGTTTGATAATTACAAATATGGAGACATAAATAATAAAAGATCAAGAGCTTTTATTTAGTAATTTTAAAAACCTAAAAGACAATATGTAACAGCCCGCATTTTACGTATCAGAAGATCGTAAAATATTATTATTTTATTCCCTGAGGGTTGGATCATTCTCATATTTTAATATTTTAGTCATTGGTATGTGTGACATGTCCATAATTTTTACCAATTTAATTATGACCATTTCCCCCTGTCAGTCTTGTACATGGTATAACTTTTGACTTAGATCGAATTAGGTGTTGAGATTGTCTCATTGGAAAGGAAATGGTGTTTCCCATTCTGTGGAGTGGTTACATTAAGGATTTGGTTTAGCGGTTTGGGAGGAATCGTTGTTTTTTTTGTTTCATAGTTTGTTGTTTAGGTTTTTAGAGCCATAATGGGAAGATTTGGAAAGGCCCACTAGTGGGTAGGTGGAAGGTTATAAATAGGAGGTAAGAGGCACGGAGAATAGTTTACTTTCTCTATTTTCTCATTTGGTTGGGTTGGTGATCTTCCTTGCTCAATCAACTACATCTTTCCACCATTAAAACAGAGATCTAATCGAAGATCTACATCGTTTGAAGCAAGATCTACATCAATCGAAGAGAGAGTTCATCGAATCGAAGAGTAGAGAAAATTCTTCGCTGTTCGAAAACGAGATTCATCGTTTTTGTGTTTTTTTTGGAAAACTGATGAGTGATATGCGTCTCTCATGCAGATTCAATCAAGTATATGGGTTGTATGATAATAATTTTGACATTTTGAGCCAATTTCACCTAGATTACATCATGGTAAGCCTATTTTCAGGATCAAATTTAGCAACTTAAACCAGAAATTCTTATGTTAATTCATATGTTCATGCAAGTTAGATTAATTGTTTTACTTTATGCATTGCTTTATCATGATTTTTGGTGAAATTTGTATGGTTATTGATGAATAATTGTCATTTTGATGTTGATGATGATTTTATAAAGTGTTTATGGTTAAATTGTATGGGTTGATTTCCTCGATATTGTCGTAGTGTGATGGATCTACACGAAAGTGATGGATCTACCCGTAGAGTGATGGATCTACACGAAAGTGATGAATCGATCGTGGTGTTAAGAGATGGACCGATTAGAGGTTGGGTCGTGCGTTGCGTGGTTTGGGGGACAAGACAGGACGGATCGGTAAACATATGGATCGGTCTGCTTCCTTCAAATGACGGGTCGGTCATAGACAAGTGGTATGGGCCGGCATGTTTTCAAACTGATGGATTGGCCGTAACCTCGGTAGATGGATCAATTAAAGAAGAGGGTGATGGATCAGTTAGGCTTGGATGGATCGGTCGGGCTTGGGTCGGACTCAAGGTTGGTTGGGTCGGTTGCCTTTTGAGTATGGGTCAGTCATACTTTGGTGGATGAATTGGCTTGCTCCTTTGGTGGATGGATCAGCCTGCTCCTTTGGTGGATGGATCGATCTTCTCCTTTGGTGGATGGGTCGGTCAGATTCTGTTAGTAACGGGTCGACAAGTCCGATCCATAATGGATCGACATGTACAAAAGGTTATATTGGCGCTTTGAAATGCTATTGTTGATGGCATAAACGTTGTGGTTGGTTTATGTAATAAATGAATAAAACGCTATGGATTGTTTTGAACCTTATATTGATGTTGTTTGGTTCACTAATGTTGTAACTTTGATGAATATCCAGGTGGGAATGATAGAAGTGATGTAAGGTATTCGTTGATTGGTGTAAAGCAACGAATGTGAAGACAACTCAAGGGTGTTGTTGTGGATAATGGCTACTTGAGGGGGACTTGAGTTTGTAAATGGTCATCGGAATTGATGGCTAGATATGTGAAGGCTTAGAGATTAGCATTGTCGTAAGTTCTAGCGGACTCAAAGCAGGGGTACTTTGGGCAGTCGTGAAGGGCCACATACCTTAGGCTGTCATGAAGGGCCTAGTTGTCGAGATTTAAGAAGACAAACATACGAGTCATGTAGGCGTATGGAGATTTTACTGGAACCTCAGTTTTCCATTAGCCCTTGAAATATGGCAGGTGACATTTGTACGATTAACGATGGTTTCGAAGCAGGAAGGCAGTGATTTCCAGGGTCATGAATGTGTGGTTGTTTTGCTTGTACCGTCTCACGTAGATTGTCTGACGTCGAAGGAGATGTTTCTTGGGTGCTTGTCTGTTATTGGTTTAGCCCGCTATGGCTTGTGCTTGAGGGGGTTGATCTCGATTAGGATGGTTTACGTGAGATATAACTAGTTGTTATGATTGCTATTGAATGATGACTATGTTGCTATTGTTTGGTTACTCCTGGTTGTCATGATTGAACGGTTGTTACTTGATTGCTGGATTGTAAAGGCTATCACTGTCAGGTGTGGGGAAGGCAGGTTTGGGTTCTTCTATAGTCATTAGTAGATTGGTTTGTTAATCTACTTATTCTCATATACTTTGTTGATGATGTTTGACAGTTGTTTTATCACTCACTAAGACTGTTGTCTGACTCAAGGTTTTATGTTTCCCTCTTATTACGTTGGGTTTTTCATGCGATTTTGGGTGGGCAAACTAGGTGGCAGGTGATTATTGAGGACAATGCTGTTGTGTGGTGGCGAGCAGGAGGATGACGTATTATCTTGCTATTGTATAATATCTTTGTTTCCGTTGTTTGAGAGTGTCTGTAATGAGGCTTCTTGTACAATCTTTGATGTTATATACATTTGATGTATGGATGATCTTTCAGGATGTTGTGAAAGTTCAATATATGATTCTTCTATATTTCTGCCTATTGTATATATTCTATTATACTTTATCCTTGCGGTGTGAATTATACGACAGGTTCTGCATGTGTTTGCCTACTCTGATGGTTGTCCATAGCTGCCTAACATGTATTTCAGTGCATTACTTCCCTTGTTAAGTGCAAGAGTTATAGTTACTTCCCTTGTTAAGTGTAGGAGTTATGGGCGGTCTTCACATTTGGTATCAGAGCTCTAGTTAATCAATTTTAGCTAAAGTTCGGAGACGTAATTACGTATGAGAGACGTACTTGTAGATTTTGATGGATGTATACTATATTTTATAGTATAGTAGCATATGAAATCCATTAGTAGCTTTTTCTTGCAAGTGGCTAATCGTTCTAATTTGCAGATTTATAACGAGTCGACGAACTTCAAGACGTACTACTAGGGAGGAGGCTGTTCCTAGAGGGGGAAATGGAGGTACACCAGAATACTCAGCCATGTTTGAAGCCATGATTGAGGCATTCATGATAAGGGTACCCGCTCCTATGGCAGCCAAGGTAGATGTAGGTGTGCAAGTGGCTAGGGTTGTGGACTTTGCTAAGCTATGTAAAGACTTCACATCTCTAGGGGGAAAACCATTCAAAGGAACAAAGTCGACTGAAGAGGTTTAGAGGTGGTTAGATGCTTGTATTCGCATTTTTGGAGATTTGGGTATAGATGATGCAACTAAAGAAAGCTTTCGTCAAGGAAGCTGCAGGGCAGGGCCATGGTGTGGTGGAATTCTGTTACGCTTGAGACTCCGGAAGATGGGATAACTTAAGAGGAGTTCCAAGTTAAGTTTGAGACAAATTTTATCTCCACTGCTCAGAAGTATGTTATGTTCAAGAAATTTGCGGGGCTGAAATAGAATGGTCGGCCAGTGCTTGATTATATTTCTGATTTTGAGGCCTTGTCGAAGTATGCTTGTTCGTATATTGGCACTCCTTATCAGAAGAACGAGAAGTTTGTTATGGGTTTGGACACCTACATAGGGAGACCATTGGTGGATCATCTTGATGAACCATATGAGAAGATTGTGGAAAAAGCTTTGATACATGAAAGCTTGTTTCCAAAGGAAGGAACCGTTGTTGCTGCAACCAAGGAAGCTCCAAAACCACAGTTGGGTGGTAATAATAATAAGAAGAGGAAGCAACAACAACAGAAAGGAAAGGATGGCAAGAATAAGCCAAAGAGTGAGGTGGTTTGCATTAACTACCAACAGAAAGGTCATTTTTCTAATGAGTGTAAGAATCCAAAGGTTGAGAGGAAGTGTCACAACTGCGGTAAAATTGGGCATCTCAAGAAGGACTGTCCAGAACCGGCTAAGGGAAAGAAGATAGCGAAGGCTTATGCTTTGGAAGTTGTGTCGTCTTCTTCAAGAGCTCCTACTGTAGAGGAAAAGAGAAAGGCTACCATCATTCAAGGTACTCTTTCAGTAAATGGTGTTTCAGTTCCTGTGTTGTTTAATACCAGAGCATCACATTCTTGCATCTGTAATGAGCTTGTGTGCCTCTTGGATTTGAAACCCGAGATCTGTGATAGACCATTGATTGTGACTAATCCAGTTGGGGGTTCATCAAGTTTGTGTATGATTTTTCGTGGTCTAGTGTTATCGAGTCATTGTTGCTCTTTTGTATATGATTGCTTTGATCTTAATTTCACTGGGTTTGGGATTATCTTGGGCATGGATTGGCTTAAGAGGTATGCGACAAGAGCGAATTGCAAGAAGTTTGAGGTGAGAGTCAGGGATGTGAAAGGGCGAAAGGTTTTGATTCGATGTAAGCCCGAAGACATGGTCTTCATGAGCTATTTATATTCGCTTGGGATTCCACAGGAAGACCTGTCCTCAGTGCTGATCACAAATGATTTGAGTATGTCTTTGACGAGGTCAAAGGGTTGTCGCAGCATCGTAAGATCGAGTTTAAATCGATTTGGCCGAGGGTGCTAAACCAATTGTTATGCCTCTTAGGCGGATGGCGCCTAAGGAATAGCGAGAGTTAGAGGTGCAAGTTCGTGACCTTTTAGGAAAAGGATCCATTCAGAGGAGTGTATCCAAATAGGGTGCACCAGTTGTGTTTGTAACCAAGTCTGATGGATCTTTGAGATTGTGTGTGGACTATTGTGAGTTAAACAAGTTGACTAAAAGAATAAGTTTCTGTTGCCGAGGGTAGATGACTTGTTCGATCGGCTTCACGAAGCCAAAGTGTTTTCTCAGTGGATTTGGCAATGGGATTCCACCGGTTGAGGGTGGCAAGGGATAGTGTGTCGAAGACTTCTTTTAGGACACCATCCGGTTTCTTCGAGTGGTTGGTAATGCCATTCGGGTTAACTAATGCACCAGCGTATTTTGTGGATCCTATGAATAGAGTTTTCAGGGATCAATTGAACAATTTCGTGCTTGGTTCGTGGATGATATTCTGGTTTACTCTCAGAATGAGGAAGAACATAAGATGCACTTGCGAGTTGTTTTGGAAACTTTGCGAAAGCATCAGCTAAAGATTAAGGTAGAATTTGGTATACCATTTTAAGTTTTGGGTTTTCATCCATACAAAAATGTGCACGACGCATGTATATTGCGGAAAGCAACCATTTCAGAAAATAAAGTCAACATACAAAATGAAAAACAACTTTTATCTATTTTTTATGCTTTGAGAAATAGGAGAAACATGGAGAGCAATTCTTCCTTCCATGATTGATACATCCTCTATGCGGTCCCCTCTATCTTCCTTTCACCCTACCAATCCTTCTTTAACATCTTTAATGTTTTGTAATTAATTTTGAAAACTCAAAACTCATTTTTAACCAAACACACCGTAAATTTTCGAAGTGTCACTTCTGGAAGAGCGAAGTGAGATTCTTAGGCTATGTAGTTTCTGGAAATGGAATAGCGGTAAGCCCAGCTAAGGTGGCAGCAATCTAGGACTGGGATAAACCTAAGAATGCAACGAACATAAGAAGTTTACTTGGATTGGCAGGTTATTACCAACGTTTATCAAGGATTTCTCTAGGATAGTTGTCCCATTAACAGGATTGATGAAGAAGAACCAAGTGTTCACATGGGATGCAAAGTGCAAGCAAGCTTTTGGAATCATGAAAGAGAGACTGACGAGTGCTCTTGTTTTGATGATTCCAAGAGAGAACCAAGAAATGGTGGTATACACCGATGCATGTGGTAGTGGACTTGGAGCAGTGCTAATGCAGAAGGATAAGGTTGTGGCATCTGCAAATTGACAGCTGAAGCCGCACGAAAAGAATTATCCAACACATAATTTTGAGTTCGCAGTGATTGTGTTTGCTCTGAAGATGTGGAGGCATTGCCTGTTGGGAGTTCAATTCGAGTTGTTTACGGATCACAAGTCATTGAAGTATCTTTTCTCCCAAAAGGATTTGAATCTTTGGCAGCAACGGTAGTTAGAGTTTTTGGCATCATATGATTTTGGTATAGCCTATACTCCAGGAAAAGGTAACGCAGTTGCAGATGTGTTGAGTTAAAGGCATGCAGGATTGGGAGCAATGTTTTTGGAATGGAAGAGCCTCAAGTTTTTGGCAGGGTTTGATTTCAAGCCAAGGTGTGAGTTGGAACCTGAAATGTTGGCAAATTTGTCGATAAGACCTTCTCTTATCGAAAGAATTTGCGGAAGACAAAATTGAGATGCAAAGTTTGTCGAGTTTATCCAGAGGCTAGAACCAGAGAGTAAAGAGTTCAAGCTCGATCGAGAGGGATGGCTTCGAAAGCAAGGACGATTGGTCATTCCTGATATCGACAGATTGTGAGATGAGGTTTTGAAGAAATATCATCACTCGAAGTTGACGATTCATCCTGGTGGTAATAAGATGTATTAGGACATGAAGTGAGTCTACTACTGGGAAGGGATGAAAAGAGATATTGGAAAGTTCATTTTCAAGTGTATGAGCTATCAGTTGATGAAAGCTGATCAGAAGAAGCCAAGTGGATTACTTTAGCCGTTGGAAGTTCCTACATGGAAGTGGGAGCAAATGCCGATGGATTTTATCGATGGGCTACCTAGAGCCAAAGCAGGAAATGAAGGAATTCGGGTCATCGTGGATTGCTTGACCAAAAGTGCATGGTTTATTCCTATCAAATTGAGTAGGATAGCATCGAAGTTGGCTGAGCTTTATATAAAATGGACAGTTCGATTCCATGGTATCCCAAAGAGCATAGTAAGTGACCGTGATCCGTTGTTCACGAGTGGATTTTGGAAAAGTTTGCAAGAAGCTTTGGGAACCGAGTTGTGTTTGAGTATGTCTTATCATCCTCAGACTGATGGTCAAACCGAGAGGGTTAACGAGTTTTGGAAGATCTCCTAAGAGCTTGTGTATTGGACTTCGGAGAATCATGGGAAGGCCTTTTACATCTAGTTGAGTTTGCTATAATAATAGCTACCAGTTGAGCATTGGAATGGCACCATATAGGTGTTGTATGGTAGATCGTATAATTATCCGGCATGTTGGTTAGAAACTGGAGATAAGTTGATACTTGGACCAGAAATGATCAGGGAAACATCAGATTGTGTCGAGATCATTCGACAATGAATGAAAGCATCCCAATACCATCAGAAGTTTTATGCCAATAAGCGTCAGAAAGATTTGGAATTCGACACTGGCAATATGGTATTCGTGAAGATTTCTACATTGAAACATGTTGTTCAGTTCAGAAGCAAACGAAAGTTGGCCCCAAGATTTGTTGGACCGTTTCCAATAGTCAAGCGGATTGAAAAGATCACGTACAGATTGGAGTTACCCGAGAAGATGTCGAGTATGAATAATGTTTTCCATGTATCGTTTCTACCGAAGTGCGTTCATGATTTGAATGTGGTGATATCCCCGGAACAGTACGAAGATCTGGAAGTAGAGACCTTACTTACTAGACCTCGTAAGCCGCTTCGTGTTGTAGGGAATGACACGAAATAGCTTAGGAGGAAGATGGTTAAGCTAATCAAGGTATAATGGAGTGAGGATGACGATGATTGTACATGGGAGATGGAAGAGAGCCTGAAGGAAACCCACCCAGAACTCTTTGTCGGTATGACCCATTGATATCATGTCATCATTACATCATTGTAACTTGTGCTATTTTTTTGTGGTTATTGTTAGAATTTCGCATGCTAGGATAAGGCTATGGATGCATGGTTTGATGGCTGCTAGTTTAGGTGAAAGAATTGGTTGCTCATGATGATAGCCATGCAGAATTGTTTTGGTTGCTTGTGTGTGTTGGGAGTTCGGGAGAGAATTTCCTAAAGGGGGGAGAATGTAACAGCCCGCATTCCACATATCGGAAGATCGTAAAATATTTCTATTTTATTCCCTGAGAGTTGGGTCATTCTCATATTTTGATATGTTGGTTATGGGGATGTGAGACATGTCCATATTTTTACCAATTTTAATTATGACCATTTTTCCCACGTCAGCCTTGTACATGGCATAGCTTTTGACTTGGATCGAATCGGATGGTGAGATCGGTCTCATTGGAAAGGAAATGGTGTTTCTCATTCCGTAGAGTGGTCAGATTAAAGATTTGGTTCAGCGGTTTGTGAGGAATCGTTGTTTTTGTGTTTTACAATTTATTGTTCAGGTTTTTAGAGCCATAATGGGTTGATTTGGACAAGCCCATTAATGGGTAGGTGGAAGGCCATAAATAGAGGGTAATAGGCATGGAGAATAGTTTTCTTTCTCTGTTCTCTCATTTGGTTAGGTTGGTGATCTTCCTTGCTCAATCAACTAAACCTTTCCACCATTAAAATCTAGATCTAAAGAAGAGAATCACGGATCTACATCGTTTAAAGCTAGATCTACATCAATCGAAGAGAGAGTTCATCGAATCGAAGAGTTTAGAGAAAATTCTTCGCTATTCGAAATCAAGATTCATCGTTTTTGTGTTGTTTTGGAAGATTGGTGAGTGATATACAATTATGCATCTCCCATGCGAATTCAATCAAGTATATAGGTTGTATGATCATAACTTCATCATTTTGAGTCAATTACACCAAGATATACATCATGGTAAGTTATTTTCATAAGAATCACCATAGGATCTAATCTAGTAACTTAAAACTGGTAATTCTTATGTTAATTCATATGTTCATGCAAGTTAGATTCGTTGTTTTACTTTATGCATTGGTTTATCATGATTTTTGGTGAATTTTATAAGGTTATTGATGAATAATTGTCATTTTGATGTTGGTGATGATTTCATAAAGTGTTTATGGTTAAATTGGATGGGTTGATTTCCTCGATGTTGTCGTAGAGTGATGGATCTACACGAAAGTGATGGATTTACACGAAAGTGGTGGATTTACTCGTAGAGTGATGGATCTACACAAAAGTGATGAATTTGTCGTGATGTCAAGAGATGGATCGGTCAGAGGTTGGATCAGGTGTTGCATGGCTTTGGAAACAAGACAGGACAGATCAGTCAACATGTAGATCGGTCGAGATGGAGGTTTATGGATCGGTCTACTTCCTCCAGATGATGGGTCGGTCATAGACAAGTGATACGGGTCGGCATGTTTTCAAACTGATGGATCAGTCGTAAACTTAGTAGATGGATAGGTCGAAGCAAAGGGTAATGGATCGGTCGGACTTGGATGGATCGATCAGGCTTGGGTCAGAATCAAGGTTGGTTGGGTCGATTGCCTTTTGAGTGGGTCGGTCATACTTTGGTGGATGGATCAGCCTGCTCCTTTGGTGGATGGATTGGTCTGCTTACTTGGTGGATGGAACGGTCTGCTTCTTTGGTGGATGGGTCGGTCTGCTTCTGTTAGTGATGGATCGACATGTCCGATCCATAGTGGATCGGGATGTACAAAAGGTTATAGCAACACTTTGAAACGCTATGGTTGATGGCATAAACGTTGTGGTTGGTTTCCGTAGTGAATGAATGAAACTCTATGGATTGTGTAGAACCTTATATTGATGTTGTTTAGTTCAATAATATTGTAACTTTGATGAATATTTAGGTGTGAATGATCGAAGTGATCCAAGGTATTCGTTGATCGTTGTAAAGCAACGAATGTGAAGAAAACTCAAGGGTGTTGAGTTATGGATAATGGTTACTCGAGGGGGACTTGAATTTGTGAATGGTCATCGGAGTTGATGGCTAGATATGTAAATGCTGAGAGATTATCATTGTCGTAGGTTCTAGCGGACTCAAAGCAGGGGTACTTTAGGCAGTCGTGAAGGGCCACGTACCTTGGGCAGTCATGAAGGGCCTAGTTGTCAAGATTTTAGAAGACAAACATATGAGTAGTGAAGGTGTATGGAGTTTTTGCTATAACGCCAGTTTTCCATTAGCCCTTAACATATGGCACTATACGATTAACGATGGTTTCGAAGCAGGAGGGGCAGTGATAGCCGGTGTCATGAATGTGTGGTTGTTTTGCTTTTACCATCTTACGTAGATTTCCTGACGCCGAATGAGATGTTTCTTGGGTGCTTGTCTGATATTGGTTTAGACCTCTGTGGCTTGTGCTTAAGGGGTGTTGATCTCGATTAGGATGGTTTACGTGAGATATAACTAGTTGCTATGATTGCTATTAAATGATGACTGTGTTGCTATTGTTTGGTTACTCCTGGTTGTCATGATTGAACGGTTGTTAATTGATTGCTGGATTGTAAACGCTATCACTGTCAGGTGTGGGGGAAGGCAGGTTTGGAGTCTTCTATAGTCATTGGTAGATTGGTTTGTTAATCTACCTATTCTCATATACTTTGTTGATGATGTTTAATAGTTGTTTTATCGCTCACTAAGACTGTTGTCTGACTTACGGTTTTATGTTTCCCTCTTATTACATTGGGCCGTTGATCCGGTTTTGGATGGGAAGACTAGGTGGTAGGTGACAGGTGATTAGTGAGGATGATGTTGTTGTGCGGTGGCGAGCAGGAGGTTGGCGTTTTACCTTGCTATTATATAATATCTTTGTTTTCGCTGTTCGAGAGTATCTGTAGTGAGGATTCTTGTACAAACTTTGATGTTATATACAGTTAATGTATGGATGATCTTTCAGGATGTTGTGAAAGTTTGATATATGATGCTTCACTATTTCTGCTTGTTGTATATATTCTATTATACTTTATCCTTGCGCTGTGAGTTATACGACAGGTTCTGCATGTGTTTACCTACTCTGATGATCGTTCATAGCTATCTGGCACGTCTTTCAGTGCATTACTTCCCTTGTTTAGTGCATGAGTTATGGGGCGGTCATCACAATATATTTCCACATTTGCAAATAATAAAGTACAAGAATCTATGACAATGGAAAATTAATTGGCTAGTAATCTAAATCTGGAAGTAGAAGTAAACAAGAATGCCAAAACCAAATAGAAACCAAAAGTCATAAAACTGAAATACAAATCCGTCAAAAATAGAACCCGAAGGCTAGAAATCGAACTAGAAACCAATAATATAGAAATCAAAAGTTCAAACCCTACAATAGCAAAACACTAGAAGGCTAGAAATACAAATAATATCAGGCTAGAAACTCAATAACAAAAGTTTAGAAACCCCAATAACAGAAGAAAAAACTGGATCCGACAATAATTGATCAAAAACCTTTGTCTTATAGTGATGAGTTGATATCTAGAAACTCTGATATGTCCGTGACTAAGGGTCCGTTTGATTTTGAACGGGAAGGGTTATTTGGAAGGGTTATTTGGAAGGGGTATTTGAAGGGGAATTATTGCGAACGGGGAATGCGCTCTTTTTTATGAAAGGGGCATATTGGAAGGGGCATATTTATTATTTTATTGTTTTTGTATATATTATTTTTAATTGTTTGTGTTTGTGTGTGTTAATTTTGAACATAATAGAACGCATGAGGTAATTGCAGAATTACAATCTCAGAATAAAAATTACATGATACAGACGCGTGGGATACAAATTACATAAACACAAAATACATAAAACGGGCTATTGCGGTGGATACTGAGATGGATACTGGGGTGGGCACTGGGGAGCATACTGAGGTGGATACTGCGGGGAAGTCATCTGAAACTGTCTGTATCGTAGTACTTGCTTGCGCACCTCGATTTCTAAACGCAACCAGTTGCATGCTTCGTCATCAACAAGAACCATGAACGTATCTTGATTTTCTTTAGCTGTATGAACTGATGTTTGCATGGGGCATGTCAATACCATCAAATGTTCTTGCACGGTCTATTGTCTGCTTCACCATCGGAATTTGAGTACAAAGTGGGCTTGCATTAGACGAGGGGGAATTACTAGCATTTGTAGATGGATGTGAATTCGGACTATCGGAGTCAGAATGAGATTTCTTGCTCAATTGCCTGGAGTGTATCATATCAACAAATTCTTCCACCTTCGAAGAAGTTCCAGTTTTTCCTCTTCTGCCAGTACAAGGTCTAGTTGAAGAACCTGCAGCCTATGGATGGATAGAAGGCTCACGAAACGTTTGTTGAGTCTGAATGTCTTCTAGTGGCACTTGATAATCTTCGAAGAACGTAGGTTGTACAAACTTGGGTGGAGGAGAACGTGGCTCTGGTTGTACATTCTGACTTGTAGAGCCTGGAGTGTAAGCGCCAGAACCTGTTGCAACACTGTTGCCGAAAATTTGCTCCAGTTTGGTCAAATATTCGATTGGGCCACTCTTGTACTTTATCACCATAGAGCCGTACTCCTAAATAGATGTTTAAACTGTAAACTTGTAGCTTAAATACAATACTGAACATGTAAATTACAACTGCATAGTTAAATAGATGTTTTACCGCCACTCGATCACTCCACCAACTTTCGCTTTCACTGACTGTTCCGTATTTTAGATCTCATCCGGCGCCCGTCTTCTCATTCAAATTGCGCCATACAGTCCATTTCTTATTATAAGCGTCATATTTGGCCGTTACTTGTTCAACAGAGACTTGTATCTCGGTCGGTGATGTAGCTAAAGCCTCGTCCAGAGCAGCTGTAATCCTCTGATGTATCCCTTTTTTTCTTTCCAGCAGCTTGGTAGGCTTCAACAGCTAAACGGAGAAATTCTTAGGTTGCAAACGAACACCATACTTTCGGAGGACGACGAAATGTTGCTTTCGGTCGATTTACTTCAGCCATCGTCGCTTGAAAATTATGTTTTTGAGTTGTGGATTGTTGAAGAAAATGGTGTGGATTGTTAATGGGATGGGGTTGAGTTTATAAAGTTGGGAAAAAAGAGCCGTTTGCAAATTTTTCTGTTGGCGTCCGATGCCGTGTCGGACACATCAAAGGCGTCTGATGCTAAAACTTGATTTTCAACCATTAAGCTCAACGGGCTATTCTTGTGGGTCTCAAGCATGACGCGTCATACGCGTCATACGCCAACGCGAACGTACCGTGCCCCTTTCAGAAATCAAACGCTACCTAAATGATGGCCAAAAACTAGACTTGGAAATGATTGGTTGATGCCATCCTTCGAGAGGTACTTTAGTGAGGTCATGTGGACGACACTAAAGGATTTATGCCTTGGGTACCAAGGGCTTCCTCCCATTAGGAGGCGCCTAGATGTGTCAGGGCTTTGCGTTAAACTAGAACAAGGATTTCTTCCTCTTGAAGGTGCTTAGGGTGAGGCTATATAGATGATGCTAAAGGATTTTTCTTCTTTGGTGTGCCTGGCATGCCCTAGATGTGCCGATGACTTCCTGCAGGAGGTGCCGAGTGTGCTGGGACTTTGCCTTGTAGCAGGTCAAAGACTTCGCCTAAGTGTGCTAGGGCTTCTCCTTGGATATGTCAAGGAATTCCCTAAATGTTTCGAGGCCTTTAAACTGGACTTAGTCCTCTTGATCATAGCCAAAGCAAACTTCTATGCATTGATGACTTTCCTTTACAAATTCATGAAGCTTTTTCCTTGCCATATAAAATAGTTAACAACCCTTGAGAGCCTGACGTTGACTAATATTATGTTCGGTGGCATGGTGGAAATGACAATAAGGTCCTCTACAACTTCTTTTGACTCCTTGGATATTTCTTCCTTAATGGACAATAGTTGAAATGATGTTTAGTCAAGAGGTAGATGTTCTCATAAGAAGTTATTAAGAGATTTTCTCTTAGAGATTGAGATATTTTTTCTTAAGTCTTTGAATAAAGCTAAAACCTTTCCAAGCCAACATTGTACTCATCATCAATAGCTTTCCTTTTTAGTGAGTTATTAGACTTGTGAAACTGATCTAGAGTTTCTTTCCATCTTACAGTAAGTTTTTTGAAATCTCTTTCAATTCTCTTTTCAAAAATTATCTCCTTAGCTTTTCGTTGATTCTCACAACTACGAAACATGTCATTTGCTTCGGTTGTTCATCCTTTGTTGCTTTTAATCTACAACCGTAGAAAATGCGGATGGCGCAACAGGCTAAAATGTGTTGCTTTGGCTAAACATCCAAAGTAAAATACATTTTTTTACTTCGTACCCCATGTTGTTTCGGTTCAACAACAAATGTAGAAGACACAAATAGACCAAAATATGTTGCTTTGGGTAAACAACCAAAGCAAAAAAAACATTCTCTCTGGCTTCTGTTCCTAGCTATCAAAATAATTAGATTTAAAAAGACACTACTTATTGCTTCTACTGCGCTTACTACAAAAGAAGAATTTTTTTTATCTAGATAAAAAAATACCCCTTGTTAATCACTATAATTCTCAATCAAGCAACAATATGTATCAAAACAAATAATTATCACTTGCAATTATATAACCAGACTGTATAAGAATATAATTTGGATAATACAACATTAAATGTAATAATTTCAGTGATAGTGTTACAGTCCACACATTTAAGAGCAACAACAAATATAAAATAGAATAATTGATGAATAGTGTTAATAATCCAGTCTTAATACAAGAAGGTACAATATACAGACCAAGAACTGCAACTTACCCACAGCTTTTATAAGATGGAGATAGTGCAGTATTTATAAAATGTAGCTCTCACTAAAAGCAGACTTTCATAAATAAACCAAGCCTGATTGAATCAAGCTTCTTATGGTTTTCTTCAAACATGCCGCTCTCTCTGATTGTGCGCTACAATCTAACATAGTGGGGTACTTGGATAGAAAAGCAAAATGAACGTTATAGTAAGTATTCAACTATGATTTGCTAACAGAAGATAATTATATTGGCAGTTAACCTGGGGTAAACAATGGACAGTTTGGCAAATCCTGCTCTATATACTAACATTTAAAAACTGGCAAATTTCTTCAAATAAAAGCAACTTACTTTACATAAACTAAGGAGTTTATATGTTCCGAATTTGCCAAATTGTTAAACAACCTTACGTAAGCAATGGACCAGAGTTTGCTAGTATACTTCATATCAACATGTAAAAATGACGATATGCCACATCCAATATAAAAACTGGACAGTGGGCATATGAAGTTTACTGGCAAATTAATTCGAGTAAACAACCGTTTTTATGTGCACTAGAGTTTATGGAAATACAGCTAAAATGCCACTATATACGAACTGCATATTTCTACAGAATTTTCTCACTATAAAAACTAGAAAAACAACCACTATAAATACAGTAAAATTGCCACTATAAAATTTTGTTCAACGAGTTTATATCCGATTATAAACACAAAAAAACTGCCACTATAAACATAGAAACACTAGAAAAGAACATGGAAACATGTGTACGTAATACATGTTTTGATGCAATATAAAGAGCCATCATTTTCTACAACGTACATGTAAATTTTTGTACCAAGATAACAGTTCAAAGGGCCATTATTCACTAAACATGTGTACCTTATACATGTTTTGAGTTAAAAAGAAATATAACACACTTTAATACACATGAATGCAACTCAAATGGCTAAACATGGAAATGTTATTGGTACAATAACAAGCCATGGTAATACAAAAGACAACAAGGTAACATAAATTAATTATTACTCCTAGAAGTTAGATACCTGCAAAAAAAAGGCACTTACTTTACTATAAGAGAAAAGCGTATAGAGGCCTATATACTAGAAGTCGCACTCTTCATGGTCACAAAATGTACAAAAAAATAACAGAAAAAACTTAAACCACCAATAAAGCTAGTTCCACAAAGAATAAATTCATTTTGTTTCCTGAATACTGATTCTACTCTGAATTAATTTAGTTCCACAATTCATTTTGTGAAGATGCTACATCTAAGGAAGTATGAATCTGTTGATGTGCAATAGATCATCTAAGGATAATTGTTATAGGTTAGTTCTTCAAAAAAAAAAATACAATCGTACAAAAAAATAAAATAAAAATAATGGTAGAAACGTGTTTTAAGGGAGCAATGCAATATTTTAATGGAGACTGCTTGGAAATTTCTTAACAAGGATCCCCATTTGGATGTTCCGCCCAGCGATCAGTCTATCTCACAACATTGCTCCCAGTAATTTGTATATGATGCAACTAAAAGAGAAAAGAATAAACTCACAACATTGCAGCATATATGACGACTACATCCAATTATGCATGATATAACTAGCTATATTATCTCGAACTCTGTCTATCTCTTGTTGGTCATAAGAATTAGATTGTAAAAGCATCCGCAATAAAGAGATTTTTTTTTTGAAAAATTAATCATACAATTAGTTAATATAGAATATGGAGGTAAAAAATAGAACTAAGAAAGTGGTACCTCTTACAAATCGGTACTTTGACGGTGATTTTTTAATTAAATCATGCATATACCTCACTACATGATGTATACAATTCGTTGATCCAAATTATTAGGGACACTATAGAATTATTTCAAGAAAATAAAATGGTGTTATAACTGATCTAAATTCTAGTGGTGAAGATGAAGACTCGGTAGTGTTTTAAATTATTATCATGAAATAAGTCGAACCATCATGAAATCGCAAACTTGTAATATTATGTACGTATTCTTCGATGAGCATAGTCAATCTCTGGCATGGCTGTGAAAGCTAGTCAGACACTTTAAAAAATAATGAAGCGACACCAATAGACTCAGGTTTAATCAACTAGACACCTACCACCATGGAAACAAGAACACATGACGAAACCAAAACGGCTTGCATAGTAAAGTACACTCTTGGATTGGACTTATGCAGGTAATTCTACAAACATGCGAAAACATGTCAAACTAAAACCTGTACACAAGCATGAACAACATAATGAAAAATTGATTACATTATTATCATATATATACCTCTCCTGTTCATACGTATTCACTACAACAAAAAACACTTTTCGCAACAGACAATGCCTGTTGCTGTAGAACAATTGCAACAGGCCCGCGCATGTTGGTATAGCCGGAGTTGTAAAAAATCTGCAACATGTTTTGCTCGTTGCAATGAAACGTTGCAGTATACTTTTTTGCAACAAACCTTTGCTGTTGCAACACAACCTTTTGCAACAACAGATAACAGTTGTAAACCTGTAATAGGCAGTGGACAAAAAAGATACTGCAACTATCACTATAAAGATTGTACAGTATAGCATCGGAGTGTTCCAACGGCCGCCAACGACTATTGACCAACGGCTTCCAACAGAAGCCAAAAGTTGGTATTTTCTTACGGTACACAAATATACGCCATTGGAAACCGTTGGCGGCCGTCGGTTCTAAAACTGATGGAGGCCATTGGTACCCGTTACACGGACGAGCAAAAAAATAACTCGACCCTTTCTCCTTCTTCCCCATTTGCTTCCCCCACGAAATCAAACCCAAAAACCCCAAATTTCCCCCCTTTATTTCTGAAATCACCCTATTCCGCCCCCCCCCCCCCCATCCACATAGGATCTCTCCAAGTCAGTCAAGGAACTCTCTTCTCCTCTCTAATCTCGGATTCTCTCCAATTTGAAGGTATGTTTGTGTATGTTTGTGTGTATTAGCCCTAATTTTGTTAAGTAGTGTATGTTTGTGTATGTTTGTCTGTATAATGCTTTCAGTTAGTAGCTAATGTAGGGTTTAATCATTAAAATTGCTAATCTAGGGTTTTTATTTATAAGTTACTTAGTTGTTAATTAATCTAGGGTTTTAGTTAGTTTAATTAGTTGTTGTTAGTAAGTTTGTATTTGAAGATTTATTGGATTATGTAGCTAATCTAGGATTTAATTAGTTCAATTGAATATGTATATATGCATATGTGTAGTGATGTATGCATTGAAAAAGATATCTAATTTGTTGAAAACATGTGGTGGATATAGAAATATTTAAGTTTATGTTTTATGAAAATTTACCGAAAACAACATCTAATTTCGTATATAACGTACGACTATACAGTTCGATTTAATTTTGAAAATATACGTATATGTGATAAAATTTATATACGTACAATTCAGAGTAGTTAATTAAGGTGCTAAGGCGCACAAACGCGCACGGCTTGAGCTTTGGCCTTTTTTTGAGTTCTGCAACTGATCGTAAACCTACAGCTATGATTTTAAAAAAAAAATAAGTTAAAATTTGGAAATCAAAGTTGAAAACAAACACTTCAATCACGAAAAAAAACAAATCGTAATATGTTATATTCATAAAGCCTTAGAGAGTTTTTTTGGCCCCGTCTGATAAGTATTGTATATAATCGTTATGTGAATGTTCGTTTTATTAACAAAACGGACATTTATATTCATCATATACAATATTTGTTGGATTTGTCCTTTGTATTCGACAAGTTACGAATACAATAACGAAATTAAATCTCGTAAAATATTTCATTTTAAACGGTTCTCAAAATTTCGAAAGTACTTCCTTTATGTTCCCTGTGTACACGCAATTGTGTACTGTTCAGGGAACTAAAGGGAAGTGCTACAGAAATTTTATTGAATCGTTTAAATTAAAAAGATTTACGTGATTTAATTGCGTTACTGTATTTGTAATGGGAGGTAGGATGACACACCAGTAAATGATCAATTAACATAACATGCATTCGGTAATAAAATTGTGAATATATTTCAACATAACATGCATATATCAATTATAAGGGAATTTTGAGAATTTAGTGACGGACACAAAAATTGTTATAAAAGTAATAAAAATTGTAAATTTTAACATTCTTTCTAATTTTATATGAACGTAGGAAAATTGGATCGCGATTATTTTAATGATCGAAGCTGGATGTACCAACGAAGAGAAACTGATGGCACAATAAAGAAACGATTTATTAACGGTGTCAGTGTGTTTATTGATTTCGCTTTAAGTAATAACGGAAACGACGTCGAAATTCATTGTCCATATAGTAGATGCAAGTTATTGAAGCATTTGGTACCACAAATAGTTAGAGTTCATTTGCGTCAGTATGGTTTTGTGCCGAACTATTCAGTTTGGGATCATCTTGGAGAACCATTAGCATCTACTTCTACACAAGTTGAGGAGTTAGTGAAATAGCTATGACGAATCTCATAGAACAAATGGTTGAAGATGCTACACGTTCAATGTTTCCGGGTCAACAATTTAATCATAACGATGGTAATGATGACGATGGTAATGATGAAGAAGAACCAAATATTCAAACCAAAAAAATTTATGATTTATTAGATGCAGCGAAAAAACCCATTTGGGAGGTTGTGAAAGCGGAACTCAATTATCAGTAACTGCTGAGTACATTGCAATGAAATCGAAATACAACCTCACAGAAGCTGGATTTACAACTGTTGTACAAGCTGCGAAGCGACATATGTCTCCTAATAATTTGATATGTGAAAATCATTATGAAGTTAAAAAAAATGATGTCGGCCTTTGGTTTACCGTATCAAAAAATAGATACATGTGTAAAGGGTTGCATGCTATTTTGGAAGAAAGATATCAACCTTAAGAATTGTAGAATATGTAATCCGGAAAGATACAAACCTAGAAAGAAAAAGGGAAAGGAAGTCCCATATAAACGTATGCATTATTTACCTATTATTCCTAGACTTCAAAGGTTATATGCATCTTCTGTAACCACGCAACATATGAGATGGCACAGTGTGAGAACACGTGAAGAAGGTACGTTAACACACTCGTCCGATGGAGAAGCATGGAAGCATTTTGACCAAAAATATCCCAATTTTGCATCTGAGAGTCGTAATGTTAGACTTGGTTTATGTACGGATGGGTTTTCACCATTTTCTCAATTTGGTTCTAAATATTCATCCTGGCCTATAATTGTAACACCTTATAATTTACCTCCGTGGATGTGTATGAAAACGCCTCATATGTTTCTTACAATTGTCGTCCCTGGTCCTGATGATCCAATGCAAGGAATCGATGTGTATTTACAACCGTTGATTAAAGAATTAAAAAAATTATGGTATGAAGTGGTAGAAACATATGATATTTCGCAAAAAAAAAAAAAATTGTATGCGTGCTTCTCTATTGTGGACAATTAGCAATTTTCCTGGTTATGAAATGCTTTCAGGTTGGAGTACGACTGGTCGTCTAGCTTGTCTGTACTACATGCAAGAAACAAGAGCATTTTCTTTAACTATCGGAAAGAAAATTTCATGGTTTGACTGTCACAGTGTTTCCTTAAAATTAATCATCCTTTTAGAAGAGATAAGAAATTTTTTACAGTCAATAGGCATGAAACTTTGCGACCACCTAAAGTATGGACAAGTGAATAAATTTTTGAACTTGTAAAAGATCTTCCCAAGATTCATGAAACCGGAGTACAGGAAGAAATTCAATGTAAATCAATGACTCATAATTGGTGGAAACAAAGCATATTTTGGGAGTTGCCTTATTGAAAAGATCTTGTGATTCGTCATAATATTGACGTGATGCATAATGAGAAAAACGCTTTTGATAATGTAATCAATACAATTTTGAATGTCAAAGGGAAGACGAAAGATGATTTGAAATCAAGACGCGATATTGAAGTAATATGTAATCGTCCGGAGCTTCATATAAAGCCAAATGACACCAAAAAACCGAAAGCGTGCTATCAATTGGACAGTAATCAAATTAAAATGTTTTTAAAATGGATGGAAGGATTAAAATTCCCATATGGTATATCTTCTGATCTTCGTAGATGCGCCGACTATAAAAATAGCAAACTTAGCGGGATGAAAAGTCATGACTGTCATGTTATGATGGAAAATTTATTGCCCGTCGCTTTCAAAGAACTATTGCCCGTAAAAGTTTGGACTATTGTAATGGAGCTTAGTTTGTTTTATAAAGAGCTTTGTTCTACTACATTAAAACTTGATCGTCTACGTAAACTAGAGGAAGAAATCCCTATATTACTCTGCAAATTGGAAAAAATATTTCCTCCAGGTTTTTCCAATGTTATGGAGCATTTACCGATTCATCTTCCGTTAGAAGCATGCCTTCGAGGGCCTGTGCAATATGGATGGATGTATCCATTTGAAAGGTATATTAATTTTTAATTAATTTAAATTTTGGTTAATGAAACGTGTAATAAAAATAATTTGCATTAATTATAAATAGGTATTTAAATCATCTAAAGAAAAAAGTGAGGCAGAAAGCTCGAGTCGAAGGTTCTATTTGCAAATCATACATCGAAGAAGAAGCTTCATTTTTTTTCTCCCATTATTTTAGTGATCATGTGAACATATCATTTGCAATTACTGCGCGTAATGACGAAGGCAATGATCAAGATGACTGTCCAGCGACTTTATTAATTTTTAAAAAATAAGGACGGCCTTCTGGTAGATGTGTGGAAGAATGGCTGAATGATAAAGATTATAATGCAGCACACACATATATTCTTCTCAATTGCACTGAAGTTGCACCATTCGTTAGGTAATGAACTTATACATTTATGTATACATGTACTAAATGTTTAATCATAAATGTAACATTTGTCCTATAATTGCAGCATTTATGAATCACATTATCCAAATGGCGATATCAGCGAAGAATTCGCTAGTTGGTTTACTAATTATGTTTTTGATCCAACAAATTGTGTTGTGGACGAAGGATTGAAACATTTGGCAATAGGACCAAAAAGAAATGTCAGTATATATCCAATATTCTTTGTTAATGGATATAAATTTAACACTAAAGAATATGGTGCTGAAAAATTAACTGACAATAGCGGTGTATTTGTGAAAGGTAGTGATGATCCAAACGACCATATACATGATTTTTATGGCATGCTAAACCAGATTCTGCAATTGACATATTTCACATGACCCGCGGAAGAAGTATTTTTGTTTAAGTGCAACTGGTTCAGCAACGTTTCGGGTTCTGGAATAAACGTGCACCCAAAATATAATCTTATTGAAGTGAGACATACTTCCCGTTATTATAAGTACGATCCTTTTGTACTTGCCAAACAAGCTCTTCAAGTTTATTATGCTCCTTATCCATCTATGAGAAGAGACAAAATAGATTGGTGGGTTGTTTTCAAAACAAAGGCAAGGTTTACTTTTGTCGGACGTAATATTGTCAACGACAAAGCTTATCAAGCAGATGTCGACGAAAATCCAGAAGTAGTAATAACCGATGATCAAACATATTTTGGACCTATAAACGATGAATCAAACACATTAATTGACGTATTTGAGACTACAAATGAACCAAATATGGAGGAGGAAATGGAGTCAGAATCTGAAAGTGATGAGGACGACTAACCAGTAATCCTCATTTTAAAAGGTAATTTTATGTTTGTTTTTACTTAGTACGAATCAAATTCATATTTTGTAGGTATTTCTTATGTTATCTATGTACAAGTAACTCATATGTTAAGTAGACATATCTATTAACAAGTAACATATAGAATCATAACATTTCCTACTCATGTTATCTCATACCTTGTTTTTACATAGCTCTTTCATGTTTATGCTATATACGTTAATATCTGTAATAGGTGATGTCACAAGGTGGTGATGAGGGTGGTCCGTCGGACTTATCTCGTCCTGTGGTCTGGCTTAAGCCAAAAGCCCGCAGAGGGTAAATACTAAGTTTTTAGTATAAATTTAATTCAAGTACAATAAATTATATAAATTTTTGTTCGAATAGACATATTTTTTTTTTCATTTATCATAGGGGGTTTGAGTTGGAGCCTTCCAACACAGTCTTGAAGATATCTAGACATGCATATCAGGCTCGCACGACTGCATGTTGGCCTACATTGACGTCGGTACCCGACATTGTGAAGGAGACTATATGGCAGGATTTTCTGGTATATGTGATATAACATTTTATTATGTTAAGTACTCATGCTCTTATTTAATAAGTTCATATATGTATGCTATTTTTTTAAAAAAAATGCAGGGTTCAATGGATCTGCAGGAGACAGATTTGGATGTCGTCAAGCGCCACTGGAATTCTAAAGTGGCAAAAAATTAGAGAGAGACAATGAACATTTTGAAATCAGGTGGGAAAAAACCGAATTGGATAGGCAAATCAGTATGGGATGAGTTGCTTGCTTATTGGAACAATAATGAGGATTTTCTGGTAAATTTACTGCATATTTAATTTAAATTATTCTATTCATTTAATATGTGATTTGGAATAATACATTTTTAAAAACAAATTAAATGTATAGGCCTCGTCTGAGAGAAATGCAGCTAACAGGAGCAAGAATCCTGTTACGCATCGAGGTGGGTCGAAGTCGTTTCAGCACCATCGAGAGGATCTGGTATATTTAGTAATTGCATCGTTTAAATTTAATATTTGATTTAACTTTAAGTTTTAATTTACAAACGCACACATACATGTATATGCATGCTTATTTCAGGAGAGAGCGTGTATGGCTCCTGTGTCATACTGGGATGTTTTCGAGCGTACTCATGCACTGAGTCAGACTGACGACGCAGGCTCAGTTTCATACAGTTGGGACCATGATAATAAGGCGCGTGAGCGATATGTAAGTATAGAATAATTAAGTTATAGGTATAATTTAATTAAGATAGTGTTATCTAATTTCATTTGTTTTATGTTTAACAGGAGAAATTTCAAGCACATAAGGCGCAGTTACTGGAATCTACTGGGAGGACTGAGTTGACCAAGGATGAGGAGGACATGATATTTGATGTTGTCATGGATAAGCCCACCCAGAACAGACGATACAGTTATGGAAATCTAGAGGTAGTGCTCAAATTATTTTACATCACACATGTAGAACAATTATCTATCAACTCATTTTACATCACTCACACAAAAAATATTGGTGAGGTTAAGAGTATACCTTGAGGATAATCATGTAATTTAATTATATAATTTATTTATTTTCGAAATGTTCATAGTTTTGCTTCTTTCAATTTCGATGTTATCCAATACTAATTGACTTTGTAAAATATCGACTGCTTCAAACAAATTTATATGCAAATATCATTATATGATGGGACTAAAGTGCAAAACTATGAACATTGTGCGCTTTAATTTTTGGAATAACTAAAAAATATTTCCTATTATTTAATATATTCATACAAAAATAATATGGTTATTAGTAAAATTCAAATTAAAATAATCAGTTACTTTTATACAAAGTACTTTCGAATACATTTAAAAATACATTGGAATGACATCTTATTAATGATAAAATAAGATCATTTAGTATACGTAAAACAAAGACAACAATGTTGTTAATAAAAAAATTATGATATGACTAATTATACATGTACTTGTAAATGATACAGGTAAGATCATCTCAGAGGCGTATCAGAGGGCTCAGGACAAGGAAGTAATCGAACAGCTAGAAGCAGAAATTGCGGAGCTTCGTGAGCATGAGGATCGGCGTGACCAGCAGATGGACTTTCTTAATCAGAAGCTAGCGGAGTTCATTGCCCAGTACGGTACACCACCTTCATCTTCCGGTGGAGAGACTTGATCAGGTTAGCGTTTGGACATGGTTGTGTTTGTGTTTTGAGAGTTGGTGAGGCTTGCTACATGTTTGTTGTATATATTGATGGTTTGGACATGTTATGATGCTTTGGTGATGGTATGGTGTGTTGGTTATGATGTTTGGACATGCTTGTGTTGTTTTGGCTACGTTTGGACATGGGTTATGATGTTTTGGTGACGTATGTTATGTAAATATTGGTTAGTTAATGTGTTTGATTTTTATTTTTTATTTTGATTGGGTGTATATATGGTTGAGATTTTGAGTTATATTCTCGGATTGGAGCAGTTTCGAAGGTTGTATGTGTAGTGTGTGGCTTGAAGAGGCAAATCTGAAATCTGTAAAAAAACACCCAGATTTCCAACGGCGAGCAACAGCTTACTAGTCATTGTATATCAACGGTTTTCAACGGCGATAAATGGCTATTTTGCAATGGTTTCCATCCTCTTCCAACGTCCCTTTGATTAGAAATATGGGACACGTGGCCATATCTACCAGTTAGAAGCCGTTGGAAAATGGGCGTTGTTTGCATTGGAAGTCGTTGGAAACCATTGATTCATATACCAATGGGTTGACCAACGGCCTCCAATGGCGTTTCCAACGGCCCCTGGTCGTTGGAAACTACTGTTTCTCTTGTAGTGTATATTTTTGAAAGTTGCAGTAAGTCAAAGAACAACTGTTACTGACTGTTGCAATAGATTCTTTTACAACTGTCTTAAGTTGTTGCAACATGTCATTTTTCAACAACAAACGTCAGTTGTGAATTTTTAAAAGGCAGTAATACTACAACCATTTTTGCCCGTTGCAATAAATCCAACTACAACTGTTATTTTCTGTTGCAAATGACTCTACTGCAACTGACAATTGCAGAGGCTACATACAATTCACCAATACCTACATTCCACAATTTACTATAATAACATAAGATATATTATAAATAAACAAACATACATTCCAAAAGACATTGACAAAATATTAGATTCACACATAAGATAAACGTGATCCATACATTATGTTAGTTGAAGTGACATTCAAAGTTTAGCATAATGACAACAGTAATCCATACAAAACGTAAACGCATACCGTACCAACAATTCCAAAATACAGTACAACATGACACCTAAAAGCTAAAAAGCACATACCACTTTAGTGAAATAAAGTCTTTGTGCCAAGCCACGGTTGTTCCGACGGCCTGTTGAACGGTGTACATCTCCGCATTTAGCCTTAGTAGATAAGCTTTAGGATCCACAGCTACATTAACTCATACCTATGAAGACCACACACATTAAACTTCAAATTTTAGCGCATGTTACTTGAATAGGTACCTCAAAGAAATCCATGCTGAGTTCTTTACTAAGAATATGAAAACATAACCAGTTGCAGTCAACATAAGAACCTCATAAGCCTTATTAATAGTTTATAATTCTAACCGATCTTAAAAAGTGTAGTTTTCTTCAGTTTATGCAAGATTTCTGGTTAAATGAGTATGACTCAAGTACTCATATAATGCATTTTCCAACACCGACCAAGTATATCAAATCATTGCTTTATATTAGCTATCCCAGATGACCGTACTATGATCACAAATGAATGTCAAAATTAATCAGATACATTATCAACTATTTAATTATTTTCCACATACGTGATCAATCAACTTAAATTAAAACTATAGATAAATGTATTAGGAATTAAATGAGGATTAACCAAAGCTAGGAATTTATTGTAACCCATGCATGTTTGATAAATTTGGGCAATCACTTTAATGTTATCCAGATTAAGATTTTGGTGTTCTGGATGGAACAATATAGATGCTTATACAAGGAAGAGTTCTACAAAACGTGGTCTGTCAGGATTTGATAAAAGTGATAAACTTATTAGGGTTCTCACTGTAGGCCCTTGTTGATGTGGATAAGAATTTAAACATTGGACATTAGATGTCAAGATGACACCTTATTAAAAGCATTTGCTGTTAAGTAACTCATTTGAGTCATTTTCATCCAGTATTCATCATGTAGAACGTTTTTCATATAAATGAAGTATCTCTCTCAAATTGGTTGCAACATATATCCCAATGTGACATCAAAATCGATAGCATTGATTTATTCACTTACACAAATCCACCTATCATTTCTTCCATCTATTCCGAAACACAATGAAAGGACGAAGAAACTCTGGAATATGATAAAGAAATTTTCTCATGTATATGATATCAATCATCTATATTTTATCAACCTTGTTGTTCATCAATTTGGATGACAGAAAACGGGTTTCAACTATTTCATTTTTCTTTATTTGCTTTAGACCAGTTTATTCTTCTTTTGCAACACTTCATTTTGACTATTGTTTCATATAGTGGTTCACACTATCAAATCCTGACAGACCACGTTTTGTAGACCTCTTCTTTGTAACCACGTTAAAGCAATGTAACCCAACTTTACTTTTGTTTCCGCTGCAATAAAGTTATAAATTTTTCAAGTACTACTTTATGTATCTGTCTTGTAATATTCTGTTCTGTTTACTCATAATGCTCCACGAAACTTAATGCATTCCCTTTGTGAGTGACATTAACGGATATGGGGTGTTACATCTGCCATTATTAATAAGCGCACATTTGCACCAGTTTTGTTGACCACGCGTTTCCGAACCTCTTCACATTGTATCATCGCTACTGCACTGCACTCGTGCTTCTGCACTGCATCACCTTCACCATTCATTAACAATTATGCACATGTATGCCTCTCCATTCATTCACTGTTTCAAGTAATGTATCCTTCATTTGGACTGCACTGCACTTATTGCATAGATTTGATACAAAATTATATTCGATTTGTGATGCACTTCTGCGAGAAGTTTTGCTGTCTATTTGGAAGACATGAAGTTTCTTCTTGGCTTATACCTACACGATTCAACGTCTTACCTACCAGCCTGGGCCCACCCACGCACATGACCCTGTTGGACCGCTAACCCGTTTTGACCTCTTACAATCAAATCCAGTAAGCGTGTCCCGTCCTCGACCTAGATCGAGCTCACTTAAATACTAAATAGTTTACTGGTTGAAAAGGGTCCCCACACTTGACATAAGCTTTCCACCAATGCTTGGTCCCCGCTAAGATTTCCCACTTAACCCCCTCTTATTCATGTCTTCTACGTGTTTCAACTTAGTTAAGTGTTTATAATTATATCCCACATGTCACCCATGTTTCCCACTTATCAAATCAACATGTATTATTGGTTAAGTTTGTCTTAACCCTATCCACTTATCAGATCAATATATATATATATATATATATATATATATTATTGGTTAAGCTGGTCTTAACCCTACCCACTTATCAGATTAATGTATATTATTGGTTAAGCTGGTCTTACCCCTGCCACTTATCAAATTAATATATATTATTGGTTAAGCTGGTCTTAACCCTAACCACTTATCAGATTAATATATATACTATTGGTTAAGCTGGTCTTAACCCTACCCACTTATCAGATTAATATATATTATTGGTTAAGCTGGTCTTAACCCTGCCCACTTATTAGATTAATATATATTATTGGTTAAGCTGGTCTTAACCCTACCCACTTAACATGTTTTATGTATCATATATATATATATATATATATCGTATAACATGTTTTACTTAATTTATGATTAAGTACATCTTAGTTCACAGATATATTGGTTAAGAGAATAACTCCCTAAGTATCAACCCCGAAGACCGAAATCAACATCAGATCGATACTCAGAGAATTACTCAACTCAACCAATCTTCTGTTTGTCATTCATACTCGTCTTTGATCAGCATTAATTAATTGTTAATGCACAGACCTCTCACATTAAGTCGATTGCTTGTGGCCGCTGGATATGCCGGGCGGTTCCAGGCAGACTTCCACCACAAGCCAGACTTAACCTCGTGTCTAAGCATCTTTTAATTATGCCTACGACCTCTCACATTAGACTGCCGTTTTCGGTTGATGGATGTGCCGGGCGGGTCCGGGCAGTCTTATACCACAATCATGTCTAACCTCGTGTCTTAGGCATTTACAATGCATTTAATTTATACCTTTTTCTTCTCACAATAGACTACCGTTTGTGGTTACTGGATATGCCGGGCGGGTCTGGGCAGTCTTATACCACAAACGAGTCTAACCTCATGTCTTAAGCATTTGTTATTACACATAATTATTTAACCCCAATTTGAATTAATATCCCTATTTCAAATTGTCAATAATTTCCAATTTAATCTATGTCCATAGTTGTCACCTAAATTATGTCCGTAATTTCTAAGCATATAAATTATGCCAATTAATGTCTAAAATTAATTATATGCTTTTAAGTCATTTTATGTCAGTTTCACAACTTCAATATTTAATATTTTCCCAATATCCCCACGTTGTTCGTACGTGTAATTCATTAAATATGTTAGACTCGCAAATAGTCTAACTCATAAGAAGAAAAGAAACATCACAACTTGCATAATACATAAAATGGATCTAACTAGAATATAAGAATAGTCTAGCATGGATCAAAACTTGCTTGATTATAATTCATATTAACATAAATTTGCATAATCACTAACTTACATAGGCAATAGGCATAATTTGCATAAACTACAAACTGGCATGGATCAAACTATATAAGATATGATTTGCATAGATCTATACACATAAAGATGGACTTGCATATATGAACATGGTTTTCGCATAAACTTGCATATGATCTACATACCAACTTGTATTAAACTTGCATATGTAATTTAGACATGTAAACTAAGATTTACATATAAGCTTACATATGATTCGCGTACAAACTTGCATATGATTTACATCCAAACTTACATATAAACTAATTTCATAAGAAAAATGAATCAAATTAAACATAGGTGATTAGATATATGAAATGGATCCACCAACATAAGTTAACAAAAACTGTCATATGAACCAACATTATGAATCTTTGTACATAAGACAATAACTAGCGTATATTCACAAAATAGACAATATCATATCGATCAATGATTCAACAGGCACAATCTTATAACCGAAATTATAACTCATCATAATTAATTTATTAATTATTTTGTGAAAGAAATTGTACTCACAAAGGACGGATTAGAAAAGTGAATAAATTCGTTCGTCGTTTGTTATACAATCTTGTCTCATAATTCCTTAGCTTTAAGAAGAAGGTGAACTATTCCAGCAGCAGCATGGTGGCTAAGAGACTAATTTAGTTTAGGTTTAGAGCTTGAGTCTATGTATGCTTATATAGAAGTTTAGATTAATTCTAGCCTTTAGATATTAGGTTTTTAATTTGCATTGTACACCTAGTGCTGAGTCAGCAAATGTATTATATATATATATATATATTAATAACCTTCTATTTTTCTTCCCTTAAATTAATAAGAATTGAACTTAAACATCAAATTGCATGTTTTCTTCAATTAGCGTATTCTTCTTAATTGATGTCAATTAATATTGAATAACAATTTTACTATATTCCTCAAATTAACATAGTATGCTTAATGTAATTGACATAAGTGACAAATTAGCATAAGCATTTATACAAATTAAGACAATTACATGGTTTCCTAACAATACCCTATTAACATGTTTACAATTTGATGTCAAATAACATGCTTTTACAAATGGACATAAATGCCCAATTAACACATTTTCTTTAATTAATATCGATTAATATGAATGACAAATTAGCACAAACACATATATAAACTAAGGTCAATTACATGTTTTTCAATCAATGCCATATTAACACACATCTACAAATTAATTTCAATCTATTCATGTTTACATATTCTTCCTTTACTGTATACATTAATAGCCCATATATATATAAATATATATATATATACATACACACACACATATGCGCACTTATTCATAAATTCTAATATTTTGCTTACCTATTTTAAAAAGTGTAAATCGAGTATATAATTTAACTCCCCTTTTTTTTCTACTTTCCTCGTAACATACAAAGTCAATGCATAATGAAGTTACCTACATACATATATATCTATTTGTACATGCATAAATCTTTCCTTTCCAAATAAATTGACAGTATTTATCTTCTTCTTCTTCTTTTCTTTCTTTTTACTGCATGCATCCACACATTTCCTTCCGCTTTTTTTGTATTAATTGCATTAATTTTTCTTTTACTGTAGCCTAATTAATTCGCATGCATTTTTTTCAATGCACATTTTTAAACTTGTACCTTCTTAACAATACTGCAAATATATATATATATATATATATATTCATTTTTTTTTCCTTAATTAATTAATTAATCCTTTAACTAATTATCTTTACAGTATAGTATATCTAATTTCTGGGTGTTACATTCTCCCCTACTTAAAGGATTTCGTCCCCGTAATCTTCAAGTTAAGAAGAATGTTACCATCCTACCAACCACAACCATCTACTCATCCATTATACACAAGCATCCATTGTCCTTAGAAGAATTATAATGCCTGTATGAACATATGCATAAGTGTGTGTATATTTTCCTATATCCTAATGCAGAAATCATGCGATCCACTGATTCAGTTGACCTCCTTAATGCAATATATGTTTGTGCCATGTATCCAACATGTATGCAAAAGAATCCTAATGATACATATAAATTCTATTTGTGTGCATAACCACCACCAATATGCAACATACATGTGATGATCCAACCATATTGCATCCATAAAAAAAATTGCACACATCCATATGCAATATGTAAGTGATTGAGCCGATCTAATGCCTAATGTGTGTGTAAATACATTCACGAGCAACCACTAGAAAACACTTACATCCGTCAAACATAACATGTCTCAAACACGTGTTTACAACCATAGGATTTTTCCTAACAAAAGATCGAAGATATAATCGAGAGGACATACTAAACGATAGAACAAGTATAAACAAAGCGATAGAAAAAGGAGAAGTTAAGAATATACCCTCCAAAAGGAAAGGGTACAGCGCACGCATCTTGTCTTCTGTCTTCCAAGTCGCGTCTCCTTGATCATCTTCCCATTGGAATTTAGCCACTTGACCTCTCGGTTGCATAACTTCTTGACCTCCGATCCAAGGATGCATGTAGGAGCTCGTCTAATCGTGGCATCTTGCTCCACTTCCACTTCTCTAAGTGTGCTCGTCTCCACTACTTCCGCCGTATCATGTAAACACTCCCTCAAATGCGACACATGAAACACGTCATGAACATTACTAAGCTAGTTGCCTCTTCTCATGTCCCTCAAAAATCTAGGATACATAACCTCAAAAGATCTTCAAGGACTCTATTCACCCCTTCATGTCCGTCCATCCATCTGTGGACGATAAGAGATCCTCGTACTTACCGCCTTTTGCATATCACGTTTTCCTCTTGCATCGAAAACTGCTCCGACCCCTGTCCCGCAAGCACACTGTAAACGGTTTGCTCCCATCTAGCAAAGTCAAAACTGGAGCTGTCGTCAAAGCCCTCTTCAAACATTGGAAAGCATCGTCACAGTCAACATCCCAAGCAAAAGTCAAGTTCTTCTTCGTTAATCGAGTAAGTGGGGCTGATATCTTCACGAAGTCCTTAATGAACTTCCTATAATAGTCCGCTAGCCCTAGAAAGCTTCTTACTTCCGTTGCATTTCAAGGATCCTTCCAATTTTGGATTGCCACCACCTTTGTGGGATCCACAGCTATCCCTTCCTTAGAGACCATGTGTCCTAAGGACCTCACTTCTCTTCTCCCTCTCGGAGCCATGTGTCGTACTAGTAATGCAACTGGCTTTGCATTATCTACTAGGTATATACGAAAGTCTATCTCACGCCTCGAGGGTAAACACCGAACTTCATCTAAGACGTCACCATACTCACGGACCACACGAACAGATTCCAAATCATCGTTGGACGCGTCAAGAGATTCTAGGTAGCTAAGCGTCACTGAACCCCTAGGGTCACAAGAAATATCAAGGGTTTTCCACAACGAGTCAACGATCTAACTACCCTTCTTACACAGTCTAGGATGGCACTGTATCTGGCTAGCCAATTCATGCCTAGAATTAAGCCATAGCTCATGAAGTCAAGAACGTAGGCGTTGCATTCAAACCCAATGCCCAAGATAGACACTCTCAAATCCCGACACACCATAAATAAATTTGCAGAACCACCAATAGGATTTGAGACTACCATGGGATCCCTAACTAGACTAGTATTTAGGTGCAGTGTTTCAACTAACGAAGCAGATACAAACTAATGTGAAGCTCCAAAATCAAACAAAGTTCGAAAAGGATGATCAAAAAGGAAAACCAAATTTCAACCGAGATGTTTCTACCTCTATCAGGTATATTAGCCGTGAGGGAACGCATATGCCCTCCTGAAGATCCTGTACTTTGTCCTTACCCTTGCCCTTGCCTCTTTGGACAATCCTAATAAGATGTCATGTCTCTCCGTAATGATAACAACTAGTCTTCTTCTTCTTTAAGTAGTCAGGTATTTCACAAGTGTGGCACTTCCTTTTCCCTTGTCCCCCTTGTTATCCTTACCACCTTTCTTTGGATCTACTTTCTTATCATGTGTCATATCCATGTCTCTCCTGCACATTCTCCATTCGTAACCTTCTACCAAAATGAAGCTTCACCCTTCATTAACCAAGAAGCTAGTTGAACCTTCCTCCCATCGTCTACCGCAAAGGTACCAACAAGTCCTCCACTTCCTTCTAGCTTTGACAAATGTCTCAGTCCTATGAAGTGGTTTTCCGCCCATCGCACGGAAGTTCTTACATATCTTAGAAAAAGCGTCTATACGCGGAGGAAGAGATTCAAAAATGAAAGAGGAAGAGATCCAAAGCGGAGAATCGGAAGGAAGATATATAGCTTTTGGGGATTATGTTTTTCAAAATAAACTTTCCTTTTAAAATACTTCCTTTTAAAACCTTTTTGAAAATAATTTTCAAAAAAACTTTTATTTAATCTGGTAACCTTCAGCTCTGATACCAAGTATAACACCCATGTCCATTAATGTCACTCACAAAGGGAATGCATTAAGTTTCATGGAGCATTGTGAGTAAACAAAACAGAATATTACATGACAGATACATAAAGTAGTACTTGAAAATTTTATAACTTTATTGTAGCGGAAACAAAAATAAAGTTGGGTTACATCTTCAAATATCAAAACCAAGTACATAATATCAGTCTTGTACAAAAGCCTTTAGAGTGCATAATTTTAAAGCCATAATCCCCAACAAAAATGCCTTAAATAGGTAGAATCAAAGCCAAACAGTTCTTCAAGAACTTCTAGTACGTCAAGCAGAGAGAAATCCGAATCAAACTTGAATATTTCCTCCCTGAAAACCTTGGGGGGGGGGGGGGGAGGGGGACGGAAGAAAAGAGACAAAAACAAACGAGGTCAGACATAAAGTCTGGCGAGTCCAATAACTTTAACAATATAATTATTAAAGTAATATGACAAGACAAAAACTGGAAAATAAGGAATGACTGTGAAACAAGCAGGCATGACCAGGTAATCAAGATGAATAAGACAATGTTAATTGCGCTTCTAATCACTATAGGATAAATACTACACTGCACCAATACTAGTCACCCTAAGAGTTGATCCCGCCTACTGAACATAATAATCATAATAATGATAATGGTAGTCTCGTGTACCCCTAGCTGTCTTCATATGTGTCGTCTGCTCCTATCTCCATTAGCTGTACCCACTACCCTCCCCATTCTAATTACAACATTTATTCAAAATATGGTAGTCGTACTCCTAGCTGTCTTCATAGGTGTCGCCTGCTCCTATCTCCACTAGTCGTACCCACTACCTTCCACATTCGATCGGCTCCCTAACTCGTAGATACCCGTGTTGGTCCCACAGTACGGTGTATCACTCCCTAAAGTGGCAACCTGATATGACTGAAATGCACGACTTATTCCTACACGATGTAACGTCTTACCTACCAGCCCGGGCCCACGCGCACATGACCCCAATGGACTTGTGTTGCTACCGCTAACCCGTTTTGACCTCTTACAATCAAATCCAGTAAGCATGTCCCGTCCTCGACCTAGATCGAGCTCACTTGGATACTAAATGGGTTACTGGTTGAAAAGGGTCTCCACACTTGACACAAGCTTTCCACCTATGCTTGGTCCCCACTAGGATTTTGTAACACCCCGAATTTCGGTTAATGTTAAAGTTCACAAATTAAAGAATAACTAATCCCAGATGTGGGAATTAGGGGAAACGGGCTGCGTCATTGCGTTCGTCTCGGAAAAATACGCGAAATAGAGTCCGAGTTTGCGTAAAACGGGTACCGTATGAAAGAGATAAGGACGAACGAAGTTAGGCAGAAAAACCAGAAACAGGCCAGAAATGCACTGGCGCACTTGTGAAGTGCACCAGTACAAAAATGCACTGGCGCACTTATGAAGTGCGCCAGTACAAAAATACACTGGCGCACTTGGGAAGTGCGCCCGTGCCGAGCCAAGAAACCTGCACAGTTTCTAGAGGGTTCTGTGGTTGGGTGCACCAGTTTGGGGTTTGGGCTTGGTCTTAGGGCTGGTTTCTGGAAGGTGCCGAAATCTAAGGGTCCTAATCTAATTTAGGGTTAATCTAAGGGCCTAAAACACTCACCTAATCTATAAATACACCCTAATACTACCCTAATTCATACTAAAAATAGAAATGATGGCCTCATGCCGCCAAAATCAAACTTAAGAGGAGCCTCCACTAGTTTATGAAGGAAGTTGCAAGCTAATCAACCTCTAATCATCATCTTCTTCATATTTAGCAACTAGTTCTACTTCATAAGTTTGCTAATCTTGGTTTTGGTGAGTTTCTATCACTTTAACATCAATTGCTAAAGTAAGTAGATTGGGTGTAATGAGACTTATGGTCTTGAATGCGGATTAGTGAGTTTGAATCATTTGTAATGATATGCTACTCTATGTTTTCCTATGTTTATGCATATTTAATAAGTGGGTTTATGCATATTTAACAAGTGAGTTATGCAAGTTCATATGCAAGTTATGTGTATGATGTTATGTAAGTTATGTGTAGGTTGTTATGCAAGTTCATATGCAAGTTATGTATATGCTTAAATGCAAGTTTAACATGATATGCAAGTTATGCATGCTTATGCAAGTATGAGAATGCTTATGCAAGTTATGTATATGCTTAAATGCAAGTTTAACATGATATGCAAGTTATGCATGCTTATGCAAGTATGAGAATGCTTATGCAAGTTATGTGTATGCTTAAATGCAAGTTTAACATGATATGCAAGTTATGCATGCTTATGCAAGTATGAGAATGCTTATGCAAGCTATGTGTATGCTTAAATGCAAGTTTAACATGATATGCAAGTTATGCATGCTTATGCAAGTATGAGAATGCTTATGCAAGTTATGTGTATGCTTAAATGCATGTTTAACATGTTATGCAAGTTATGAGAATGCTTATATGCAAGTTCAACATGTTATGCAAGTCATGTGTATGATAATATGCAAGCTTGGGTTAAATGTAGTTGGGTTAATATATGCTCATATATGCAAGTTGACATCCTCTTAACCCATGACAAAGTTATATGCTAAGATTTGGTTAAACCCATGATATTTGTGATGGATCTTCCCTTTATTTTGTCATGAAAGGAGAACGATTTACGTGGGGAACGATGGGGTTAATAAATATGTTAATAAAAGTATGATTGGGTATGATTAAGCATACCATAAAGAAATAAATTAACATAAGTGGGAATTTACCTATTGAGTTAGGTCTACCCCATGGGGATTTACCTATTGAGTTAGGTCTACCCATGTTATGAAAAATGTGTAATTAATTAGGGATAATTAATTATGGGGGTGATTAATTAGGCGTAATTAATCAACTAAGACACGAGGTTGGACCCTTTTGTAGCGGAAGTCTGCCCGGAACCGACTGGCCATCCAGCGGCTACAAATGATTGGCCCAATGTGAGAGGTCTTAGTCATAAATTAAATGCGTGATTAAAGTAAGGACACGAGGTTAGACCCTTTTGATGACAGAAGTCTGCCCGGAACCAACCGGCATATCCAGCAGTCATAAAAGACGGTCTAATGTGGGAGGTCTTTATAAGGTCATGATCTTAATTAATTAATTAAGAAACACTTAGCCATATTAGCATGTAGTGGGACATGAGGGGTTAAGTGGGTGCCTTGGGTGGCATGTGGAAATCTAGTGGTTGCCTTGGGTGGCAATAGAAAATATGATTAGAATACTTAACCAAAGTGGAAACATGTAATTAAACATGATTAAAGGGTTAAGTGGGATGCACTAGAAAAAGGGACAAGCTTAGGTGGGTAGCTTGTGGGGGCCCATTTCAACCAGTAACCCATATGTATCTTATTGGGCTCGACCCATGTCGAGGACGGGACAGGCGTACTGGGCTTGACTATAAGAGGCCAAAACGGGTTAGCGGTGGCAACGCAAGTCCAACGGGTTTCATATGCGTGTGTGGACCCGGGCTGGTAGGTAAGACGTTGTTGCATCGTGTAGATATAAGCCGTGCACCGTTGGTTGTATCGGGTTGCCACTTTAGGGAGTGATACACCCCACTGTGGGGCCAGCACGGGTATCTACGGTAGGGAGCCGATCGCTTGGGAGTGGTGGGTACACCTAGTGGAGATAGGGGCAGACGGCACCTATGTAGTCAGCTAGGGGTACACGAAACTACTGGGTAATTTTCTAAGTCCTTGGGAGGGATCAACCTTTAAGTAGGAATGACTGGTGTGGTGCAGTGTAGTAATTATCCTTGGGTGGGTAAATGCGTCTTTATAGTTATCTTAGTCTACCAAGCTGCTTAGTGTAGCCATTCATCCCCAGACATTACCGTATGTCAAGTTTATGTCTTCTCTGGTTACTTTAATGATTGTATTGTTAAAGTTATAGGACTCACTTAGACTTATGTCTGACCCCGTTGTTTTTATCTTTTTCCCAACCCTCAGGTTCTCAGAGTGGGCCCAGCACGAGTGGGCTTTGATCAGGCTGCTTTTATTTCTCTCTTGGAGCTTGGACCCTAGATGTAGAGCTCAGTTTACCCTTTTCTTTTATGGCTATCAGTTCATGTATTGGGATTATGTATTTTTATTTATCATGATGGATATTTGTACTTGACTCCTATTATGGTTTTGTGATGTAACCAGACATGTTCTATTTTCCGCTGCAAGTAGAAATGATGTTTTAAATTTTCAAGTATTACTTATATCTGTCTTGCTGTAATTACTCTGTTCTATATTCACTCAAAATACTCCACCGATGTTATGGCATTCCCTTAGAGAGTGACCATAGCGGACGTGGGGTGTTACACGTGGTATCAGAGCAAAGGTTACCGGAACAGAAAAAATTTTTAGAAAACTATTTTTCTAAAAACATTTTTGGAAGAGATATTTTCAAAAACATGTCTTTTAAGAGAAAAGTTTTTGAAAGAAAAGAATAATCCCCAATAGCCATATCTTTATCCTTCGAATTCTCCGTTTTAAATCTTTCCTTTTTCGTTTCAGCATGGCTGAGGATCTTAACTTTCCGGAGGGTGTGACGATACCAGTATGGTATAGGAGACTGATGGAGGCTAGGGCCACCACTGCGGGTCCAGCAAATGTTCCTCCACCAACCGTAGCACCCGATCTTCCTCCTCCTCCTCCTCGCACGGATACTTTCGCTAAGACTTGCAAGGAATTCAAAGCTATGGGAGGGAAACCTTTTCAAGGATCTGAAACTTTTGTGGAGGCTAGAGATTGGCTTAAGGAGGTGGAAGAGTTGATAGATATCTTTGAGATGGAAGAAGGAAAGAAAGTCAAGTTAGCTGCTTGGTTAATGAAGGGAGAGGCCTCATTCTGGTGGGAGGTCACTAACGGGGAACGCCCTGTTGACTCTTGGGCGGATTTTAGGCAAAGATTTGTGGCCAAATTTCTCTCAAGGGCGGAGGAAAACTTGTATATGGAAAGATTCTTGACTCTAAAGCAAGGAAATCTCTTAGTGAAGGAATATGTCAACAAGTTTAATCAATTGGCAAGGTTTGGCCTAGACATGGTGAATACACCGGAGAAGAAGGCTTTGAGGTTCGTGAAAGGCTTGAATGAACCGATGCATGGTTTGGCTATGACTCATATCCCTATGGGGGCCACCTTTGAGAAGCTAGTTGACATGGCACTCATGCATGAAGAAGAGAAGGGTCCCAATGCTAATAAGGCACCTGAGAAGAAGGGAGATCAAAAGAAACCTCAGCAACAACAGCAAAACAAAGGTGGGAAAGGCAACGGTGGCAAGGGCACGAAGAAGTGTTTCAATTGTGGGACACCTGGCCATCTAAGCAAGGATTGTCGCAAGAAGAAGAAGACTGGCTGCTTCCACTGTGGCGAAGCGGGGCATCTAGTGAAGGATTGCCCTAAGAAGGGGCAAAGGACGGGATCTACCTCAGGAGGACAGGTGCAAGCTCTTATGGCACCGATTCAGGCTAGGGGGCAAGTACAGGCTCTCGCGGTTCCACCGATTCAGGAAAGAGGTAGAACTATCTCTGTTGAAAGTCTGGTTTTTCTATTTGATCATCCTGTCCGTACATTGTTTGATTCAGGCGCATCGCATTCGTTTATCTCATCATCATTAGTTGAGTCACTGCACTTAGACACCAGTCTGGTAGATAATCCCTTGGTTGTTTCAAACCCAATTGGGGGCTCCACTTATTTGTCCATGATATGTTTGGGTTTGAAGATTTCTATACTTAGCATTGAGTTTAGATGTGATTCTTTTGTTTTGGGCTTCACGGGCTATGAGTTGATTTTGGGCATGGATTGGTAATCCAGTAATGGTGCCGTTCTTGATTGTGAAAGGAGAGTTGTTAGGCTCATGACCCGCTTGGGTAACACTCTCGAGATTTCTTGTAATCCCATGGATTCTGTTATGCTAAGTTATCTTGAATCGCTTGACGCTTCGGTCGAGAGTTTGCAATCTGTTAGAGTGGTCCGGGAATACTCGGATGTGTTTGAGGAGGTGAAGGGCTTACCTCCGAAGCGGGAGATTGACTTCCGAATATATCTGGTGGATAATGCTAAACCTGTATCTTTACCAGTGCGCCACATGGCTCCTCGTGAGAGGAGGGAACTCCATAAGCAAGTAGGGGAGTTGCTTGAGAAGGGGTTCATAAGACGAAGTATATCGGAGTGGGGTGCTCCAGTAGTTTTTGCTACGAAGGCGGATGGGTCCCTCAGACTTTGTGTAGACTATAGAGAACTCAACAAGCTCACAAAGAAGAATAGACACCCATTGCCGAGGATTGATGATCTTTTCGATCAGTTGGTTGGCACTTCAGTATTTTCTCAATTGGACTTAGCCACGGGGTTTCATCAGTTGAGGGTGGCTGAGGATAGCATAGACAAGACTGCCTTTAGGACTCCAGATGGTTTCTATGAGTGGCTGGTGATGCCATTTGGGTTGACGAACGCCCCTGCATATTTTGTTGATTTGATGAGTAGGGTGTTCAGGGAGTTCCTTAATAAATTCGTGGTGGTCTTTGTGGATGATATCTTAGTATTTTCTAAGAGTGAAGAAGAGCATGCCCTACATCTTGGGGACGTATTGAAGACTCTTCGAGCACATAGCCTTAAGGCTAAATTCTCTAAATGTCACTTCTGGAGGAAGGAGGTGCGTTTCTTGGGGCACGTGGTCTCCAAGGAAGGGATAGCTGTGGATCCCGCGAAGGTAGTATCAATCCAGGATTTGAAGGTTCCGAAGAATGCTACCGAAGTAAGAAGTTTCTTGGGGTTGGCGGGTTATTATAGGAAGTTTATTAAAGACTTCGCGAAGATATCAGCCCCATTAACCCACTTAACGAAGAAGAATCTTGTTTTCACATGGGACGTAGATTGTGATGATGCGTTCCGGCGGTTAAAGAGAGCTTTAACCACTGCTCCTGTTTTAGTGTTGCCAGATGGGAGCAAGCCATTTGTTGTCTATACTGACGCTTGTGGGACAGGACTAGGCGCAGTCTTAATGCAAGAGGGAAGGGTAATAGCCTATGGTGGAAGGCAGTTGAGAGTGCATGAGAAAAATTACCCTACCCATGATTTAGAGTTGGCCGCTATTGTTTTTGCGCTTAAGATTTGGCGCCATTATCTTCTTGGTGAGAGATTCGAATTGTTCACTGACCACAAATCATTGAAGTACTTGTTTTCTCAGAAGGATTTGAATTTGAGACAGCAAAGGTGGATGGAGTTTTTAGCTTCCTATGATTTCGAGATAGCGTATACCCCTGGCAAGGGTAACGTGGTGGCGGACGCCTTGAGCAGAAAGAGGTTGTCCTTGAGTCCATTGTTCGTGGAACAACGAAGCTTGGAATTTATCTCGATGTTTGATTTCAGACCTTCCATTGATTATGTACCCGGTTTGCTAGCATCCTTGGAGGTCAGACCTACGCTTCTGGGGCGGATTGGAGAAGCACAGAGGGACGACCCACAGTTGGTTGAGTTGGTGGAGAAGCTCATAAGGGGGGAGTCGTCCAGCCATTTGAGCAGGTACACCCTAGACGATAGGGGGTGCTTGCGTAGAGACGGTAGACTTTTTGTACCGCAAGACGAGGGTTTGAGGAAGGTTATTCTTGATGATGCACACCGTTCTAGGATGACCATTCATCCCGGTAGGGACAAGATGTACCAAGACATGAAGAGGGTTTTCTTCTGGGCCGGTATGAAGAAAGATGTGGCTGAGTATGTCGCCCGATGCTTGGTGTGCCAACAAGTGAAGGCGGAGCAAAAGAAACCTGGTGGGTTGCTTCACCCATTGGAGGTTCCGCAATGGAAGTGGGATAGCGTCTCGATGGATTTTATTGACGGGTTACCCAGATCAAGAAAGGGTAATACAGGAATTTGGGTGGTGGTAGACAGACTTACTAAGAGCGCCCATTTCATACCTGTAAAGAGCAAGAGGATGGCTCCATGGCTAGCTTCAGTATATCTTCGAGAGATAGTTCGATTGCATGGGGTACCCTCTAGCATAGTGAGTGATCAAGACCCTATCTTCACTAGTGAGTTCTGGAGAAGTTTGCAAGAAGCAGTGGGGACTCAATTGTGTTTGAGCACCGCATATCATCCTCAGACGGACGGCCAGACTGAGAGGGTGAATCGTGTCCTAGAAGACCTTTTGAGGCTTTGTATCTTAGATTTCGGAGGTACGTGGGAAGAGCATCTTCCATTGGTGGAGTTCGCATATAATAACAGCTTTCAGTCCAGTATTGGTATGGCTCCTTTCGAAGCTCTTTATGGAAGGCCTTGTCGATCACCTGCATGTTGGTGGGAATCTACGGATAAGATCTTGCTTGGGCCTGATATGGTTAGGGAGACTTCCGAGAAGATTGACTTGATTCGAAGGAGGATGAAAGCTGCGCAGGATAGGCAAAAATCTTATGCGGACAAGAGAAGGACGTATCTTGAGTTTGAAGTTGGGGACATGGTCTTTGTCAAAGTGTCTCCGTTACGAAATGTGGTTCGCTTTGGATCTGTTAGGAAGTTAGCACCAAGATTCGTAGGGCCATTTCCTATTAAGGAAAGGATTGGACGGATGGCGTATAGAGTGGAGTTGCCCGACAGACTTAGTGGTGTACATGATGTATTCCATGTGTCCCATTTGAGGAAGTGCTTACATGAGACCGCAGAGGTGGTAGAGCCGAGCTTGCTTAAAGAAGTGGAAGTAAAGCGTGATGCGACTATTCGACGAGCTCCTACCCGCATCCTTGGGTCAGAGACTAGGAAATTGAGGAGTCGAGAGGTTCAACTAGTCAAGGTACAATGGGGAGAAGACGAGGGCAACGCAACTTGGGAAACGGAAACGAAGATGCGTTCATTGTACCCGTTCCTTTTTGAGGGTATGTCTTTTAACTTCTCCTTTATCGTTTGTCTAGTACTTATCTTATCTTTGGTATGTCCTCTCATTAGTACCTTTGACCTTTAGATAGGGTAAACCTATGGTTGAAACATGTGTTTGAGACATGTTATGTTTGATGGATGCATGTGGATGCAAGTGGTTGCTAGTGGTTGCTCGTGGATGCATGTACACACACTCTAGGCACTAGATCGGCTCAATCACTTCATATTGCATATTGCATAAAATTGTGTGTAGGAAGCTATATTTATGGATGTATAATGATTGTGTTATCATATGGATGATGCATTTTGGTGAATGATTGTGCACTCATGTAGATATTGTATGTGTCGATAGGGTTCTCTCGCATACATAATGGATGCATGGCACTATCATGGTTTGCATATGTTCATACATTAGATAGGGAACATATACACACACTTTTTGCATATGCTCATACATCATTAGAAGCTGTTTTAAGGACAATGGATGCCCGTGTTTGATGGATTGAGTAGATGGTTGTTTGGATGGTAGGATATGCATTCTCCTTAGCTTAGAGATTTCGGGGACGAAATCCTTTAAGGAGGGGAGAATGTAACAACCCGAATTTCGGTTAATGTTAAAGTTCACAAATTAAAGAATAACTAATCCCAGATGTGGGAATTAGGGGAAACGGGCTGCGTCATTGCGTTCGTCTCGGAAAAATACGCGAAATAGAGTCCGAGTTTCCGTAAAACGGGTACCGTATGAAAGAGATAAGGACGAACGAAGTTAGGCAGAAAAACCAGAAACAGGCCAGAAATGCACTGGCGCACTTGTGAAGTGCGCCAGTACAAAAATGCACTGGCGCACTTATGAAGTGCGCCAGTACAAAAATACACTGGCGCACTTGGGAAGTGCGCCCGTGCCGAGCCAAGAAACCTGCACAGTTTCTAGAGGGTTCTGTGGTTGGGTGCACCAGTTTGGGGTTTGGGCTTGGTCTTAGGGCTGGTTTCTGGAAGGTGCCGAAATCTAAGGGTCCTAATCTAATTTAGGGTTAATCTAAGGGCCTAAAACACTCACCTAATCTATAAATACACCCTAATACTACCCTAATTCATACTAAAAATAGAAATGATGGCCTCATGCCGCCAAAATCAAACTTAAGAGGAGCCTCCACTAGTTTATGAAGGAAGTTGCAAGCTAATCAACCTCTAATCATCATCTTCTTCATATTTAGCAACTAGTTCTACTTCATAAGTTTGCTAATCTTGGTTTTGGTGAGTTTCTATCACTTTAACATCAATTGCTAAAGTAGATTGGGTGTAATGAGACTTATGGTCTTGAATGCGGATTAGTGAGTTTGAATCATTTGTAATGATATGCTACTCTATGTTTTCCTATGTTTATGCATATTTAATAAGTGGGTTTATGCATGTTTAACAAGTGAGTTATGCAAGTTCATATGCAAGTTATGTGTATGATGTTATGTAAGTTATGTGTAGGTTGTTATGCAAGTTCATATGCAAGTTATGTATATGCTTAAATGCAAGTTTAACATGATATGCAAGTTATGCATGCTTATGCAAGTATGAGAATGCTTATGCAAGTTATGTATATGCTTAAATGCAAGTTTAACATGATATGCAAGTTATGCATGCTTATGCAAGTATGAGAATGCTTATGCAAGTTATGTATATGCTTAAATGCAAGTTTAACATGATATGCAAGTTATGCATGCTTATGCAAGTATGAGAATGCTTATGCAAGTTATGTGTATGCTTAAATGCAAGTTTAACATGATATGCAAGTTATGCATGCTTATGCAAGTATGAGAATGCTTATGCAAGTTATGTGTATGCTTAAATGCATGTTTAACATGTTATGCAAGTTATGAGAATGCTTATATGCAAGTTCAACATGTTATGCAAGTCATGTGTATGATAATATGCAAGCTTGGGTTAAATGTAGTTGGGTTAATATATGCTCATATATGCAAGTTGACATCCTCTTAACCCATGACAAAGTTATATGCTAAGATTTGGTTAAACCCATGATATTTGTGATGGATCTTCCCTTTATTTTGTCATGAAAGGAGAACGATTTACGTGGGGAACGATGGGGTTAATAAATATGTTAATAAAAGTATGATTGGGTATGATTAAGCATACCATAAAGAAATAAATTAACATAAGTGGGAATTTACCTATTGAGTTAGGTCTACCCCATGGGAATTTACCTATTGAGTTAGGTCTACCCATGTTATGAAAAATGTGTAATTAATTAGGGATAATTAATTATGGGGGTGATTAATTAGGCGTAATTAATCAACTAAGACACGAGGTTGGACCCTTTTGTAGCGGAAGTCTGCCCGGAACCGACCGGCCATCCAGCGGCTACAAATGATTGGCCCAATGTGAGAGGTCTTAGTCATAAATTAAATGCGTGATTAAAGTAAGGACACGAGGTTAGACCCTTTTGATGACAGAAGTCTGCCCGGAACCAACCGGTATATCCAGCAGTCATAAAAGACGGTCTAATGTGGGAGGTCTTTATGAGGTCATGATCTTAATTAATTAATTAAGAAACACTTAACCATATTAGCATGTAGTGGGACATGAGGGGTTAAGTGGGTGCCTTGGGTGGCATGTGGAAATCTAGTGGTTGCCTTGGGTGGCAATAGAAAATACGATTAGAATACTTAACCAAAGTGGAAACATGTAATTAAACATGATTAAAGGGTTAAGTGGGATGCACTAGAAAAAGGGACAAGCTTAGGTGGGTAGCTTGTGGGGGCCCATTTCAACCAGTAACCCATATGTATCTTATTGGGCTCGACCCATGTCGAGGACGGGACACGCATACTGGGCTTGACTATAAGAGGCCAAAACGGGTTAGCGGTGGCAACGCAAGTCCAACGGGTTTCATATGCGTGTGTGGACCCGGGCTGGTAGGTAAGACGTTGTTGCATCGTGTAGATATAAGCCGTGCACCGTTGTTTGTATCGGGTTGCCACTTTGGGGAGTGATACACCCCACTGTGGGGCCAGCACGGGTATCTACGGTAGGGAGCCGATCGCTTGGGAGTGGTGGGTACACCTAGTGGAGATAGGGGCAGACGGCACCTATGTAGTCAGCTAGGGGTACACGAAACTACTGGGTAAATTTTCTAAGTCCTTGGGAGGGATCAACCTTTAAGTAGGAATGACTGGTGTGGTGCAGTGTAGTAATTATCCTTGGGTGGGTAAATGCATCTTTATAGTTATCTTAGTCTACCAAGCTGCTTAGTGTAGCCATTCATCCCCAGACATTACCGTATGTCAAGTTTATGTCTTCTCTGGTTACTTTAATGATTGTATTGTTAAAGTTATAGGACTCACTCAGACTTATGTCTGACCCCGTTGTTTTTATCTTTTTCCCAACCCTCAGGTTCTCAGAGTGGGCCCAGCACGAGTGGGCTTTGATCAGGCTGCTTTTATTTCTCTCTTGGAGCTTGGACCCTAGATGTAGAGCTCAGTTTACCCTTTTCTTTTATGGCTATCAGTTCATGTATTGGGATTATGTATTTTTATTTATCATGATGGATATTTGTACTTGACTCCTATTATGGTTTTGTGATGTAACCAGACATGTTCTATTTTTCGCTGCAAGTAGAAATGATGTTTTAAATTTTCAAGTATTACTTATATCTGTCTTGCTGTAATTACTCTGTTCTATATTCACTCAAAATACTCCACCGATGTTATGGCATTCCCTTAGAGAGTGACCATAGCGGGCGTGGGGTGTTACAGATTTCCCACTTAAACCCCTCTTATTCATGTCTTCTTACATGTTTTCAACTTGGTTAAGTGTTTATAATTATATCCCACATATCACCCATGTTTCCCACTTATCAATTCAACATGTATTATTGGTTAAGTTTGTCTTAACCCTATCCACATATCAGATCAATATATATATATTATTGGTTAAGCTAGTCTTACCCGTACCCACTTATCAGATTAATATATATTATTGGTTATGTTGGTCTTAACGCTACCACTTGTCAAATTAATATATATTATTGGTTAAGCTGGTCTTAACCCTTCCCACTTATCAGATTAATATATATTATTGGTTAAGCTGGTCTGAACCCTACCCACTTATCAGATTAATATATGTTATTGGTTAAGCTGGTCTTAACCCTACCCACTTATTATATTAATATGTATTATTGGTTAAGCTGGTCTTAACCCTACCCACTTAACATGTTTTATGTATCATATATATATATATATATATATATCGTATAACATGTTTTACTTAATTTATGATTAAGTACATCTTAGTTCACAAATATATTGGTTAAGAGAATAACTCCCTAAGTATCAACCCCGAAGACCGAAATCAACATCAGATCGATACTCAGAGAATTACTCAACTCAACCAATCTTCTGTTTTTCATTCATACTCGTCTTTGATCAGCATTAATTAATTATTAATGCACATACCTCTCACATTAACTCGATTGCTTGTGGCCGCTGGATATGCCGGGCGGTTCCGGGCAGACTTCCACCACAAGCCAGACTTAACCTCGTGTCTAAGCATCTTTTAATTATGCCTATGACCTCTCACATTAGACTGCCATTTGCGGTTGTTGGATGTGCTTGGGCAGGTCCGAGCAGTTTTATACCATAAAAAAGTCTAACCTCGTGTCTTAGGCATTTACTACGCATTTAATTTATACCTTTGACCTCTCACATTATACTATCGTTTGTGCTTGCTGGATATGCCGGGCGGGTCCGGGCAGTCTTATACCACAAATGAGTCTAACCTCGTGTCTTAGGCATTTATTATTACACATAATTATTTAACCCCAATTTAAATTATTATCCCTATTTCAAATTGTCAATAATTTCCAATTTAATCTATGTCCATAATTGTCACCTAAATTATGTCCATAATTTCTAGGCATATAAATTATGCCAATTAATGTATAAAATTAATTATATGTTTTTAAGCCATTTTATGTCAATTTCACAACTTCAATATTTAATATTTTCCCAATATCCCCACGTCGTTCGCATGTGTAATTCATGAAATATGTTAGACTCGCAAATAGTCTAACTCATAAGAAGAAAAGAAACATCACAACTTGCATAACACATAAAATGGATCTAATTAGCATATAAAAATAGTCTAGCATGGATCAAAACTTGCATGATTATAATTCATTTTAACATAAATTTGCATAATCAATAACTTACATAGGCAATAGGCATAATTTGCATAAACTACAAACTGGCATGGATCAAATTATATAAGATATGATTTGCATAGATCTATAGACATAAAGGTGAACTTGCATATATGAACATGGTTTTCGCATAAACTTGCATATGATCTACATACCAACTTGTATTAAACTTGCATATGTAATTTAGACATGTAAACTAAGATTTACATATAAGCTTACATATGATTCGCGTACAAACTTGCATATGATTTACATCCAAACTTACATATAAACTAATGTCATAAGAAAAATGAATCAAATTAAGCATACGTGATTAGACATATGAAATGGATCCACCAACATAAGTTAACAAAAACTGTCATATGAACCAACATCATGAATCTTTGTACATAAGACAACAACTAGCGTATATTCACAAAATAGACAATATCATATCGATCAATGATTCAACAGGCACAATCTTATAACCCAAATTATAACTCATCATAATTAATTTATTAATTATTTTGTGAAAGAAATTGTACTCACGAAGAACGGATTAGAAAAGAGAATAAATTCGTTCGTCGTTTGTTATACAATCTTGTCTCACAATTCCTTAGCTTTTAGAAGAAGGTGAACTATTCCAACAGCAGCATGGTGGCTAAGAGACTAATTTAGTTTAGGTTTAGAGCTTGAGTCTATGTATGCTTATATAGAAGTTTAGATTAATTCTAGCCTTTAGATATTAGGTTTTTAATCCGCATCGTACACCTAGTGCTGAGTCAGCAATTGGATTTTATATATATTAATAACCTTCTATTTTTCTTCCCTTAAATTAATATGAATTGAACTTAAACATCTAATTGCATGTTTCCTTCAATTAGCGTATTCTTCTTAATTGATGTAAATTAAGGATGAATAACAATTTTACTATATTCCTCAAATTAACATATTCTGCTTAATGTTAATTGACATAAGTGACAAATTAGTATAAGCATTTATACAAATTAAGATAATTACATGGTTTCCTAACAATACCTATTAACATCTTTACAATTTGATGTCAAATAACATGTTTTACAAATGAACATAAATGCCCAATTAACATATTTTCTTTAATTAATATCAATTAATATGAATGACTAATTAGCACAAACACATATATAAACTAAGGTCAATTACATGTTTTTCAATCAATGCCATATTAACATACATCTACAAATTAATTCCAATCTATTCATGTTTACATGTTCTTCATTTACTGTGTACATTAATTGCCCATATATATATATATATATATATATATATACATACATACATACATATATATACGCACATATTCATAAATTCTAATATTGAAAACTAATGCAAATTGATTGCTTACCTATTTTAAAAAGTGGAAATCGAGTATATAATTTAATTCCCCCTTTTTTCTACTTTCCTCGTAACATACAAAGTCAATGCATAATGAAGTTACCTACATACATATATATCTATTTATACATGCATAAATCTTTCCTTCCCAAATAAATTGACTATATTTATCTTCTTCTTCTTTTCTTTCTTTTTACTGCATGCATCCACACATTTTCTTCCGCTTTTTTTGTATTAATTGCATTAACTTTTCTTTTACTGTAGCCTAATTAATTCGCATGCAGTTTTTTCAATGCGCATTTTTAAACTTGTACCTTCTTAACATAATTGCATATATGTATATATTCATTTTTTTTATTTTTCTTCATTAATTAATTGATCCTTTAATTAATTATCTTTATGGTATACTATATCTAATTTCGGGGTGTTACAGTACCTGTGGTGTATGAGTGCGAGGAGTCTCCGGATCAGGTGAACTATCGATCCTCTTTTCATTCGTGTTTTGTAAAATGTATAATGTTAGATACACACCTAATATAATCTATATGCACATATCATATACTCATAACTACGGCTAACTATCTATCACTTACTGTAATGACCAATTTACTTTGCTCTTCTGCTTTAGCCATCAAGTTAGCAACTTGATTTTCCAATGCAGACACCTTTTTTGAATTGCTTACACGAATACCAATTTTAGACGGTACAATGCCAAAGCCTAGTCCTCTCATTCTTCCCTTACGCTCTGTGCCAAAGACCTTCGACACTCCATCTTCACCTATCGATGACATTCCCTGAGAGTTATGAGTGCTACTGCTATGCTATTTTATCTTAGCCTGCAGATTTTTGTTAAAAAAACATCCAACATTAAAAAATTAAATATATTACGGTAGTGCGAAGCATGCACATGTTGTGATCATATTTAACTTTGATGATAATCAAAATAATTAAGTATCCACAAGAAAAAGATGTATTTAACTTTTTTGCACTCCTTACCTTAAATTCTAAGAGGGTTGCATTTAGAATTTTTGTTTTAAATTTTAAACTAAGTATCACTATTAGTCTGAAAATAAGAATATGAAGTTAACTACTACATTACAGGGCTAACAAGCATCTATTTTTTATTTGGTCTGAAAACAAGTATCACTATTAGTATGCATTTGGTTTCACTAATTTTGTTAATTTGCATTTTCTTTTTATTTGGTCTTAAGTTTCCTTGTAGAAAAAAACAATCATTGCATTTTCTCTTTCAAATTGTGCATCAAAACTACACCTATTTAACGTGAAGTTATATAACAAAATACATTTATTCAATTTATAACGGAATACACAAATGAAAGCTTCTTAAATTCTTTGCTCAGTTCGTTAAATGCTGGCAGTATTTGACTACATACATGGCACCTGCAAACTCACAGTAATAAAAAAAATTATATGATAAGGTATATCTATATAGTTTTTTAAATAGTTTTTAGTAAATGGATAAATGCAGGCCAATTTAGTAGAAAAGTTTAAACAAAATAACTGACATATTACTGCCTAAATATTGCGATTGATAATTGAATAGTTTAATATTTGTATATGATGTTAAATTATTTCTTTTGAATATTCTTTCCATTTATGTTCTACTGATAATTCACAACTCAAGGTGAGGGTAATTAATTAATGGAGAGATTGCCAGAACGAACTAGCATAGTTATAATGTTTAAGATTGTTGATCTATAAGGCCTGAGATCGAACATCATTCCCATCTGAACCAATATTCACTTATTCGAATAAATAGATTAATGGAGAGAATTATGTAAAAAAAATGATTAAAAAGAGAAAGTGATATAATGAAATGCCCGGTTCCAAATAACTAACCACTTGTGCCATTTAACTGGTCACTTGTTAATATGTATGTTGGTTAGTGGTTTCAGTTTTTATCAAACGTGGTTGCTTTGTTATACAAAATGAATAAATGTAAAATAATTATGGTCACTTGTGCATAAAATGTTGTGTATAAATAGTGGATAATTGTGGGTTATTATAAGGTATGGCAGAGAGGCATGGCTTTGAAGTGTAGCTACTATCAAGTAAGTAGAGTTTTACTATTATATTAAGTATTAACAGACCACACATTCTTATAATTGAGATAAACTACTTTCATATCTTATTATTTCTCCTTTTATAATAGCGTCGTTGTTTCCTGGAGTGTCATATTCAAAATTATAAACAGATGAGTTCTTCTAACAACAATAAACACATATTTGGCTTATGGAATTTACAGACTTCGTATTTGTATCACTTGCATATTTTTGTGACATTTTCTAAAAAAATTAAAATATATGCTGATTTAAAGATCTTTCTAGCCTTTCGGGATAAACATATTAGATATTTCAAAATCAATACGAATGCTGTCCATATGGCTTTTTAATTTAAAACCTATGGGATAATACTTTGTATCTAATCATAATATTCATGCTAACATCAAACTTTGTAAAAAAAACTGCATGTAAATAATGTCAGCTTACAAATAAGATATTGATGGAACAAACTTTCTGATAGAAGTATCAAGTATGTATAAATACATATGTAAAATCAACTAAAATAGCAAACAAATAACATACACATTAATGCTTTGGTGCAACAAAAATTGGATCGGTCCTAAATCGAGCTGGTTTATGATGAAATTGTAGTTGACTCTTACAGTAACCAAATGAGGCTTAACTTGGACAGTGTATAGGTATATATGCATAAATCCGAACCAACATCTACTGTGTTAGGCCCGATCAAAACAAGTTCAACTGACAGACCTATAGGAGTATTAAGCTTCAATGCTCCTATAATTTTTGTTTGCCTTGTTTGATCTTTGGATGCATTGACAATAACTCACTTGCAACTCTTTATTTGCATTTTCATTTATCGGCCAAACCTTAACCTTAGAAAATATTTGAGTAAACCAAACGTCGTATCTATATTCAAGAGAATTAATTCAAAGGGAACAAATGACTATGTAACTGAAACAACAACAAAGTTCCATAAAACAAGAAACTGTTAAGTCACTTTCATTGATATAAATATATCTGTAACCATAAAAGTAGTTAGTTTGGTCCAACTTGTTCTTCTAAATTTCAGCATCTTGTTCTTCTAAATGTATATTGTGTGGTTTTTGGGTATTGAATACTAACTTGTACTTGGGTAATCGGTGTGGTGGGCATTGCCTTTTTATTGGCAGTGCGTGAGGCAACATTTAATATCAGCAATAAAAAATCACAAGCCTTGCTTCTACATGTCTAACTTGAAAAATAGGGTTAATATTATTTTAGTACAAATATCAATAACCTTTGGAAACAAACGACTGGCATAGTATTCTAAACGTTTAGGTTCAAGATATTATTTTTATCGTACAAATGTCAATAACAATTTGGTGAAATGCATATATCCCACATGTTTGGGCCCCGCTCTAAACCTGATTTGAATGAACGTCATAAAATAATTGCTATTTTTTTTTGATTGTTTAGGTCTATAACCAATTTATATAACTGGTACATTTAAATACTTGAAGGAGATGTCACCTTGCAACTAGTTACGTACTATATGATTACATTAACTAATGATTATGGCTGTGTACACGTTACGCTTTAAAAATAGGAGTTACTGAAGTGTTTGTTAAAACTATCGAAAAGCAGCAGTCTAAGCATATGCATCCCGAAAGGCTACCAGGATACACACAAGAATGATTTTCTAAAAAAATTGAAAGCTGATTTTAAAGATCTTTCTAGCTGTTATTTGTATGAAATCAACATTAAACGTTTGAATATGAATTGTCTAACATGCATTATCTGGCTGTTTGATTGTTTTACTCAAATCAGCTTTCTTGTATTATCTAACAGAATTATTACAATATTAATATAAATAAATTCTTACAATGCAGTCAGCGACAACAGAATTCGACGGGTCTCCATTTTTTTGGTGTGGGCTTTGCACCATAGATCGTCTCGGCTAACATTTAATGTTCCACTTTCCATTTTCTAAGCAGAAAAACAAGAAACAAAGAAAAAATATATATAATGGATGTAAACATAACCCAAACATGCATTTTCTTACCATTTCTTCTGCTAATCTTGCGTAACCCTTTCTAACCATTGTGTGTGGAGTTTTGTTCTTTTCTCTAATTGCTTTGAATTTATTGCTAGTTAGCTACATAGGACAATTTCATTAGTAAAATGTAATTTACATTTGAGTTTATAACCAATAAAGCTTAACCTCAAAGTTTTCTGGCAGTTTTTCCTTTACAAAGTCATTCCACTCTTCATCACTCTTTATGATTTTAGGTTTTAGCATAGCTAACCTAGAAGAAGAGTCGGGAGAATCATACGCCAATTTAATAGCAAAAACCAATCTCGATTTTGACTCTTTCCATCGTGTTCCCATTATCTGAAACAACGTTGCATCGAAGTCCTTGTAAACTGCATCTACCTTGAATCTCGTCTGCACAACAGAAATAGCAATAGAACAACAATAAAACAGCCAGAAAATAGCAATATTTGATATGTGCATATATCAAAAACAGAAATCACAATGGTCATACCTGTATACAAGTCCATAAATCATCCTTTAGGTGCTTATCAACTTTTTTCCACTCACTAATGGTCATAGGAACCATCTCCCTTACTAGTGTACTGATGTAAGATGACAAGTGACGAGAATTGACGCCTACAGGTTGACCTATATCATTGAATTCCACTTCAGGCTTCTCGTCGGGAATCAAGGCAAATTTCTTCATTATCATCTTTCCTCTTTTTTTTTGGCCGGCTCTAGTCGACAATCTTCATTGCAAACATCATGGTCTATGGCAATCTTCATTGCAAACATCAAGGTCTATGGCATTAGGCGTGTCACCTGAGTTTGGAGTGATGTTCGGAGAATGGTTTGAATTAGGGCCAGGAGAAACAGAAAAAGGTTGAATTTCCTCATGTTGATGCTGAATTTCCTCGGGTTCAGGATGAACAGGACGCTTGTGGGGTTGATGCTGAATTTCCTCGGGTTGAGGCTGAACAGGACGCTTGCAGGGTCGATGCTGAATTTCCTCAAGTTAAGGCTGAATAGGACGCTTGCGAGGAGATCTTATAAAATTAGTGTTCAAAATCTGAGCAGCTTCAACTTCAACATCACCCTTTTCTTTTATTTTTACACCACTGTTCTTAACTTTATTATCTTCGAATGTACGTGAAGCTAGGAGTGCAGCTAAACTCTGCCTTTTTGATCGTCTTATTGCTTCCATTGAGCTCTGAAATTAGCATACAACAAATGAGGTTAGCTAAAGTGAATATGGTTAGCTGATGCAACAAAAAGAATTTATAAATAAGTGACCCATCTTTTTGAGCATTCTGCTACAGAACTGTTGTAAAAAATTAAGGATGTGTAAAGAGCAGGGCACTTTAAAAAACTGAGTTCAAGTTGTTCTTTGTAATTTCAAACAATTGTCAAACGATCTTATGAAATCAAAATATAAGCATCTGCATGTATATATATTAAAACTGAATGACATCGGTTGCTCTTTGTTTGCCAACACTATTTCCAAACACTTTTGTAAAACCAAAACATAGTCACATATTAATAAAAAAACAAAATCGACTATCACGTGCTACTCTCACAAGGCGACCTCACTCTCATAGTGTACGGTTGCACATTATAGCTACTAAATCTGCTACATATCATAAAAATAAATGTTATTTGGTTATTAACAAGGAATTCCTACATAAAACTTGATTACTTGCATGTTTTTAAATATCTTACCTCTGTTAATTCTTGATCCTTTTCCCCATTGATACTTTTTGTTCAATTATCCTCAACCTAAAAAAAATCATAGTATACAAACTGTTAGAAATAGCACATTACTAATAAGGAAGAATTTAGATGAAATACACAAGTGGTCCATTAAGTTTAAAGAACATGCAATAATTTTATTATTAAAAAGTGAACAGATTTTATATAACGCATATATGAAATGACCACTAATTTATATTTCACATAATGCAACTACACCAGTAATCAATGAATATATTTTATGTGTAACATTCAATAAGAATAATAAACAGGAATATTTTTCTAGAATTTAAAATGGTTATATGACAAACAACAATAAATGAAGTTTATTTCATACAAAAATGCCATCACAATCCTTTCTTATGTAACTTTCGTCATCATTGTCAACATCTCTATCATCAATTTGTGACTCGTCTACAGGTTTACTAGTTGGCCCTTCTTCCTCATCATATGTAACACCCCATCTCCATTAAGGTCACTCACAAAGGGAATGCATTAACTTTAGTGGGGGTCATAAGAGTATAGAACAGGTAAAATTACAAAACAGACAAATTTAAGCAGCGAAAAACAATTAGAACTTTTATTCCCTAGTAGCATAATAGGATAAACTTTCATAAGGGTTGTTTCAAATGTCAACACCAAAACATCAAAACCCATTACATCAAATATCTGTCTTATTTATCAAAAAAAGCATAATACAAAATAACATAACATAATTCCCTAATTAAGCAGTAGACAGCCATAGCAGTAAAGCAAAGAGTCCAAAGCAATACGTCACAATCTTCGAGCTTGAAAAGAATCTGAACTAAGCGGTGGTATTCCTTCCCTGTGGACCTGGAGGGAGGGAGGGAAAACGAAAGAAAGAAGGCGAAAAAAAAATAGAGTCAGACATAAAGCCTGGTAAGTCCAGTGACTTTCAGTATGTAAATAGGTAAAGGTATCATGACATGAATAAACTGGATACAAGACATAACCATAATAATAAGCATCGTAAGATAACGAGACAAGCATAAGATAAGACTAGAACATGATAAGGTATCGTACTGATTCCCAATTTCTCTGCACCACCTAACTTGCGTTCAACTAATGCCATTTGTTACAAAACAAGATAAGAGATCCCCATTTCCCACATGATAGTTTTATAGGTACATATCTCATGATGAGGGTCCCACCTCATATTGACAGTTTACATGTCCCCACCGTACCTATCTTAATTGATCGGCTCCTACTCATAACGTTCCGCATGTGTTTGTATCAACCCGGTCCCTACTTGTAGATACTTGTGCTGGTCCCACCATAGGGTGTATCATTTCCTTGGGTGGCAACCCGATACAGTTCTAGAGTGCACAACTTTATACCTACTTGGTACCCAGGGTCTAAATTTTCCCACGCCGGAATTACGTGCACGCCCGTAGTCCGTCGGAACCTGCACTGTCGTACCACCTTCCGCTATTTTGACCGCTTATAATCAACCCAGTAATCATGCCCCACCCTGCCTAGCTCACGGTCCCGTTGATACCTAATGTGGGTTACTGCTGAAAAGGGACCCGCTACTAGGGTTTTCCTAGGGTCTATTCGTATACCCCCATATTGGTTAAGTGTCATCGATCAATTAATTCAAGTTTACTTAACCCACCCATTCATCATGTTATATTAGTTAAGTGTCATTAATCCAGTTGAGTTACTTAACCCACCCACTTGTCATGTCATATTCGTTAAGTGTTGCATGTTGACATAACCCTACCATACTTAACATGTTTGTTTAGCATTAAATATTTATTAATGCATCAACCTCTCACATTGGACTTATTTGCGGTAGCTGGATTGTGCCAGGCGGTTCCAGACAATCTTACACCGTAAACCCATTCCAACCTCGGGTTCAAGCATTCAATGCGCTAACCTCTCACATTAGGCTTGTTGTTTGAGGTTGCTGGATGTGCCGGGCGGTTCCGGGCAGTCATACACCACAAACATATTCTAACCTCCTGTTAGGCATTATTACCCATCTAATCTTTGCCTTTGACCTCTCACATTAGATTATTGTCGTTGCGGTTGCTGGATGTGCCAGGCGGTTCTGGGCAGCCTTACACCACAACTCAAATCTAACCTCGTGTCTTAGGCGGCCATTAAATTTAATTAAATTATATACTTGCCAATTATGTCCAAATTCCAATTTTTACATAACAATTATCATATGCCCAATTATTGATTTACATGCCAATTTACATATGCCCAATAATTGATTTACATGCCAATTTACATATGCCCAAATATTGATTTACATGCCAATTTACATATGTCCAAATATTGATTTACATGCCAATTTACCCAAACTTGCAGTAATAATAATAATACCCCATATCCATCACAAATTATGCCCAATAATTCCACCAAACATGTTATGCCCATAAATTCAACCAAATAGGCAATACCCAATATTCCCCGTATTCCAAACGTTCGTATTTCGTAATTTCAGACTAGGTTAGAAGTTAACCCAGGTTCGATAAAAGAAAATAAATAGGGGGAGATAGAAGTTGCATAAAATAAGAACAGAGTGAAAATAGGCATGAAAATATCATCACAGGCATGAAGGCTAAGACTTGATAAGAACATCATCATGAGCATGAAAAACTGATGTAGAACAAGAAAAACTGATGATAATAGCATCATGAGAATAAGAATAGAAGCAAAAGAACAACTTAGAATCAGGCATAGTCTCAATTTCACCTTATTACATGTCAAGACTAGATTTAGGTGTTCAAATCTAAAAATAACTGAACTTACGGTGTTTGGATTAGAAAAGATAATTGAATCGCTTGTTGTTGTTAAAGAACTATAACTTGATATTGATTAATCCTCTAGGTTGATGAAGAACTTTTTGATTTGATTTAGATTTTAGTGGCGGGTAGTTTTAGATGAGAGTTTGGCGGCATGGAGGCGCCATGAGAGTAAATAATAGAATTAGGGTTTAGGTTTGGATATGTATTTATAGGTGTGTTAGGCATACCATGGCCTTTAGATTAGCATAGGAGTCATCAGAGCCATCTAAACCAAAGAGACATGTCACCCAGCCAACCATAGTGCGACACATAAGCCCTAAAACACAAAATTTCGTCACAGACCATTCTAGGCCGACGGGGTCGATTCCAAACACCCTGAGTTGACCCTGGGGTCGACCCATAAAATAGGTCGGTTTGGCGTTTTGCCTTCCCACTTCCGCTATTTTGAATTTTTTTATTGAATTTTAGGTTGATTTTTATTTTATCAATATCTATGTATACATATATTTCCCTTATATGTATACAAACTTCCAAGGTCCATTACTTTCTCATACATTATTCGTTTAATGCAAACTTTGGGTCCATCTTGACCAGAATTTTGAGACGAACGCAATGGTATAGTCTGTTATACTTAATTCTCACTTTTAAAATTAAGTATTCTTTTAATTCGTTTATTAATATTCATAGAAAATTATGGGGTGTTACATTCTCCCCTCCTTAAAGGATTTCGTCCCCGAAATCTCTAAGTTAAGAAGACTGCATCCTACCATCCAACATCCATCTACTCAACCATCATTCACAAGCATTCATTGTCCTTAAAAAAGCTTTCTAATGCTATATGAACATATGCAAAAGTGTGCGTGTATATGTTCCTTATTTAATGTAAAATCAGGCAGTCTACTGATTCAGTTGACCTCCTTAATGCGAATTATGTTAGTGCCATGAGTCCAATTATGTATGCAATTATTCCTAATGTACTTCATAGCCTCTACATGAGTGCATAATCATTCATCCATATGCAACATTCATATGATAACACGTCCAATTTCAATCTCATCCATAACCAAACATATATATGCATATGCAATGTGAAAGTGACTTGAGCCGATCTAGTGCCTAAGGTGTGTGTAAATGCATCCATGAGCAACCACTTGCATCCACTTGCATCCACCAAACATAACATGTCTCAAACACATGTTTACAATCATAGGATATACCTAGCTAAAGGTCGATGATATAATCAAGAGGACGTCCTAAACGATAGAACAAGTATAAACAAAGCGGTTGAAAAAGGAGAAATTAAGAACATACCCTCAAAGAGAAAAGGATACAACGTACGCATCTTAGCTTCCGTCCCCCAAGTAGTGTCTCCTTCATCACTTCCCCATTGTACTTTGACTAGCTTGACTTCTTTGTTGTGTAACCTCTTGACCTCCGATCCAAGGATGCACGTAGGGGCTTGTCTAATCATGGCATCTCGCTCCACTTCAACTTCCACAAGTATGCTCGGCTCTACCACTTCTGCGGTGTCATGTAAGCACTTCCTCAAATGTGATATGTGAAACACATTACGTACACCATTAAGCTTCTTGGGCAACTCTACTCTGTAGGCCATCTGTCTAACTCTCTCTATAATAGGAAACGGTCCTACTAATCTCAGTGCTAGCTACCCTACCGATCCAAAGCGAACAACATTCCTTAATGGCGATACTTTGACAAAGAACATGTCTCCAACACTGAACTCAAGGTCGGTCCTTCTCCTATCAGCATACGAATTTTGCCTATCTCGCGCGGTCTTCATATGTCTTTGAATTAAATCCACTTTCTCCAAAGTCTCTCTAATCATATCTGGCCCAAGTACTAGCTTATTTGTGGATTCCCACCAACAAGTTGGTGATATACATGGCCGTCCATACAAAGCTTCAAAAGGTGCCATGCCAATGCTAGACTGATAGTTATTATTATACGCAAACTCTACTAGTGGAAGGTGGCCCTCCCATGTCCCACCAAAGTCCAAGATACAAAGCCTCAAAAGGTCTTCTAGAATCCGATTCACCCTCTCGGTTTGGCCATCCGTCTGAGGATGATACGCCGTGCTCAAGCATAACCGGGTCCCTATGGCTTCTTGCAAACTTTTCCAAAAGTCACTAGTAAAGATAGGATCACGATCGCTTACTATGCTAGAAGGTACCCCATGCAAACGAACTATCTCCCTAACATAAATAGGTGCTAACGATGATGCAGTCCTCTTTCTCTTGACAGGAATGAAATGAGCACTCTTCGTAATTCTGTCCACTATCACCCAAATACTGGTATTGCCTCTTCTAGACCTAGGAAACCTATCTATAAAGTCCATCGAGATACTCTCTCATTTCCATTGCGGAACCTCTAGAGGATGAAGTAGTTCACCGGGCTTTTTCTGCTCAGCCTTGACTTGCTGACATACCAAGCATTTAGAAATGAACTCAGCCACGTCTTTCTTCATTCCGGCGCAAAAGAAAACTCACTTCATGTCTTTGTACATCTTGTCACCACCGGGATGTATGGTCATCTTAGAATGATGGGATTCCTCAAGAACTGTCTTCCTCAAATTCTCGTCTTGTGGTACACAAAGTTTCCCGTTCCTATGTAACCAACCCTTGTCATCTAGGGTATACCTACCAAGATGGCTCGAAGACTCCCCTCCTATGAGCTTTTCTACTAGCTCAAGCAACTATGGGTCATCTCGCTGGGCCTCTCCAATCCATACCAAAAGCGTAGGTCTCACCTCTAAGGATGTTAACAAATCAGTCACATAATCGATAGAGGGTCTAAAGTCAAAGGCCGCTATGTACTCTAAGCTCTGCCTCTCCACAAACATAGAGCTCAAAGTCAACTTCTTCCTACTCAAGGTGTCAGCTACAACGTTACCCTTACCAAGGGTATATGCAATCTCAAAATCGTAGGATGCTAAGAACTCCATCCACCTTTGTTGCATCAAGTTAAGATCTTTCTACGAGAAAAGGTACTTCAATGATTTATGGATTTATGGTCAGTATACAATTCAAACTTCTCACCTAGGATATAATGGCGCCAAGACTTAAGCGCAAAAACGATGGCAGCTAACTCTAGATCGTGGGTTGGGTAGTTTTTCTCATGTACTTTCAACTGTCTTCCACCATAAGCTACTACCTTCCCTTCTTGCATCAAGACAATGCCTAGTCCCGTACCGCATGCATCCGTGTATACTGTAAACATTTTACTCCCGTCTGGCAATGCCAATACTGGGGTTGTTGTAAGAGCCATTTTCAATCGTTGGAAAGCAATGTCACAATCAGTGTCCCAAGCAAAGGCTAGATTCTTCTTCATCAGTCTAGTAAGTGGGGTTGATATCTTCGCAAAGTCCTTAATGAACTTCTTATAATAACCCGCTAATCCAAGAAATCTTCGCACCTCTGTTTTGGGATCTTCCAATCTTGCAACGCTACTACTTTTGCGGGGTCTACAGCTATCCCGTCTTTGGACATCACGTGTCCTAGAAAACTTACTTCTTCTCTCCAAAAGTGACATTTGGAGAACTTTGCTTTAAGCTGATGTGCTCGAAGGGTATCCATGACTGCCTTCAAATGCAAAGTATGTTCTTCCTCGTTCTTTGAGAAAATCAAGATCTCGTCCATAAAGATTACCACAAACTTATTAAGGAACTCCCTAAACACCCTACTCATGAAGTCAACAAAATAGGTTGGTGCATTCGTCAAACCGAAAGGCATGACGAGCCATTCAAAGAAACCGTCAGGGTTCCTAAAAGTAGTCTTGTCTATACTGTCCTCAGCCACTCTTAGCTGATGAAAACCCATAGCCAAATCTAGTTGTGAGAAAATGGACGCACCTACAAGCTGGTCAAACCAATCATCTATTCGTGGAAGTGGGTGCCTATTTTTCTTAGTCAGCTTAGCAAAGTGAACCATCCGCCTTAGTAGTGAATACTACTGGAGCACCTCATTCAGAAATACTTCGCCTAATAAATCCCTTTTCAAGCAACTCTTTAGCTTGTTTACTAAGCTCCTTCCTTTCCCTAGGAGCCATGTGCCGTACGGGTAAAGCAACTGGTTTGGCATTACCAACCAAGTATATGCGGAAATCTATTTCACGTTTTGGGGGTAAACCCTTCACCTCATCAAAGACATTAGGATACTCACAGACTACTAGAACGGATTGCAAATTATCAACAGATGAATCAAGAGATTCTAGGTAACCAAGCATCCCTTGGGGTTACACGAGATTTCGAGGGTATTACCGAGACAAGTCAAAAGTCTAACTACCCTCCTTTCACAATCGAGAATGGCACCATGTCTGGATAACCAATCCATCCCTAGAATCAACCCATAGCCCATGAAACCAAGAACATATGCATTACATCGAAACTCAACACTAAGTATAGATATTCCCAAATCCAAGCAAATCATAGATAAATGAGCCGAACCCCCAATCGGATTTGAGATAACAATGGGATCCTCTACCATACATGTACTAAGGTGCAGAGACTCTACTATAGAAGCAGATATAAAAGAATGCGATGCTCTAGAATCAAAAAGAGTGCATACAGGATGATCAGCATGAAAAACTAAACTTTCAACGGAAATGTTTCTACCTCTCTCTTGAGTGGGTGCCATGAGAGAATGAACTTGCCCTCCAGAAGGTCTTGCCCGTTGCCCATGCTTCTTTGGACAATCCTTAACCACATGTCATGTCTCGCCACAATGGAAACAACCACTCGTCTTCCTCTTCTTCTTCCTACAGTCTTTAGCGATGTGGCCAATGATACCACAATAGTTACACTTCCTTTTGTCGCATGGCTTGTTGTTATTTCCACCCTTCTTATTGTCCACCTTCTTGTTTTGAGGCTCATCCTTCTTCACTTCTTTCTTCCCACTCTTGTCTTCTTCATGTAATAGCTCCATGTCGACCAATCTCTCAAAAGTTGCGCCCATTGGAATATGGGACATAGCTAGACCATGCAATGGTTCATTCAAGCCTCTAGTAAAACGTAAAGCTTTCTTGTGAGGTGTATCTACCAACTCCAACCCAAATCTTGCAAGCAAATTGAATTTGTTGATGTATTCCTTGACTGACATACTCCCTTGTTTGAGTGCTAGAAACTTCTCCATCAGTAGGCTTTGTTCAGCTTGCGAGAGGAACTTCATCTCAAACCTCCGCCTAAAGTCCACCCAAGTATCAACTGGTTGCTCAGCACTAATAACTTCCCACCAATAAGAGGCTTCTTCCTTCGTTAGCCAAGCAGCCAATTGTATCTTCCTCCCATCATCCACTTCAAGATAGCAAACAACTCTTCTGTTTCCTTAAGCCAGTTCTGTGCTTCAACAAACGTCTCAGTCCCTTTAAAGATCTTTCCGCACATAGCATGGAAGTCCTTACAAATCTTAGCAAAAGCATCTACACGAGGAGCGACAGCAGCTGGGGAAAGAGGAGGAGGAATGTTAGCTGGGCCCGCGGCAGTGGCCCTAGCCTCTAGGTATCGTCTGAACCAAGCGGGTATCGGAACACCCTCAGGTATCTCGGGTTCCCCAGACATGCTGAAAAAAAAAGGAAAGGGTTCAAAACAAAGAAAATAAGGATAGTGCATATGGCTTTGGGGAATATGCCTTTATAAAATAACAATACTTTTCCTTGAAAATGCTTCTGTAAATCATGGTTTTGAAAATATTTCTTTAAAATATGCATTTGAAAATAGTTTTCAAATTTTTTTATCCGTTCTGGTAACCTTCAGCTCTGATACCACGTGTGACACCCCACCTCCATTAAGGTCACTCACAAAGGGAATGCATTAACTTTAGTGGGGGTCATAAGAGTATGGAACAGGTAAAATTACAAAAAAGACAAATTTAAGTAGCGGAAAACAATTAGAACTTTTATTCCATAGTAGCACAATAGGATAAACTTTCATAAGGGTTGTTTCAAACATCAACACCAAAACATCAAAACCCATTACATCAAATATTTGTCCTGTTTCTCAAAAGAAGCATAATACAAAATAACATAACATAATTCCCCAATTAAGCAGTAGCCAGCCATAGCAGTAAAGCAAAGAGTCCAAATAAATACATCACAATCTTCGAGCTTGAAAAGAATCTGAGCTAAGCGGTGGTATTCCCTCCCTGTGGACCTGGGGGGAACAAAAGAAAGAAGGCGAAACAAAAACAGAGTCAGACATAAAGCCCGGTAAGTCCAATGACTTTCAGCATGTAAACAAGTAAAGGTATCATGACATGAATAAACTGGATACAAGACATAACCATGATAATAAGCATTGCAAGATAACGAGACAATCATAAGATAAGACTAGAACATGATAAGGTATCGTACTGATTCCTAATTTCTCTGCACCACCTAACTAGTGTTCAACTAATGTCATTTGTTACAAAACAAGATAAGTGATCCCCATTTCCCACATGATAGTTTTATAGGTACATATCTCATGATGAGGGTCCCACCTCATATTGACAGTTTACCTATCCCCACCGTACCTATCTTAATTGGTCGGCTCCTACTCATAACGTTCCGCATGTGCTTGTATCAACCCAGCCCCTACTTGTAGATACATGTGCTGGTCCCACCATAGGGTGTATCATTTCCTAGGGTGGCAACCCGATACAGTTCTAGAGTGCACAGCTTTATACCAACTTGGTACTCAATGTCTAAATTTTCCCATGCTGAAATTACGTGCATGCCCGTAATCCGTCGGAACCTGCACTGCCGTACCACCTGCTGCTATTTTGACCGCTTATAATCAACCCAGTAATCGTGCCCCACCCTGCCTAGCTCAGGGTCCCGTTGATGCCTAATGTGGGTTACTGCTGAAAAGGGTCACGCTACTAGAGTTTTCCTAGGGTCTAATCGTATACCCCCCATATTGGTTAAGTGTCATCAATCAATCAATTCAAGTTTACCTAACCCACTCATTCATCATATTATATTGGTTAAGTGTCATTAATCCAGTCGAGTTACTTAACCCACCCACTTGTCATGTCATATTGGTTAAGTGTTGCATGTTGACTTAACCCTACCATACTTAACATGTTTGTATAGCATTAAATATTTATTAATGCATCAACCTCTCACATTGGACTTATTTGTGGTAGCTGGATTGTGTCGGGCGATTCCGGGCCGTCTTACACCACAAACACATTCCAACCTCGGGTTCAAGCATTCAATGCGCTAACCTCTCAGATTAGACTTGTTGTTTGCAGTTGTTGGATGTGCCGGGCGGTTCCGGGCAGTCTTACACCACAATCTCATTCTAACCTCATGTTAGGCATTATTACCCGTCTAATCTTTGCCTTTGACCTCTCACATTAGATTATTGTCATTGCGGTTGCTGGATGTGCCGGGCGGTTCCGGGCAGCCTTACACCAGAACTCAAATCTAACCTCGTGTCTTAGGCGGCCATTAAATTTAATTAAATTATATACTTGCCAATTATGTCCTAATTCCAATTTTTACATGCCAAATATCATATGTCCAATTATTGATTTACATCCCAATTTACATATGCCCAAATATTGATTTACATGCCAATTTACCCAAACTTGCAATAATAATAATACCCCATATCCATCACAAATTATGCCCAATAATTCCACCAAACATGTTATGCCCATAAATTCACCCAAATAGGCAATATCCAATATTCCCCGTATTCCAAACGTTCGTATTTCACGATTTCAGACTTGGTTCGAAGTTAACCCAGGTTTAATAAAAGAAAATAAATAGGGGGAGATAGAAGTTGCATAAAATAAGAACAGAGAGAAAATAGGCATGAAAATATCATCACAGGCATGAAGGCTAAGACTTGATAAGAACATCATCATGAACATGAAAAACTGATGTACAACAAGATAAACTGATGATAATAGCATCATGAGAATAAGAATAGAAGCAAAAGAACAACTTAGAATCAGGCATAGTCTCAATTTCATCTTATTACATGTCAAGACTAGATTTAGGTATTCAAAACTAAAAATAACTGAACTTACGGCATTTGGATTAGAAAAGATAATTGAATCACTTGTTGTTGTTGAAGAACTCTAACTTGATATTGATTAATCCTCTAGGTTGATGTAGAACTTTTTGATTTGATTTAGGTTTTAGTGGCGGCTAGGTTTAGATGAGAGTTTGGCGGCATGGAGGCGCCATGAGAGTGAATAATAGAATTAGGGTTTAGGTTTGGATATGTATTTATAGGTGTGTTAGGCAAACCATGGCCTTTAGATTTGCATAGGAGTCATCAGAGCCATCTAAACCAAAAAGACATGTCACCCAGCCAACCACAGTGCGACACATAAGCCCTAAAACACAAAATTTCGTCACAGACCATTTTAGGCCGACGGGGTCGATTCCAAACACCCTGAGTTGACCCTGGGCTCGACCCATAAAATAGGTCGGTTTGGCGTTTTGCCTTCCCGCTTCCGCTGCTTTGAATTTTTTTCTTGAATTTTAGGTTGATTTTTATTTTATTAATTTATATATATACATATATTTCCCTTATATGTATACAAACTTCCAAGGTCCATAACTTTCTCATACATTATCTGTTTAATGCAAACTTTGGGTCCATATTGACCATAATTTTGAGATGAACGTAATGGTATAGTCTGTTATACTTAACTCTCACTCTTAAAATTAAGTATTCTTTTAATTCGTCTATTAATATTCATAGAAAAATATGGGGTGTTACATCATGGTTTTCTAACTCATGAAAGCCTCGAGGTGGTGCTTTCAATACAACATACCAATTTGATGAGTTGCTTTCTTTACAAAAAAAATACTTGTGTAGCTTGCGTAGCTAAGATGAAAGGGTCACTTGCAAATTGATTTTGGAACTGGTGTAAATTGACTAATGCGAATCCATCTTCAACCTTCACTCCACGATTAATATTTGCCCAGTCACACTTAAATAATACAAGTTGAAATCAACGGTAGTTTAGTAATAAAATATCATGTAGAACCCCATAGTAAACTATTTTCTCAACGAACCCATCTTCACGAATGGTACTCGCGTCAATAGAAACACCACTATTTTGTGTAGATTTCTCATACTCTTTTGTATGAAAATGTCGACCGTTAATAATATAGCCGGTATTAGATATTATTTGATGGCGAGGTCCATGTGTAAGCCAATTTACTATTTCACTTACATCTGATGTTTCTCTATCATATTTAACCTTAAAAAACCATAATAGCATATAAAAAATACTTTTACCTCAAAGTTATCTATCTTAAACAAAATTTATAACACTTTCAACCTTTTTTTTCAAACCAATCGTTAAATGTCTCTGAATGCAGCTTTGAAAGTACTACATCATCTTGTGAAAGCCGAGGATACAAACGTTTCAGCTCTTCATTGTGCATTCTGTACACGAAAATACATGAATCAAAAATTCATTTGTTTCAAATATAATAGTTGTATTAACTTTAGACTTACTCTATATACGGCTCCACTTCTTCGTTATTGAAAAACACATAATGATGAGCAGCATCAATCACATCCTCGGTGACTACCATAGGTTTTCCTTTGGAGATAGGACGCCCCTCAAGTATGGAATCACTTTGCTTCACTTCATTTATGTTTCTTCTTTGCCCAATTTCTAACTCATCTTTGATATATTCAGCACAATATTTCATGCATTCTTCGGAAGTATAGCGCTCCGCTATGCACCCTTCGGCTCGGGCTAGATTTTTAACATATCCTTTCAATGTTTTCATATACCTATAATCAAGATGCATACATAAAATGCCCCCATAAATACATACACCATTAACTACTTCAAATATTCATGTAAAAATTTACCTCTCAAACGGATACATCCATCGATATTGTACTAGACCACAAATTCTTGCTTCTCCCCCGAAATGTACTGTCAAGTGAACCATGATATCAAAAAAGGAAAGAGGGAAGAATCTCTCAAGATCGCATAGTGTTACAGCAACCTGGTTCTCGATGAATTCTAATATATCTCTATCAATCACTCTTTGACAAATGTCGTTGTAAAAAGAACTTAGTCGAAGTAATGCATTCCTTGTTGCTTTGGGTAGAAGTCCTCGTAGTGATACAGATAACAGTTGTTGCATCAAAACATGAAAATCATGAGACTTAAGATTTGAAATTTTATCTTGTTTTGCAAAGCAATTTCCAATATTGGAGCTATATCCATTGGGTACTTTTAAATTCCTCAATATGTAGTAGAATATCTCTTTTTCTTGGTCAGTTAAAGTACATGGTGCAGCTTGAAGTAACACTTTGCTTCCTATATCTATGGGATGCAACTTTTTTCTAATACCCATTTCTTCTAGATCTCTGCGTGCGTTGATGTCATCTTTTGTTTTTCCTTTAATATCAAGTAACGTGCCAAGAATCCTCTTACCAATATTTTTTTCTACATGCATTACAACTAGATTGTGACGCAAAGGAAGTGCCTAAAAAATTTAAAATAATTTCACGTAAATACGTAACGATAAAGTACTAGTTGATTGAAAAATAAAAAATTTAATTTAAAATTTACCTCCCAACAAGGCAAATTAAAAAAATCGACTTCTTCTTCCATATTCGACTTTGTTTTTTCTTCCCATCTTCCCTTTTCCTTTTCTTTTTTTCTTTCCCTTTCTCTTCCTCCTTTGGCTTTTTTCCCCATTCATTACAAATATCTTTAACACAATCAAAGATTTGAGCACCGGTTTGTACTGGAGGCTTTTGTCTATTCTCTACAGTTCCATCAAACAAGTTTCTCTGCTGACAATACTCATGGTTAGAGTCAAGGAATCTCATATGAACCAAGTAAGCACACTTCCTACTAAAAGGCAGCCATCTCGAGCAAGTATTAACGCCACAAACAGAACATGCTCTCTTATCCTTTACTGTGCAACCAGCTAGATTTCCATAAGCTGTAAAATCACTTATTGTCCACATTAAAATAGATTTTAATTTGAATTCACTACGACTATATGCACCATAAGTCTTTACCTCTTTGTCCCATAATTTTTTAAGATCATCGATAAGTGGTTGCAGATACACATCGATATCATTCCCTAGTTGTCGTGGCCCAGGAATTAATAAAGATAACATTTGATTGTCTTTGTGCATACAAAGCCACGGTGGAAAGTTGTACGCAACAAGAAACACAGGCCAACAACTATATTTACTGTTCCAATTGCCAAAGGGATTAAAGCCATCACTTGCAAGGCCAAGCCTTAAATTTCGTGAATCGGATGCAAATGATGGATACATCCTATCAATTGTATTCCACTGAGAAGAATCCACTGGATAACGTAATTTATCATCTTCACTCTTATGATTGCTATGTCATCTCAATTGTTCTGATGTTTCTGCAGACATGAACATTCTTTTCAGTCTAGGTATTATCTCAAAATCTTCATAGGTATTTGGGCATCCTTTTCTCCTGTCTTTGCCTTTCCCTTTTTCCAATGAGACTTACCACATGTAGGACAAAAATACTATATGCAAGCTCTTTTCTAAATAGACAACAATCATTCACGCATGCATGTATTTTTCTATAGCCTAAACCAAATGATTTAAGCAACTTCTTTGTTTCATACGTGGAATCAGGAAGCATGTTTTCCACAGGTAACATATCCTTCAAAAGTTTAAGAAGTTCCGTAAATGCTGTGTCAGATAAACCATTTCGAGCTTTGTGTTTATAAAGAAGTATTGTAGCTCAGTTTTGTGTAGTTTGCACACTCGGGATACAAAGGAATTTCAACATTCTTCAAAATCTCATTAATCCCTTCTCCATGTCTCACATTAGCATGACCTTCCATCTCCTCATTACATATTTGTGTACCTAAATACATTCTATATGCATATGACACTTCATTATCTTGATTACACTCATTTTGTGAAGGACATGCTTCCCCGTGAAAAATCCATACATCATATGTTGGGTCAAATCCATAAATAATCAAGTGCGACACGACATCCCTTGGCGACTCCCTATTAAGATTCCAACATTCTAAGCAAGGACAAATAATTCTCTCCCTGATTTCCCTCCCTTTATGCATGCCCATATGCAGCTTGCTTATATTCTTCTGTCATACTATAAAAAACGAAGATATTGATAACCAATCCTAAATAATTGTAACTATGAAACTAACTAACAAAACCTTGGTATTTGTCCATCTGATGATCCTCTAGAATCTTAGCCTTTCCTAAAAACCTGAGATTCCCAAAACCGACCAATATTGTGAGTGATAAGTGGGTAGTCGAAAACTAAAACCCATTCTACCTCTAAAAACCCGAGATTCCCAAAATCGACCAATGTTGTGAGTGATAAGGTCCAGTTCTTTGCTATAAAAACAAATTTAAATGTACTAAAAAATGAACTTTAAAAAAACAAAGCTTTGCTTTGAAAAAAAAAAGGGAAACAAGTTATACGGTTTTTATAAACCGTTTAAATGTTAAATGGTTTTATGAAAATCGTATATGCGTTAAACGGTTTTCATAAAATCGTTTAAATATTAAATGGTTTTAAGAAAATCATTTAACGCATATATGGTTTTCATAAAAACATATAGCTATCGGTGCTTTCAATTTGAAATGGCGATCTGCCCCGTATACTATCTAGTTTATTCTTAACATTTATCCTTTCATATTTGAAATAGCTATCGGACCCTTCAAAATTTATCCTTTCATATTTTTTATTCTTTTTCATTTTAACATTTTTTTCTTTAAAAGAATCGAAAGTGCAATACTATCTAGTTTTTTTTTAACAGTTCGACGAAAGGTTACAAAAGTCGGAGAATCCACCATAATTTCATTTACAATACTCTAAATATCCCTTCTTAGCTAGTGAGCAGTTCATGCTTCGCACATGGACAGTGTTGTTAAACAAGATATCAAAACAGTAACATGTTTGGGTCTGTTAAAGAGAAGTAAGGAGCGGAAATACACATAGCTTAGAAGGTTTAACATAGTTAGTGATTAAAAAAATTACAGTAAACAACAGAAAAAAATCACTATATAGAATCCTTATATAACTGTAATTCGATATAGCCTACAATTCGATATAGCGAAGTAAATTATTTTCCATTATGACATACAATTTATGTATTAAAGTGAGAATTTACAATCTAATGGGGTGGCATAAACAGTAGCAATTAACCGGTCATAACAGAAATGTAAAATGTCGTGCTAGTCATGTAATATTAAGCAAAATTCTACTTTTAATGAAACCCAGTCGATACATCATCTACCTAGCTGGTATAGGAATTGTCATCCAATCACACCAAGTTGGTTGTTTGAAAACAATGGGAAATTTAATAACTAATTTTAATGCTGAATGTATTGAATACTTCAGCGGTTGAACACTTGGTAAGTCATATAGTATATAATAAATGATAGGAGGTCGTAACATTAAATGCAGACGGATAGAATAGTAAAATGAATCTTAAATTGAATCTAAAGTTCGTTTCATCATAGATTTGAACGTGGTGGGGATTGATCAAAATCGAGCAAACGATTACAACGAAGGAAACTTAGGGTTTGAATTTTACCTGACACCAGAAAGCCGGCACGAAGCATCGAGTTTGAGACAGCATGGATTGATCGTCGGCACGAAGCTGATCGAGTTTGAGACAGTGTGGATTGAACGTCAGCACGAGCTGAGGGTTCCTGGACGTATCAATCGATGTGAATGGCGGCAAATCGGTTGAAGACGGAGAGACGTGGGTTCGCGGCCTAGGGTTAAGAAGAGGAAAGTGGAGCGATACCTGAAGGGGAATAGAAAAATTAAAACGCGTTATGTACAAAAAAACGGATCGATCAGCAGAGGTGTTAACAAAGTATTATGTGCGTGTTCTCTAGTGTCGAAAAACAGAACTTAACTGGTAAATTAAGTAATAATAATTTTTATTAACTCATAATGTGAAGAAAGAACGAACAGCAGAGGTGTTAACAAAGTAAATTAAGTAATAATAATGTTGTAATTAAAATGTTTGGCTGTTAACATAGTAAATTAAGTAATAATTAAAATGTTTGGTTGTTAACAAAGTAAATTAAGTAATAATTTTATAATTAAAATGTAAGATATTAAACTGTGTTTTGGATGAAACCACATCGCGTTGCATATGATTTTTTATTAACTCATAGAATTTTAAAATCAAACAGTTGTAACTTTTAATATTAAATTAAATGAGAACTCAGTTATAATCAAATATCATACATTATTGAATTATATTAATTAGTAATAATTATAGTTATGTATCCAGTAATAATTATTTAGTGCATTATACTAATTACTTATTGAAATATAACTCATTATTTACTAATTATTATTGATTCCTTGTTATTTCATGACAATAACCGAGTTTTAATCACATATATATATATATATATGTGTGTGTGTGTGTGTGTGTGCGCGCGCGCGTGTGTGTGTATGATGTATGTATGTATATATGTGTGTGTGTATTAACTATTATGCATATACTTCTTATATTATAATCGAATATTACTTGGGGGAAAATAATTTTCAAAAGTACGTTTTTCGCAGGTGGCTTTACTTGTTGCAAAAAAATTACCGCTATCGCAAATGGTGAAAACAGTTGCTAAATATACAATTTTTGCAACTGGTTTGAAAGGGCAGTTGCAAATAATATGTCTATTGCAATAGGAATGAAAGCGCACTTGCTAAAAGTATGTTTTCGCAATAGGCATGAAAGCGTTGTTGCGAAAAATGTGCTTTTCGCAACAGGAAGGAAAAATTTATTGTTAAATCTTATCTATTGCAACAGCTACAAAAGGTCTGTTGCAAAATATCATTTACTGCAACTGACATTTGAGGCCTGTTGCAATAGGGTATTTTTCTTGTAGTGATTACGCATACAAATATTCATAAAACATTACCTATACATGCATATTACATATGCATATATGGAGCTTATTTAGTTTTGGTTTTATGAAATATAAAATATACGCATTACATATGCATATATTACATACATATTTTATATGCATATCCAACCCACAATTCAATCGTCCCTACTTGAAACCAAAATATACTAAAATACTAGTAATTTACTTTTAACTATTGGGCTCTCAGAATTCTAGAAGTAGCATTTATGAAATGATGAAGAGAATCCTAGCAAATTACAGAGGGTGGGTAGATGCATCATGACATAGCGATGGAATATTACCAAACAGTAATAGTTTAGAATAGTTCAATTCTAATATGCACATCGATCAGGCAATGTGTTTTAATTTTGTGCGAAAAAGCATCATGACCATAAAAGCAACAAGACTAGAACATAAAACCATTAATGTTGCTACCCAATCATGTGAAACACGACAACAAACCCATATGTGATCAGATCGCTGATTAAAAATCTCTCAGCATGCATTGAACAACAATGGATTTTGGACCACCTAATCAAATGATAGATATGAACACTATAGACTAGAATAAGTGTACAAGCAACATGTATAATTTGATACTTATGTTCAAATTATGCAGTTTATGCCCCGCCATTACCCCGCCGTATCCCCGCTATATCGTGTAGCGGATTTCTACCGCTACATTATTTCCAAATAGCCTCTGAAGTAGCCTCTACGCTTTAAGCCCCGCTATATTCCGATATTCCCAATATATCCTATTATTTTAGCTATATTCCGATATTTCCGCTATATCTTCTATAAAATAAACGAATTTGAAAGTGACATTTGTACATTACAAATTTGTAAAATTAGTTTTTTTTACTATGATTTTTTAACTTATATTTCTCAGAATAGAAAATACTACAACATTCTATTAAATTTAATCATGCTTAGTAAAGTTTACATTTACTTACATATATTTGCGTATGCTTTTATTGAAAATTAATAATGTACTAATTATAATTAAGCTGAATGTCATTTTTCCATTTATTTATCATTTACATGTTTGTAAAAGCATAAAATATGAGTTTTATATGCTATTTTAGGCTCATCCGCTATATCCTGCTATTTCCTCGCTTTATCTTCGCTACAACTTTTTGCACCTCTACCGCATTGGATCCGCTGAGCGTTTTAACAGCACAATGTGCAAATCATGTGATAAGCGTTGCATATGTTCGCAAATATTCAGCATTCTATAATGATAAATAACACTTCAGTATTCTATAAAAAAAAATGTACTGTGTCGTAGTAGTTATAATTTAAAAATAAATGATCAAAATATGATATGGTCTAATATGTAAATTTCTGCAGGAAAGAGTAACTCTAATATGTACAATAAAAAAGGGTATGGATTTCAAATAATCACATATAAATGTATAACCATGATGGATTAACGGTTTCATGCTAAGGAAATAGATAATTTCGTCCATCATTATATGAAGTTCGAAATCTTCCTCACACGTAAATATATCATTATTTACGTGAATCGCATTGATGTCATTATCTGTGGTTGACACTTGAACTACAAGGTCATGGAAATATTTGTAGTCATTCATCAAAGTTTCGTGGATCTCTTCATCAACGATTGTCTTACGCTTTACGACCTCAGTGGAAAGCATATTCATGACCTTTTCATTATTATTCATCACCTCATCAACGCATTCTTCCATGTTGTCTTTGTTTGCAATAGGCGTAGCCTACACAGAAAAAACTTGTAGACTAATTTGATCTTGTGAGATGTTATACACAACAAGCTAGAAATATCAAAACTAAACAAACATAATACCAAAACTTGTGATCTGTTTTTACCATGTCACTGTCTCCAAAAAGCACAATTCTTTTAGGCTGTTGATATAAACTACCAACCTCTTCTTCTATTGTAGCGCGATATTGAGTTGGAACTAGAAGTGAGATTCCTACATAGATAGGCTCCACCTCCACCGCCTCAAGTCCAACCTTTACGTGATCGACCAAGAGTTGTTAATTATGACAATGATCTCCGGACCTTAAAACAGAATGTACAAAACATGACTCACTTCGAGAATTTCGAAGTCGAAAATTACGAGTAAACGACATTTGATTGATTTCTAGAATGGAAATAATAAAACAAACATTTTTCTTTCAAACATATCAAATGCATAAAAGAATACTTATTTACAAAAATTTGAATTGCATACCTATAAATCAATAAAAGGATCCATCACTTGAGCTTTGTTTGTATCTTGTACATTATCAAAGTGTACTACTTGACAACTACTACTGTTACCCATCCTTTTGGCTCGGCTATCAAAAGCAGTCCGGATAAGCACGACTCAACAATCACGAGTCTAATGACTCAGGAGCATCACTCGAACAACTACAAATCAAGGACAGATGGAATCAGGGAAGCATGATAATCTCAGCTCAACCAAACAAATCTTGGGTGCGCAAGTGTTTGGGGAACGGTAGAAATCCCTCCAGGAATCGGTATGACTTCCTAACACTCCTAATAGCTCATTCATACAAATAATATACTTTGGGGATTGGTACTACTCCCAAGCATCACTAAATTTAACATAACTCTTCACGGATCAGTATAACTTTCTAATTTCTGCACAACTTCAACTTCAAGAGCTCTACTCCATAATTCGCAAGCAGAATTTAACTACACTTCACAAGAAGACAAAATAATCCCAAAGAAGCAATTTCACCAAATCCTGACCCTACATCCAAAAATTAAAAATGGGGATCGGTACTGATCCCCATACACATGGATGTGGGCCTTAGACCCTTACAGACCTCGTTTCCCGCACACTCACGAGCTCTCCTCCAAAACTGCACGTATAAATAGCCTTCTCCAGGGTGAGAGAAGTACTTTTGGCACTTGGGACCTACTTTTCTCTTGTAATACAAGAAGTAATACGAGTAATACCGATCCGCCATTGCAATTCTTGATTTCGAGCAATAAAATGGGAAATATTCAAAGTGGACACAGGCTTTGACATGCCCACTATAAGCCTTTGCATGTTAATTTTCCTTAGTATTTCTTATGCAAAGTCCTCGTTTTCATTGTCGGTTTGATTTGCGTTGAACACTTTGGGTGTTGTGCCATTTTTGAACATCTACATTTTTGTGCTTTCGTTGAGAAGACAAGAAAACTTCTTTTTTTCCCCGCTGTTCTTCTATCCAAGTTTGGGAATCTCCTCGGATCCTTGATGATCTACCTACTAAGCTTGGCATCAATCGTGAAGAAGGAAAAATTTTCCAATGGTGGACCTTCCAATGTTGACCAAGAGGCATCCAACTAGCAACATCCTTCTAACGCTTTAGCCACCGCTAATATGTCTACATCTCCTAATCCCGAGGCTCTGATTATAGCCCCGCTAATTGTAGTCACGAGAAAGTTGGAGGAAACCCAAAGAAAATCTCAAGTTGATGCAACAGCTGCAACAAAATGCTCAATAAGACATGACTCGCCTTCAGGGGAATAGGAGTACTCAACCTCCTCGAAATTATGTATTTGAGAGTTCTTCATCTTACTGACTTCAAAGTAACCGAACCAATATAGGAGAATTAACAAAGATGGTACTGGAATCACCATCATAAAGGGAACAAGCCAGCACAACCATTCCCGGTTATGGCCTGGTCTTGAGTAAGGGACTAGTGCTCAACCCCTATTAAGCAGGCGCAACATGTCAAATTATAAAACTTGAAACCTATGCTTCTAGAAGTAAACCAGGCCCAAGCAACCTCTGACCATCTTCCGTTGTAAAGAATGATAGGTGTTGATGAATCACTGGACGATGAGGATGTCCATCCAAGGAGGCCCCCCAAGGGATCATAATTTAGGGTTAGACCATGACCATCGGAATCCGATGGAGATCGGAACTTTAGTTTTTACCAACATGGTCCATAGGATCATGAGAGAGACTACGGGTCACGTTAGCGATGACTAGGATACCAGTACTGTAACACCCCACCTCCGCCAGTGCCACTCTTGCAAGGACACTGACTTTGGAGGGGCGTTTAAATAAGGTAATCATGCATGCAGATATCACAAGACAGAACACATAAGTAAAAACAGAGTAAGTATAGCAGCGGATAAAAGCTAGCATATCAAAACCATAGGTTAAGTTACAACACAGTACTTAATTATTTTCCATAAACAAAGTCTAGAAACATAAAACTTGTAACTGAAAAGGAAAACATGAAGTAGCTATCCCCAAGTAGAAAACCATAGCAAGCTCAAGTCCGAAGCATACATGAGCTATCCAAGAAAAGCAGCTAAGATCCAAGCTAAGTGCTGGTATTCCCGCCCTGTAAACCTGGGGGGGGGGGGAACGAAAGAAAAGAGGCGAAAGAAAATGGGTCAGTCAAAAGACTGGTAAGTCCTATCTACAATTGTACAACAACTAATAAAGTTAATAGTATATATAAACAAGGATGAGTCATAGGATGATAACTGGCATGGTAAGAAGTCAACAAGATAGATCAAATGTGGTACCGCATAAACAAGATTGAGGTTTGCACCAAGTGTACTAGTATCACAAGTCGTGTCAAGTGTAAACAAGAGGTGATCCCCAGGCCCAAGTTTGGCCCACCATCATGAATGACCTAAATCAAGGTCCAACTAGCACGGTCTAGTCGATCGGCTCCCTACAGCCTAACTCGTCAAGTGTCAGTGTCATACGGCCCAACTACGAAGTGTAGCTAAACTGTGCTAGGTCCACCCTAGGGTGTATCAAGTCCTAGGGTGTCAACCCCTGACACAAACCAAGCACGCACAGTTTAAACCTACTGGTGCCCGTGCCTGCTTTTTCAACTCCGGACCATGTGCACGACCATGGCCCGCCTGAACCTACACCGGCGCACCTACACAGCCGTCGTTTTGGTCGCTTACATGTCATCCCAGTAATCGTGCCCCACCCTAGCCTAGTCCCTAGGGTATCACGATACATCCAAGAGGGTTACTGGTGCAAAGGACCACGTAACTAGGGTTTCCTTAATGGGTTAAACGTGGTTAACCTAACTCATCTAAGTACCAAGTTGGTTAAGTGTACCCAAGGTTCATGACTTAACCCTACCAACCCATCGTGTTTAATTGGTTAAGTATTCAAGCGGTCCATGACTTAACCCTACCGTGTGGCATTAATTAATTTAATGCACCCAACCTATCACATTAGACCTTGTTGTGGTTACTAGTTAGGCCGGGCGGGTCCGGGTAGGTTTACACCACAACTTAGTCTAACCTCGGGTCTCACGTGCAACATGACCAACTACTCACATTGGGTCCTATTGCTTGTAGCCACTAGTTAAGCCGGTCGGTTCCGGGTAGGTTTATGCTACAAGCTCAACCCAACCTCGAGTTGGCCATTCTCATGTTTTCTAAGTGTCATGTCCATCACATTACAAGTTTTCAAGCAATTGGGTAGACCTAACTTAATAGGTAAATTCCCAATGGGTAGACCTAACTTAATAGGTAAATTCCCAAGCTTATGTTTTTATGTCTTTTAAGTTTACCCAATCCCAAACGCAATCCCATCGCTTACATCTCGCAATAGCGCATAAAGGATAGAAAGAGGGAACTTGGCATAATCATGACATAGAGGGGTTGGAGCCACAAGTTAAACATGGTGGCATGAGACAAAGATGTGATCATAAACTTGCATATCATGTTATCAACTTGCAAAATATTCATAAGCATGCATAACATCATTTTAACTTGCATAGTGTTCATATGCATGCATAACATGGTTTCAACTTGCATAAGGTTCATATGCATGCATAACATGGTTTCAACTTGCATAAGGTTCATATGCATGCATAACATGGTTTCAACTTACATAAGGTTCATATGCATGCATAACATGGTTTCAACTTACATAAGGTTCATATGCATGCATAACATCAAACTTGGCAAATAGGTGGAACATGGCCATAGATAGCATGAGATAAGGGCTAGTAACATGCATATAACATTATATGCATGTTAATGCAAGGGTTATGAGAGTTTCAAAGTTGCATTATGCAACATTTCCAACCAAAGATCATATCTTTCTATGCATAAAGCCAAGGTAATGACTTTACTAACATGCATAGAGTAATCTTATGCATAAAATCATAAGATCAAAGCACATATCATGATTAACCCCAAACTCAAACTTGAAACATAACATATTAACTTCATAGTTAAAATACAAGAGTAGAAATAGGCTTACAATGCTATGAAGACTCAAATGAGTATAGCAAATGTAAGAAACCCCTTATGCAACTAATTAAAACCCCAAAATGCAAGCAAACTTGATCAAGACTCCTCCTTTATGATGCCAATAGAGAAACAAGACTTTAATGCAAGCTAAAGAGGATCATACAAGCCTAAATACACTTGTATGCATGGGAATCTCTTGAAAATTGATTTAGGAATTTATGAAGAGAGTGGAGGCCATGAGAGGATTGATTTTGCCATAGTTTAGTTGTAGGATAGATTAATGAGGATTTAGGGTAGGTTAGGGTCTTATTTATAGATTAGGCTAGTGATTTAGACCATAGGATTAAACCCTAGTTCTCATCTCAGCCCTCCAAATCGAATCTGGCCCTCTAGCTCAACACATTCTCAAGATGGTGCACCAGGCAGGACTGGGCGTCTGAGCCAAGTCGACAGCCAAGTCGACAAGGCTGTCGACCTGGTCAGACCCAGTCGACTCCCAAGTCGACAGGGTTGTCGACTTGGGTACTGTGGCGGGAATTTTCCCGCCTTGGCCCAACTGGCCCAATTTCCAAGCTTAGATTTGAATTTGAAAATCTGTTTTTATTTAGAAATTTTCTGAAAACTTTGTTGGGCCTTAATCGGGTCATACGGACTCCGATTTTCGAAAACTCGGACTCTATTTCGCATATTTTTCCGAGACGAACGCAATGGCATTGCCCGTTTCCCTTGATTCAGATTTTATTATTTAATTCTGCCTTGTTTTGTGTTATATCTTGTTATTAAAATACGGGTTATTACATTCTCCCCTCCTTAAAGGATTTCGTCCCCGAAATCTCTAAGTTAGGAAGAACGTGTCCTACCATCCATCATCCATCTACTCACCACATCATCCACGAGTAACCATTGTCCTTAACAATTTCTAAATGCTGTATGATCATATGCAAAGGTGTGTGTATATGTACTTATCTAATGCGAAAATCAGGCGGTTACTGATTCAGTACACCTCCTTAATGCGAAGTATGCTAGTGAAATGCGTCCATATGTATGCAAATTCCTAGCCTAATTTTATAATTTCTACATGAGTGCACATAACACTCATCCATATGCAACATCCACGAGATAGCACAACAAGTTTCAGCCATGAATAAGTATAAGCACTCATGCATATGCAATATGAAGGTGTGTGAGCCGATCTTAGTGCCTAATGTGTATCATGCATCCACGAGTATCCACTTGCAAACACTTGCAACCACTTGCAACCATCAAGCATAACATGTTTCAAATACATGTTTCATCCAAGGGATTCCTACCTAAGGTTCTCATGACGAAGTTACAAGATAAACAGGATAAACATGGATAGCAAAAGAAAGATATGCTAAAGAGGAAAAGAGATCGAGAATGTACCCTCAAAAAGGAATGGATAAAGCCCAAGCATCTTCTCCTCTGTCTCCCAAGTTGCATCCTCTTCGGCTTCACTCCACTGAACTTTCACCAATTTGACCTCTCGATTCCTTAGCTTTCTGATCTCCGTTCCCAAGATACGAATCGGAGCTCTCCTCAAGGTTGCCTCTTTCTCTACTTCCATGTCTTCAAGAATGCTAGGTTCAACCACCCCAGCGGACTCATGTAGGCACTTTCGGAGATGCGAGACATGAAAGACGTTATGCACTCCGGACAGCTTCTCGGGCAATTGCACTTTATAAGCCATCTTCCCAATTCTCTCTATGATAGGGAAGGGTCCTACGAATCTGGGTGCCAGCTTCCCAATTGCTCCGAAGCGAACCACATTACGCAAAGGAGAAACCTTCACGAAAACCATGTCTCCAACTTCGAACTCCAAATCTGTCCTTCGCTTATCAGCATAGGATTTCTGTCTATCTTGGGCCGCTTTCATCCGTCTTCTCACCAATTCAACTTTCTCAGATGTGTCTCGTATCATATCGGGCCCAAGTACAAGCTTATCTGTTGTCTCCCACCAACAAGATGGTGACCTACACGGCCTCCCATATAAAGCTTCAAATGGTGCCATCCCTATGCTAGCTTGATAGCTATTGTTGTAAGCAAACTCCACAAGAGGAAGGTGGTCTTCCCAAGTACCACCAAAATCAAGAACACAAAGCCTCAGAAGGTCTTCTAGCACTCTATTCACCCTTTCGGTTTGGCCATCCGTCTGGGGGTGATAGGCTATACTCAGATTCAATTGCGTACCCATTGCTTCCTGCAAACTATTCCAGAATTGGCTAGTGAAGATTGGGTCACGATCACTGACTATGCTAGAAGGAACCCCATGCAATCTCACTATTTCTCGAAGGTAAACAGATGCCAGCCATGATGCAGTCCTTTTGCTCTTTACTGGGATAAAGTGAGCACTCTTCGTAAGTCGATCAACGATGACCCATATGCTCGAATTCCCTTTTCTTGATCTAGGCAATCCATCCACAAAGTCCATAGAGATGCTCTCCCACTTCCATTGCGGGACCTCCAATGGATGTAATAGCCCACCTGGTTTCTTCGACTCAGCTTTCACTTGTTGGCACACCATGCACTTTGAAACATAGTCTGCCACATCCTTCTTCATTCCAGGCCAAAAGAAAATGCGCTTCATATCCCTATACATCTTATCTCCACCAGGATGTATAGTCATCTTTGAGTGATGTGCTTCTTCGAGAACTTTATGCACCAAGTCTCCCACTTGTGGAACGCAGAGTCTTCCATCACGCCTTAGCCAACCCTTGTCATCAATAGTATATCTAGCAAGGTGACTAGACGTCTCACCACGAATCAACCTATCCATGATCTCCACCATCTGTGGGTCTTCCTTCTGCGAAGTCCCTACTTGATCAAGAAGTGTGGGTCTAAGCTCGAGAGATGCTAACGATCCTGTCATCGACTCACTTGCTGTCGTGAAATCAAAGGTTGCCAGGAACTCTAGGCTCTTCATCTCAACAAACAAGGGACTCAAAGCCAACCTTTTTCTGCTTAGTGCATCAGCCACAACATTACCTTTGCCAGGGGTATAAGCTATCTCGAAGTCATAAGATGCCAAGAATTCCATCCACCTTTGCTGCCTAAGATTCAGATCTTTCTGCGAGAAGAGATGCTTGAGTGATTTGTGATCAGTGTACAACTCAAACCTTTCGCCTAAAAGATAGTGGCGCCAGGACTTGAGTGCAAAGACAATCGCCGCTAACTCCAAGTCATGAGTGGGATAGTTCTTCTCATGAACTTTAAGTTGCCTACCCCCATAACATATCACCCTTCCTACCTGCATTAGAACAGCGCCTAACCCTGTGCCACATGCATCGGTATACACGGTAAACATCTTACCGCCATCGGGTAATGCCAAAACTGGAGCTGTGGTAAGGGACCTCTTGAGCCTTTGAAAAGCAAGCTCACACTCTAAGTCCCATGCAAAGACTAAGTTCTTCTTCGTCAATCTAGTGAGAGGGGCCGAAATCTTAGCGAAGTCTCTAATGAACTTCCTATAGTAGCCTGCCAGACCGAGAAAGCTTCGCACTTCGGTTGCATTCTTAGGAGTCTTCCAGTCTTGAACTGCAACCACTTTCGCGGGATCCACAGCTATACCCTGCTTAGAAACTATATGCCCAAGAAATCAAACTTCTTTTCTCCAAAAGTGGCATTTGGAGAACTTGGCTTTCAACTGATGGGCTCTAAGCGTATCCATCACCTCCTTGAGGTGTCTAGCATGTTCTTCCTCGTCTTTTGAAAAGATCAGAATATCATCCACGAAGACAACAACAAACTTGTTAAGGAACTCCCTGAACACCCTACTCATCAAATCTACGAAGTAGGCGGGTGCATTAGTCAAGCCGAATGGCATGACAAGCCATTCAAAGAATCCGTCTGGAGTCCTAAATGCAGTCTTATCAATGCTGTCTTCGGCCACTCTAAGCTGATGAAATCCGGTGGCTAAATCAAGTTGAGAGAAAACAGAAGCACCAACAAGCTGGTCGAAGAGATCATCTATCCTCGGTAATGGATGCCTATTCTTCTTGGTCAGCTTGTTCAGCTCTCGATAATCAACACATAGACGAAGCGAGCCGTCCGCCTTAGTAGCGAACACCACAGGAGCACCCCATTCGGAAATGCTTCGCCTAATAAAATTCTTCTCAAGAAGCTCCTTGATTTGCTTACTAAGCTCTCTCCTTTCCCGCGGGGCCATGTGCCTAACTGGTAAGGAGACTGGCTTAGCATTATCAACCAGATAAATGCGGAAATCTATCTCTCGCTTAGGGGGTAACCCCTTAACTTCTTCAAAAACATCAGGGTATTCTCGAACCACCCTTACAGATTGCAGATCATCGATAGACGAGTCAAGAGATTCAAGATAACATAGCATGACGAGATCTAGCGGGTTGTAAGAAATCTCTAGGGTATTGCCAAGGCGAGTCATGAGTCTCACCACCCTATGCTCACAATCGAGAATGGCTCCATAGCGGGACAACCAATCCATGCCCAAGATCAACCCGTATCCCGTGAACCCGAGAACATAAGCATCACACGAGAATTCTACGGTCAAGATAGAAATCCTCAAATCCATACAGATCATAGACAAATGGGCTGAACCCCCAATCGGATTTGAAACACTAACGGGATCCTCAACAAGACTAGTACTTAGGTGCAAACTTCCAACAACATCAGAGGAAATAAAGGTATGTGATGCGCCAGAATCAAACAAAGTGCGAACAGGAAAACCAGAAATATAAACAAGACTTTCCACAGAAATAGTACCTCGGTCCTGAACTGGAGCGGTGTTGAGAGCATGCACTTGCCCTCCAGATGAACCTGCGTGCTGAGTTTGTCCATGCCCCTGCTTCTTAGGGCAATCCTTGCTAAAATGTCCCGTCTCTCCACAATGAAAGCATCCACCCAATTTCATTTTCTTCTTCCTACAGTCCTTGGCTACATGCCCAACAATCCCACAGAAGTGGCACTTTCTTGTGTCCTTTGCCTTGTTCTTGTTGTTCTTGTTGTTCTGATTACTCTGATTCCCTCCCCACTTGGAGTATGTCTTCTTAGGCTGAGTTTCATTGGGCTTGACTTCCTTCTTCCCATTCTTATCCTCTCCCTGCAGCAATGCCATGTCTACCAGGCTCTCGAAAGTGGCCCCCATGGGTATGTGTGACATAGCTAGACCTTGTAATGGCTCATTTAACCCTCGTGCAAAACGTAGAGCCTTCTTCTCGGGAGTATTGACCATGTCCAAACCGAATCGGGCAAGCTGGTTGAACCTATTCACATACTCTCCCACTGTCATGTCTCCTTGCTTCAAAGCAATGAACTTCTCTAGTTGCAAATTTGCCTCGGCAGATGATAGAAACTTAAGCCCAAACCTTGCCCTAAAGTCGGCCCAGGTTTCTACGGGCCTTGTAGCATTGGTGACCTCCCACCAATAAGAAGCTTCCTCCTTTAGTAGCCAAACCGCCAACAGAACCTTTCTATGGTCCTCTATATCAAAGATGGCAAAAAGATCTTCGGTCTCCTTCAACCAATTTCTTGCTTCCACGAAAGTCTCTGTCCCAATAAATTTTTTGCCACCCATGGCCTTGAAGTCCTTGCAAACCTTGGCGAAATCGGCTTGTGGTTGCTGAGGAGGAGGAGGAGGAGGGGGTGGAACCTCAGTGATAGTGGGAGTGGTTGCTGGACCTGCATTATTGGCCCTAGCTTCCAAGTACCTCCGGAACCATCCGGGAATGGTGACTCCCTCAGGAAGATTGAGATCGGCCATGCTGAAAAAGGAAAAGATAGATTTAGAACGAGGAAACGAAGGATAGTGCTTATGGCTCTTGGGGGATAGCCTTTCAAAATAAACTAGACTTTTCTTTGGAAAATACTTAATTGGTTTTGAAAATAGCTTTTAAAAGTAATTTTAAAACCCTTTTTGCTCCAATCTCGTAAACCTTATGCTCTGATACCAAATGTAACACCCCACCTCCGCCAGTGCCACTCTTGCAAGGACACTGACTTTGGAGGGGCGTTTAAATAAGGTAATCATGCATGCAGATATCACAAGACAAAACACATAAGTAAAAACAGAGTAAGTATAGCAGCGGATAAAAGCTAGCATATCAAAACCATAGGTTAAGTTACAACACAGTACTTAATTATTTTCCATAAACAAAGTCTAGAAACATAAAACTTGTAACTGAAAAGGAAAACATGAAGTAGCTATCCCCAAGTAGAAAACCATAGCAAGCTCAAGTCCGAAGCATACATGAGCTATCCAAGAAAAGCAGCTAAGATCCAAGCTAAGTGCTGGTATTCCCGCCCTATAAACCTGGGGGGAGGGGGGGAACGAAAGAAAAGAGGCGAAAGAAAATGGGTCAGTCAAAAGACTGGTAAGTCCTATCTACAATTGTACAACAACTAATAAAGTTAATAGTATATATAAACAAGGATGAGTCATAGGATGATAACTGGCATGGTAAGAAGTCAACAAGATAGATCAAATGTGGTACCGCATAAACAAGATTGAGGTTTGCACCAAGTGTACTAGTATCACAAGTCGTGTCAAGTGTAAACAAGAGGTGATCCCCAGGCCCAAGTTTGGCCCACCATCATGAATGACCTAAATCAAGGTCCAACTAGCACGGTCTAGTCGATCGGCTCCCTACAGCCTAACTCGTCAAGTGTCAGTGTCATACGGCCCAACTACGAAGTGTAGCTAAACTGTGCTAGGTCCACCCTAGGGTGTATCAAGTCCTAGGGTGTCAACCCCTGACACAAACCAAGCACGCACAGTTTAAACCTACTGGTGCCCGTGCCTGCTTTTTCAACTCCGGACCATGTGCACGACCATGGCCCGCCTGAACCTACACCGGCGCACCTACACAGCCGTCGTTTTGGTCGCTTACATGTCATCCCAGTAATCGTGCCCCACCCTAGCCTAGTCCCTAGGGTATCATGATACATCCAAGAGGGTTACTGGTGCAAAGGACCACGTAACTAGGGTTTCCTTAATGGGTTAAACGTGGTTAACCTAACTCATCTAAGTACCAAGTTGGTTAAGTGTACCCAAGGTTCATGACTTAACCCTACCAACCCATCGTGTTTAATTGGTTAAGTATTCAAGCGGTCCATGACTTAACCCTACCATGTGGCATTAATTAATTTAATGCACCCAACCTCTCACATTAGACCTTGTTGTGGTTACTAGTTAGGCCGGGCGGGTCCGGGTAGGTTTACACCACAACTTAGTCTAACCTCGGGTCTCACGTGCAACATGACCAACTACTCATATTGGGTCCTATTGCTTGTAGCCACTAGTTAAGCCGGTCGGTTCCGGGTAGGTTTATGCTACAAGCTCAACCCAACCTCGAGTTGGCCATTCTCATGTTTTCTAAGTGTCATGTCCATCACATTACAAGTTTTCAAGCAATTGGGTAGACCTAACTTAATAGGTAAATTCCCAATGGGTAGACCTAACTTAATAGGTAAATTCCCAAGCTTATGTTTTTATGTCTTTTAAGTTTACCCAATCCCAAACGCAATCCCATCGCTTACATCTCGCAATAGCGCATAAAGGATAGAAAGAGGGAACTTGGCATAATCATGACATAGAGGGGTTGGAGCCACAAGTTAAACATGGTGGCATGAGACAAAGATGTGATCATAAACTTGCATATCATGTTATCAACTTGCAAAATATTCATAAGCATGCATAACATCATTTTAACTTGCATAGTGTTCATATGCATGCATAACATGGTTTCAACTTGCATAAGGTTCACATGCATGCATAACATGGTTTCAACTTGCATAAGGTTCATATGCATGCATAACATGGTTTCAACTTACATAAGGTTCATATGCATGCATAACATGGTTTCAACTTACATAAGGTTCATATGCATGCATAACATCAAACTTGGCAAATAGGTGGAACATGGCCATAGATAGCATGAGATAAGGGCTAGTAACATGCATATAACATTATATGCATGTTAATGCAAAGGTTATGAGAGTTTCAAAGTTGCATTATGCAACATTTCCAAACAAAGATCATATCTTTCTATGCATAAAGCCAAGGTAATGACTTTACTAACATGCATAGAGTAATCTTATGCATAAAATCATAAGATCAAAGCACATATCATGATTAACCCCAAACTCAAACTTGAAACATAACATATTAACTTCATAGTTAAAATACAAGAGTAGAAATAGGCTTACAATGCTATGAAGACTCAAATGAGTATAGCAAATGTAAGAAACCCCTTATGCAACTAATTAAAACCCCAAAATGCAAGCAAACTTGATCAAGACTCCTCCTTTATGATGCCAATAGAGAAACAAGACTTTAATGCAAGCTAAAGAGGATCATACAAGCCTAAATACACTTATATGCATGGGAATCTCTTGAAAATTGATTTAGGAATTTATGAAGAGAGTGGAGGCCATGAGAGGATTGATTTTGCCATAGTTTAGTTGTAGGATAGATTAATGAGGATTTAGGGTAGGTTAGGGTCTTATTTATAGATTAGGCTAGTGATTTAGACCATAGGATTAAACCCTAGTTCTCATCTCATCCCTCCAAATCGAATCTGGCCCTCTAGATCAACACATTCTCAAGATGGTGCACCAGGCAGGACTGGGCGTCTGAGCCAAGTCGACAGCCAAGTCGACAGGGCTGTCGACCTGGTCAGACCCAGTCGACTCCCAAGTCGACAGGGTTGTCGACTTGGGTACTGTGGCGGGAATTTTCCCGCCTTGGCCCAACTGGCCCAATTTCCAAGCTTAGATTTGAATTTGAAAATCTGTTTTTATTTAGAAATTTTCTGAAAACTTTGTTGGGCCTTAATCGGGTCATACGGACTCCGATTTTCGAAAACTCGGACTCTATTTCGCATATTTTTCCGAGACGAACGCAATGGCATAGCCCGTTTCCCTTGATTCATATTTTATTATTTAATTCTGCCTTGTTTTGTGTTATATCTTGTTATTAAAATACAGGTTATTACAAGTACTAGGCGTAACCATTCACCAAAAATGTGTCGAACGACGAATGGTCTAGGCGCTTCAACATTCCATAAACAATGGCCTACTTTAGGAAGACAGACCCTCAAAACTTCTTAAACTGTTACAAATGGTACATGGATATTGTTCATTTCATAGACATTATGAAGTGCAAGTGCTTCCCTGTCTTTATTAAAGGTGTGGCTTTGTTGTAACTATCTCGGCTTGCACCGAGAACCATTTCAACCTTCGACCAACTCGCAAATGAATTGGTCAAAAAGTTCAGGCTGCACGTGATGAGGCCTAAGTACATCTTGACAATTTCCAACATCTACTAAGGAACAGGCAAAACCTTTTAAAGCTACTTAGAGAGGTTCAACAATATCTTGACAGAGGTTGAGGATCCAAAGCCTTGTACCATTCTTGTCTAGCATGCAAAGGGCATGCTTCCTGATTTAGAATTCAGGGCATGGATAAATCAAAAACAATCAAAGAGCTAGGAAGTTTTCTATGAGAAGGCTAATCATTTCCTATTCCAAAAAGAGGCGCGTAGGAACTAGGGTGCTCGAAGTTTCCATCCTAACAAACTAAATCAAGGCACTATGCAAGACAGTGTCATTACTAAAAAGACCGGAGAAAGCTCGGGAAATGGTAATGGGAATGCTCAGAACAAAAGTGCCCAAGATAGAAATAGTAGAGATAGTCACGATAAAAAGAAGAATCGATCGAGATTCGAATCACTAATGAAATTATACTTTGATCAATAAAGCCTTTGATAACATCTCTCTTGGAACTTGCAATACTTTCTAGTATAAGAAGCCAAATCCTAGAGAATCGATGGATAAAGCTAAGGACTATAGAAAATATTACAGGTACCACGAAATGTATGGCATTGACACAAGCGATTGTCATCATCTGAAGGATTCTATTGAAAAGACTCAGGCAGTAGAAATAGGGTCCTCCAAATGAAGTTCTCGAGCCATCCAATGCTCGCCAAGAATGATAGCGAACGAGTGCCCTGTCTATAGCCTAGATCCTCAGGGATCTACTTTTCGAATCAACAAGGTTGCAAAAAAATGCCTCAGACTTATGACGCCACAATTTTTATTTCATTTTGCTTGAATTTACATTCAGTGTAAACCATGTTGTTCATTCATAAAGAATAGTTTGATTGCAGGCTTTTACTCTTTCTCTGCTTGAGAAGAGTTATCCCCTATGATGTTATATTCAAATGTTATGGTCTACTCACTCTATTTAAACTAGACTAACCCTAGTATTTTATATACTTGGGTCAGATCGAGTCATTTAAGGATAGCATCTGGTGTAGATACCAATTCATCCAACTTTTGCTATGGACTACTTTTGAAGTTTAGGAATATTTTGGATTAGTGACCTTGTTGTTCAGTTATGCACTCTGTTGTATGTATATATCCTATTACGAGATATGATGTTGTAGGTAAATTATGGTTTCATAACTACTTGTGCATGTTATTATGCAATGTACTTGATGTATATGTATAAGTATGACTGTGTTCATTGTTTTGTGATCTGTACTATTTAATATTGTTGCGTTTTGTTTTGGATTTATCCATTTTCCACTGAAATATTATATTAGGAAAGAATTAAGCATGCCGATCCTCTTATGGTAAGAAAAAAATAAGCACTTTATCGACGTACTTGATGCTTGTTTAATGCAAGATTTACGGAAGTCCTATAATTCGCATTAGCAGACGGTATTACCTGTTAATGCTCTATGTTAATATGAGTCTTGGGGTGGGGAGTCACTTGTAATACATTCGCATAAACCACCTATCAAAATATTAAATTGATATGGCCACTTATGAATTGAATGAAATTCTTTTATAATCCTCTGATACGTAAAATATCGGTCATAGCACTAATTTCCCTATTAGAATTGTTAGTCAGTGTTGAAATACAGTATTATCAACATTTACCTATATAGTTATTTCTATTGCTAAATCTTTGGATGTTAATAATTTTTCTGTTTAAACACCAATTTGGAAATATTTTTATGAAAATTGATCAAAAAACTACATTCAACCTAACAGTATGAGTTTCATAGCCAATACATGACATTTATGGAAAATCTATTTTTTGCATTCTATCTTATTCTTTAAATTCTTATTTTCAATTAGCGTAAAAACATAGTGGGTTACAAAATCTTTCGATTACTTTTAAAATCCTTGACAAATGCTTCTATTATATCTACTTTTTGACCAATGTATAAATTACTTAAGTTATGAGAACCTTTACTAGACCATGCTTCGAACATTGAGTAGCTTTTTGTAGGGGTGAGCGTTCGATCGGTTTGGTTGGTTTTGAGGTTAAAAAATCTCAAACTGAGTTGGGATCGATTTTTTTTCAAATCAAACCAAATTAATTTCGATTAATTTGGTTGGTAATCGATTTAACCGACCTTGAATGATATGTTATTATTTAAATGATGTATTCACTCAAAATAAAGCATAAATTCATGTTTGGAGAAATTTCAAATAGCAAATTTTGTGTTTATAACGAAATTTAACCTATTTGCAACACGTCTTTGTATTTAATCACTAAACTAATTATTTAAGGACAAATTTTCAAAATTGGCTACTATAAAAACATATAGCAAAAATAGGCCAGTTTCAAAAGTATTAGCAGAAATTGGCCAGTTTTTGCCACCTCAGCAATGAGGTGGCAAAAGTTTTTTAAAAATTAATCGGGGGCACACTTGACAAGTGCGCCCCTTATAATTAACAAGGGCGCACTTGGCGAGTGCGCCCTTGTATATTTTGTTAAGGCGCACCTTCAAGGTGCGTCTCTGCTTTCTGATGCTTCACAGCAGCCTATCTTCATCCACCCTGCTGTTTCACACCAGTTTTTCTACAAATTCGGCCAATTCTATTGATTCAACTTCAAATATACACTAACCCAAATAAAGCATAAACACATACATGTATCAGTTTCAAACATAAATATGTAATAACAATGTTAATATTCGATTACAAACATAAATACAAGTCTAAATAAAATTCGATTACAAACATAAATACGAACCCAAATAGAATTCGATCACAAAACCAAAGTGCACATGGTTCGCTTACAAACATACGCTGATACAACACTTATAAAAACGTTCATGGCGACGTTTAATCTTAAGTAGGGGGAGGTTGAGAAGGTCCTACCGCCTGCAATTGAGTTGGGTCTTGTCGAGGTGGAGCTGGAGAAGGATCATGTCTTCTTTTAGTTCTTCGCTCTCCCGGGCTCTCCACTCTACGTCTAAAGAGTATGTGTCAATGAGTTTTTTCAAGCTAATACATCGTGGTTGGATGTCGTGCTCCGGTACTCGACCATGTCCAATATCCTCCAATCCTCTACCAACCGTCTCTAGCACATCGACTTGCAAATTGTGTTATTTATAATCACATATTAGAAGATTTTAGTCAGCAAAGTAAAACAGTAAAGTAAAGTAAAAGACGTACGACATCTCGCTCAAGCGGTGCACAAGCGGTGTATGCTCGGTCGTGAGGAGTTCGATCCGCGAGGATGAATCTTCGAGTGATAGACCAATACCAACTCAAGTATGCTGAAATATGAGTGCTAGGAATTTCTTGACGAACGATACAGTTATGTCTATCGTTCCACTGCATGACAACAAAATTCAAATTTTGCTTTGGTTCGCAAGGCACAGGGATGTGTCGCTGAAGACCAAATTGTAGCATCACTCGATCAGGATTATACATCTCAATAGTTCGCATGCATATGATCAGTGTCTTGCAAAGCCAACTAGGCATGCCGCTTAGACATATCTGAGGCAGATCAACTAACACATCCTGTGTGTAGGGATTCCATACAATAGCCTCATCTGTTAGCATGTCAAGCTGGTCACGGTAGAAAGTGGTAACTTGCTTTGGAGACTCAATCCAACTCCTATTTACAAACCACCTGCGATATAAAGTAATGCATATAAAGTATGTAAGTGTAAATAATATAGCATAAGCGTAAACATCATTATTGAATGTCATGTAAATGTACATAAACTACCTTACACTATAAGGTAATGACCTGTCGATCTGCGCAGATAATGTTACGTTTGGACGACCGATAGGAAGATGTGTCCATGACTAAAGCTGTAAAAAAAAATATGATGGGATTGCATATTACAAGTGGCCATAAATAATTATACATACTAATATTTACCTGAAGAGAAAGACAACCGGCTATGGATTTGTATTTAATGAGCGCAGCATTTGTTAATTCAGTATATAATGTTGTCAATATCGCACTACCCCAAGAATAACGTGCACAATCTTCCAAATTTCTCACAAATAATAGCCAAAAAAGATTTAGTCGTCCTTTAGAATGATCGGGACATAGACGACAAGATATCAAGTGCAGAATGACGTCTCTCACATGACGTTTAACTTGCTCGTCTGATGCATCCTCTAATGGCTCATTTTGAAACATACTTCGAAGCCAAGTCAACTTAATTTTTGCGCCTCTTGTCTCATTTCGATTTGGGACCATGCGTAAACACTCATAACAAATATCTTCATAGTTACTAAGATGTGTAGCAGTAATAGGATTTCCTTCCACTTTAACACCGAAAAGACAACTAACATCTTACAACGTGATGGTAATTTCACCAGTGGGAAGATGGAAGGTGGAAGTCTCCGGTCTCCGCCGATCTACCAATGAAGTAATAAGTGCATGGTCTATCTTAAAAAAACCCAATTTGGATATTTCTCTAAATCCAGCTCTTTATAGCGCAAGTTGAACTTTAGGTGTGCTTGAAGTAATCAACGCCAACTTGCTAGAATGATCTTGACAATCAATTGGCTCGTCGCTCTACAAAATTCAAAACAAAATGAAAGTAATTAGCTGGTGCATGAGAAATGAAAAAAGTATTGAATTCTTCCATTTGGATTTTTGAAATACCTTCATCAAGTCCAGATTATTGCTTCTATGCTCATTTTGAAGACACAAGACACTTGCATCCACTGGACCGGGTGCTAACTCTACAAGAAATTTTTTGAAATGAAATGAACAAGTATTGAACTAGGTTTTGTAATGATTACGTAAATCGCCATATACATGAACTAAGAATTAGAATGAGCCTTCGATTGTAATAAACAAGTAAATCATTATATACAAGTAAATTAACAAGAAGATGAATAAGCAAATCACCAAATACAAGTAAATAAACAAGTAAATCACCATTGAAATGCGCCTTTCATTGTAATGAACAAGTAAATCGCCATATACAAGTAATGAACTAGAGTAAATTACCATACACAAGTAATGAATAAGGGTTAATCAAGTAATGAACTAGAGTAAATCACCATATACAAGTAGTGAATTAGGGTTAATCAAGTAATGAATTAGGGTAAAACAAGTAATGAACTAGAGTAAATCACCATATACAAGTAATGAATTAGGGTTAATCAAGTAATGAACAAGTAATTAACTAGGGTTAATCAAGTGAATGAATAAGTTATGTTGTTTAAGAATTTACCTCTAACTTGATAAGAAGAGGATGAGTGTTCCATTGTAGAACTAATTTAGTGTAGAAGTAATGAAAAATTGAAGTATTAGAAAGTTTAGAAGAATAGGATTTTGGGTTTTTTTTTTGTTTTAGGGATTTTGGAGAGGAATGAGTGTTTGGATAAATGGGGGCAAATGGAGAGCGGCTGGGTAGGAATAGCAGCAGACCCCGGTTGAGGCGCACCTACAAGGTGCGCCCTTGTACATTTACAAGGGCTTGCTGGCCAAGTGCGCCCTTGTATATTTACAAGGTCGCACTTGACAAGTGTGCCCTTGTACTCGTACAAAGGCGCACCTACAAGATGCACCCTACCCGAGAGCCACAACAGCAACCTGCTTCTTCACCTGCACCTAACATGTTGCATACCGCATCATAAAACCAAATCAAATACAACTCATATGCTTATAAAATGAAAACGTCCACTATTAAAATGCAAATCATTCATTCATTCATCAAACTGAAATTATAAATAGTTCATTACATTACAAATCATTTGAACAAAATCTCAAAATACATCTCCAAACTTTTTTTGACCACATTTTCTTATATCAATCATATAGAACTCACTTTGACGGACATGTCGATCTTTTGTGCCCTTTTTGACCACATTTGCTACAAGTATTTTGTTTACTTCCTCCCATTTTATCCATCATACATTTAATTCTTGTCAAACGCGGACGTCTCGTTTTCCTTTTTGTATGCGGAGGCAATGTGGTCGGACCGTGATAGGCATCCCAATATCTACTATCGGGAATTGGATGAAAGTTTGGAGCGTAACTTGCTTTATATTTTTCCACGGAAAACCACGATGAACAAAATTCATAGTACGATATATTCGCTCCTCCAATGGTTTGAGCACAAGCAACCATCTCATGCAAGCATGGCGATTTTTGCAATAGCGGAATGTTGCAAGTGCAAGTACACACATTATCATGTAAAGTCACGGTAAATGCTTTTCCAAATTAATCATTTACTTGCCATTCGCTTTGACTGAATTTAACAATTCCACAATGTCGTGCTTGTTTTGCTACTTTGGCTAAAAGAGCTTCAACTTTTGGAGCCATTTGCATTTCAAATCCTTTGGCATCGGAACGACGTTTCATGAAATAGTCGTTTAAACGGTAAAACATCGTGATACTAAAGACTTGACCGGCAAAGCACGAGCACCTTATAGAACTTCATTAAAACTTTCGGTTACATTTGTTGTCATCATCATAAATTGTCCACCGTTATCCTTGCATAGAGCCCAATTTTCCTCCGCACCTCGTAAGCTCTTTTCAACCCAAACATGCGCATCCGGCGAAATGGTTCTCAAGTGGCTTCTCAACTCTTTGTATTGCAATTCATCGGTAGCACTAGCATATGAATAGAATAAGTCTACCAAGTTTTTTTGAGTAAATCCGACAAATTGGAAGTTTGCTTTGAGATGCCTAGTACAAAAGCGGTGATAGTGCTCTTAAGGCCAATTTTCAAATGCTCCCGGAATGCCTTTCATTCGATCGGATATAAAAGTCAAACATCTATTGCGAACACTATGTATGAGATAGTACATGCATCTAAGAAACCATTCCCAATTGTCTTTTGATTCGGAGCCTACAATTGCATATGCTAATGGAAATATACTTGATTCGGAGCCTACAATTGCATATGCTAATGGAAATATACCATCACTTGCATCAACTCCAGTCGCGACTAGCAACGTACCTCGGTATTTGCCGTATAGATGTATGTCATCAATGCAAATTAACGGTCGACAATGCACAAAACCATCAATACTAGCACCGAATGCCCAAAATACACTTTTGAAATGAACTTTGTCATTCGTGAGTCTTTCGTTTTCAATCTTAAAAAGGGTCCCCAGATTATGTTTTTTAAAGTAGCTAAATATTGTGGCAGCTGAGCATATGATGTTTCCCATTCTCCAAAAACTATCTCAAGTGCTTTATGCAATGCTCTATACGCCTTGAAGTAGCTTACATTGATGAAAAAAGTTTCCGACATTAAAACTTGAATCGCGGCGGGAGTGGTATTCAAATCCGACTTCACAAAAGGAAGTATTTTGTTAGCAACAAATTTACTTGTCGCTTGCTTGTGATTAGAATTAATGACCAGATTAACACAAGAATGATTGTCTTCATATTTCCTAACTTTCCACCTTCCCGTCAAGAATTTTTTTAGGACAATAGCTTGTATTCTCCACTTGCAATTGTTATCGACATTACAAATTGCAGTGTATTCTTTTTTGCGGGATTTTACAGGTTTAAAAGAGACAGAATTCTTTATAGACCACTCACTAAGCTGTTGAATAAACACTTCCTTGGTTTGAAACTGCATTCCCACGTGAAACCCGAATCAACACAATCTACAGTAAAGTGTCTCTAATAGGAGCTGCATTTTGAATCAACGATGCTGCCATAATTTGTGCACTGCATAAATCATCTATTATAGCCATCTCAAATTTCATTTGTCCGTTGTTATCATCTTCATCTTCTTGCACCAACAATGCTTCATTATTTTCGTTTTCATTCATATTACCATTTCCAAACTCAAGCAAATCATTGTTAGCTTCCTTATTTTCTACCCATGTCATATCATTATCCATTGATGCAATTTGCATGCTATCAATATGTGGTGAGCTATAACTTACACCATTATTTGTCGGTCTAGAGCTTGAACCACCCGCATGCGCCGTATAACTATTAAAAAAAGTATGAGATCGGAACACTATGAATTTTAACTACTCAAATGTAAAATTTACAAACTTACTTTGTATTCATGAATGGAGGAAATATTGGACTTGCATTGTTTTGATGAGCACAACTCGAAAAAGTTCCAATAATTTGAGTAGAATTTTGTTTTAAATTTGTATCAATTGCCTCTTCATAATGTCTCAGCTCCTCTTTTATTACGAATAACTCAATAACTTTCATACTAATCGAAAACATTGCATCGAAATCTTCATCATCATTTACATCGATAGCAGAAGATCCAGAATCCATCACTGACTTTCTTACTAATTGTACATCGTATTTTTGTGAATCAATTTTTGTAGCCTTATACACTGTTTCTTTTAATTCATGATCGGAGCAAAAAAAATTGACCTTTGAACTTTTTTGTTTGCCACAAACATACACCGGCGTATTATTTTCTTTTAAGTTCAGCTTTCCATCAAAATAGCAAATAATAGGGATGAAATCCAACATAGTCTACAATGAAAATTTTGCAAGGTATAAGGATAATTAATTGTTAAACAAATATCAGTAACATAAAAAAGCAAAAAAAAAAAAAAAAAAAAAAAAAAACTAGGGTTTGAGTGAAATTAGAAACATAAGAATTTGAGATAGGGTTTGAGTTTGAACTAAATCAAGACCTTCAAATTGATGTGCAATAGCTGATAGAAGTAACCCAATCAATAACCCTTGTTAATTTTGATAATTTTTGAAGGTTTTAGGGTTTTTTGGAGCTAGTGCAAGAATGGTACGAATTGGTACTTTTTTCTGAAATAGTAAAAAGCAGAATGACAGAGAGTAGCAGAGAGTAGTAGGAAGTAGGTAGGGTTTGTGACAAAATTATAACAGACGCACTTGTGAAGTGCGCCCCCGATTAATTTTTTTACCACCTCACCGCTGAGGTGGCAAAAACTGGCTTATTTCTGCTAATACTTTTTAAACTGGCTTATTTTTGCTATATGTTTTAAAAATTAGCCTATTTTGAAAATTTGTCCTTTATTTAAAGTACCACAACACCGTAAAATAAGATAATAAATTAAAAGTTCGGTTAATTTAATTAAACCGATAACCAAATTTTTTTTATCTTACAAACATAATTTAAACCGATTTAGTTTTAAGACCAAACCAAATTGACCGAAATTAACCGATTTGGTCGGTTAATTCGATTTTAATCAAATATTGCTCGTCCATAGCTATTTGGAGCGGCTTGGTAGATCATCGTACAATAACAATATTGAAGACTACCTAAAAGATCATCAGAAAGCGTGCGACACATTACTAAATACAAAATAGCACACCTAGTATCCGTTAATCAACCACATTTGCATGTGTACAATTAGCGGACAAAAACCATTTTGTCATTATAAAAATACAAAATGCAAATAAAATCACCTTTACTTAAAATTGTATGTCCCTCTATACCCAACCAATCAGCACCCCCTAAATTCTACTTTTTTGCAATTAAACTTTTTTTTACATTGGCTTAGATGCAAAAAAGTGAAAATCAGATATGCTAAGTGGTTGAATACAGAGGGGACAGACAATTTTAGCTCTATACAAGATGACCCAAATGATAAAGAAGAATCGCCCTTGCAGCTAAGCCGCACTATTACACCACACTTACATTTCATGACATATTTAATCGATCAAATAGTGAGTGTAGAAGCATACCACTTCAATATGAAAATATGTGCAACGTCAGTACTATGCTAAGCTAGTGAAATTGCACTGTAAGGAAATTGATTCATAACATACAAAATCCCGCACGAACTGTGATTTCACAGCATCCTTGAATTCCATCATAATTTCATAGAATATTTGCTTCAAGCAACATAGAAGTGCAGTTCATCCCTTCTAGCAATTATGCCTCGTAATCCCGATCCAGTTCCATTGTGGCGAACTGCGCCACCAATCTCTTGAATAAGTATTACATGAGATTGGTGGCACAGTTTGCCACCAATCTCATAAACTTTTATATATATATATATATATATATATATATATATATATATATATATATATATATATATAGGTTCAATAGCACCTCAAATAATAAACACCCTTTAGTCTATCATTTTTACACCACATATTTTCTTATTTTTTCCTCTTTTTCTCCTTCTACTCATTCTCTCACCTTACACTTACTTTTTTTAATATAAATAAGAGGAAGAAATTATGGAACATTTGAATGCTCCATTTTTAGGGGATTCCTTGATCCTATGACACCTCAAATAGTGCAGCACTCCTAAATGCTTCCTGATTTCCACCCCATATTCTGTTTTCCTCTCTTTTCACTCATTCTTTCATCTCTCACTCCCTTATTCTAATATAAATGTTTGGTTCATAAAGAAAGGCAAATGGGGTGTCCAAAAGAACGAGCTTAGGTATTATCAAAAGCTATGGTATGTCCATCACGAGAATGATCATGACCCTTCTTCCGTCTTGGTTTGGATGTCGTCGTCATCTTATTATCATGTGGATGTAAGTCAACCACCATCGCGGGGTTTAATCCTAAAAGAATCTAGTTTTAAACATGTTATGCATTCATAAACTGATGAATCGGCTCTAGGTAGTTCTGAGATCAAGATGACACCAAAAATGAGGGGTTGGGAAGATGGTGCTTTGCTTGTCTCAGTGGCTATTGTTGGTTTTCCTTTTCTTTGCAAGCTTATACATGGAGGGAGTCGTGCCTTTCCCAATCAAATCGTTCTATAGCTAGCAGCCTGAGCTGCCTTTAATTCTTATCTATTACCAGATGGAGAACCTCCCTGTATTATTAAGGATCCTTTGTAAACACTTCTACATGTTCCACAAATCTTTGCTTGATGCGACTCTCTCGAAACCCAAGGAGTAGGCCAAAATAGGGGGGTTGGCGATTAACACGAAGTTGCCTAGTAAAAGGAATGGAAAGGAACAAACATGCAAGGTAACTCAGATCACAGGTGCCATTGATGGAAGCGTGAAAATGTATCCAAAATGAAAAAAATACCTTGAACATTTTATACTTTGTGTAAAGGTCCTTAACAGGTTTAAACCGTCTCCCTGCTTCAAAGTAAATGAAAGAGGAGTCCACTCCTTTGCTTTTGGTTAAATGCAAAAATTTGATATGTTGATGGGTAGGAAGAACTTGAAACGCCCACATAGAGATGGAACAGAAAGGAAGAAATTGAAACTCCCACATAAAGATGGAACACAAACCAGTCAGAATGACATAACCATTAGGGTGAAGCGGGAAAGATGCGATTTTTAGATACACAACGAAAAAAAATTCTTTTTAAGTATCAGTGACCTGCATGTGGTTTAACAAATTCATTTTCTTTAATAAATATAACTCATATGTTTTATTTTTGTATTCATTTTGTAGCATTGAATGTTGATAGAAAATAATACAACTTTCTTGTTAATAATACTTTCCAAAGAAAAAAATCCATGTAATATTTTTTTCAATGCATTTTGTTTGGACTTATTTCTCTGAAAATAGCATTAAAGAACACTACCAATTGATCAAAGTGGAAATGGGTCAAAAAATGGTTCAGTCTCTACACCATAACATCACATTTGACATGAAATGGTGTTAACTTCTACTACTAGTCAAATTGAGACATGACGTCTAAAGCATTATGATGCTGAGATAACCATCCATGATGTCTTGAGTAGGCCATATATCCGATGTCTTGAGTAGGCCATATATCCTTTTGGTGGAGCATAAGCTCATTGTTCGGAAGTACGCAAAAGCATAACGTTATCCCCTGGAAGGTCGTAGGTAGCTGCAATGGTATCTAGCTGTTTAGCTGTTAAAATGGAAGGTACAGACTCGATGGGATCCAAAAGCTAATATGGCACATATCATCCAAACTATGCCACTCTCCATGCCATGTATCATCCAAAATAGGTTTGAGAACCAACAAATTAATTCTACGTGTTATTCACTGCATGCTTCCCATTTGTTCACCATGCAACTCCCAGTCTCCACAATAAGTATATGCGAAGTTTGTCATTTTCCCTATTTTCGATTTATGAGTACATGCGAAGTTTTGGATTGGGAATAAAATTATAGGTTGCAAGTAATCCTAAAAGCGTATCAAAATATGGCTTTTGATTAAACTAAAAGATTACCAACCAACCGCCAAACGAGTTCCCCTATGCCCTGACAATGTAGTGTGAAATGCAGGGGAAAATTTGATGTCCGCGGCGTAAGTATGCTCCACATCCCTCATGAAGTGGATGCCGACAGCCAAACTCCAATTGGAAAACCGTAGTGTCCCTTGAGACATGAGCGCTTCGGATTTGTTACCTGTCCTTATTGACTTTATAAAATATATGTTATAACCGTTTGACGAGACCAATTCTTCTGTACCCATTTTCTCTATCCCCTGTTTCTTCAATCAAATCTCCACATTTCCCTTTTTTTGTATTTAAGTATAAAAACAATTCGGGATTTAAATGCAAAAGATGAAAATCATGGGGTTCTGATTGGTTGGGACATGGGAGCACACCGAATTTGAGGACAGAAGAATTGGTACGTCTAAAGACAAGCTATAGGATAAAACACCTTAAAACCATAACCCCTTTTTAAAATGTACCTAGCCAATGTGAATCATAACAAGAAGATCAAAACAACCTTTAGAGATAGTTACATCAATGGTAGAAGATTCAATGTGATGGATGACAAGTAGACACGGGGATTATAATAACCTGAAAGTGTTTGAAAAGGAATTGGCGCGGTAGTAGCTCGGAGAGACTAACGGATACCAAAAAGATATAGGGATATGAAAATGAGAAGGTGAACTGCTACAGGGACATACAGGGCTGTGGGTCACTCCGCAATTTCTGTTTCTGTTCGTAGAATCTAACGTAAATGAGTTCGGTTCAAGTAGCTTTGTTGAATGAGAAGAGGTATTCGATAGGAGGTAAAACCCAGCCTGTACACAGGCGGGCTCCTCAACTGGGTACCATATATGGAATAACCAAACACATACGTTATCCGATGAGTCACCATCGAATCAACCATGCCAAACTAGGAAACACCGAGCCTATCTCTAGCACCGAGCAAAGTATGACGAACAAGAACATATGATATAAGCTATGTAATCGAGTAAGGCAATCAGGAAAGGCAAAACAAAGCACAGCTCGTATTCTATGAGATGCACATTGGGAGGCAAGTTTTATGGGCATTCTCGTTGAAGAAATGATAAAGGCAACTTAGTTAAGCTGGTGCAAAAAACACCGAAGGTGTGTGCATACCACAAGGATCACAACCCACTCGAATAACCTTGAAATGGAGGGAAAAGGGGACTTGATATCCAAAGGAAGATATGGGAACCAAGAAGATATAGTACACCTCAATTTTGCTCCGTGGAGACTGGCAGCCACATAAAATCTTTTGTCTGATGGTTTTGCAATCGTATAAAGATACCCGTCCAGTAGAGGAACTACCAGACGAGATATCTTGTATGATGGTGTATGCATTGGACAGTGTATATTGCCGGTATAAACCAAGGGGACGCACGATGGAACCTGATCAGAATGGCATCTACATCCACTTAAGGAACCAACGAATAATGAATATGACTCTTTCAACCGAGTCAAACATGACGTTTAAGGAATAAAATTTGGATATGTAAATTCCATATCATGTCTGCTATAAATGAAAATAACCAAACCAAGCGTGTTATACAGGAAACTGCCTGATTTATCCTAGTGGCCTCCCGATTCACCCACTTCAGCAAAAAAAAAAAAAAAAAAAAAAAAAAAAAAAAAAAAAAAAGGAAAAAAAAAAATCCAAGTTTTAGCAGCAATGGGAGCAATTTTTTGAAGCCGCTAAACTCAGAGGAATATAAATACTAGAGACCTTAATATTTGATAAGAAACCATTGTATTCTGATTTCTGCATTCAGGCATTTGTAAAAACCGAAATACTACACGTTACCTTAATAACTGATTATAGCACAACCACTCACAACAAGGCCCTTGCAGCCATTCAAGCGAGCATGCACACCAACATTTTTAAATGATTACAACAATCACAAAAATTAATTAATACATAAGCAAGAAAAGAAATCTGAAGGCATTCAATATTACATGTTACTGTATCATTAAAAAACAAAGTTACTGTATCATTGTCACATTCTAATTAAAAACAGTTTTATGCAATCAAATTCCAACTGTAGAGCCGTTGGAAAATAAAGAATCTCCGCTTCAGATAATGAGGGCCTTTCAAGAAGTACAAATCCACGTCTCCAACTCAATTCATTTTGCCAACGTAGTTTAGTTTGATGCATGCGATCACGAATGTGCAAACACCACCCAAGAAATCTGCACCACGCTAATGTTGAGCTCCCACGCTTCCTACATTACCACCACAGTTTCATCCTACCTGTTTTTTAATCTTTTTTTTTTTTTTTTTAAAAAAAAGGACGTGATATCAACTGTTAAATCTCATTGTTTATCTAATTACTAAAAATTAAGCCGAAGAGCTTCTCAGCACATAATAACAAATTTCTAGGATAGTACTTTGATAAAAAAAAAAAAAAAAAAAAAAAATCTAGTACAGCATTTCACTACAGAATGGTTAATTTTAAGGACAAAAGATATGTGATTATATTTGTTTTCTGAAGACAAATGATAAATGATAAAAATGACAGAAGAATCAGAATTTTTCTCGATGAAAATAATAAATGTCCTAACATTTGAAATGCAGAAATTTATTACCTTGAATTATGAAGCCCTCTCTTTTATTTATCCTTTGAACCTGATGAAAATCCACCAGTTGAAATAAATGTCACAAATTGTATCCCAATAGCCGCTCCTTGTCAAAACCTATCGGCTCACTTTACCATCCCCATTGGAATCTCTGATGATATTATTTACTAAGAAAAAAGAATCACAAAACAATAATTACAGAATACATGTATTATTTATCCATCTAGTACAGCTTAACAAATCTCTACTGCTAAAAAGAGAATCCAGTGAAAATGATATCAATGAAGTCTTTTTTAAATTCGAAAATACCAGCATCCATCAACGGAGTTTCACCACTGTTTTCCAACATCCACTACCATCCACTTTCCGGTTATCCATCAACAGAATTTCACCATCAATTTTCCACTGGCAGCACCAACAAAAAAGACTATAGATTCTTAAGACCTTCTAACGTCGGGCTAGGTTTGAAGCAGTAAAGCGTCCAATCCATATTCGTACGATTTTCATTTAGGATGCGAACTAAGACAAGAAACAATGTACGAAAAAATGTATGTGCGAAAATATTCGATGCTTTTTTTTTTTTGTTGAACATTGTTTGTCCGTTGTCCGGCTCGTACAAACAATATCCGAACTTAAAGCCTATCAGGTCCACGTCCATCAAAATCTCTTACAGGACATGAATAAGATAAACCTCTGTCTGGTCCGATCATGTAACAACTCGTCAATTCGTACAAGTACAACTTAAATTAATCTAATTATTTAAATTTAAGTTAAATTTGAAATAATGAATTTGTTTTATTGAGTATGGTGTTCGACCAAATTTATCAAAATAAGAAAATTTCTAGAAAATTGATTTTTGGTCAAAATCTAAATTTGAGTTAAAATTTTCGAAATTTTAAAATTCTAAATTTCCTTTTTTTAATAGTACTACATGTTCTACGATAGTCTCTACTTCTTGTTTCATCAAAGTCTGATTTCTATTTCTCGGAATTTGCGTTTTACACCGCAGAAATGCGCAAAACGAACAATGTATTCTATGTGTATTTCTACCCGTATTCTTTCTTGAATTTGTACTAGTATTTTACTAATGCAAATTGAATTGGTGCATGGATTTGTGTGATGTGTTTGTTGGACTTGGACTAACACTTCTATTCACAAACTAACACATTAGAGTCTGTGTTTCTTTTCTTGATACATCTGAGAGAAAAGTACGTACTCTCACTTCTCATTTTCATCTCCTCATAGGCTATATTTTCTTCCTCCTCTCGCCAAAATTCTTAAAACCTAAAATAGTGTATGGTTCATTTTGTATTTTGTGTTTTAAGTTTTCAACGTTAATTTCAAAAAGGTGAGATTTAGTATAGTGGAGGTGACGGAGCAAAGGCGGAGGAGGTGACGAAGGGGACAAAATGAAGGTAGGTGGATAAATTGCTATTGTTCTTCCGTTGTATCTTAAAATACGAAAAATAATAAAAAGTTAAATTTTGTTCTGTGTGCTAGCTTCGTTTTGCAAAACGATCGTTTCTCATGAAATGTGCACGCCGTTTGTATTTTTGTACATAAACCCAAAATCAAAAAAAATGTAAAACCGAACACATCCAAAATAAAACCCAAAAACATGAATTTCCTCTTAATTTTTTCCTTTTTCACCCATACTTGCGCCGTGACCAGAACTCCACCCGCCACCTCACCACCGTCTAGGCCATCACCGTTGCCGTGCCTTGCTCCGGCCATCTTCCCCTTGCAACCACCAAAAAAATCCAAGTGCTCCTCTACTGAAAAACCTTAGCTTCTACCTCCTCTCTTCCCTAAAAACCCTAACCTAACCTCCTACCAGCCACCCAAACGTTGACCGCGTCTGACCTTCACCTCTGCCTGCACCTACTCTGGCCGACCCCCTTACACACTCCCCAGCGGAACACCCCAGGCCGAAACCCTCCTCAAGCAAAAAACTCCACGATCTTCCTTTTGCAAACACCCTCCACCTCTCTATCCACCACAACAACCACCTACCATGCCTGACAATCATGACCTCCTCTGACCTAACCCGAACCCTACTGACTTGAACCCAACTGATACCAACTGTAACGACCCGAATTTTCATACTATTTGAGTTGACTAAATGCACCACACGTCCAATCCAAATTGCACAGAAATACGAATCATTATGGGTAAAGAAAAAAGTAGAAGGAGAACAGAAATAACAACACAAAATCTCACATCGTAGCGGAACAAAATATAATATATATAATATACTTTGAAATACAAAACTGTATCAGTACTTGCATACATCATCAGAGTACATAACATAGCGGAATAAGCTCTAGATATCTAACATTGAAGCCTCCTGCTCCAAGCTCCTCTAAGAGTATCTATAAACACCTGAACTACTTGATTGTCCGTACAAAATTTGAACGCCCTAGAGTTTAAAGTCCCTGGTTGAACCACTTTGCACCCCTAAAACTCCTTGACCTCTTTTATTAAAAAAAAGTTTGAAACTGCTTGGATTTGATTTGGGTTTGATTTATGTCGTCGTGCTTGTGTCGGTAGAGTTCTCGTGTCTACTCAGTGTAGTTTGTTAATTTCATTGCCACATAAGGTGAGAATCACTCACTCACGAATTACATGTTCTTAAAAGTGAACGAATCACATTTGAAAAGTCACTAAAATGTTTAGAACTTGTTTAGCTAATCACGATATTATGCTATGTGTGAATGTTCACGTATAACACGGTATATGTTATGTTACATATGAATGACTTATTTCGATTTATGTAGGACACACGAATTATATATTTTTGCTTTCGACACATATGGCATACCATGAATAGTATATGACACATGAATTTGATATGTGATATGATTAATGTAACATGTACCAATTTGTTATGTGACATGTTTATTTATTTTGTTCTCACACTGCAAGTTCCATGCAGATTTCGGAAAATCATTATGGGTTGAAATAATACATACCTGAACGACTTAAGAAGGAAACTGAATTTAACTTGGGATTATACATATCCGAAATTTGAACTAATGCAGGTTGAAATGATACACACCGTATTACTTAACCGTAGAATAGAAAATTATAAACGGATACCGTTGGTCGATTTTGGAATATTTTGATAAATATATATTTGATTTGGTTTAAATAAAACATTTAAAAACTAAGTTTTAAGATTTATTTAAGTACATAATTTAAGTTTGAATATATATATAGGTGAGCGTTCAATGGCACCCGAAACAGTGCAGCACCCCAAAATGCCCCTGATTTCCACCACATATCTCGTTTCTTTCTCCCTCTACTCATTCTCTCACCTTCCACTAACTTAAACTAATATAAATACATGGTTTCTGTAGGGGGCTTTTGGGGTGCTCACTATTTGGGGTGCCATTAAACGCTCCTCATATATATATATATATATATATATATATATATATATATATATATATATACCTAAACTTCAAGATTTAAACTTAAAATATTTTATTTGGTTTTAATACTAATATAAAATTTTGATTATAATAAATTAATTCAATAACATAATTTATTAAAGTTTTTAAAATATAAGTTTTAAATTTATTTAGAAATTTGTTAACGGATACAATTTAAAGCTTTAATTTAGTATAAAGATATTTCAATAACTACAATAAATATAAATTAAGAAAGATAAGGTTTAAGTTAAAGATTTTATTAAGTTTATTATTAAGTGATTTCAAAATATAATTATGAATTGGATAATTAGTGTGATAATAAACTTAATAATTTGACTTTTTAATTTAGAATAATAAATATGAATTATTTTAAGTTAAATAATTTCAAAATAAAATATTGAAGTTAACATTTTAAAATTGATTTATTTATAATTTATGATTTTATTTAAAGTATGTTTTATAAAATGACAACGGTATGAAATAAGCATTTGGTTATTAAAGAGACCAAGACCGAATATTATCACTCTCTGTCAATACTGAAACTACTTTAACAACTGTGTATGTGGTGGAAAATCCAAAACAAAGTAGAATGGATTGGCGAACGCTACTGGAATAAAGTAAGAGAACGATGATAGATAGCTTTGGTTTTTGGATCATAATTAAAATGACTAAAACAAGAACTACACCGAGACCAAGTGGGCTAGGTACCCCAATTAGACACACTTCTTTGATACATTATCTATTACTCTGTTATTTTATTGGTGGCCACCCTTGATTATGGAAGTGTTTTCTCGAGGTGCACGGTAGCTGCAGTTATACGTTACTACCAGTCTGATTCTGCAAAATGGTAGAACCTTACCATGGATATTGTCTCGCATGCCTTGTCATATTTATCTTGTTTGAGTCCCCTACGATTTTGATTTGGTGTTGTTTCCTATCGAATGTCCTCTGATAACACTGGTGCGGTGAATTTACGGTACAGTACAGACGACAATGCTTATAAAATGTCTTAAGGATAATACGGTAATGTCTTTAACGCTATTTTCAATAATATATTTATCATAGACATTACTATATAATGTATCGTACTATATGATATATAGTTTAACGAATCCTTAAAGGATGGAATCTCAAACATCCTTTAAGTTACTAATGCATTTATTTGAACATTTCACTTGAGGTGATTCACTTACATGAGAATGTTAGTACTGACTCGAGTGTTATGTTTTTACTTTATACTCGGGTCAATCTGAGTAATACAGTTTAGTGACTCTTGTGGAGTTAGAGATCTGCAGGAGATTTAGCCATCTATCAATTATCTCTTATTCATGTTATTTCCATTTCAATCATTTTCTTTCTGCCAATTCCTTATATATTAGTAGACCATTTATGTATTTGGGGTTTTGTTGTATTTGCTTTTATAACTCTAATATTATGTATTTGCTTTTATGACTCTGTATTATTTAGTAGCTTCATGAATTACTATGGTTTTATTTATTCCGCTGCGAAATATTATGTATTCTGTGTATGTGATCTGTTTGTGATTCTGTGATTTGAATTTTATTTACCCTAATTTGATTGATAATCTATTGTTTTGAACGATCCAAGTCTGACAGGTGTGGTTTATTGTCAATCTGAATGGTTCTAAATAATGGGTCGTTACAGATTCGTTTAGGCCCTTACCAACAGAACAACTTGAAATAAAAGCATTGTATCTATCAAAACTTTGGAACTTATAGCACACATTCGTCTACTCATTATTTTCATTATATAAAAATAAGTATCTCTAATTATTAAATGAACATACATGCATTTTATATTAATATAAAATAATAATTATTAATCATACTCAGATAGCAGGGTTGGCATTAGTGGTCCGAAAGCCCTATAGATAATTAAAAAATGCCACTATGATGGGAAAACATAGAGACCCTAGTAATACAACTTGCAGGAATCAAAGAAGTTCGATGGCATGCTAAGAAGAAAAAAAAAACCAACTGCTTACTTTTGCTAAAATACAGCTCACAATAATATACCACTCCTTTCGATCGTAATTTTTTTGGATAGTGGTTATTTTAGAGAACAACTGAAAATAAATGAAGCAGAAATGTTGAGATTGAGTATTATTGCCAAAAATTCAAAAAAAATCTAACAATTTATATCCCCTTTCAAATCCAATCTCTCTTTACAACTCGATTTGCATTCCAATTCAAACACAACTAAACCACATTTGAGAAATATTATTCAATCCATGTAGATATATTTAGTATGCTTATTTGGATCCACAATTCCAATACTGGTGTTTTCAGAATAAAAAAAAAAAAAAGAAGAATGAGTTTTAGGTTCAGATGCTAAAGTTCAAACATCATCATCCATTTCAAAATGTGCACAAACAATAAAATATGGATCCATTTACTCTATGATGGACAATTTAAACTCTGTTTCGATTTAAAGTTTGAACTTTACAAATACACCATATGTATGAATCCTATTCTGTAAACTTTGAGTAGCATATATCTGTATCCATTCCATATATTAGGTACACATAGTGGCTTAGTTAATTGATTTGCTCAAAATCCTACTATGTTAAAACTAAAAAAAAGGATCTAGAATGGTCCTATAGTGAGGCCACATGACTTGGAAGCCCTAGGCAACATCCTAGGTGGCTTAGGGTCAGGTCTGCCAAATAGTTACACAAATAGCAGAGGTTGTATGCTCATTGTCTAGTCAATGTAACTCACAACTAAATAGTCTATCCAATTTCACTAGTCAAAATGTGGACAAAAAATCACTGATATCACATGGATATGGAACTCTTGGGCTCATAAATAGCATTCATATGGAGAAGCTAGAGAATTTGCCAATCATGTCAACTGGAACATTAAGGAACATGTGCTTCTAACTGTTATCACCATGATACACGCATACAGAGCCGGCTCAGGGGGTAGTCCGAGCAGGCGGCCGCCTACGGCAACCCCCCGAACGGGAGCAACAGCCACTAGAAATTGTCAGTGATGACCAACGAAATTTTTATAAATATAATTGTTGGTAAAGCATATGCAAGCAATTTGTAGCTCAGTTGGTTGTGTTGCATTGCTATAAAGTTGGAGGTGCAAAGTTCGAGTTGGGGCTGCAGCAATATTTTTGAGTACCACATCCTGTAGTTGCTCCAGGCATTTTTGTTTGGGCAACAAATTCTACAGTTCACCTTGAGTTGCCTAGGGCGACCCAAAGTCCAGAGCCGGCTCTGCACGCATAGGCACGAAAGTAATACGGAAAGGTTCATACAATACTATGATAGCAGAGATCACAAGTCTCTAAGCAGTAAGAATAATTTGCCAGTCATGTTTATGAGTTGATGTTCTGTCCATATCAGACATGTTACCATTAGACAACATGGCTAAAATTATACTTGGCACAATTGTAAGTTGGTTTGCACTTTTCGTATATTGCTTTCTGTAAAGCGTAAATCGGTCTGTACTTTTCATGAATACATTTATCATTAACTACTTATATGCATCGTCATTTTTTAAATATCTTTATTGCGCATTATGTTCAAATGCAACAGAGATTTAATCAACCACAGATCTTTAAAAAAATGAAAAATAATATATCCACAAAAATTTGAATGCAAACTGGAACAATTTTTTATAATAATTCTCTTGAATCCAATGTTAAGTAAAGACAACTTTTAGTATTAAAATGATCTCTAATATATTATGCTACTTGAATTTAGTATCACAAAAAATATATGCAATATAAATATGTATCTGTTTAAACCATTTCACTTTTTTCGGATCAAACCCCACGAAATTCGCTTAATTGACCTTAAAGATTAGTTATCATAATTGACTAGTTTTACTATTATTTTATTTTGATTGAAACCCCGAATGGATCGGTAGGATCGAAATTAATCCTAAAATTAATCCTATTCACCCCCTCCCCCTCTTCCTTCTTTCTTCTAGGGTTAGGTTAAGCATGTACATAAAAACACAAACTAACATATACTTGAATAGTTGCAACAACTCAAAACTGTCAGAACAACAAATGTGCATTGCTATGTTTTAGCTTTGTTGAGGCTGTGATTGTGGTCTCTTGCACTTGGTTTGCTTTGAATCAATTTCGGCATGTGGTGCTTCATGCATTGTGTGTTTCCTTTTCCTGCTGAATTTGATTTTACTGCACCTAACCATCGCTTGTACGCTTGTACATGCTCTGACTTGCCACTTTGCACTGGCCATAATCACTGACCCTATGCTACCTTGTACATTTTATTTCTTTTGAGTGTTTGTGTGTGAGCCAGTTTGAACATATACATCCGTTGGCATAGAGTACTTGAGTTGAATTCAGCGTAGCTTGAATTTGACATCGTGCTAACTTGCACTGAGTTGAACCACTACTTGACCTTTGCAGTTGTCTGTGAGGGTGATGATGTGTTTGGTCTAGTGGTATTTACAGTGTATCACTATAAATATTATAAGTTGTTCGAGCATATATATATATATATATATATATATATATATATGTGTGTGTGTGTGTGTGTGTGTGTGTGTGTGTGTGTTACTACAAGATTTTGATACCGAAACCGAGATTGGGGTGAAGGGGTATCGGAATAAAACTAACACCAGAATGAAGGCCAGGAAAGCCTTCGGCCGACACTAAAGTATCAAGAAGAATCGATACCGGAAGCAGAGGGACCAAGTCGACACCGAAAGCAGGAAGGACAAGTTTTGGCCCATAAGCTATCAGTATCAACATAGAAAGCAAATGGCTTGATGTTGATACTGAGGAAATGACAACAAAGGCACGATGTCGATGCCAACTTACAACGGGCAGTTAGCTTGGTATCGATATCGAACAAAGAAGATAAAGGCATGAAAACAGCAAAGGTGGAACCATATATCCAAGGCCAATATCACACGAGCCGATACCCAAGCTCAAAATCATAAAAGATAAAGCATGAGACCAGCATGGAAGCAAACAAAGTGTTATCGATACCAACAGGCTTGGTATCGACACCGATACTAAAGGTGGTTCAAGGTTATAAAGGAAGAAATATTAAAACATTATCCAGAAGCTCTTGAGTGGACTGACGCTCGGAAACACAAAGCCAGCAACGACATTAGAAGCAGACGGAAGCTATCCACACCAATATACTTGGTGTCGATACCACCCTAAACCGACACCATAAGATCGTTACCGAAACCGAGCAGGCAGACACCAGGAACCACAAAGTCGGGCCGATTCAAGAGAAGCGATGCGGAATCGGGCTTCCTGCTGGACTGTTACCCAATAGGGCCAAAATTGCCTATAAATAAGATCACAGGGGTCGTCATATTTTCGGGGACTTCTCCTCATTCTAAAATATTGTATTCATTTCTAAGAGATAAAACCCTTATTTCTAAATCAATTCGGGGATTTCTCATGTAATCATCTATGTCCTCAACAAGTGATCAAATAAAGAGATACTTAGCAATTATTTCTGGTTATCTCTATCTTTTGACCATCAATTCGAATTCAAGCCTCCTACTTGGAGATTATTACTAAACAACCCCCGATGAGCCTTCTAGCTCAGATTAGTGTCACGCTTACAACGTCCTATCCCAAGATAATTGTTGACTCTTAAGCCTCGTAAGCGTGATGATCACCTCTTGGTGGGAAAGTAAATAATCTTCGGGCTTTGGATCATGATAGGGATGAGCAATATTCGGTTCGAACCAAATTAACCGACCAAACCGGTTCAATTCGGTCGGTTCGATTTTAAAACTAAATCGGTTTGAATTCGGTTTGTAAAATATATTTTTTTGGTTATCAGCTTAACCGAATTAACCAAACTTTTAATTTATTATCTAAATTTACGGTATTGTAGTACTTTAAATAATTAGTTTAGATATAATACAAAGGCATTTGTTGCAAATAGATCAAATCTTAGTATAAACATAAAATTTACAATATAGAATTTCTCCAAACATGATTTTATGATTTACTTTGAGTGAATCCATCATTTGAATAATTATACATGCTTCAAGTACGGTTAAATCGGTTACCGACCGAATTAATCGAAATTAACTCGGTTCGGTATGAAAAAAAATTCGGTTTGAATTTTTTTACCTCCAAACCGATCGAATGCTCACCCGTAGATCTTGATTTCTAAGGAACGGCAAGTTAAATCACACTGTCAGGAGCTAGATTACATTTAGGTTCCCCTAGGTCCACAACCATATTCCTATATTTTGGTGTTGACGAAAAATATTGTTAACAATATATATACACACACAAATGATTATCCCTGCCATTTTCAAAAAAAAAAAATTGTCTTTGTCTAAATATATATGCAGAGAAACACACTCAAATATTGAGACAACTAAAAATTAAAAATTATATTTGCAATTTAGATTTGCTTCTTTTTTTAGTTTACTGCGTTGTTTAATTTGACAGGCATAACAGAGGACTTGACAATTTCTGAAGCAAGCATGGTTATCACGGCGGTAAGTCGAGTCTGAGTCGACGGAGGTCCAATTAGTCGACTAATGGACTAGTCGATAAATAAGTACATACATATGCATAAAAATTCAAACATGTGCATAAAAATTCAATCGTCTAACGTCTGAATGCTTGTTTACCACAAAGAATGCATTGAACCACATCCTTTTTATTTAAATCAGGCCAAAATCCATATTTCCATCCAACATCTGTTGATTTTGCCTTTCGCTTTGGATCCTTGGAGGGATCATACAGTTCAGTACTCGCCGTTGGTGTTTCTGCAGCCATCTGGAAAAAAAAATCAATTTAGGGCCTTCAGGTGTAACAGGAAAAAAAAAAGCAACGCAACAAAAATAAGTGTACAGGGGGGGAAAACAGGAAGAGTAAACCCTGGCTCTCGTTTACATTGTACAGGAGAAAAAAAAACAAAGCAAAAAAGAAGTACCTAGGGTTAGAGGAGCCGGCACTGGAGCAACGGAGGCAGGAGATCGGCGGCGGCGGCAGGAGATGATCGGCGGCGGCGGCAGGAGAAGATCGACGACAGTTAGGGTTTTCTTCTGTCGAACACGATTTTCTTCAACTCGCTCTGTTTATTTTTTTTTTGAACTCGGGTTTTCTTCTTTACGTCGACTTTGTATTTTGAACTGGACTTTCTATCTGGTTATTTTTTTCTCCTTGTTCTGAGCCCAAATTTGGAACTAGTCGACTAGTCGCTCCTTGTCGATCCAATCGACCGACATATTGACAAATTTCATGTCGACAGTCCAAGTCGAAGACTTGGGACCGACTGGTCGACTAGTCGGTCGCCATGATAACAGTGGAAGCAAGCAAAAGAGGAATTCAAACGAGTGTGAGTAAGTGAGCAGGTATTATACATGAATGTAAGAGTGTAATGAGGACATGAATTTAAAAATATGAGAGTTTGTATAGTGATTGTGAATTGTAAAATAATGAAAACTGAAATGTGTACTATTCAAGTATGTAATAAAATATTTGTTCAAAAATATACTTTTGAGTGTTAATGTTCTGTTCTTGCAAATATTTATTATTTATGGAAAATAGAATAGTACACTGACAACGTAGTAGTCAAGGCGAAAAAGCTCCAAAAAGCCCCAAGCCCTCGCCTAGTGCTTTTGTAGGGGTCTTGAACATCGGTTTTGCAGCAAAAAAAAGGCACCTTAAAAATAGACTATAACTCAAATTTTATCTTTAAAAATTTGCATACAAATGCAACATTGAGATTAAAACATCATGCCATCATCATAAACCAAACTAAGAAGGCATAAAGCCAATCAATTTAAATCTACAAACAATAAAAATAGTTAAAATAACGAACTAATCAAAATTGCAATTCAAAAACTGCGGTTCAAAGAAAAGAAAAGAAAAACGCCACTTCAAAGTTCAAACTGAAAAAATAAAAGACACTTCAAAAATTGCAGTTTAAATTTGAGAAAAAAAAGTGCACTTCAAAACCTGCAGTTTAAAAGGGGGGGATAAACTGCACTTCTTAAAAAAAAACTGCACTTTAGAGAAAACTGCATTAAAAAATGCACTTAACTTTAGAAAAAAAAACTGCATTTAAAAAATAACTCTAATGTTAATTTAAATTGAATTGTAATTTCGAAGTTTAGCTTAAAATTTGGAGTTTAATTTTAATTTCAACTTAAGATTCAGTTTAACATTAAAAGTCAGCTCAAAATTTTCTTTAAGGTTTTAATGTTTTATGATAAAATTTGGTTTCATGTTCAATTTTAGTATCAAATTAAAATTCAATTTAGCATTAAAAATTAAAACTTAAAATTCAGATTCAAGTTTTATGTTAAAACTTAAAATTCAATTTTAATTTCAACTTAAAAACTATAAGATGCAGACATCACTTAAATTTAAATTATAGACACTATTAGTAGACTAACATATAAACTTAGCTAAAATTAAAAACTTTAAACAAAAACTCAAGCCAAATTAAATTTAAATCAGTTTAACTTACCTCGAGATTGAGATCAGCAGCAATAATTCGAAATCGAGATTAGCAAGAAGGTTCAAGTTTCAGATCTGACAAGGCGGCGGTGGTGGATGAGGAACAGCGGCTATAGAATTGATGTCGAGCTTCGTAAGCAAGCTTCGATCTTTTTTTTTGGGGGGGCTGTTCAATAAGCCTTAATTTCACGAGGGCAAGTTCAGTTTTGGGCCTGAAGCACAAAAATATTCGACTTCACTAAAGCGTACTTTCTAGGGCTTCGTTTTTCTAGCGCTTCATCGCCTCGAGCGCTTTTTTGACGCCTCGAGCATCACTGGTGCCTTGACGAAGTAAAAATCCATACGCTAGCACCTGGGGCTTATTGGCGCCTACGCAAGCGCTTCGAGAACACTGATTAACACACATTTATCGAATATATATATATATATATATATATATATATATATATATATATACACACACACAGTGTGTGTATAACCAAACAAAAATCGTATCAATACACTCAACGGGATTACTTGAAATATTAGTAATTATATTTCATCGATTGGGACTCTGAATTCTGAAAGTGTCAAACTGCTAAATAGTTTGTCTTTTAAACTGCGATCAAATCAGTGTTACATAGAGATAAATTTTTGATGCAAATTAATATTATTTGAAACAAAATAAACCCATAATAATTGATAGAGTAATTAATTTACAAAGACAATTAGCATTAAAAATATTACCATAAGGACAGCCACCTAATATTATATCAAAGGACAGTCGCCGTCTAATATTTTATTCAGAAGGACAGAACTTACTCTCGTTCAATTTCCAGTCAAATCACACGAAATCTTCTTCTCCGATTCCTCCGGCGATATTCAACGTCGGCCATCTCTCCAGCGTTTCCATCATCATCTTCAGAATTTCTCGAGCTCCTCAATTTATTCGATTTGCCTAATTTAATTGTCTCAAAAGCTTTGTCGATTCATTGTCTTCATCATATCTTCAGAATTGCCAAAAAAATTCAATTTTCAACGATTCATCATCTTCAACGAATCTTAGTTTGGAAATATTAATGGATCTGAAGGTTGAAAATACTTTTTTTGATGGTGAATTTAGCAGCAGTTTTTAGGTAGTAGTTTTATAATTTTTTAAATTATCAATTTTACACTATTAAATGTGTTATGTTTTTATTCATATGATTTTGTTGCGTGTTAATTTTATAGTTGTACTCTTGCATTAACTTTATAACTCAATCGAACTAATGTCATTTTAATCAATCAAACTGTGATGTTAACATTTTTGCATTAGTTTTTCTTTAAAATATTATAGCAGTTTTTAGGTAGTAGTTTTATATTTTTTAAGGTATCAGTTTTATGACTTTGTGTATCAAAAAAAAAAAATGTTCACAAGGACAAAATTTAACATGCAAATCTGATACTTATAAACTAAAAACTGACACCTACCGAGACATGAAACTGCTACCTAAAAACTGCAAGCATGAAAGTAACACAAAACTGATACCTACAAAGACATATAACTGATACCCAGTAGCTGAAACAAAAAAAATAACACATTAAATTGATACATACAAGAGGTTAAAATTGATACTCAACATGCAAATCTCATATAAGTGATCATAACATCATATCATACCAACAACACATTAATGTAGGTATCATATGATACGACTGATTAGATTATAGCAACATTCTATACAAGTGACGAATTGAGAACTGAATTGAGTTGATTGGTATTATTTTTTTAATCACTGGGTATCAGTTAGAATTAATATTGGTATCAAAAAATTCAGTAAATACATATGAACAAAAACATAACACAGTAAATACAGTAAAACCGATACCTAAAAACTGTTGTAATGTTTTTTTTTAAAAAAAAAAACTAATACAAAAAATATTTACATAACAATTTGATTGATTAAAGCAAAACAAGTTCGATTGTAATACAGATTTAATGCAACAATACAACTGCACAATAAGTACAACATCCAAAACATATCATAGTAAATACAGTAAAACTGATACCTAAAAAAATATAAAACTGATACCTAAAAACTACTGTAATGTTTTTTTTAAAAAAAAACTAATACAAAAAATATTTACATCACAATTTGATTGATTAAAGCAAAACAAATTCGATTGTAATACAGATTTAATGCAACAATACAACTGCACAATAAGTACAACATCAAAAACATATGAATAAAAACATAACATAGTAAATACGGTAAAAATGGTACCTAAAAAAATATAAAACTGATACCTAAAAATTGTTGTAATGTTTTTTTAAAAAAAACTAATACAAAAATATTTACATCACAGTTTGATTGATTAAAGCAAAACAAATTCGATTGTAATACAGATTTAATGCAACAATACAACTGCACAATAAGTACAACATCAAAAACATATGAACAAAAACATAACATAGTAAATATAGCAAAACTGATACCTAAAAAAATATAAAATTGATACCTAAAAATTGTTGTACAGCCGAATATTAAAACGATTATAACACTAAATTAATTAAAACAATTATAACAGTAAACAAAAATTAAATCGATGCAAACAGATAACAATAAACAAAAATTAAATCGATGCAAACACAAAATATAATAATCTCGAGAACGATTTCCCAAACCAATATGCGCGAGATCGATTTTGCAATCTGAAATGCGCGAGCAATGCGGATGTTTGAAGATCAAAATGTGCAAAAAAAAAATCACGTTGGAGATAAAAGATGAGATCGAGAGATGCACGAGATCGAATTGACGAAGAAGGAAACAACGCGCGTGATTTAGGGTATTAAAAAAAATACTATAATGTCCTTCTGATTAAATTATTAACAGGTTTGTCTTTGGGATTAAAATTTTAATGGGTTGTCCTTATGGTTAAAAAAACCTTAAATTTTGTCCTTGTGATCATTTTCCTGTAATTGATAATGATTTTTATTATTTCCATACAGTTTTCTTTTTGAGCATATAATTCGTATAATTTGTAAACAATATTTTGTATTATTGTTATAAAAATTAATTTGAAAATTTGAAAATGTATATTTCAAGGTGCCTTTGTTTTCATTTTGAGCTTTATGTTTTGCATTATCAAAATTTACTACAAAATGTGGAGGAACGGTGATCTAAAAATTATGACGATAGTAAAGGGGCGATAAAGAGGATGTAGAACAGTAGGACGGTGGAGGACAATGGTGGTGGGGATGGAGGGACAACAGAGGGATGAATAGTTTCTCATACTTTAGTTATTTTTCAAAACATGGAAAAGAATTGTTTTTCATTTTGTATGGTAACTTCATTTTCCAAATTTGTTGTTTTCTGACAAATATATGCATCATGCTTTTTTTTGCTCGAATGAAAATCCAAAACTGAAAATGGCAAACCAAAACAGCGCCTTATGTTTTAAAAGGGTAAATTTTTATTAAACATGGAAAGACAACGTTTAAAACACATGAATGAAATCTGCGGTTTGAACAGGAAGTCATATTGGAAATCAAGCTCTTAAAGCAGTTTGCCTGATTTGTGCCTGGTTTAGTACCCAGTGTTCGTAAACTTGTGATATTTAGAATCAAGCCCACTGCTGGGGACCATTTTCCTAAAAAATAACAGAGGCAGGTCTGTATGGAGGGATGGTGGAGGAATGGATTGTGGATTGTTTCGCATACTTTTGTTATTTTCCAAAAAAACAGAAAACGCTTTGTATGTTGACTTCATTTTCCAAACTGCTTGTTTTCCCGAAAATATATGCGTCATGTGCATTTTTGTCTGGCCGAAAATCCAAGACTAAGAAAGGTAAACAAAGCAGCACCTTAAGTTTTGAAAGGATAAATTTTATAAAACATGGAAAGATATTTGAAATGTTTATAAACCATGAATTAAATCTGCTTCTTGAACAGGCGCACCAAAAATCAATTTAGGAATCAAGCTCTAGTTGCCTGATTTGTCCCTGGTTTTGTACCCAGTGTTTGTTACTTCGTTGTAAACTTATAACTGTAACATTCAGAATCAAGCTCACTGCTGGGGACAATCCCCCTCCCCTTCTCAAATTAAAAAAAAAAAAAGTAAGTCTCAACTACTGCTCTCGGTTTTTGAAGATGCTTTAAGGGTACATTGTTGAGGTTCAATGCTAAAAAATGATTTAAGAAATATATGTACTTCATACTGTTATTTTGGCCTAGCGGATAAAACAAATTCTATGCAAGTCATTGCCGCTTACATTGCACTTCACACATAACTCACTTCATTTTTATTATGTTTTCCAACTAATCTCATTCAGTGCTGACCACTATAATCCTAGGTCATACATCAATATAGCTAGCTACCATGAAGATGGCAAATTTAGTACTAGAAACTACAATCTCAAAATGTGCCAACTTACAAATGAACCAGTGGTAGTTTGGAATACCAGATCAGTTGCTCTTCCAACCCAAGTAAATTTATCTTGCCACGCAACACCATTCATTCTTCTTCAGACTCGGAATCATCATCCACCTCGTAAAATTCTTCCTCACCATCCTCCATCACATCATCATCCACGTCACCGTCTACCCTATCGTCATCTTTCTTTAAATCATCTTCATCGGCCTCATCAAGTACAAGTTTAGTCAACCCCTTCCCCCTATAAAGTACACCCGTCCTCATCACATAATAATATTTATCCCTAAGCCTAGCTAACTGATGAGGATCAATCAACTTCCCTCTCTGATACGCTTCCCTCAACATAACAGTTGTCGTCTTACACTTCAAAGACAAGTAAAATATCCCAGGATACCTAGTAAATACCTTAGTAAACCTATGAGGTAAACTCATCTCCTCCCTCAATCCCCTCAAATAGTTCCTCTTTGTCTTCTTATGCACTGTCAAGCTTAAAAGCTCATGCAATACCCCAACCACCCTCTTCTCCATCAAATCACTTTCTGGATCAATCCCTGAACAGTCCTCATAAGGCGAAATGTAAGGCAATCTATGAAAATCCTCCATCCACGCCTTCACTTTATTCATCCCCCCATACCCTTTAGGGAAGGCCATTGGAAACGCCATGGGTGCTTTACCTGAAAAAACAGACTTTTTATAATCCCCATAGCCGAATTCACCTTTAGCATCAGCATCTTGGTATCTCCGTTGCAGCACAGAAACACCAAGATGCTCGGGCCAAGTAACTAGAGAAACGCACCAGACGCCATCACGCTTGCGCTTGGTGACCTCAAACATATCCTTCCTTTCAGCGACGATGGTTTTCAAGAAACCGTCTGGGAGACCTAGATCGTACCTTAGTGGATACAAAGTCTTAACAGGCAAGGATCGGCTCTTGGTCATCATCAGCAATTTAGCGAGGACGTCTGCGTTAGAATTTTTCACTGCGGGATCGTTGTAGATCGAGGATTCGCGTGAGTGCAGGACGTCGGTTATGGAAGTGAGGGAGAAGGAAGGGAGGGAGGGAAAGCGGGGATGGGGAGCTTCGTGAAAGAGGGTGGGGTAGCGACGGAGGAAGCGGAGGACGGGGACGGTCAAATTGAGGGGTTTCTGGAGAGGCTGGAGATGGCGAGAGGAGAGGAGGGAGGAAGGCGAGCGGAGGATGGAATCTTTGATGAGAATGCAGGCTTTGATTGATGTGTCCCGTTCGATGATGTGATCGAAGCCTCGAGATTTCACCCATTTTAGTCGTACTTTTGTTAGCTGTCGGATTTGGGTGTAGCGGTATGGGGTGGTGGAAAAGGACATTGGTTGATTGATTCCAAGTTGCTTTAGCGGCTCCAAAACCCTAGTATCTCTATACAACAGAAATCGAAGCACGGATGAGGAGGAAGGGTGACCACAACATCAGCTTAGCGTCAACCACGGTACCGCTTGACCTTAATATTCAACGCAGGTGATGGCGCAGCGAAGCATCGACTGGTTTTAAATTTTATTCAAGGTGGCTATTGCAACCAAAGACTCCAAAAATGGAAATGATCAAGTAGGAGTGTTGTTAATGCCACTCCAAAAACGGATAAGGGGAGGTCATATTTTATTTTCACTCCATTAAAAATTAAATTGTTAAGGAGAGACCAAACACAATGAAAAAATTAATAAAAGAATCCAGTTTTACCCTTCCATTCAAATACACAAAACACGGTAAAAGTCGATAAGGACATACCGAAATTCACTGCAAATTTTGGAAATAACACGCCGAAAATATATTAATTGAAGAAAATTTAAATTCTACATATTCGGCATTACTACATCGGTGATTTATTCTACAAAATCAACATGTCGTCCGCTTTTTTGAGTAAAAATCTTGTTATCTTTTTTTCAAAGTTAGAAATTTCGTTAGAAATTGGCTTTTTCATGAAAACAATGATTAATTGTTTACTTTTAAAAAAAGATGATTAGGGTTTAAAGAACAGTAAAATGTAATTAGGATAAAATAATAAAATGGCATTTTGGTCTATATTTTACAAATGGTTAAGGGGAGACTATGTTAAATGATCCACCCCATATCAAATTTAAAATAAAACAAAAAATGCCCCTCCCTTAACCATTTTTGGAGTGTCATTAACAATACCCTTAAGTAGGTCACTTCTTCTTCTTTTTTTTTTGTTTTTTTTTGTTTAATTTACTAAGAAAGAGGATCATTTAACATAGCCCTCCCTTACAAATTATAAAATATAGACCAAAATGCTCTTTTATTATTTTATCCTAATTACATTTTACTGTTCGTTACATCTAATCATCATCTTCTTCTTAGAGTAAACAATTAATCATTTTTTCATGGAGGAACCAATTTCTAGCGAAAATTTCAACTTTGAACAAGAATTCAACATGAGTTTTACTCAAAAAAATGAACGATATGCTGAATTTGTTGAAGAAATCACCAAAAAGGTAACAATTTACTAAAAAAAGAAGGTCTGTTTTCGATCATCTATTTTCGGCATGTTATTTCCAAACTTTGTACTGAATTTCAGTATGTTCTTGTCGATTTTTACCGTGTTTTGTGTATTTGAGTGAAGGGTAAAATCGGGTTTATTTATTTATTTTTCTATTGTGTTTGGCCCTCTTTAACAATTTAATTTTTAATGGAATGAAAATAAAATATGATTCCCCTTATCCATTTTTGGAGTGACATTAACAATACTCCTAATAAAAAATGAGAAAACAGATTAAACTAATCAAATTAAATTTGGTTGATTCGATTGATTGTGCGATTTAACTAACTAAATATATTATACACATTAGACTTGAAACATTTGTTGTAACTTGAAATAAAACATAATAAATATTATTATTTATCATCATTATTTTTTCTAAAATAATTTTGATACATATATGGTTGTTAATTGAGTTTTTATTCAAGAGAAATCTGAGAAGACAGATATACGAAATGACTTGAAACTTGACAAAAATATATAGAATGATCAAGAAACATACCCGAGAGAAAATGGATAAAAAATAACCTGAGTCCATGACTCAGTGTCGATTCATCCCCGTGAATCGGTAATGAGTTATGGTGGCTTATCCTTGCATCCTAAAATTTTGGGCAAGTGATCCTCAGTGCTTTTTATGCATGTCCATGAAGTTTCGTGGAATTTCATTTGCCTTATCATCGAAAATGAAGGTTTGGTTGTTCAAACTACAGGATAATCCAAGTCATTAAGAAACGAGTAAACGAATTATGAAATTATGTGGAGGAATTCTAGACAAAACCAAGAGCCTAATGCAAGAGGGATTTAGCCCATTTTCAGCTAAGAACTGGACTTTAGACTGATTCATAATTTTGACGCGGTACTGAGTCTAATTGATGGGTCTGGTTGCTCATGCTTTTATTTCACAAGTTCGGGCAAACCACTGCATGTTGCTGATGATTAGATTATAACTCAACTATCCTCGACTCCTATAAATACAAACTTATATGCAACAAGGAAACGATTTTCTGAACTGGTTGTATTCTGCTGAATTCCCTTTTCAATTTTTATCTCTACACGGTAATCATCTAGTTAATTGTTATTGACGACTTATGCCTAATTCCATTGCTTGTGACTTTCTCTGATTTAACTATAATTCAAACAAACTTTGTAATCTTCGTAACCAGTCAATAGATATTATAAAGTGGACGTAGGCTTGATTAACAGCCAAGCCACTATAAAAAATTCTGTGTTTTGGTTTTCTTTCTATTGTTTTTCATTTTCTTATTTATTCCTAGGTCTTTGCCTCTTAATCTTATTCTTGGTGTCGATCCTTGCTTGGATTAATATTTTGATGTTTTCAATTCATACAGAAAATCAATAGGCGCAGGTATAATTGCCTACTTTGGATTAGATGGTTTCAGAAGTTAGATATGAAAGTTATTCTTGAAAATTTGATTGCTTGAAGTGATGGCGGGAAAGAAAATTGAAAGATACAGCAGATCCTTTGCAATTGTAGCTGGTGGAAATTCTCCCCATATTAGAGTTAGTGATCAACTAGAAGCTCCTGTCAATAGAAAGTTGTGACTATAAAAGAATTGGATAAAATTGTAACGACCCGGGAAATTCGACGCCCGAATTCCAACAATAATGCATAACTCATATTACTTGTCAGAACTCATGTATCGAAAACACCAGATAGTTAATAAAAAAATAGAGGGCGAGATAAGAAAGAAAGAAATATTAGAATAGAAGAAGAACAACAACAACACAACATCAGAGTCTCACATCGTAGCGGAATAAAATATAATATAGAAATAAACTTTATTGAGAGCTTTGAAATAAAACTTACAATCATCAGAGTATATCAACACATCTAGACAGTTTAATAATCTGTTCTCATATACAACACACGGCGGAATAAAAACTAGATATATACATCTGAAACACCTCCAGCACGTCTGTTGAAACCCATAGCATCTTAACCTGAACCTGAAAAACCCAGTCTAACCCGAGCATTTACAAACGTCGGATCAGTCTGGTGAACCAGAGTGAGCAAACTCGCTAAGTTTATAAAGGACACCCAACTTGATTTAAAGTCAAAAAATTTCTTTTTGGAAGAAAAGATAATTGTAAGACTAATCCATACATAAATACGGATGGTTTTTACCTTATGATAACCAAAACATTTTTAAAACTCATATTTTATTCTGATATTATAATAGTGTCTAAATCGAATAAATAATCATCTAGCAGAACGCTTGCATCTCACGTTCTACATATATAATATAAAATCAAAAATCGCGAGCTCTTATTGGATATTGGATTCTGACTATAACAAGGTATGGACCCACCTGCCGATAGTGTATCACTAGAGGGGAACACACTGGGTTCAACAAGAACATCTTGCAACCCGACCACACATGACCGACCACTCATTTTGCTTGAGTGTATTGAATGTATATCACCAACGGTTGGGCTCAAACCACCATTTCCCAAAAAGGGACAGCATCGAAATATATTAAAGAAGGAAATAGATTTTCTCTAAATAGGTGGTATACACTCTACTTAGGAGCGACCTACTTAGCCATTCTACCTGCCTAATTTTTGCCATTTCCCAGTTCAAGAGGTTTAAGGTTTCACACTACCTTTAGAACATCACATCACCATTCGCTTTGAACGTCACATTGTTAGATCCACCAAATCACTAATTGACGTTCCAAAAATTACTCTGGTCGTTAAGCTAAGAGAAGTGTCCCTCTCTGCCACTAGCAGAAATACGCTTGTAAAAATCAGCATAGGTGATTCTTAAGAAATACTCTGTCAGACAGTCGTCTATACAAGTCATCCAGGACAGGATGAACCGAAGGTACCCTCCTACCACATCCTAGGTATCACCCTATAGATCAGTAACGAGTAGTCCTTGCATTCCGTAGATTCCAACCACAATAGAACCACAGCTATCTCTGCATTGCAACACAAAGATTTTAAGCAGTTATTTCGTTTATAAAGATCTACGGTCTTCAATTACTCCACCTCGATTAGCATTTAATATCTTTGACATTTACATATTTCCTGGTTCGAAATGGTTTTCGAATATAAATTCAATCCCAGTCTTTCTGTACCAGCAATCGTATAGGCCAGATTTTATAGTCGGTTATTTAACTATCAAATAAAACAACCATTCAATCATAAATTAAATATATAGATATATTGGTTTAGTACTCAGCATCATTTGGCTTATTTAATTAAAAATAATTAATTAAATGATCAATTAAAATATTCCGATATTTGGAAAACAATATTACATTTCGTACTTCAACCTCCCTTAGTCCCTGACCGTAAATTGGTAAGAGAATAATTTCCCAAGTATCAACCCCGAAGGCCGAAATCAACATCAGATTAACACTCAGAAAATCACTCAACTCAACCAATCTCCAGTTACTCAGTTAGGTTCTAATTCTTATCTTAACTCCCTATCGACCCATGTTATTTCACTTATAATCCATTCGACCATTTTCAACTTTGAAAATCTCATTTCAATTCCGTTCATTTCACTTAATCTCGTTATTATCGCCAATTCAAAATCAACTCTTTATTTTCACATTCCTCTTATAAACCTTGTTTATAAACTCTGGTTTAATATAAAAACCTTTTTCTCTATTCCTTCTTACTTAATTTAAATATTGAGTAAACGTTTATTTTAAGCTTTCGCATTCACTTAAACCTCCTTTTACAACTTCACTCACAAAAACTCGGGTTTTAAATATATATACCCGATCATAAACTCTTTTTACAATTTAACTATATTCCACTACATTATCGATTTCTTACTTAAATCATTTCCCATTTAAAAACAATCTCTTAAATTAAATAATAAATTTACTTCAACACTAAATACTGTAAAATTAGTTAACTTCTTTATTAACTAAAATAAATAATAAATCTCTGCTCATCTGCTTATGATTCTTATTAACATAAGAATTTGTTTTATAAAATCATATAATAATTCCTTATAATTTAAATATAAATAATAAATATTTATTCCTATTTAATAAATTTCCATTCCAAAATAATAGATTTAAAAATCTATTTTTAGTTATAAAAATAATTTTTTATAACTTCGTTTCTGTCGATTCACAGACGGTAAATTCGTATTTATAAAATGATTGATTTTCAAGCCTTCAGATGTCAATTACTCAAACAATACTGCACATTGGTTAAAAGCACACAAACGTTGAATTTTAGTCAACAACTAAATCAATTTATCCAATCCATATCGGCTAAACAGTTCATATAATGGTGATATGAAAATAATAATAAATTTAAGGAATCCAGTTGGATCCCTCCAACCTGTTTCCCTGCATCCAAATACGTTACTTTAACCAATATTACCCAATTTAAGTAAACAGATGTAACAATTAACAATAAATAAATAAATAAATAAATAACAGTAATCAAAGCATTCATGTAATAATTTAATATGTTTATATTATTATAAACGTAACCAACAAGGTAAGTTACCTCGTTTGGAAATAATCGTTAAAAATAGCAATTAGATTTCGTTTAAAATAAACGAACGTTAAACCAACCAATTTATCGAATATATAAATAATATTCAGCACGCAGCAAACAATTATCAACCATAGCACACAAAATAAAACCCGACTTATATAAAATATAAGTGGGATAAAAACTGAGTGTGTTAAGCTTACTTTGATTTGATTCGTTTACGGTTCGGTTACAGCTAAATCAAACAGTCGTTTAATTTAAGTGTAAATTCCAGTCGTCCCCTGCACTGTCCAGATCAGTTGCAAAATGTTCTGCTCTTCATCACAATTCTAGTGAAATTTGTTTCATTCAAATATGATCACATGTGCATAGATTACAAATAATATAACTTCATTGTTTAATTTAATAACTAGTTTTCCCTAGTTAAAAATAATTATTACTAAGTACTTGATTTTGACAGAATACATTAGCCCGACTATTTCTTCTGCTATTTTCATTCTGCACACACACTTATGCCGAACCTCATCTCGCACATTCGAAACTCCCCTGCAACGTTCCCAAAACATGATTGATTAACGATTCCTTAATTATATAATCATTAACATTTAATTATTACTTTATAAATATGGTCAACTTACTTTGATTCTCACGTGCTTTCTATTCGAACTTTGTCTTTCTAGGAGCTTTCCTGTAACACCCCACTCCCGCTATGATCACTCACTAAGGGAATGCCATAGCATCGGTGGAGTATTTTAGTGAATATAGAACAGAAAAATTACAACAAGACAGATATAAATAGTACTTGAAATTTTAAAACATCATCTCATAACAGCGGAAGTAAAACATGTCTGGTTACATCATAAAACCACAATAAAGGTCAAGTACAATATCCATCAAAATAAAGAAGTACATAATCCCACTCTCATACAATAGCCAAACAAAAGAAAAGATAACTGGATAACTGGAGCTTTACATCTATCCAAGCTCCTAAAGACTGGAACAGCAATCCGATCAAGCTCCACTACTGCTAGGATCCACCGTAGGACCTGAGGGTTGGGAAAAAGATAAAAACAACAGGGTCAGACATAAGTCTGAGCGAGTCCTATAACTTTAACAATACAATCGTTAAAGTAACCAGAGAAGACATAAACTGATATACGGTAACATATAGGGATGAATGGCTACCCTAAGCAGTCAACTAAACGAAGATAAAGGATAAAGACGCATCTACCCTCCCTAAGGTAAATTACTAAACTGCACCACACCAGTCGTTCCTAACTTAAAGGTTGATCCCACCCAAGGACTTATAAAATTTACTAATTAGTACCTGCGTACCCCTAGGTGACCAAGTAGGCGCCACGGGGCCCTACAATCCACTAGGTGTACACACTACTTCCCATTCGATCGGCTCCCTAACGTAGATACCCGTGCTGGCCCCACCGTGGGATGTATCATTCCCCAATGTGGCAACCTGATGAAACTAAAGGTGCACGGCTTATATCTACTCGATGCAACAACGGCTTACCTACCAGCCCGGGCCCACTCACGCATATGAAGCCCGTTGGACTTGCGTTGCCACCGCTAACCCGTTTGCCTCTTACAGTCAAGCCCAGTATGCGTGTCCCGTCCTCGACATGGGTCGAGCCCACAAAGATACGTATGGGTTACTGGTTGAAATGGGCCTCCACAAGCTACCCACCTAAGCTTGTCCCTTTTTCTAGTATATCCCACTTAACCCTTTAATCATGTTTTAATTACATGTTCTATTTTGGTTAAGTATTCTAATCGTATTTTCTATTGCCACCCAAGGCAACCACTAGATTTTCTCATGCCACCCGAGGCACCCACTTAACCCCTCATGTCCCTCTACATGCTAATGTGGTTAAGTGTTTCTTAATTAATTAATTAAGAACGTAACCTTTGTAAAGACCTCTCACATTAGACTGTCTTTTATGACCGCTGGTTAAGCCGGTTGGGTCCGGGCAGCCTTATGTCATAACAGAGTCTAACCTCGTGTCTTTACATTAATTACGTATTTAGTTTGTGCCTAAGACCTCTCACATTGGGCTAACATTTGTAGCAACTGGTTAAGCCGGTTGGGTCCGGGCAGTTTTACGCTACAACTGAGTCCAACCTCGTGTCTTAGTCAATTAATTACACCTAATTAATCACCCTCATAATTTTATATTAATTATCCCTAATTAATCAAGTTTTCTTAACATGGGTAGACCTAACTTAATAGGTAAATTCCCATGGGGTAGACCTAACTCAATAGGTAAATTCCCAACACATAGTATGGGTACACCTAACCAAATAGGCAAATTCCCATACTATGTTTATTTATTTTGTGTTATGCATAATTATATTAATTTCACACAATCTTATTAACTTATGCATTTAATTACCCCATCGTTCCCACGTAATTTCGTTCATGATATAACACATATAAAAGGTGTCAACTTGCATATGAATGAACATGTTTCAAAGGTGCCATCTTGCATATTAACAAACACATAACTTGCATATGAACTTGCATAACATGTCACATAACTTGCATATAATATGTCACATAACTTACATATTCATTTTGCATAACAAACTTGCATATTAGCTTATAGACTTGCATAATGTGTCATCATGAACTTGCATATTAATAAACATGTAACTTGCATATTTACATACATGTAACTCGCATATTAACAAACATGTAACTTGCATATAAAGAAACATGTAACTTGCATATTTACATACATGTAACTTGCATATTAACAAACATGTAACTTGCATATTAACAAACATGTAACTTGCATATTTACATACATGTAACTTGCATATTAACAAACATGTAACTTGCATATTAACAAACATGTAACTTGCATATTTACATACATGTAACTTGCATATTAACAAACATGTAACTTGCATATTAACAAACATGTAACTTGCATAGCATATTACCATGAACTTGCATAACATGCATATGATTACATAGCCCACAACTTGCATATTTAGCATCATGCAAACATAACATACATCATATTAAACTTGCATAAGCTTACATACTCAACATGCATAAACATAAGATTAATGCTAACATCATATCATATGATTCAAAGCTCATTAACCCACATACAAAACCATAAATCTCATCACATCTCATCTAATTAGTTTACCAAAAGATCATCAAAGTGATAGAAACTCACAACTAGCAACTTTGAACACCAAATGAAGAAGATTAAGATGCTAAGAAGGGATTAGAAGTTGATTAGAGAGTGATTAGTATGCAACCCTCTTCATAAAATTAGTGGAGGCCATGAGAGCTAGCATTTTGCCATAGTTTAGTCACTAGGTTTAATTATGAATGAATTAGGGTAGGTTAGGGTCTTATTTATAGATTAGGCAAGTGTTTTAGGCCATAGGATTAACCCTAGATTCAATCCAAGCCATCAAAGCATGTCTTGGGGAAGAAGTCAAGTGTAGGAACCATCTAGGGCCTTTAGATTAAAGATGGACCATGAGAACCATTCAAATGCAAAATCTGCACTTGAGCGAATCGGCCCACGGGTTGACAGCCAAACACCCTGGATTAACCCCTAGTCGACCCAGCGGGCTCGGGTCGACTTCAAAAATCGGCCGGTTCGGTTATTCCCCTCTCCCAATTCGCTGTTTTGAGCATTTTTGCATATTTATTTATTAAATTTTCAATTATATATATATATATATCAATATATATATATATATATATATATATATATATATATATATATCTACACAACCCATTTCACTTAATTAAGTATACTTTAATTTGGGAATTTTCGTGAAACTTCGCGAGGCCATATCTTGGTCATACGGACTCCGATTTTCGAAAACTCGGACTCTATTTCGCGTATTTTTCCGAGACGAACACAATGGCATAGCCCGTTTCCCTTGATTCCCATTTTAGAATTAAATTCTGCCTCGATTTATGTTATTACAGGTTATTGAAAATACGGGTTGTTACATTCTCCCCTCCTTAAAGGATTTCGTCCCCGAAATCTTCAAGTTAGGAAGAACGTATCCTACCATCCAATCATCCATCTACTCAAAGCATCATCCACGAGCAATCATTGTCCTTACAAGATTCTAAATGCTGGATGGATATATGCAAAAGTGTGTGTATATGTACTTACCTAATGCGAAAATCAGGCGGTTACTGATACAGTAAACCTCCTTAATGCAAACCATGATAGTGCCATGCATCCAATATGTATGCGAAACCCTATTGACACATACAAATTTCTACATGCGTGCACAACCATACACAAAAATGCATCATCCATATGATAACACAGCCATGATACATCCATCAATCTAACTACCACATCCATTTATGCAATATGCAACATGAAGTGACTGAGCCGATCTAGTGCCTAATGTGTGTGTATATGCATCCACGAGCAACCACTAGCAAACAATTGCATCCATATGCATCCATCAACCATAACATGTTTCAAACACATGTTTCAACCATAGGTTTTACCCTATCTAAAGGTCATAGGTATTAGCGAGAGGATATACTAAAGATAAGATAAGTACTAGACAAGCAATAAAGGAGAAGTTAAAAGACATACTCTCAAAAAGAAATGGATACAAAGAACGCATCTTTGCTTCCGTCTCCCAAGTAGCATTGCTTTCGTCATCTCCCCATTGCACTTTAACTAGCTGAACTTCTCTGTTCCTCAACTTCCTAGTTTCTGACCCAAGGATGCGAGTAGGAGCTCGTCGAATCGTCGCATCACGCTCTACCTCTACATCTCTAAGCAAGCTCGGCTCTACCACCTCCGCGGTCTCATGTAAGCACTTCCTCAAATGTGATACATGGAATACATCATGAACACCACTAAGTCTGTCGGGCAACTCCACCCTATATGCCATCCGTCCAATCCTTTCCTTAATAGGAAACGGCCCAACAAATCTCGGTGCTAACTTCCCTACGGACCCAAAGCGAACAACATTTCTCAATGGAGATACTTTGACAAAAACCATGTCCCCAACCTCAAACTCAAGATCCGTCCTTCTCCGATCCGCATAAGATTTCTGTCTATCTTGCGCTGCTTTCATCCTTTTTCGAATTAAATCAATCTTCTCTGAAGTCTCTCTAACCATATCCGGCCCAAGCAAGATCTTATCCGTAGATTCCCACCAACATGTAGGAGATCGACAAGGCCTTCCATAAAGAGCTTCGAAAGGAGCCATACCAATAATGGACTGAAAGCTGTTATTATATGCGAACTCCACCAAAGGAAGATGTTCTTCCCATGTACCTCCAAAATCCAAGATACAAAGCCTCAAAAGATCTTCTAAGATACGGTTCACCCTCTCGGTCTGACCGTCCGTCTGAGGATGATATGCGGTGCTCAAACACAACTGAGTCCCTACCGCCTCTTGCAAACTTCTCCAAAACTCACTAGTGAAAATAGGATCTCGATCACTCACAATGCTGGATGGTACGCCATGCAATCTAACAATCTCTCTAACATAGACTGAAGCAAGCCATGGAGCGGTCCTCTTACTCTTTACGGGTATAAAATGGGCACTCTTGGTAAGTCTGTCTACCACAACCCAAATTCCCGTATTGCCCTTCCTCGATCTCGGTAACCCGTCGATGAAATCCATCGAGACACTATCCCACTTCCACTGTGGAACTTCCAATGGGTGTAGCAACCCACCGGGTTTCCTTTGCTCCACTTTAACTTGTTGGCACACTAAGCATCTAGCCACATACTCGGCCACATCTTTCTTCATACCGGCCCAGAAGAAAACTCTCTTCATGTCTTGGTACATTTTGTCTCCACCGGGATGAATAGTCATTCTTGAACGATGTGCATCATCCAAAATAGCCTTCTTCAAACCCTCATCTTGCGGTACACAAAGTCTACCGTCTCTATGCAACCATCCCTTATCATCTATGGTGTATCTACCCAAATGGCTGGACGACTCCCCTCTTATAAGCTTCTCTACCAACACAACCAACTGTGGGTCGTCTCGCTGAGCCTCGCCAATCCGTCTCAAAAGAGTAGGTCTAACCTCCAAGGATGCCAACAAACCAGGTACAAAATCAACAGAAGGTCTGAAGTCAAACAAAGAAAGAAACTCCAAGCTTCGTCGTTCCACGAACAATGGACTCAAAGATAGCCTTTTTCTACTTAAGGCGTCTGCCACCACGTTACCCTTACCAGGGGTATACGCTATCTCGAAATCATAGGATGCTAAGAACTCCATCCACCTTTGCTGTCTTAAGTTTAAATCCTTCTGAGAGAATAAGTACTTCAATGATTTATGGTCGGTGAACAACTCGAATCTCTCACCAAGAAGATAATGGCGCCAAGACTTAAGTGCGAAAACAATCGCGGCCAACTCTAGATCATGGGTAGGGTAATTCTTCTCATGCACTCTCAATTGTCTCCCTCCATAGGCTATTACCCTTCCCTCCTGCATCAAGACTGCGCCTAATCCTGTTCCACAAGCATCGGTATAAACAACAAACGGCTTACTCCCATCTGGAAGCACTAAAACTGGAGCGGTGGTCAAAGCTCTCTTTAACCGTCGGAAAGCATCATCACAATCTACATCCCATGAGAAAACCAGATTCTTCTTCGTCAAGCGGGTTAATGGGGCTGATATCTTCGCGAAGTCTTTGATGAACTTCCTATAATATCCTGCCAACCCCAAGAAACTTCTTACCTCGGTAGCATTTCTAGGAACTTTCCAATCCTGGATAGATACTATCTTTGCGGGATCCACAGCTATCCCTTCCTTAGAGACCACATGCCCTAAGAATCGCACTTCTCTTCTCCAAAAATGGCATTTAGAGAATTTAGCTTTAAGACTATGCGCTCGAAGAGTCTCCAACACTTCCTTGAGATGTAAGGCATGCTCTTCTTCATTCTTGGAAAAGACCAAGATGTCATCCACAAAAACTACTACAAACTTATTCAGATACTCTCTGAACACTCTACTCATGAGATCAACAAAGTATGCGGGGGCGTTTGTCAACCCAAATGGCATCACTAGCCACTCATAAAAACCATCCGGAGTCCGGAAAGCAGTCTTCTCTATACTGTCCTCCGCCACTCTTAACTGATGAAACCCTGTAGCTAAGTCCATCTGCGAAAATACTGACGCGCCAACCAACTGATCAAAGAGATCATCTATCCTCGGTAATGGGTGTCTATTCTTCTTCGTGAGCTTATTAAGTTCCCTATAATCCACACAAAGTCTGAGGGACCCATCCGCCTTCGTGGCAAACACTACTGGAGCTCCCCACTCCGATATACTTCGCCTTATGAACCCCTTCTCAAGCAACTCCCCTACTTGCTTATGAAGTTCTCTTCTCTCACGAGGAGCCATGTGGCGTACTGGCAAAGACACTGGTTTGGCATTATCCACCAAATAAATTCGGAAATCTATCTCCCGCTTCGGAGGCAAACCCTTTACTTCTTCAAACACATCCGGATATTCCCGGACTACTCTGACAGAACACAAACTTTCGACCGAAGCATCGAGCGATTCAAGATAACTTAGCAAAACAGATTCCATGGGATTGCAAGAGATCTCGAGAGTGTTACCCAAGCGGGTCATGAGCCTGACAACTCTCCTTTCGCAATCAAGAACGGCACCATTACTGGATAACCAGTCCATGCCCAAGATCAACCCATAGCCCGTGAAGCCCAATACAAAAGCATCACATCTAAACTCAACGCTAAGTATAGAAATCTTCAAACCCAAACATATCATAGACAGATATATGGAGCCCCCAATTGGGTTTGAGACAACCAAGGGATCATCAACTAGACTGGTGTCTAAGTGCAGTGACTCAACTAACGATGATGAGATAAAAGAATGCGATGCGCCAGAGTCAAACAAAGTACGAACTGGATGATCAAACAGAAAAACCAGACTTTCAACGGAAATAGTTCTACCTATCTGCTGAATCGGTGGAACTGAGAGAACCTGAACTTGCCCCCCTGACTGAGGTGGTGCTATAAGAGCTTGCACCTGGCCTCCTGAGGTAGACCCCGTCTTCTGCCCCTTCTTTGGGCAGTTTTTCACAAGATGCCCTGCTTCACCACAATGAAAGCAACCGGTCTTCTTCTTTTTGCGACAATCCTTACTGAGGTGTCCTGGTGTTCCACAATTGAAGCACTTCTTCTTCGTCTTCTTTTTGTCACCATTGCCTTTTCCGCCCTTGCCTTGTTGTTGCTGTTGCGGTTTCTTCTGATCCCCCTTTTTCTCTGGTGCCTTAGAATTCTTATCATCCTCATGCATAAGTGCCATGTAGACAAGCTTCTCAAAAGTGGCCCCCATAGGAATGTGAGTCATAGCTATTCCTTGCAATGGTTCGTTCAAGCCTCTAACGAACCTCAAAGCCTTCTTCTCCGGTGTATTCACCAACTCTATGCCAAACCTTGCTAATTGATTGAATTTGTTGACATATTCTTTCACCGTGAGATTCCCTTGCTTCAAATTCAAGAACTTCTCCATAAACAGATTCTCTTCCGCCCTTGAGAGAAACTTAGCCCCAAACCTTTGCTTAAAATCTGCCCAAGAGTCAACAGGGCGTTCTCCATTAGTGACCTCCCACCAGAATGAGGCCTCTCCCTTCATTAACCAAGCCGCCAACTTGACTTTCTTTCCCTCTTCCACTTCAAAGATATCTAGCAACTCTTCCACTTCCTTAAGCCAATCTCTAGCCTCTACGAAAGTCTCTGAACCAAGAAAAGGTTTTCCTCCTATAGCCTTGAACTCCTTGCAAACCTTAGCAAAATTATCCACTCTAGGCTGAGGAGGAGGAGCGGTTGTCTCTGGTGTAGTTGCATTGGCCGGACCCGCAGCCGCGGCCCTAGCCTCTTGCAACCTCCTATACCATAGTGGTATAACTAAACCCTCCGGGATGTTAAGATCTTCAGCCATGCTGAAACGAAAGAGGAAAGATTCAAAAAGGAGATTCCGAAAGATAAAGATATGGCTATTGGGGATTATGCTTTTCTTTTTCAAAAACTTTTTCTCTTAGAAGACATGCTTTTAAAAATACTTTCTTCGAAAATACTCTTAGAAAGTAGTTTTTCTCAAAAATTTTATCTGTTCTGGTAACCTTAAGCTCTGATACCACGTGTAACACCCCACTCCCGCTATGATCACTCACTAAGGGAATGCCATAGCATCGGTGGAGTATTTTAGTGAATATAGAACAGAAAAATTACAACAAGACAGATATAAATAGTACTTGAAATTTTAAAACATCATCTCATAACAGCGGAAGTAAAACATGTCTGGTTACATCATAAAACCACAATAAAGGTCAAGTACAATATCCATCAAAATAAAGAAGTACATAATCCCACTCTCATACAATAGCCAAACAAAAGAAAAGATAACTGGATAACTGGAGCTTTACATCTATCCAAGCTCCTAAAGACTGGAACAGCAATCCGATCAAGCTCCACTACTGCTAGGATCCACCGTAGGACCTGAGGGTTGGGAAAAAGATAAAAACAACAGGGTCAGACATAAGTCTGAGCGAGTCCTATAACTTTAACAATACAATCGTTAAAGTAACCAGAGAAGACATAAACTGATATACGGTAACATATAGGGATGAATGGCTACCCTAAGCAGTCAACTAAACGAAGATAAAGGATAAAGACGCATCTACCCTCCCTAAGGTAAATTACTAAACTGCACCACACCAGTCGTTCCTAACTTAAAGGTTGATCCCACCCAAGGACTTATAAAATTTACTAATTAGTACCTGCGTACCCCTAGGTGACCAAGTAGGCGCCACGGGGCCCTACAATCCACTAGGTGTACACACTACTTCCCATTCGATCGGCTCCCTAACGTAGATACCCGTGCTGGCCCCACCGTGGGATGTATCATTCCCCAATGTGGCAACCTGATGAAACTAAAGGTGCACGGCTTATATCTACTCGATGCAACAACGGCTTACCTACCAGCCCGGGCCCACTCACGCATATGAAGCCCGTTGGACTTGCGTTGCCACCGCTAACCCGTTTGCCTCTTACAGTCAAGCCCAGTATGCGTGTCCCGTCCTCGACATGGGTCGAGCCCACAAAGATACGTATGGGTTACTGGTTGAAATGGGCCTCCACAAGCTACCCACCTAAGCTTGTCCCTTTTTCTAGTATATCCCACTTAACCCTTTAATCATGTTTTAATTACATGTTCTATTTTGGTTAAGTATTCTAATCGTATTTTCTATTGCCACCCAAGGCAACCACTAGATTTTCTCATGCCACCCGAGGCACCCACTTAACCCCTCATGTCCCTCTACATGCTAATGTGGTTAAGTGTTTCTTAATTAATTAATTAAGAACGTAACCTTTGTAAAGACCTCTCACATTAGACTGTCTTTTATGACCGCTGGTTAAGCCGGTTGGGTCCGGGCAGCCTTATGTCATAACAGAGTCTAACCTCGTGTCTTTACATTAATTACGTATTTAGTTTGTGCCTAAGACCTCTCACATTGGGCTAACATTTGTAGCAACTGGTTAAGCCGGTTGGGTCCGGGCAGTTTTACGCTACAACTGAGTCCAACCTCGTGTCTTAGTCAATTAATTACACCTAATTAATCACCCTCATAATTTTATATTAATTATCCCTAATTAATCAAGTTTTCTTAACATGGGTAGACCTAACTTAATAGGTAAATTCCCATGGGGTAGACCTAACTCAATAGGTAAATTCCCAACACATAGTATGGGTACACCTAACCAAATAGGCAAATTCCCATACTATGTTTATTTATTTTGTGTTATGCATAATTATATTAATTTCACACAATCTTATTAACTTATGCATTTAATTACCCCATCGTTCCCACGTAATTTCGTTCATGATATAACACATATAAAAGGTGTCAACTTGCATATGAATGAACATGTTTCAAAGGTGCCATCTTGCATATTAACAAACACATAACTTGCATATGAACTTGCATAACATGTCACATAACTTGCATATAATATGTCACATAACTTACATATTCATTTTGCATAACAAACTTGCATATTAGCTTATAGACTTGCATAATGTGTCATCATGAACTTGCATATTAATAAACATGTAACTTGCATATTTACATACATGTAACTCGCATATTAACAAACATGTAACTTGCATATAAAGAAACATGTAACTTGCATATTTACATACATGTAACTTGCATATTAACAAACATGTAACTTGCATATTAACAAACATGTAACTTGCATATTTACATACATGTAACTTGCATATTAACAAACATGTAACTTGCATATTAACAAACATGTAACTTGCATATTTACATACATGTAACTTGCATATTAACAAACATGTAACTTGCATATTAACAAACATGTAACTTGCATAGCATATTACCATGAACTTGCATAACATGCATATGATTACATAGCCCACAACTTGCATATTTAGCATCATGCAAACATAACATACATCATATTAAACTTGCATAAGCTTACATACTCAACATGCATAAACATAAGATTAATGCTAACATCATATCATATGATTCAAAGCTCATTAACCCACATACAAAACCATAAATCTCATCACATCTCATCTAATTAGTTTACCAAAAGATCATCAAAGTGATAGAAACTCACAACTAGCAACTTTGAACACCAAATGAAGAAGATTAAGATGCTAAGAAGGGATTAGAAGTTGATTAGAGAGTGATTAGTATGCAACCCTCTTCATAAAATTAGTGGAGGCCATGAGAGCTAGCATTTTGCCATAGTTTAGTCACTAGGTTTAATTATGAATGAATTAGGGTAGGTTAGGGTCTTATTTATAGATTAGGCAAGTGTTTTAGGCCATAGGATTAACCCTAGATTCAATCCAAGCCATCAAAGCATGTCTTGGGGAAGAAGTCAAGTGTAGGAACCATCTAGGGCCTTTAGATTAAAGATGGACCATGAGAACCATTCAAATGCAAAATCTGCACTTGAGCGAATCGGCCCACGGGTTGACAGCCAAACACCCTGGATTAACCCCTAGTCGACCCAGCGGGCTCGGGTCGACTTCAAAAATCGGCCGGTTCGGTTATTCCCCTCTCCCAATTCGCTGTTTTGAGCATTTTTGCATATTTATTTATTAAATTTTCAATTATATATATATATATATCAATATATATATATATATATATATATATATATATATATATATCTACACAACCCATTTCACTTAATTAAGTATACTTTAATTTGGGAATTTTCGTGAAACTTCGCGAGGCCATATCTTGGTCATACGGACTCCGATTTTCGAAAACTCGGACTCTATTTCGCGTATTTTTCCGAGACGAACACAATGGCATAGCCCGTTTCCCTTGATTCCCATTTTAGAATTAAATTCTGCCTCGATTTATGTTATTACAGGTTATTGAAAATACGGGTTGTTACATTTCCCCTCTTTCGAAAATTATTGCTCCAACCAAATAGCGAACTGCCGCTAAAAAAACATCCCACTTTGTAACCGACTAACCGTTCTTCCTTTTAACTTGTTATACCAATTCCATCTTCATACTTAAATTCGAAATAAAAGAAAACATATAGTCCCCATATCATTTTCCATGCATGCCTAATGCCTTCAAAAACATACCCAACTCCTGTCTCCTGTTCTTCGTGAACTGCTTCAATAAATTGCCAAGTTTTTGTTGTCTTCGTTCGCTCCTTAGAGAGCACGCTCAATAAAAATACCTTTCAACGTTCTAGACAACACGTATATGGGTTTTTTCATAATTTAAACAAGGCTGCCTTTGGTAACATCTTTATCTTATGGGATCCAGAGGTTGTCAAAGTGACAGACTTTGATAAGTCAAGCCAACATTGTAATACTCGTGTTATCCACCTTGCCTCTCAACAAGATTTCTACTGCACTTTTGTTTACGCTCTTAACTCAGTGGAAGGAAGAGTTTCCTTCTTAGATATGCTTCCTTCTTCGTGTCCAGCTATTACTCTACCAAGTTTGAACTGTCTTGCTGTTTGAACTCTCACCTGCTCGTCATTCTGATATTTGGCCTTCCACTCCATGCAAAATACATGTGCATACACTACTATTTATGCAGAAGGGATAACCCAAACCTTTGCATTTGTTTTAATCCCCCACATACTGCTCCCTCTTCACAAATATTCATCACGCTACACCCTTTCCTTGCCTTCGTTCCCCTTTAATTTGAAACTGTTGCCATGTCATTTAAATGTGCCCATCCTACATGCTGACCTTTTCTTTTACTGCTTCCAATTTCTTCATTTCAGTTTTCACATACCCAGCATGCCACGCTTCCTTTAAATTTTCACTGCATCGTTCTACTTCCTCATGTCGGCTTTCACCACTTGTCGCCCCTCCCATAGCCAAACTGGCTTCGATCAGAGACCACCATCGTATCCGCCTACATGCCAACGTCCATCGCCCAGACCCCTGCTGAACTCGCCATCATCCGTTGCCCTCAAAACTGTTTCAATCACCGCCGGTTTGAGATTGATGGATTGATCAATGGATTTCACGTTTAATTCAGGGGAAAATTCGGAGTTTCATTTGGTCCATCCATTAGGGTGGAGGCGGAACTATTTCACTGCGTTGGCCACGCAGGGTTGTATTGACGAAAATTTGGTTTACATATTTTATAGGATTATATATAGGGATAAATATATTAATATTATATTATATTGTAACTTCGTCATGAAGTAATGTGTTAAAACACTTATGTACGTCCTCCGATCGAAACAAAACTGCTAATCCTAGTACAGAAAAATATCCTCACACAATGGGATAGGTTTCGTTGAATTTCGAGTTTGTTTTTAAAAAGTCCTTTATAAATCACAAGTGAAAAACATGTGTTTTAATTTCCCATGATCACAAATAAAATCCAAATAACTTGAAACTTGAAAAACTACAACACCTTATCATTATGAATTTAATAAAATTCGTTTCGCTGAAAACGAAGTTCGTTTGATAATCCATAATTCAAATTTATGCATAAAACAACAATATTTTGGTTACCCGAAATATCCAGTCTCCAAAAATAACAAATAATATATCTATCCTGACTCTGAACGTCAATACGAATTCAAGGAAATTGGTTTCGTGGTTTGAATCGATCGTTATCTCGAGTTAGATCAAAAACCCTTTTAATTCGAATAAAATTATTAATTAATCGCTATAATTTATAAATAATTCCATAGAGACTATTTGGAAATTTGAATTGGACGTAATTAACAATCTGTAACACCCCATAATTTTATAACATTAAAATTCACAAATTAAAGTATACTTAATTTTTAGAAGAAGAATTAAGTGAAATGGGTTGCGCTATTATGTTTGTCTCAAAATTTTGGGTCAAGATAGACATTTGGCTGGCACAAAACGGATACCTTATGAAGTTGTTATTAAGCCTTGAAGTTTGTATGCATATGGGAGAAATATATATATATATAGATATATATAAAAATTAAATAAATAAATATTCAAAAAAAAAAGTTCAAAATAGCAAATCGGGAGGGGGAATAGCCGAACCGCACCATTTTTGGAGTCGACCTGAGCTCCGCTGGGTCGACTAGGGGTCGATCCAGGGTGTTTGGCTGTCAACCTGTGGCCCGATTCGCGCTAAGGGCTGATGTTGCATCTGAGTGGTCCTGATGATTTCTGGGTTAATCTAAGAGCTCTAATCGATCCTAGACATCTATATATACACCCTAAGACCTAACCCTAATTCATAAAATATTATCTATGAAACCATTGTGTTGTCAAGCTCTCTCTTAACCCTAGCCGCCGCCTCTAAATTAAATCTCAAGCGTTCATACATAGTTCAAATCAAAGTTTAGAGCTTCAATGATAATTAAAGAAGATCAATCAACATCACCGCAACGTTTCTACACCAATTTCAATTTGTTAATTCTTTTCTTAAGCCACGAAAGGTGAGTACAATTATTTTCACAAATTTAATGGGATTAAAGTAATATAAAAAAGTTGTAAAAAGGATTCATATATATGTTTGTAATGAAAATCTCACCAAGTCTTCAACTTTTTGATTCATGTCATCATATGCCTATGTTTCTATGTAAAGTTCATACCTTTTATCAGTTTATTCATGTTGAATCTTTTATTATGCCTCTATGCCAGTCTATATGCCTCTTTATTTCATGATGTTGTTTTATTCCAATTTTTTATGAATTGATTCTCTCTTCTTACCCCTATTCCTTTTATTTATGGATATATGCTACCTTCGAGCCTATATTAAAAATACGCGGGAATGTGAATACGTAGGAACGATGTGGAATATTGGGAATATGGGAAATTTGGAAAATTGGATATTATTGGATATTTTGGATAATTGGATAATATGTGAAATTGGCATATTTGGGTATGAATTACATGGAATTGATGAAATTGCCTAAAATTGTAAATTTGTAATTGAGGCTAATTAATGTGTAATTAGTGACAATTTGGAATAGGCAATATTATAGACATGATTATATGTTTAATTGGATATATATGACATGAAAATTGGGTATGGGTGAAATACGATGTTAATGAACCTTTGACACGAGGTTAGGCGCAATTGTGACGTAAGACTGCCCGGAACCGCCCGACAAATCCAGCGGTTGCAATTGGACATCTAATGTGAGAGGTCAAAGGAATGAATTGTAGGCGTAACGGTTAATGACACGAGGTTAGACCCGGTTTGTGGCGTAAGACTGCCCGGAACCGCCCGGCAAATCGAGCGGCCACAAAGTGTTCGGTCTAATGTGAGAGGTCATGCACCGTTCGCCATAAGGAATGAATTAAAGAATACTAACCATAATAAGACATGGGTATGGTTAGAGGGTTAAGTGGGGTGACATGTAAATTATGATATGTAAATATGGACTTAACTGGAATAAGATAGGACATGTAAATTATGTCATGTAAGTATGGACTTAGCTGTAGCATGTGTAAGACATGGACATTTTAATTAAAATGGTTAAGTGGGGGAAAACCTAGTGGGGACCAAGCATAGGTGGGAGGCTTGTGTCGGATGGGGACCCGTTTCAACCAGTAACCCATTTGAGTATCTAATTGGGCATGGTACTAGGCCGGGGTTGGGGCACGCTTACTGGACTTGAATATAAGAGGTCAAAACATGAATAGCGGTGACAACGCAAGTCCAACGGGTTCATGTGCGTGCATGGGTCCGGGCTGGTAGGTAAGACGTTGTTGCATCGTGTAGGTATGGTCATGCATTTCATGTTGGAATCGGGGTTGCCACTTTGGGGAGTGATACACCCCACTGTGGGGCCAACACGGGTGCCTATGGGGTTTAGGGAGTCGATCGAATGGGTAGATTAAGGGTATCTTAACAGTGGTAGGAGCAAGCCGGCACCTACGATAGCAGCTAGGTACAAGTAACTACCAAGTTTGTCATGTTGTGGGAAGGGATCAATCTCTAGTAAAAAGAGACTAGTAGATGTGCGGTGTAATTAAGTAATGTGGTGTAACTTATCAAAAGTGCGGTGTAATGAAATACATGTTGGTTGAGTTGGATAGTCCTTTGGGTGCTAGTCTGATGTTGACTTCGGTCTTCGAGGTTAGTACTTGGAGGGTTGTTCTCTTAGCCAAGGTGTAGGATTGTCTTAGTACTTAGGTACGAAATCATCTTGTCCATCCTTTTTATCTACCTTATCTAAGTTACAGCCATATCATGATACCTATTTATGTCTTGATCATTTACCTCGCCTATTATTTGTTAAAATTGCTGGACTCGCCAGACTTTATGTCTGACTCGTTTGTTCCCACCTCTTTTCTTTCCTTTCCCCCCCCCCCTCAGGTTTGCAAGGAGGGAATACTACAGCTTAGTGCTGACTTCTTTCAGTTGCTTGAAAAGAGTAGATGTATCGCTTTGGACTCTCTCGTCTTTATGGCTTTGCTTATGCTCAATGGGGATTTATGCATTTATGTTATTTAAGTATTTGCTTCTTTATCTACTTTGAAGTTTTTGGAAAATAATATTGATCCTGTTGTAATGGTTTTGGGAACTACTTATGCAAGCTTGTTTTGAGTTATGATGCTATAAAATAAGTTTTATCTTTCGCTATATTGTTTTTTTTTTTATTCTTGTAATTTATCTGTTCAATGCAACAATAAAGCTTCATGGACATTGATGCATTCCCTTTTTGAGTGACATTAATGGACATGGGGTGTTACACATGGTATCAAAGCTATGGTTACAAGAACAGATAAAATTTTTTGAAAAGTGTTTTCAAAAGTATTATTTTCCTAGAAAGTATTTTCAAAAACTTGTTTTAAAGAAGCTATTTTCAAGGAAAGTTTGTTTTAAAGAGCATAATCCCCGCAAGCCATACATCTCTCTTTCGCTTCCCTTGTTTTGAAACTCTTTCTTTTTCTTTTCAGCATGTCTGGAGCATCTGAGATACCAGAGGGTGTTCATGTACCCGGTTAGTTTGTCAATATCTCGAGGCTAGGGCCGCTACTGCGGGTCCGACCAACGTTCCTCCTACTCCTCCCCCAGCTCTAGTCATTCCTCCGCGTGGAGATGCTTTCTCCAAGATATGTAAAGACTTACATTTGATCGGTGGAAAACCTTTTAGAGGGTCTGAAACGTTCGTTGAAGCTAGAAATTGGTTGAAAGAAGTGGAGGATCTGTTTGGCATTTTCGATTTGGACGACTGTAAGAAGGTCCAATTGGCTGCTTGGTTGATGAAGGACGAAGCTTCGTTTTGGTGGGAGGTTACTAATGGAGAGCGTGCTATGGAGACATGGGCAGATTTTAGGGGAAGGTTTGAGTTGAAATTCCATTCTCAAGCTGAGGAGGGTATGTACATGGAGGGGTTCTTGACATTGAAGCAGAAAAAATTAACCGTGAAGGAGTATGTGACCGAATTTAATAAGTTGGCGAGATTTGGGCTAGAGTTGGTGAATACGTCTCACAAGAAGGCCTTGAGGTTTGCAAAGGGCCTAAATGAATCGCTTCACAGTTTGGCTATGTCCCACATTCCAATGGGGGCTACGTATGAAAAGCTTGTTGATATGGCATACATGCATGAAGAAGAGAAGGTGTAAGTACTTTTAGGCTGCAAGATAAGAAGGAGGATCCAAAGAAAGCCCAACAACAAAAGAAAGGTGGTAAAGAAAAGAGGAAGTGTCACAACTGTGGGAAACCCGACCATTTGAAGAAAGACTGTAGGAAGAAGAAGAAGTTCGCTTGTTATCATTATGGTGATGCAGGTCATGCTGTGAAGGACTGTCCTAAGAAGCAAGGGCAGAGGCCAGGTTCTACTTCGGGAGGGCAGGTTCACGCTCTCATGGCTCCGAGACAGGAAGAAGGTAGAAAAATTTCTGTCGAAAGTTTGATTTTCTTGTTTGATCATCTTGTCCGTACTTTATTCGATTCTGGCACATCACATTCGTTTATCTCTACATCATTAGTTGAAACACTGCACTTAAATACTAGTCTCGTTGTAGATCCCATTGTAGTTTCAAATCCTATTGGTGAGTCGGCTCATTTAACCATGGTTTGTAGGGATTTGAGATTGTCTATCTTAGGCGTTGGTTTTGAATGTAATGCTTTTGTGCTTGGTTTCATGGGCTATGGGTTGATTCTAGAGATGGATTGGCTAGCCAGATATGGTGTCATCCTAGATTGTGAACGAAGGGTAGTAAAATTGTTGACTCATAGTGGAAAGACCCTTGATATTTCTTGTGACCCTAGAGGATCGGTGATGCTTAGTTATCTTGAGTCACTTGACGCATCCAAATGATGATTTACATTCTGTTCGTATAGTCCATGAATATGTTGATGTCTTCAATGAGGTGAGGGGTCTACCCCCAAAACGCGAGATAGACTTTCGTATTTATCTTGTAGACAATGTAAAACCAGTATCTCTGCCAGTACGCCACATGGCTCCTCGTGAGAGGAGGGAGCTCAATAAGCAAGTAGGGGAGTTGCTTGAGAAGGGATTCATAAGACGTAGTATATCGGAGTGGGGTACTCCAATAGTATTTGCCACAAAGGTGGATGGGTCCCTTAGACTTTATGTGGACTATAGAGAACTTAATAAGCCTACTAAGAAGAATAGGCACCCATTGCCGAGGATTGACGATCTCTTCGATCAGTTAGTTGGCGCCTCAGTATTTTCGCAGTTGGACTTAGCCACTGGTTTCCATCAGTTGAGAGTGGTTGAGGATAGCATAGACAAGACTGCCTTTAGGACTCCGGACGGTTTCTATGAGTGGCTTGTAATTCCCTTCGGTTTGACAAACACCCCCGCATACTTTGTTGACTTGATGAGTAGGGTTTTTAAGGAGTACTTTAATAAATTCGTGGTGGTCTTTGTGGATGACATCTTGATCTTTTCTAAGAGCGAGGAAGAGCATGCCCTACATCTTAGGGAAGTGTTGGAGACCCTTCGAATGCATAACCTTAAAGCTAAATTTTCTAAATGTCACTTTTGGAGGAAGGAAGTGCGATTCTTAGGGCACGTGGTTTCCAAAGACGGGATAGCTATGGATCCCGCGAAGGTGGTGGCCATCCAAGACTGGAAGGTCCCTAAAAATGCTACCGAGGTGAGGAGTTTCTTGGGGTTAGCAGGCTACTATAGGAAGTTTATCAAGGACTTTGCAAAGATATCAGCCTCATTGACACGCTCAACGAAGAAGAACCTAGTTTTCACGTGGGACGTAGATTGTGATGATGCGTTCCAACGTTTAAAGAGAGCTTTGACCACAACCCCAGTCTTAGTGTTGCCAGATGGGAGTAAGCCATTTAACATTTATACCGATGCTTGTGGGACAGGACTAGGCGCAGTCTTAATGCAAGAGGGGAGGGTAATAACCTATGGAGGAAGGCAGTTGAGAGTGCATGAGAGAAATCACCCTACACATGACCTAGAGTTGGTCGCTATTGTTTTCACGCTTAAGTCTGAGCGCCATTTTCTTCTTGGCGAGAAATTCGAATTGTTCACAGACGACAAATCGCTAAAATACTTGTTCCCTCAGAAGGACTTGAACTTAAGGCAGCAAAGGTGGATGGAATTCTTAGCGTCCTACGATTTCGAGATAGCATATACCCCTGGCAAGGGTAACGTGGTGGCAGACGCCTTAAGTAGGAAAAGGTTGTCCTTGAGTCCGTTGTTTGTTGAGCGGCAAAGCTTAGAGTTCATCTCTACATTTGACTTTAGACCTTCCATTGACTTTGTACCCGGTTTGCTAGCATACTTAGAGGTCAGACCTACGCTTTTGGGACGGATTAGTGAGGCACAACGAGATGACCCACAGTTGGTTGAGTTGGTAGAGAAGCTCATAAGGGGGAAGTCATCGAGCCATCTTAGTAGGTATGCCCTAGATGATAAGGGTTGGTAACGTAGGGACGGTAGACTTTGTGTACCACGAGACGAGAACTTGAGGAAGACCATTCTTGATGATGCACATCGTTTGAAGATGACCATTCATCTCGGTGGGGACACGATGTACATGGACATGAGACGAGTTTACTTTTAGGCCGGTATGAAGAAGGATGTGGCCGAGTTTGTCGCTAGATGCTTGGTGTGCCAACTAGTAAAAGAAGAGCAAAAGAAGCTCGGTGGGTTGCTTCACCTATTGGAAGTCCCATAATGGAAGTGGGAGAGTGTCTCGATGGACTTTGTTGATGGGTTACCGAGATTGAGGAAGGGTAATACAGAGATTTGGGTCGTGTTAGACAGACTTACTAAGAGCGCCCCTTTCATTCCCGTGAAGAGTAAGAGGACTGCTCCATGGTTAGCCTCCGTATACATTCGAAAGATAGTTCGTTTGCACAGTGTTCCTTCTAGCATAGTGAGCGATCGCGATCCTATTTTTACTTGCGAGTTTTGGAAGAGCTTGCAAGAGGCGGTAGGGACTCAGTTATGTTTGAGCACCGCATATCATCCTCAGACGGACGACCAGACCGAAAGGGTGAATCGTATTTTAGAGGACCTTTTGAGGCTATGTGTTTTAGACTTCGGAGGTACATGGGAGGAGCATCTTCCTTTGGTGGAGTTCGCGTATAATAATAGTTTTCAGTCTAGCATTGGCATGGCACCTTTCGAGGCTCTTTATGGAAGGCCTTGTCATTCACCTACATATTGGTGGGAATCTACGGATAAGATCTTACTTGGGCCCGATTTGATTAGAGAGACTTCAGAAAAGATTGATTTGATTCGAAGGAGGATGAAGACGGTGCAAGATAGGCAGAAATCGTATGCGGACAAGAGGAGGACAGATCTTGAATTTGATATTGTGGACATGGTCTTTATCAAGGTGTCTCCATTACGGAATGTTGTTCGCTTTGTATCCGTTGGGAAGTTAGCACCAAGGTTCGTAGGGATGTTTCCTATTAAGGAGAGGATTGGACAGATGGCATATAGAGTAGAGTTGCCCGAAAGACTTAGTGGTGTACACGACGTGTTCCATGTTTCGCATTTGAGGAAGTGCTTGCATGAGACCGCGGAAGTGGTAGAGCCGAGCTTGCTTAGAGAGGTGGAGATAAAGCGTGATGTGACGATTCGACGAGCTCCTACATGCATCCTTGGGTTGGAGATTAAGAAATTGAGGAATCGAGAGGTCAAGCTAGTTAAAGTGCAATGGGGAGATGATGAGAGCGACGCTACTTGGGAGACTGAAGAGAAGATGTGTTCATTGTACCCTTTTCTTTTCGAGGGTATTTCTTTAAATTTCTCCTTCATCACTTAGCTTGTACTTGTCCTATCTTTAGTATATCCTCTCGTTTAAGTCTTTGACCTTTAGATAGGGTAGTCCTATGGTTGAAACATGTGTTTGAGACATGTTATGGTTGATGGATGCATGTGGATGCAAGTGTTTGCTAGTGGTTGCTCGTGGATACATATACACACTTTAGGCACTAGATCGGCTCAGTCACTTTCATATTGCATATGAATGGATGTATTTAGTTAAATGGATTTATATTAAATGGACGTATCATATGGATGTTGCATTTGAATGAATGGTTGTGCACACATGTAGTAATGATATGTATAGGGTTCTTTGCATACATGGTGGATACATGGCACTATCATTATTTGCGTTAAGGAGGTCGACTGAATCAGTGGACTGTCTAATCTTTGCATTAGATAAGGAACATATACACACACTTTTGCATATTTTCATATAACATTAGAAATCTTTTAAGGACAATGGATGCTTGTGGATGATGGTTGAGTAGATGGATGATTGGATGGTAGGACACATTCTTCTTAACTTGGAGGTTTCGGGGACGAAATCCTTTAAGGAGGGGAGAATTTAACACCCCATAATTTTATAACATTAAAATTCACAAATTAAGTATACTTAATTTTTAGAAAAAGAATTAAGTGAAATGGGTTGCGCTATTATGTTCATCTCAAAATTTTGGGTCAAGATAGACATTTGGTTTGCACAAAACGGATACCTTATGTAACACCCCACCTCTGCCAAGGCCACACTCACGAGTGAATGCACTAGCTTTGGAGGGATGTTGTCTAGGTAAACATGCACAGAGATATCACAAGACATAACATAGATAAATAAATAAGTAAAGCAGCGGTAGAAATTTAAAAAACCATGATTAGCCATTTCAAAACCAAATAGTCAACTTACATCAAAGTACATAGTCATTATTTTCCAACTACCACAAGTCTAGAAAACATAAACTGAAAATAACATAAAGTAAACTATCCCCAAGATAGAAGTGGTGAAGCCATAGCAAGCTCAAGTCCAAACCGTACATGAGCTATCAAGAAAGCAAGCCAACTGTCCAAGCTAAGCACTAGTATTCCCTCCCTGAGAACCTTGGGGGGGGGGGGGGACGGAAGAAAAGAGGCGAAAGAAAAAGGGTCAGTCATAAAGACTGGTAAGTCCTACCTACTATTAGTATAAAAACTAATGAAGTTAACTAAACATGAGAAACTGAGATGAAACATAAAGGTGGTAACTAACTGGCATGATAAATAGATAATCAAGGTAGATCTAGTGTGGCATCGCATATACAAGGTTTAGTTTTGCACCAATAGTACTAGTAATCCAACCCATGTCAAGTATAAACAAGAAATGATCCCTTGGCCCAATATCATGAGATGACCCAAGCCGGGGTCCAACTACACGGTTTAGTCGATCGGCTCCCAACAAGCCTAACTCGTCGAGTGTCGTTGTCATACAGCCCAATCACGGAATGTAGTCAAACTGTGCTAGGTCCACCCTAAGGTGTATCAAGTCCTAGGGTGCCAACCACTGACACGAATCAAGCAAGCATAGTCTAAACCTACTGGTGCCCATGCCTGCTTTTTCAACTCTGGAATATGTGCATGACCATAGTCCGCCTGAACCTACACCGGCGCACCAACTCAGCCGTCGTTCTGGTCGCTTACAATCAGCCCAGTAATCGTGCCTCACCCTAGCCTAGTCCCTAGGGTATCGTTGATACATCCAAGAGGGTTACTGCTGAAAAGGACCACGTAACTAGGGTTTCTAACGGGTTAAGTGTGGTTAACCCTATCCAATCATGTATCAAGTTGGTTAAGTGTACCCAAGTGGTTCATGACTTAACCTCATCCAATCATGTATCAAGTTGGTTAAGTGTTTCCAAGTGGTTCATGACTTAACCCTAACATGTGGCATTAATTAATTTAATGCACCCAACCTCTCACATTAGACTTTGTTGTGGTAACTAGATATGCCGGGCGGGTCCGGGCAGCTTTACACCACAACCTAGTCTAACCTCGGGTTTTCAAGCGCGATGTGACCAACTTCTCACATTGGATCCTATTATTTGTGGCCACTGGATTTGCCGGGCGGTTCCGGGCAGATTTACGCTACAAACTCAACCCAACCTCGAGTTGGCCACTTTATGGTTTTCTACATGTCATGACCACATTCACGTTTCAAGCAAAATCAAGTTTCATGTCATATTTTCAAGTCATGTTTTTCATGTCATTTCAAGTTTGCCTAACTACCCATAACGTATCCCCATCGCACGTAAATTCGCATCAACACAAGTGGACCAAGGAACATAAAAATATGACCAAGAAGGGTATAAGGTTGGTAAAGTTGGTCATAAGTTAAACATGATGATATTTGAGGCAAAGGTGTTCATCACAACTAGCATATAGGGTTATTGGCCTCAAAACATGCATGACATCAAACTTAGCAAATAAACTAGCATGTAGTTCAACATCATAGGCAAAGGTGAAACATGATAATAGTTGACATAGGGTGATAAGCTTGTGGGTAGCATGTAGTTCAATATCATAGGCAAGTTAACATCAAGGTTATGAAAGGTTCTATGTTGCATTATGCATAACCACCAAATTCCTTGTTGCATTATGCATAACCACCAAATTCCTTGTTGCATTATGCATAACCACCAAATAAAGCTCATTGCTTTTTACCCAAAAATCAAGGTAAATGGTACTAGGTTCATGATAGTGCCACAATCATAGATCAAAAGAGTCATAAATGGATCTATGCATACAAATATATCCCCAAGACAAATACTACACCAAAAATCCCATTTCAACTTGCTACATGTTCATATTAACTTCATAGTTTAAATCTAAGAGTAGAGTGGGGCTTACAAAGCGTGGCTATGAGAACTAGAACCAAATAGAATAAGATAGAGACGTTGTAGAAGCTCTAGGAATGATGTAGCAACACAAATAGCCTTGAGAATAAGTAGCTCCTTTGATAGAAAGAAGAAAGCTTGCTCCTTTTTGCCTTAGAAGCTCTCAAGATGAAGATGGAGGCCATGATTAGGGAGCATTTTGGCAGAATTTAGTTGTTAGGTTGATTTGTGATGGTTTAGGCTAGGTATTAGGGTGTTTTTATAGGTGTAGAGACTAGTTTAGGCCATAGGATTAACCCTAGTTTAGATCTGAACCATCAAATCCCGTCACAGGCTAAGTAACCAGACCAAAGGAGCAAACTGGTGCACCTGACCAACAGGGTCCGACCAGGGAGGTCGACCCCTAGGTCGACACCCAGGTTGACTCCCCAGTCGACCCCCCTGTCGACCTGGGGTAGGGCGGGAAATTTTCCCGCCCAATCTCTTTCTGGCTGGATTTGAATTTCAGGCTGAATTTTAGATTTTCTGAAATCTTCTATGGGCCATATCTTGGTCATACGGACTCCGATTTACGAAATTTTGGACTCGTTTTCAAGCAGAATTTCGAGACGAACGCAATGGCGTAACCCATTCCCATTGATTCTTAGCTTATAATTTCATTCTGCCCTGATTTCTTGTTTTAACATGTTATAAAAATTCGGGTTGTTACATTCTCCCCACCTTAAAGGATTTCGTCCCCGAAATCTCCAAGTTAGAAAGAACGTATCCTACCATCCATCATCCATCTACTCAAATATCATCCATGAGCAATCATTGTCCTTAAAAGATTTCTAATGCTGTATGAACATATGCAAGAGTGTGTGTATATGCACCTATCTAATGCGAAAATCAGGCGGTTACTGACTCTGTAAACCTCCTTAATGCAGAATATGTTAGTGCAATGAGTCCAAATGTATGCAACTTCCTAACATAATTTATAATCTCTACATGAGTGCACATAACATTCATCCATATGCAACATCCACATGATAGCATAACAAGTTTCATCCATGAATAAGCATAAACACCCATGCATATGCAATATGAAAGTGTGTGAGGCGATCTTAGTGCCTAACGTGTATCATGCATCCACGAGTAACCACTTGCAAACACTTGCAACCATTTGCAACCATCAAACATAACATGTTTCAAGTACATGTTTCATCCAAAGGGTTTCTACCTAAGGTTCTCATGACAAGATTAATAAGGTAACAAGATAAACATGGATAATAAAAGAAAGATATGCTAATTAGGAAAAGAGATTGAGAATGTACCCTCAAAAAGAAATGGATAAAGCCCACGCATCTTCTCCTCGGTTTCCCAAGTTGCATCTTCATCGGCTTCACTCCACTGAACCTTTACTAACTTGACTTCTCGATTCCTCAGCTTCTTAATCTCCGTTCCCAAGATACGAATCGGAGCTCGCCTAAGGGTTGCCTCTTTCTCTACCTCCACGTCTTCAAGAATGCTAGGCTCAACTACTTCGGCTGATTTATGTAGGCATTTTCGGAGATGCGAGACATGAAAAACATTGTGCACTCCTGCCAGCTTCTCGGGCAATTCCACCTTATAAGCCATTTGCCCAATCTTCTCGATGATAGGGAAGGGTCCTACAAACCTTGGTGCTAGCTTTCCAACTGCTCCAAAACGAACCACATTTCGTAAAGGAGAAACCTTCACAAAGACCATATCTCCAACTTCAAACTCTAAGTCTGTCCTTCGTTTGTCTGCATAGGATTTCTGTCTGTCTTGGGCCATTTTCATCCGCCTTCGAATCAACTCAACCTTCTCGGATGTGTCCCTTATCATGTTGGGCCCAAGTATAAGCTTATCCGTCGTCTCCCACCAACATGTTGGTGACTTGCACGGCCTTCCATACAAAGCCTCGAATGGTGCCATCCCTATGCTTGCTTGGTAGCTGTTATTATAAGCAAACTCTACGAGAGGAAGGTAGTCTTCCTAAGTGCCCCCAAAGTCAAAAATGCATAGCCTCAACAGATCTTCTAGTACCCTATTCACCCTTTCGGTTTGACCATCCGTCTGTGGGTGATAGGCTGTACTTAGATTCAATCGCGTACCCATCGCTTCTTGCAAACTATTCCAAAATTGGCTAGTGAAGATTGGGTCACGATCGCTCACTATGCTAGAAGGAACTCCATGCAATCACGCTATCTCTCGAAGATAAGCAGATGCTAGCCATGATGCGGTCCTCTTGCTCTTTACTGGAATGAAATGAGCGCACTTCGTGAGTCTATCCACTATGACCCATATGCTAGTGTTCCCCTTCCTTGATCTCGGCAATCCATCCACAAAATCCATAGAGATACTTTCCCACTTCCATAGCGGGACCTCCAATGGATGCAGTAGCCCACCGGGCTTCTTCGACTCGGCCTTTACTTGTTGGCAAACAATGCATCTAAAAACAAACTCTGCAACATCCTTTTTCATCCCATCCCAAAACAAAATGCGCTTCATATCCCGGTACATCTTATCCCCTCCGGGATGTATGGTCATCCTCGAGTGATGCGCCTCCTCAAGAACTTTATTTATTAAGTCTCCCACTCGTGGGACACATAGTCTTCCATCACGCCTTAGCCACCCCTTGTCATCGATAGCATATCTAGCGAGGTGACTTGACGTCTCACCCCGAATCAACTTGTCCATGATCTCGACTATCTGCGGGTCTTCCCTCTGTGAAGTCCCAACTTGATCAAGAAGTGTAGGTCTAAGCTCAAGGGATGCTAGCGAACCAGTCATCGACTCAACAGCAGATGTAAAATCAAAGGTTGCCAAGAACTCTAGGCTCTTCATCTCAACAAACAAGGGACTCAAAGTCAATCTTCTTCTGCCTAGCGCATCCGCCACAACATTACCCTTGCCAGGGGTATAAGCTATATCGAAGTCATATGATGCCAAGAATTCCATCCACCTCTGCTGCCTTAGATTCAAATCTTTCTGCGAGAAGAGGTACTTGAGCGACTTGTGATCAGTATATAACTCAAACCTTTCGCCTAGAAGATAATGGCGCCAAGATTTGAGTGCAAAGACAATCGCCGCCAACTCCAAATCATGAGTGGGGTAGTTCTTCTCATAGGCTTTGAGTTGCCTACCCCCAAAGCATATCACTCTCCCCTCCTGCATCAGGACAGCGCCTAATCTCGTGCCACATGCATCGGTGTACACGGTAAACATCTTCCCTCCATCGGGTAATGCTAGAACTGGAGCTGTGGTGAGGGCTCTCTTGAGCCTTTGAAAAGCAAGCTCACACTCTAAGTCCCATGTAAAGACTAAGTTCTTCTTCGTTAACTTAGTAAGAGGGGCTGAAATCTTAGCGAAGTCCTTAATGAACTTCCTATAAAACCCTGCCAGACCGAGAAAGCTTCTCACTTCAGTTGCATTCTTCAGAACTTTCCAGTCTTGCACCGCCGCTACTTTAGCGGGATCCACAGCTATGCCCTGCTTAGAAACTATATGCCCAAGGAACCGAACTTCCCTTCTCTAGAAATGGCATTTAGAGAACTTGGCTTTCAACTGATGAGCTCTAAGCGTATCCATAACCTCCTTGAGGTGTGTAGCATGCTCTTCCTCGTCCTTAGAGAAGACCAGAATATCATCCACGAAGACAACCACAAACTTGTTAAGGAACTCCCTAAACACCCTACTCATCAAATCAACGACGTATGCGGGTGAATTAGTCAAACCGAACGGCATGACTAGCCATTCAAAGAATCCATCTGGAGTCCTAAACGCAGTCTTGTCAATAATATCCTCAGCCACTCTAAGCTGATGGAATCCGGTGGCTAGATCGAGCTGAGAGAAAACAGAAGCACCAACAAGCTGGTCAAAGAGATCATCAATCCTTGGTAATGGGTGCCTATTCTTCTTTGTCAGCTTGTTTAACTCACGATAATCAACACATAGATGAAGCGAACCATCAGCCTTAGTAGCGAATACCACAGGAGCACCCCATTCAGAAATGCTTCTCCTAATGAAATTCTTCTCAAGCAACTCCTTGATTTGCTTGCTAAGTTCTCTTCTTTCTCGCGGGGCCATGTGCCTAACAGGCAATGAAACTGGCTTAGCATTATCAACAAGATAAATACGGAAGTCTATCTCGCGCTTAGGGGGTAACCCCTTCACCTCATCAAAAACATCAGGATATTCTCGGACCACCCTCACAGATTGAAGATTGTCAATAGACGATTCGAGAGATTCAAGATAACATAACATGACGGGATCCAGAGGGTTACAAGAAATCTCTAGGGTATTGCCAAGGCGAGTCATAAGCCTCACTACCCTATGCTCACAATCGAGAATGGCTCCATAACTGGACAACCAATCCATGCCCAAAATCAACCCGTATCCCATGAACCCGAGAACATAAGCATTACATGTGAATTCTACGGTCAAGATAGAAATCCTCAAATCCACACAAATCATAGATAGATGGGCGGAACCCCCAATTGGATTTGAAACACTAACGGGATCCTCAACTAGACTAGTACTTAGGTGCAAACTTTCAACAATGTCAGAAGAAATAAAGGTATGCGATGCGCCAGAATCAAATAAAGTTTGAACAGGAAAACCAGAAATGTAAACAAGGCTTTCTACAGAAATACTACCTCGGTCCGGAGCTGGAGTAGTGTTGAGAGCATTCATCTGCCCTCCAGAAGGTCCTGCTCGCTGAGTCTGTCCTTGCCCCTGCCCTTGCTTCTTGGGGGCAATCCTTACTGAAGTGTCCAGACTCTCCGCAATGAAAGCATTCTCCCAACTTCCTCTTCTTCTTCCTACAATCTTTGGCTATGTGTCCAATGATCCCACAGAAGTTGCACTTCCTTGTCTCCTTTGCCTTGTTGTTGTTGGCCTTGTTACCCTTATTGTTCTTGTTGTTCTGATTGCTCTGACTGTTCTGGTTGCCTCTCCACTTGGAGTCCGCCTTCTTGGTATGAGTCTCATTAAGCTTAACTTCTTTCTTGCCCGTCTTATCATCTCCTTGAAGCAAGGCCATATCCACTAAGCTCTCAAAAGTGGCCCCCATGGGTATATGAGACATGGCCAAACCTTGTAATGGCTCATTCAATCCTCGAGCAAAGCGTAGAGCCTTCTTCTGAGGTGTGTTAACCATGTCTAAACCGAATCGAGCAAGCTGGTTAAACTTATTCACATACTCCCTCACGGTCATGTCCCCTTGCTTCAAAGATATAAACTTCTCCATTTGCAGATTCTCCTCAGCAGATGATAGAAACTTAAGCCCAAACCTCATCCTAAAGTCGGCCCAAGTCTCTATAGGCCTAGTAGCGTTGGTGACTTCCCACCAATAAGCAGCTTCCTCTTTCAATAGCCATACTGCCAATAGAACTTTCCTACGGTCTTCTACATCAAAGATAGCAAAAAGATCTCCAGTTTCCTTTAACCAGTTTCTTGCCTCAACATAAGTCTCTGTCCCAACAAAATTCTTGCCACCCATCGCCTTAAAGTCTTTGTAAATCTTCGCGAAATCCGCTTGTGGACGCTGAGGAGGAGGAGGAGGAGGGATCTCATGTACGGGAGGAGGAGTGGGAGTGTTTGCTGGGCCCGCATCGTTGGCCCTAGCTTCCAAGTACCTTCGGAACCATCCGGGAATGGGTACTCCCTCGGGAAGGTTAAGATCGGCCATGCTGAAAAAGGAAAAGATAGATTTAGAATGAGGAAACGAAGGATAGTGCTAATGGCTTTTGGGGAATAGCATTTTAAAACAAACTAGACTTTCCTTGGAAAAATACTTAATTGGTTTTGAAAACAGTTTTTCAAAAAGGTTTTTAAAACTTTTGTCCGGTCTAGTAAAACTTTATGCTATGATACCAAATGTAACACCCCACCTCTGCCAGGGCCACACTCACGAGTGATAGCACTAGCTTTGGAGGGATGTTGTCTAGGTAAACATGCATAGAGATATCACAAGACAGAACATAGATAAATAAATAAGCAAAGCAGCGGTAGAAATTTAAAAAACCATGATTAACCATTTCAAAACCAAATAGTCAACTTACATCAAAGTACTTAGTCATTATTTTCCAACTACCACAAGTCTAGAAAACATAAACTGAAAATAACATAAAGTAAACTATCCCCAAGATAGAAGTGGTGAAGCCATAGCAAGCTCAAGTCCAAACCGTACATGAGCTGTCAAGAAAGCAAGCCAACTGTCCAAGCTAAGCACTAGTACTCCCTCCTTGAGAACCTGGGGGGAAACGGAAGAAAAGAGGCGAAAGAAAAAGGGTCAGTCATAAAGACTGGTAAGTCCTACCTACTATTAGTATAAAAACTAATGAAGTTAACTAAACATGAGAAACTGAGATGAAACATAAAGGTGGTAACTAACTGGCATGATAAATAGATAATCAAGGTAGATCCAGTGTGGCATCGCATATATAAGATTTAGTTTTGCACCAATAGTACTAGTAATCCAACCCATGTGAAGTATAAACAAGAAATGATCCCTTGGCCCAATATCATGAGATGACCCAAGCCGGGGTCCAACTACACGGTCTAGTCGATCGGATCCCTACAAGCCTAACTCGTCGAGTGTCGTTGTCATATGACCCAATCACGGAATGTAGTCAAACTGTGCTAGGTCCACCCTAGGGTGTATCAAGTCCTAGGGTGCCAACCACTGACACGAATCAAGCACGCACAGTCTAAACCTACCGGTGCCCGTGCCTGCTTTTTCAACTCCGGACTATGTGCACGACCATAGTGCGCCTGAACCTACACCAGCGCACCAACTCAACCGTCGTTCTGGTCTCTTACAATCAGCCCAGTAATCGTGCCCCACCCTAGCCTAGTCCCTAGGGTATCGTTGATACATCCAAGAGGGTTACTGCTGAAAAGGACCACGTAACTAGGGTTTCTAACGGGTTAAGTGTGGTTAACCCTATCCAATCATGTATCAAGTTGGTTAAGTGTACCCAAGTGGTTCATGACTTAACCCCATCCAATCATGTATCAAGTTGGTTAAGTGTTTCCAAGTGGTTCATGACTTAACCCTAACATGTGGCATTAATTAATTTAATGCACCCAACCTCTCACATTAGACTTTGTTGTGGTTACTGGATATGCCGGGCGGGTCCGGGCAGCTTTACACCACAACCTAGTCTAACCTCGGGTTTTCAAGCGCGATGTGACCAACTTCTCACATTGGATGCTATTGTTTGTAGCCACTGGATTTGCCGGGCGGTTCCGGGCAGATTTACGCTACAAACTCAACCCAACCTCGAGTTGGCCACTTTATGGTTTTCTACATGTCATGACCACATTCACGTTTCAAGCAAAATCAAGTTTCATGTCATATTTTCAAGTCATGTTTTTCATGTCATTTCAAGTTTGCCTAACTACCCATAACGTATCCCCATCGCACGTAAATTCGCATCAACACAAGTGAACCAAGGAACATAAAAATATGACCAAGAGGGCCATAAGGTTGGTAAAGTTGGTCATAAGTTAAACATGATGATATTTGAGGCAAAGGTGTTCATCACAACTAGCATATAGGGTTATTGGCCTCAAAACATGCATGACATCAAACTTAGCAAATAAACTAGCATGTAGTTCAACATCACAGGCAAAGGTGAAACATGATAATAGTTGACATAGGGTGATAAGCTTGTGGGTAGCATGTAGTTCAATATCATAGGCAAGTTAACATAAAGGTTATGAAAGGTTCTATGTTGCATTATGCATAACCACCAAATTCCTTGTTGCATTATGCATAACCACCAAATTCCTTGTTGCATTATGCATAACCACCAAATAAAGCTCATAGCTTTCTACCCAAAAATCAAGGTAAATGGTACTAGGTTCATGATAGTGCCACAATCATAGATCAAAAGAGTCATAAATTGATCTATGCATACAAATATAGCCCCAAGACAAATACTACACCAAAAATCCCATTTCAACTTGCTACATGTTCATATTAACTTCATAGTTTAAATCTAAGAGTGGAGTGGGGCTTACAAAGCGTGGCTATGAGAACTAGAACCAAATAGAACAAGATAGAGACGTTGTAGAAGCTCTTGGAATGATGTAGCAACACAAATAGCCTTGAGAATAAGTAGCTCCTTTGATAGAAAGAAGAAAGCTTGCTCCTTTTTGCCTTAGAAGCTCTCAAGATGAAGATGGAGGCCATGATTAGGGAGCATTTTGGCAGAATTTAGTTGTTAGGTTGATTTGTGATGGTTTAGGCTAGGTATTAGGGTGTTTTTATAGGTGTAGAGACTAGTTTAGGCCATAGGATTAACCCTAGTTTAGATCTGAACCATCAAATCCCGTCACAGGCTAAGTAACCAGACCAAAGGAGCAAACTGGTGCACCTGACCAACAGGGTCCGACCAGGGAGGTCGTCCCCCAGGTCGACACCTAGGTCGACTCCCCAGTCGACCTGGGGGGGGGGGGGGGGGGTGGGGCAGGTCGACCTGGGGTAGGGCGGGAAATTTTCCCGCCCAATCTCTTTCTGGCTGGATTTGAATTTCAGGTTGAATTTTGAATTTTCTGAAATCTTTTATGGGCCATATCTTGGTCATATGGACTCCGATTTACGAAATTTTGGACTCGTTTTCAAGCAGAATTTCGAGACGAACGCAATGGCGTAACCCGTTCCCATTGATTCTTAGCTTATAATTTAATTCTGCCCTTATTTCTTGTTTTAACATGTTATAAAAATTCGGGTTGTTACACCTTATGAAGATGTTATTAAGCCTTGAAGTTTGTATGCATATGAGAGAAGTATATATATATATATATATATAAATTAAATAAATAAATATTCAAAAAGGAAAAGTTCAAAACCGCAGATCGGGAGGGGGAATAGCCGAACCGCACCATTTTTTGAGTCGACCCGAGCCTTGCTGGGTCGACTAGGGGTCGATCCAGGGTGTTTGGTTGTCAACCTGTGGCACGATTCGCGCTAAGGGCTGATGTTGCATTTGAGTGGTCCTGATGATTTCTGGGTTAATCTAAGAGCTCTAATCGATCCTAGACATTTATATATACACCCTAAGACCTAACCCTAATTCATAAAATATTATCTATGACACCATTATGCTGTCAAGCTCTCTCTTAACCCTAGCCGCCGCCTCTAAATTAAATCTCAAGTATTCATACACAATTCAAATCAAAGTTTAGAGCTTCAACAATAATTAAAGAAGATCAATCAACATCACCGCAACGTTTCTACACCAATTTCAATTTGTTAATCCTTTTCTTAAGCCACGAAAGGTGAGTACAATTTTTTTCACAAATTTAATGGGATTAAAGTAACATGAAAAAGTTGTAAAAAGGATTTATATATATGTTTGTAATGAAAATCTCACCAAGTCTTCACCTTTTTTATTCATGTCATCATATGCCTATGTTTCTATGTAAAGTTCATACCTTTTATCAGTTTATTCATGTTGAATCTTTTATTATGCCTCTATGCCAGTCTATATGCCTCTTTATTTCATAACGTTGTTTTATTCCAATTTTCTATGAATTGATTCTCTCTTCTTACCCTTATTCCTTTTATTTGTGGATCTAGGCTACCTTCGAGCCTATATTAAAAATACGCGCGAATGCGAATACGTGGGAACGATGTGGAATATTGGGAATATGGGAAATTTGGAAAATTGGATATTTTGGATAATTGGATAATATGTGAAATTGGCATATTTGGGTATGAATTACATGGAATTGATGAAATTGCCTAAAATTGTAAATTTGTAATTAAGGCTAATTAATGTGTAATTAGTGACAATTTGGAATAGGCAATATTATAGACATGATTATATGTTTAATTGGATATATATGACATGAAAATTGGGTATGGGTGAAATACGATGTTAATGAACCTTTGACATGAGGTTAGGCGCAATTGTGACGTAAGACTGCTCGGAACCGCCCGGCAAATCCAGCGGTCACAATTAAACGTCTAATGTGAGAGGTCAAAGGAATGAATTGTAGGCGTAACGGTTAATGACACGATGTTAGACCCGGTTTGTGGCGTAAGACTGCCCAGAACCGCCTGACAAATCGAGTGGCCACAAAGTGTTCGGTCTAATGTGAGAGGTCATGCACCGTTCGTCATAAGGAATGAATTAAAGAATACTAACCATAATAAGACATGGGTATGGTTAGAGGGTTAAGTGGGGTGACATGTAAATTATGACATGTAAATATGGACTTAATCGGAATAAGATAGGACATGTAAATTTTGACATGTAAGTATGGACTTAGCCGTAGCATGTGTAAGACATGGACATTTTAATTAAAATGGTTAAGTGGGGAAAACCTAGTAGGGACCAAGCATAGGTGGGAGGCTTGCGTCGGATGGGGACCCGTTCAACCAGTAACCCGTTTGAGTATCTAATTGGGCCCGGTACTAGGCCGGGGTTGGGGCAGGCTTACTGGGCTTGAATATAAGAGGTCAAAACGTGAATAGCGGTGGCAACGAAAGTCCAACGGGTTCATGTGCGTGCATGGGTTCGGGCTGGTAGGTAAGACGTTGTTGCATCGTGTAGGTATGGTCGTGCATTTCATGTTGGTATCGGGGTTGCCGCTTTGGGGAGTGACACACCCACTGTGGGGCCAGCACGGGTGCCTACAGGGTTTAGGGAGCTGATCGAATGGGTAGATTAAGGGTACCTTAGCGGTGGTAGGAGCAAGTCGGCACCTACGATAGCAGCTAGGTACAAGTAACTACCAAGTTTGTCACGTGGGTACAGTTAGTGGGAAGGGATCAACCTCTAGTAAAAAGAGACTAGTAGATGTGCGGTGTAATTAAGTAATGTGGTGTAACTTATCAAAAGTGCGGTGTAATGAAATACATGTTGGTTGAGTTGGATAGTCCTTTGGGTGCTAGGCTGATGTTGACTTCGGTCTTCGGGGTTAGTGCTTGGAGGGTTGTTCGCTTAGCCAAGGTGTAGGATTGTCTTAGTACTTAGGAACGAAATCATCTTGTCCATCCTTTTTATCTACCTTATATAAGTTACAGCCATATCATTATGCCTATTTATGTCTTAATCATTTACCTTACTTATTATTTGTTAAAATTACTGGACTCGCCAGACTTTATGTCTGACCCGTTTGTTTCCACCTCTTTTCTTTCCTCCCCCCTCCCCTCATGTTTGCAAGGAGGGAATACTACAGCTTAGTGCCGATTTCTTTTAGTTGCTTGAAAAGAGTAGATGTATCGCTTTGGACTCTCTCATATTTATGGCTTTGCTTATGCTCAGTGGGGATTTATGCATTTATGTTATTTAAGTATTTGCTTCTTTATGTACTTTGAAGTTTTTGGAAAAGACTATTGATCCTGTTGTAATGGTTTTGGGAACTACTTATGTAAGCTTGTTTTGAGTTATGATGCTATGAAATAAGTTTTATCTTCCGCTGTGTTGTTTTATTTATTTATTCTTGTAATTTATCTGTTCTATACAACAATAATGCTTCATGGACATTGATGCATCCCCTTTGTGAGTGACATTAATGGACATGGGGTGTTACACAATCCGTAATATGAAATCTTTGTATTTATTATTCATTAGAAAATTATAATCAAATAGATTCGGACGGTTCTTCTTTCACAGATTTCCGACTTGTATGGGATATGGTAATATTCAATTGAAGTTCAAAACTCAATATTACGAACTAGTGCGATGTTACGAGCTCGTTTTATGTTTATATTAATTAAATGTTTAAACTTCGTTATATAAATGAAATATATATTTTGAATCCATTTAAAATTCCAAATCGATATTTAAAATAATAAAAATATATTAAATATCTGACTACGGAAAATACGGGACGTTACATTCCTTCTCCCTTAAAAGAATTTCATCTACGAAATTACTACGGTAGAAGAAATGCTACAAACCCGTTATCTTTTATAAAATCCAATTTATTTCAAATCCAAACCAGTTCAAAAACTTCCCAAAAATATAAAAAAAAATATAACATGTAAAATTCTCAGAAAAATTCAGTAGAGCCTCCCCTGTACGGAGTGACTTATGCGATATCGCAGGATCAACAAATATATATACATCGGCCCACCTGGTCGAAAAACAAAATTCAAAAACCCAAAATTTATGTTTCGCGTAAGTGTACCTTTTACGAGTGCTATCGAGCATACTTGCTCAATTATTTCGATATACTCAACCAATATCGATCTCAAAACCTTTTGGTGCCTGTACTCAACTCAGTTTATCATGTAAGCGACATATACATGAAATTCTTAAATACATTTCAATTATTAACCAATATAAGTATACGAATCTCCAAAATAAAACACATAGCATTATTTATTTGCAAATACAGGGTTAAATGCTAAATATCAAATCATATGTGATTCCATTCAAATTTATTATACTGGAATTCATTTCTTTAATTTCTGATTCATTCAACTCTTTAATATGTCGTTGATGAATTTTATTGAACCAATCTATCCCAAAATCAATAACCAATTCGTAACCAGTGCAGCCCAATCACTTTAACTTTTATTAACTTCAATTAATATTTACTTGGTTTTCTTCACTTGGGTTTAACATATTATCCATTCGATTGTCATTAATTAAATTCCAAATCACAAATTCATTTTTATTTAATTTAATATCCATTTCCAACTTCATTTAACCAACTAAATTTCAATTCCATATTCAATTAACTAGTTGATTTTCCAATTAGTTAATTTCATTTCAAAATCCAAATCCTGATTTTATTTTAATTCCAAATAAAAATTCCCAATTTCTAATTTCATATGTGAAATTTTCTGGTTATATTAAACCATTTCAAATTTTATAATCCAATTTGAATTCCATTCAGATCAATCAAACAAATCAACATCTAAATAATCTTATAAAATTATTTTTTTTCTATGTAAAAATATAATTTGAGAAAAATTATTTCGTTTACCCTCTTTGCAAAATAATATCGTGTCAGTTGCTTGTTCAAAATTGAACCGATCAACAACAAAATACAAAATATTTTTATATAAAATTTACAAATACGCTCTCATATGTAAACACTCAACTCATTTTAGGGTATTACTAACCCCATCTCTATCGAGTTACGCCACAAAGCCAAGGTTATTACTAAACCTTATGCCATGATACCACTGTAACAGCCCGAGGAATTCGATGCCCGAATTCCAACAATAATACATAACTCGTATTACTTGCCAGAACTTAAGTATCGAAAACAACAAATAGTTAATAGAAAGAAATTAGAGGGTGAGATAAAAAAGAAAGAAATATCAGAATAGAAGAATAAGAGAAGAACAACACAACAACATCAGAGTCTCACATCGCAGTGGAATAAAATATAATATAGAAATAATATTTATTGAGAGCTTTGAAATGAAACTACAATCATCAGAGTACATCAACACATCTAGACAATTTAATAATCTGTTCTCGTATACAACACACAATGGAATAAAACAGATATATACGTCTGAAACACCTCCAACACGTCTGCTGAAATCCATAGCATCCTAACCTGAACCTGAGAAACCCAGTCTAACCCGAGCATTTACAAACGTTGGATCAGTCTGGTGAACTAGAGTGAGCAAACTCGCTAAGTTTATAAACAACACCTAACTTGATTTAAAGTCAAAACATTTCTTTTTGGAAGAAAAGACAATCGTAAGACTAGTCCGCACATAAATACGGATGATTTTTACCTTACGATAACCCAAAATAATTTAGAACTCTATCTTATTCTGATATCATAATAGTGCCTAAATCAAATAAATAATCATTTAGCAGAACACTTGCATCTCACGTTCTACATATATAATATAAAATCGAAAACCACAGACTCTTACTGGATATTGGATTCCGACTATGACAAGGCATGGATTCACCTGCCAACAGTGTATCTCTAGAGGGGAACACACTGGGTTCAACAAGAACATCTTGTAACATGGCCACGCATGACCGATCTCTCATTTTGCTTGAGTGTATCGAATGTATATCACCAACAGTTAGGCTCAAACCACCGTTTCCCGAAAAGGGACAACATCGAAATAGATTAAAGAAGGAAATTGATTTTATCTAGATAGGTGATTATACACCCTACGTAGGAGCGACCCACTTAGCCACTCTACCTGCCCGATTTTTTTCATTTCCCAAATGAAAAGCTTAAGGTTTAACACTACCTTTAGAACATCACATCACCATTCACTTTGAATGCCACATTGTCAGATCCGCCAAATCACTAATTGATGTTCCAAAACATACTCTGGTCGTTAAGCTAAGAGAAGTGCCCCTCCCCGCCACTAACAGAAATACGTTTGTAAAAATCAACGTACGTGATTCTTAAGAAATACTCTGTCAGACAGTCGTCATCCAGGAACAGGATGAACCAAAGGTACCCTCCTACCACATCCTAGGTATCATCCTATAAATCAGTAGCGAGTAGTCCTTGCACTCCGTAGATTCCAACCACGATAGAACCACAGTTATCTCTGCGTTGCAACACAGAGATTTTAAGCAGTTCTTTCATTTATGAAGATCTACGGTCTTCAATTACTCCACCTCTATTAGCATCTGATATCTTCGACATTTACGTATTTGCTAGTTCAGAATGGTTTTCAAATATAAATTCGATCCTAGTCTTTCCATACCAGAAATCGTATAGGTCAAATTTGATAGTTGGTTATTTAACTATCAAAATAAAACTACCATTCAATCATAAAATAAAATTGTATTTACTGGTTTAGTACTCAGCATCATTTTGCTTATTTAATTAAAAATAATTAATTAAACGGTTAATTAAAATATTCCAATATTTGAAAAACAATATTACATTTCTTACTTCAACCTCCCTTAGTCCGTGACCGTAAATTGGTAAGAGAATAATTTCCCAAGTATCAATCCCGAGGACCGAAATCAACATCAGATTAACACTCAGAAAATCACTCAACTCAACCAATCTCCAGTTAGTTTCTAATTCTTATATTAACTCCCTATCGACCCATGTTATTTCACTTATAATCCATTCGACCATTTTCCACTTCGAAAATCTCATTTCAATTTCCTTCATTTCACTTAATCTCGCTATTAAGTAATCGCCAATTCAAAATCAACGCTTTAATTTCGCATTCCTTTTATAAACCTTGTTTATAAACTCTGATTTAATGTAAAAACCTTTTTTTATCTCTTTTCCTTCTTACTTAACTTAAATATTAAATAAACATTTATTTTAAGCTGTTGTATTCGCCTAAACCTCCTTTTACAACTTCATTCACGAAAACTAGGATTTTTAAATATATATACCCAATCATAAACTCTTTTTACAATTTAACTATGTTCCATTACATTATTGATTTCTTACTTAAATCATTTACCTTTTAAAAACTAATCTCTTAAATTAAATAATAAATTTACTTAAGCACTAAATACTGTAAAATTAGTTAACTTTTTTATTAACTAAAATAAATAATAAATCTCTGCTCATCGGCTTATGATTCTTATTAACATAAGAATTTGTTAAAGGAATTTCATTTGATATATCAAAACGAAACATAAAAATGGCGTCCGTCCCTTTCAACCATTCCCAGCCTCCCAACCATCATCAGCCTCTCAGTCGTTCCCAGCCTCTTGCCTCTAACCTCAGTCAGTCCTCCTCCTCCTCGTTCCCTCGTCGACTGCCTGCCACCTCGCCGTTGTTGTCCAACCATCCTCTTGACACTGACTCCCTCCCTGTCCACCGCTTCTCTGCTAGTCCACCACCCGCGTCTTCTACCAGATCGTACGCCCAGGTGGCTGCCTCGCCTCCGCCTCGCTCTCCCATTCTCTCCAATCCACCGCCCCTGAAGCGTAGAATCCTGCCGCCGTTCACAACAGTCAGAAACATGATCGATTTTTTGAAATTTGAACGTCGGTGCTTGAGATGTGCAGATAGACGACACGTGGCAAGCCAGTGTAGAAACACATCGATTTGTTATTGCTGTTCGCTCTTTGGGCACGCAAGCTCGCGTTGTCCCGATAAAAGAAAATCCTTCCAGCACAGCGCTGAGCTGTCGCTCCATCCCAAGGGTTCTCGAACACTGAAAGGCCGCGAGGCATTTAGGCTGCGCGATCAGAACAATGGGACCCAGCGGTCTACTCCTATTTCAAATCGTAATTATAACTTGAATAATCCAAAAACACGTAACCCCTTAAACTTAATCCCCCCTGCAAACAACCCATTACCCTCGTCCTCCTCTCCTTCCCCAAATCCACTCAAAAAATTTCCAATCTTGCTTGAAATGGCGGATGCTTATCGCTATCTCTCAGCAACCATTATTGATGGACTATGGTCTATTGAACTTATCAGTCGAGCTCTTAATCTAGCCCTCGACGTTCACCTCGACTGGCCAATGTGGCATACCTCTGATAACACTTTTCTGATTTACTTCCCTGATTTAGAAACAAAAAACCGAGCCCTTCAACTGAAATCCCTGACTAAGGAAGATGGAACTGTGTCCCTTTATCAAGCCCCCACCCTTTCTGAGCTCATAGAACCAGCCTTTGAACAAGAATCCTGGGTGAAAGTCAGTGGCTTTCCTGAGTTTATGAGAACCTTTAATGCCATTAGTGAAGCCCTCAAGCCGATGGGACGCATAATTGAAGAAGACTCTTGCGATTGGTCTCTGGTGGATCATCGCTATCTCTATGTGAAGATGCAGTTGTATGAGGGCATCACCACCCCTTGTACTTTCATTTCCCACCTTAACAATCATGCTGTTAGGCTTTGTATCGAGCGTTGGGATCATGCTCACCCTCCGCAACGCCCAGAAACGCTCCTCCTTGGTATGGATTATAATCATGAGGGCTACATCTTCCAAACATTGGAGCAACATGACATGCAAATTGATGACACCAGATATGATGTAATGACGGATGAAGTGGAGCGTTGGGTGCCTGGACTCATCCCAACGCATGAGCAGGATCTGGCAATGTTGATTCACCACAATGTGGATCAGTTTGTGCCTCGTTGGGACCCTCTTGCAGATCTGGATCTTTCAGTCCCCCTCCACCTTCAGTTGACACCCCAACAGGAGCATCAACATCAAATTATTCAGGATAACCTCGAGCATGCTGACAGCGAGCAACACCCCCAAGCTCCCCAGGAACATCAAGATTCAACTTCCCCTTTGGTGGTATCCTTTACAATCAGGCGGAGTGCCAGGATCAGCAGACCACAATCCCTTCCGCCTGAAACCTCTGGTACCTTTTTTGTACCTATTGTTTTTTCTTCTGCTAATAAGACTTTAAATAAAAAACTTGCTAAATGCATGGGCGTGAGTCTACATGATACACACTATTCTGCCATGCAAACCCTAGAACAGCAGCGTACTAACCAAATTAAATGAAGATTGTATCTTGGAACATTCGTGGGTCAGGGGACCCTACAAAAAATCGTGCTGTCAATCTAATCATTTCCCCTCTTCGTATTGATATCCTATTTATACAAGAATCTAAAGTCTTGAATCCACCCAATGCTCTTATTCGTCAACTCTGCGGCCCCCACCTCTCTGGTTGGTCCCACGTGGATGCAGTTGACTCACGTGGAGGACTTATTACTGTGTGGAACGAAAGTATTTGGAAGCTTTGTCACACCTCGTATCACCCTTCTGTTTTGCACGTGATCCTCCTCCACAACCCCTCCAACACTTTCTTTCATTTCACCAATGTTTACGCTCCCAATGACCCTCACCTCAGATCAGAAGTTTGGCAATTCTGCCTTGATTTATCCCATAATATTAATGGCCCATGGATCATTGGTGGTGACTTCAACACTACTAGATTTTCCTTTGAACGTAATTCAGGAACCCCCTCCGTTGATTCCGACTCTTTTAACTCCCTCATCAATTCATGCCAACTCATTGATCCACCCATTAATAATCGTAGATTCACTTGGTCCAGCAAAAGAGACAATCCTTCCTTATCAAAAATTGACAGATTTTTCTTTAATTTAGCCTGGGAAGATCGGTTTCCCCTCTCCTTGGTCAACGGCCTCGCCACAACTATTTCTGACCACTGTCCAATTGTCCTTGACACTCAGGATAATGCTTCGATTAAGAGACCATTTAGATATGAGAGATTGTGGACACTTGAACCCTCCTTTGAAGATTTCATCAAACACATTTGGGCTCAACCTTTGAATTGTAATTCTGCAACAACCAGAGTGGTTTATAAGCTTCGCTCTCTTCGCAAATTAATTCGCCCTTGGGCTAAGAACATTTGGAATTCTTTGAAATCCAGAATCTCATCCACTCAAGATGCCATTTTAAACTTAAACATCATTGAGGAGAGTCGTCCACTAACTGACCTGGAGAAACACATCTTGAAAAACCATGAATTGGAACTAGAGAGACTTATCAAACAGGAAGAAATTGGATGGAAACAACGATCCAAAGCTAGATGGATCAATGAAGGGGATAAAAACACGGCATACTTTCACCGATTAGCTAATGGTCACCGACGAGCTTCATTCATTTCTGAAATAATTCACGACAACAACTCATTTTCTGATCCTAAAGAAATTTGCTCCTTGTTCACACAATTTTACAGAAGCATTCTGGGTTCACAACCCCCTCCATCCCCTTTGATTGATTGGCATAAACTTTATCCCAACCCTAAGCATATTGCCATTGATCACCCATTCACAGATGAAGAGATTTGGGCCGCAATCAATGACATGGCAACAGACAAGGCTCCTGGACCTGATGGCTTTGGCCCATGTTTTTTCAAACATTTTTGGCCCACCATCAAATTTGACATTATTGATATGTGCACTGAATTCTACACTGACCCATCTTCTATTGCTAAACTTAACTATGCTAATATAATCCTCATTCCTAAATTCCTTGGAGCTAGCACCCTACCAGCATTTAGACCCATTAGCCTCCTCAATACTACTTTCAAAATCATCACCAAAATATTAGCTAACAGACTTCAAAACCATATCTCTGAGTTAGTAGGTATTGAACAATCCGCCTTCATTCTGGGAAGAAATATATTAGACTGTGTTGCTGCTACACAGGAGATCATCTCCTTCTGTCACACCATGAACTCCCCTGGAGTGCTTCTTAAACTTGATTTCTCTAAAGCCTTTGATTCGGTTAACTGGTTTTTCATCCTGGACCTTATGTCTCACAGAGGCTTTCCCATGCAATGGTGCAACTGGATCAAGCATATCCTATTCACTAGCTATTCAATGATCAATATCAATGGAGAAATTGGCGGCAAAATTAAATCTAAAAGAGGTTTACGGCAAGGAGATCCACTTTCACCTTTGCTTTTTGTCTTGATTGCTGATGTCTTCAACCAGATGGTGAAACTCTCATCAACCCACAACATCCTCTCTGGCATTTCTCTTCCTAACTCCAATCTCTCCACAACCAACTTACAATTTGCTGATGACACAATTCTCTTTACCGTTCCTTCACCCCAAAACATACACAGCCTTAAAGTTCTCCTTTACACGTTCGAACTCATCTCTGGTCTTTCTATCAATTTCAATAAAAGTTCTGTTATAATGTTGGGAAACTGTTCTTCTCTTGGTGCCCCTATTGCCAAATGTCTGAATTGCAAGGTTGGTTCTTTCCCCATTACTTATCTTGGCATACCCCTTCGCCCCACCAAACTTCATAAATCAGATTGGATTCCTCTTATTTCAAAGATTGAATCTAGACTTTCATCTTGGAAGGGAAATTCCTTGTCCTCTGCTGGTCGCCTTGTGCTCCTCAAGCATGTTCTTTCCTCAATACCAATGTACTGGATGTCGTTTCACAAATTACCCATCTGGGTTATCAACAAGATTGACTCTATTCGAAGTTCTTTCCTTTGGAATGGTGATAAGCTCAAGAGGCTAGTCAACTGGCATACAGTTTGTCTCCCTTATTCTCATGGGGGACTGAATGTCCCTCAGCTTGCCTCCTTCAACCAAGCTCTGTTGGCTAAATGGATTTGGCGTGCTCTTTCCCCTTCTCATTTCATATGGAAAGATTGGATCTTAAAGCGGCTTTACAATGCAACCCCAGCTTTCATCCTTCACTTCAGCCCTGCCTCTAACCCATCTCCGTTCTGGAGGGGTGTTTTATCCACCCTCGCGAGAATTAAACCGCTTTTCCATGTTAAAGTAAATAATGGTGAAGCATGTTTGTTTTGGCAAGATATTTGGTTCGGAGAACTTCCTCTTTCCTCCTCCTTACCCAATCTTGGATCTATTTACATTCCTAACCCTCAGACAGTTGCTGAAGCCTTTAATTTGGGCCCATTGGGCTTGTTTCCCAGTTCCATATTTGGGCTGTCCAGTTTACAAGAATTGGCTAAGATAGATATACTCTTTAATTCTTTCCAACTCTCGCATGGGCCTGACTCTTTTTATTGGGCTTTGGGCTCTACCCGAAAATTCTCAGTCAAGTCTTGTTATGATTATTTGATCCATCCTGGTCGATGCTTCTCTTTCTCCAGAGTCTGGAGCTGTCATCTCCCCCCTCGAATCATATTCTTTCAATGGCTCTTAATTCACAATCGCCTCAACTCAAAAGACAGACTCTGTCGATTTGGGATCGATGTCAACCCCATTTGCGTCCTTTGCAACCTGAGTAATGAATCCCTCACCCATCTTTTCTTTGAGTGCGACTTTTCTTTTGCGGTTTGGGCCGCGGTTAGCTCATTCATTCTCGGGTTCGTCCCTTCTTTCTGCTCTTTCTTCGACTACTGGCAGTACAATCCCCCTGATCCCTCGATTGACTCTCTGGTAGCGATCTTCTCCTGGTGTATCTGGTTAGAACGAAATGCATGCGTATTCGGAAGACCCAAAAAGTTATTCTGGGGAACTTGTTTTCATATTCTGCATCTCTTCGAATTATGGACAGGCTCGGCCAGGCACGCTCGTTTCAGACTCTCCCTCCCCCAGCCTCGCTCGCCTGGATCTGAAGAAAGCAGCTCGCTTTTTCCTCTGTGATCTGGTTGGAACGAAGTTTATGTATGTAACTCTATTTTGGTAGTGTTCTTATCACTTAGTGGTGTTGTGGTTGCATTATGTACATCTTAATAGTACTCTTTAGACTGTACTTTATATGACCATCTTGGTCTGTTCTTAGACTGCTACTGGTTGGGCCTGTCAACCAGATATTACTACTTGCTCTTTTGCATCTACGCGTAACCGGCTGTGTAGTGCCCGCTACACACCCGTTTTCCTCAAAAAACATAAGAATTTGTTTTATAAAATCATATAACAATTCCTTATAATTTAAATATAAATATTAAATATTTATTTCCTATTTAATAAACTTCCATTCCAAAATAATAGATTTAAAAATCTATTTTCAGTTATAAAATAATTATTTTTTTAACTTCGTTTCTGTCGATTCACCGACGATAAATCCATATTTATAAAACGATTGATTTTCAAGCCATTTGATGCCAATTACTCAACCAATACTGCACATTGGTTAAAAACACACGATCGTTGAATTCCAATCAACAACTATATCAATTTGTCCAATCCATATTATGTAAACAGCTCATATAATGGTAATATGAAAATAATAATAAATTTGAGGAATCCAGTTGGATCCCTCCAATCTGTTTCCCTACGTCTAAATATGTTACTTCCACCAATACTACCTAATTTGAATAAACAAATGTAATAATTAACAATAAATAAATAAATAAATAACAGTAATCCAAGCATTCATGTAATAATTTAATATGTTTATATTATTATAAACGTAACCAACATGGTAAGTTACCTCGTTTGGAAATAACCGTTAAAAATAATGATTGGATTTCGTTTAAAATAAAGAACGTTAAATCAAACAATTTATAAATAATATTCAGCACACATCAAACATTTATCAACCATAGCACACAAAACAAAACCCGACTTATATAGAATATAAGTGGGATAAAAACTTAGTGAGTTAAACTTACTTTGATTTGATTCGTTTACGATTCGATTACAATCAAAATTAAACAGTCGTTTAATTTCACTGTAAATTCCAGTTGTCTCCTGCACTGTCCAGATGTGTTCCAAAATGTTCTTCTCTTCATCACGATTCCGATGAAATTTGTTTCATTCAATTCTGATCACATATGCATAGATTATAAATAATATAAGTTCATTGTTCAATTTAATAACTAGTTTTCCCTAATTATAAATAATTATCACTTAATTACTTGATTTCGACAGAATACATTAGCCCGACTATTTCTTCTGCTATTTTCATTCTGCACACACACTTATGTCGAACCTCATCTCGCACATTCGAAACTCCCCTGCAACATTCCCAAAACATGATTAATTAACGATTCCTTAATTATATAATCATTAACGTTTAGTTATTACTTTATGAATATGGCCAACTTACTTTGATTCTCACATGCTTCCTATTCAAACTTTGTCTTACTAGGAACTTTCCCCGCTTTCGGAAATTATTGCTCTAACCAAAATAGCGAACTAATGCCAAAAACTTCCCACTTTGTAACCGTTCTTCCTTTCTACTTGTTATACCAATTCCATCTTCATACTTAAATTCGAAAAAAAAAAACATGTGGTCCCCATATCATATCCCACGCATGCCTAATGCCTTCAAAAACATACCCAACTCCTTTCTCTTGTTCTTCGTGAACTGCTTTAATAAATTGCCAAGTTTTTGTTGTCTTTGTTCGCTCCTTAGAGAGCACGCTCAATAAAAATACCTTTCAACGTTCTAGACAACACGTACATGGGTTTTTGCATAATTTAAACGATGATGCCTTTGGTAACATCTTTATCTTATGGGATCCAGAGGTTATCAAATTGACAGACTTTGATAAATCAAGCCAACGTTGTAATACTCATGTTATCCACCTTGCCTCTCAACAAGATTTCTATTGCACTTTTGTTTACGCTCTTAACTCAGTGGAAGGAAGAGCTTCCTTCTTAGATATGCTTCCTTCTTTGTGTCCAATTATTACTCTGCCAAGTTTGAACTGTCTTGCTGTTTGAACTCTCATCTGCTCGTCGTTCTGATATTTGGCCTTCCACTGCATGCAAATTACCCGTCCATACATTACTGCTCATGCAAAAAGGATAACCTGAACCTTTGTATTTGTTTTAATCACCCACATACCGCTCCCGCTTCACAAACATTCATCACGCTGCACCCTTTCCTGGCCTTCGTTCCCCTTCAATTTGAAACTGTTGCCACGTCATTTAAATGTGCCCATCCTACACGCTGACTTTTTCTTTTAACACTTCCAATTTCTTCATTTTAGTTTCACATACCCAGCATGCCACGCTTCCTTTAAATTTTCACTACATCATTCTACTTCCTCGCGCCGGCTCCAGCACACTGGCTTTCACCACCTGTCACGCCTCCCGTGGCCATCCTGGCTTCGATCAGAGTCCGTTGTCGTCTCCGCCTACATGCCAACGTCCATCGTCCAGACCCCTTCTAAACTCTCCATCATCCGTTGCCCTCAAAATTGTTATAAGTGACGTCGTTTCGAGGTTGAAAACAGACCACCATATTTTTCCATTTTTGATCATAACCGATCTGTACACAGAATTCGACGAGCTCTAAATAAAATTAGTTGGAAGCCCGATGGATTGATCAATGGATTTCGTGTTTAATTAAGGGTAAAATTTGGAGTTTTTGTTCGTCCATTCATTAGGGTGGAGGTGGAACTATTTCGCTGCGTTGACCACGCAGAGTTGTATTGACAAAAATTAGGTTTATAGATTTTGTGGGGTTATATATATAGGGACAAATATATTAATATTATATTATATCGTAACTTCGTCATGAAGTAATGTGTTAAAACACTTACGTACGTCCTCCAATCAAAACGAAACTACTAATCCTAGCATAGAAAAATATTCCGGACACAATGGTGCATGTCTCGTTGAATTCCGAGGTTGTTTGTAAAAAGTCCTTTATAAATCACAGGTGAAAAACACGTGTTTAAATTTCCCACGATCACAAATAAAATTTAAATAACTTGAAACTTGAAACACTATAACACCTTATCATTACAGATTTTATAAAATTTGTTTCACTGAAAATGGAGTTCGTTTGATAATCTGTTATTCAAATTTACGCGTAAAACATCGTTATTTTTGACACTTGAAATATCCAATCTTCAAAAATAACGAATAATATATCTATCCTGACTCTAAATGTTAATATGAATTCAACAAAATTGGTTTCATAGCTTAAATCAATCTTTATCTCGAGCTATGATCAAAAACCCTTTTAATTCGAATAAAATTATTAAATTAATCGCTGTAATTTATAAATAATTTCATAGCGACTATATGGAAATTTGAAGTAGACGTAACCAACAGTCCGTATTATGAAATATCCATATTTCTGTTTCATTAGAAAATTATAATCAAATAGATTCAGAGGTTCTTGTTTCACATAATTCCAACATATACCGAGTTTGGTATATTCAATTGAAGTTCAAAACTTAATATTACGAACTATCGCGACATTATGAGCTCGTTTTATATTATATATAATTAAACATTTAAATTGTTATATAAACGAATTATATATTTTAAATCCATTTGAAATTCCAAATCGATATTTAAAATAATAAAAATATATTAAATATCTGACTATGGAAAATACGGGACGTTACAGAAATAGTTCATGATTTGAATCATAAAGTGGGGAAAAGTTGGAAGGCTTTTATGGATAGACTGAATATGATGAGTAATTTGCAACTAAGATACTAATGTGGATAAAAGATCATCTTGGTACTGATCCAAACCTAACGGCAGACGATGTGCATGATTTTGATAGAGCCCCTTTATTGGATAATGAGTTGGGATCTAAAACTTGGAAATTCTAAAACTGAATTCTTGGAATAGTGTTGGTGTCAATAATAAACACAAAAGTTGGAGCTCAAGCACCTGTAGTACAAGCAACTAAGGGCCTAGGAATTTAGTATAAGTGGTTTTTCTGGAAAAAGACGAGAATATAGGCTTTAACCAGCAAACCGACACCACTGGCGAAGTCAAATGCTTAACACACCCCCATGATAGTTGACTTATGAGATATCATGCATGTTAGGCATATATCGTGTAACGACCCAGAATTTTGGAACCAGTTTTAAAAAAAATATTTTAAAATTAATTTTGATAATTTACAGTCATTTTTGAATATTCGATGGTTTAATGCTGATTTCAGCAGTTTACAAAAGGAACATTATTGAGATGACCTAAGACTTCGACGAAACTAATTTTATCGGATACTTAGCATCGAAAAATGGTTGAGTTCCAAATTTCATAATTTTTGGAGGTAGTGTGTAGCCGTGCGAGAATTAAACGCACGTTATGGAAACCTGTCGAAATTAAGCGAAAACACTATCGAAAAACAAGAAGGAAGGTCAAACAAACTCGGAATTCGACAAAACCTATTCTGTTGAATCCGGAAATACATTTTATGCTAGAGTGCAAATTTCCATGTAAAATGCAATTTCCGTTTGATCTGGGATCAGAAGAAGTAGAGTCGAACTAACACACTTTACGTTTGTCGATCGGAAAGTGCTTCTAAAACACCATTTTGAGGTGTCATCTATCGGGAAGCTCGAAGTGTTTTTGTTTGCAACCTCCCTCGTCGCGACATGCAGCAATCTGCGTGGATGGCTTGAGAAAATTGTTGAAACCCCCTTCTCCTTCTTTTTTTTTGTCTTCTCCATTTTCACAAAACATCTCACCCCCTTTCTTCCTCCTCCAATGGCCGCCCTACCCCCACGCCCTCCCCTGCTGACCGCCGTCGCCTAATGCCACACCCCTCTTCGACCTGTGCCGCCGCCGATCACACCCTCCTCCGCTAACGTGGGCCCCTCCCTCTTCTTAAACCCTAAAACACCCCATTTTGTAATTTCCCCCTTTAAAAATCCAAATTTTGCACCTTTAACCACCTCGTACCCCATGCCTACCCCTCTACCTTTTCATTTCAGACTTGGCCAATCACCACCGTGGGTCCCACAAACTCAAACCCGTGCGCCTATGCCCTATACACCCTTCGTTTTGCTTTAAACCTTCAGATCTGAGTGTGTTAGTGAGTTTGAGTGGATTTGCAAGTGATTTAAACCCGTAGTAGTTAGATCTAGTCCCATTAGTTGTAGACAAGAGTTTTTGGTGCCATACATGAGCTGTTATGTGTGTGTGAGCTCAAAAACCTTCCTTACTAAGTTTGACGGAGTGGAATCATGTGGTGAGAAACCAAAACTCACGTAGATAGGGATTAAATTTAATTAACTATTAATTGTTAATTAAAAATATTTGGTAATGTTTAACACTGATCACACATGTTTATGTTATGTTAAACACTGAGTAGTGCGATAAAAAATGTCATTTTTATCAATTATCTATGGTATTGTTTGAGTATATGACATCTGTATTATAAACGGCGTGATTAAATTTATTGGACCTTGAATGGTTTTGAGTTGAACAAATGGCGTAATTGAAATTTATTAGACCATGAATGGTTTTGAGTTGAACAATTTTATAATTATTTTGTATTAATTGTGATAAAACCCGACACGGGTCTTGGGATGACAATACGCTTACGTGTCTCCCATGTGTGTAAATAAGCGACATGGATTATGATGTAAACCCCACATAGGTATTAGGATGATATTTTTACACATCTCTCAAGTGTGTATATAAGTTACATTAGTTGAATAGAAAACCCCACATGAGTCTTGGGATGACAGTAATTTACACGTCTCCCATGTTCATAGATAAGCTATATGGATTATGATGTAAACCCCATGCGGGTATTCGGAATATATTTTTACACATCTCCTAAGTGTGTAGATAAATCACGATTGTTTTTTATGGTATTGGAAACCCCACATGGGTATTTGGATGGTAATGAACACTAATTCGAAGTGTATAGATTGTTAACTCGTTGAATTGACACAACTGTATAAGCATTATTTATTTAAAGCTTATATGGTGTAGTGCACTTTGTGTGTGAATTGGATGCAAAGTGATGGATGACTGGGTTTTATAATATACACTGTATTAAAATGAAAAATAAAAATGATTATTGGTTCATCAGTTAAGTCTCCATCAAGAAAAATGGTTTTTTACAAATATTTTATTAATAAAATAATAGTTGGAAAACCGAGTTTGATTTTGACGTCCGATTTTTGATGGACGCGAAGATAATAAAATATTGATGAATTTATGTAGCTATAGCAAGTGAATTTGAATTAATTTTCATATGATTTTGTCTTCTCGAAGTTTTTAATTTGAAATGAATAACAACTTTCAGAATTAAAGTTCAGTTAGGCTATTTAAAAAGCGTTTTAAAAGAAGTTTCTTGTTTATTTTTATAATGAATAACTGGAAAGTTTGGATCGAAAATATTAAAGTTCAAGTACTCTGGGATATATGTTGAAATAAAAAATGACCACAACACTCTAAAGATGTTTAAGTAACACTTCACCAAAAGGTTGGAAAAAATATGGAGGCACGAAATGTAAAAGTAAGTAAAAACATAGGATTTTAGAGTGGTTCGGCCTAATATCCGCCTACGTCCACTATGGTAGCAATTTTCGTTATCACTTTTGAATTTACAAAATACATGATTTGATTCATTTCACTCAGTTGTGATATTTCTCTCTATTCTCTCTTTTTGGTCTAGATTTCACTTGAATTTAAGAAGTAATCGACGAGATCTCTTGATTTGTGGTCGTTGTTGTGTAGTACTTTGACCATTTGATTATCTAGGCAATCTTCATCGGTTCCATGATGATTTTGTGTTTGATCTAGGCTTCAGAGAGAATTGATGGAAATTAGAGTAGCTTGAATTAAACTTGAGAAAATTTCTAATGGAGTTTGGAGAAGTCTTGATCCATTTATCATTGGAGAGAGATGGATTGAGCTTGAGAAGCAATTAACGGAGGTTGAAGAAGTTTAGAGTGGTGGAGAAATGTGTAGGACAACCCTTTAGGGTAGAAATTTCGGTCCCCCTTAACGATGGAGAAGTGGGGGTATTCATAAATGAAGCCGGTATGATGAGTGGCAGTTCTGTAAATAAGTGTGTGCCTTGGAGACCAAGAAAGGATTTATACATGGTCTTGACGAATTGAATGGGCATGGCATGACTAAACTTAACGACATGCGACTTGCTTAAATGGGAACAACTTGCTTTCTGAGATGTGACTTGAGTATAACATGGTAACGGCTAGATTGCGTGTATTTCATGTCGTGTTAACGACTTCGATCTTGATAACGACTTGGTGTCATAACGGCTTAACAAAGGGCGACATGACTTAGATGATCGTATCCATATTTTCATAGGTTAACATTTGCTCCTCGAAGCTTATTTTTTTGTTTAAAATATAAGCTTCGATACTTAACGGTTGTGATGCTATTTGTCTTCGATCAATAACTCCCAATTTTTAAGGCTCTGAGTTTGGATTAATCTTGGCAATTAAAAGTTTGTTTCGATCCAGTGAGCGTATCTTAATTTGAACTTTGGCTCTACTGGAATTTGACAGCTTGATCTTTATGTCGGCTTGTATTTTTGGATTGGAATCGATTGTGAAACTTCTCAAGTCTGGATTGTTCATATCTTGATGTAGCCGAGCACTTGCAATTTATGTCTCAGACTTGAATGCTTCGAATTTAAATTTATTGCATGTTGAAACCCAATCGTAGCTTTTTGTTTGTTATGGCAAATCATGCTTTGAACTTCCGTGAGATGATTTGGCGCCTTAGGTCAGGTCAATGAACGCATTGGGCTTTTAGGTCATTTTAATTACTTAGGAATCTGGATCCTTGGAAGCTCTAAACTTTCGGGTCGTTCTTATGACCTTCCCGGTACTTTGGGTCATTAAACGACTTGAGTCCTTGGGTCGTTAGAATGACCTAATCTTTTGAGTCGTTTGAACGACATGAGATCTAGAGCCGTTTGAATGACCAAAGCTATTGGGCATGCTTACTCAACTCGTTTATTCTAAACGACCTACTCACAGAATTTGTTAGTTGAATTTATATGCTTCATGCCACCTATTCTACAATTAAAACAAGCACTTGCACGATTTTGGACTTGTACTTTGCTATTAATTGTCCATATCAATAACATATTAGTAAATTATTAACAATGAATTATAGTGATTTTTATGACTGGGATTGAATAACGTGCCTATACCGAACTATTTTGTTTACTGTTCATAATTCGTCAAACATTGTCTTTATAAATACAATACTCTAATCCGAATTCACAACGACACTTGAGTTCTGCTAATCGATATGTATACCGAATACAGATTTCAAGCCTTGCTCTTTTAATGACTTATATAATCTTGTACGACAATTTACGTTTTATAAAACATGTAGCTGTTCAAATTGGAACTTCGATTTGAGTTTACGAGGCTAGGGCGACTAGATCCTTTAAATTGTGACTAAATCAGTCTTTGGTTATTCCTCGTCCTCTTGACAATTTGCGAGAAAGATGTTATTCTGTGCTAACTCAATGTGTCTTTAATCAAGCGTGCACTTATTTTGGCATTCCCGGATTTGATGCAGAATTGTCATGGGAAGAGGAATTTATTGACTATTCATCTTTAGGCATGCTGCAGTAGCTTAGTCGACTTCAGAAATTTGAATTTAGTGCCCCCACTCGGAGAGGATTTTGTATTTGATTGCCCCAATAGGGAAGGATTTTGGGTTTAGTGCCCCCGCTTGGGGAGGACCTTTATTTTGTGCCCCCGCTTAGGGAGGACTTGTATTTTTTGCCTTTGTTGTGGGAGGACTTTGTATTCTCTCTTGCTATGGAGGGACTTTGATTTTCCCTTGCTATGGAGGGACTTTGATTTGCCCTTTCTATGGAGGAACTTCTAATCTGCCCTTGCTATGGAGGGACTTTGATTAGCCCTTGCTATGGAGGGACTTTGATTTGAGCTTGCTATGGAGGGACTTTGATTTGCCCTTGTTATGGAGGGACTTTGATTTTGCCTCTGCTATAGGAGGAATTTTAATTTTTCCTCTGTTATGGGAGGACTTTTAATTTTCCCTTGCTATGGAGGGACTTTTAATCTTGCCTCTATTATGGGAGGACTTTTGGTAACCCTACGCTGCTCCCACTGATTGGTGTTTGACACCGGAGACTTCGTTGAGTGTTTGTAACCTAACTATTCTACTCTCGCTAACCTAATCAAGCATTGGAGACTCCATTGAGCTCACCTCTATCAAGGAGAGGCGACCTTTGTGTCAGCGCGAAGGTCTGACACGAAGGATTTTTTGGGTTTTGCATCATTCTGCAAGCTTAACATCAGTCCTTGTGTGTCGGATGTACTTATCTATAGTAGGCGATCACAACCGGGCGGAGAGGTTCTGTCAAACATCAGTCGTCTTGTCGGATGCCCCTAGCTATTGTAAGTGATTGCATATAGACTGAGAGGTTGCGATCCCTTGGAACTTACAAGGGTTTGCGTCATTCCGTGGAGCAAACGTCGGCCTCCTGCTGGATGCACTTGACTATGGCAAGTGATCACAGCCGGACGCAGACTTCCCATTGGAACTTACAACCTCTGGCATTGACTTCGCGTTTGCTTGCTGAAACTCTCCACCTTTTGACTCTTGGCAACTCCTCTCGCTCACTCTCCAAGGTGGTGCTTTTCGTTGTTGCATTTATGCATGTTGATGTTTTTTGCACTCGACGCTTGAGTTGGTGTTATTAGGATTTCCACATTGCATTGGATTTCAAGGAAGCAAGCATTCGTCAGATAGCCTGTAATTAGCAATCGTCTTTTAGCAAATTTTGAATTATAAAAAATATTGCAAGTAGGAGATTTACTTAGGCAAACATGCTTTTAGTCATAGAGCTAATGTTCAGTACAGTACTTGTAAAATATTACAGACTTTTTATAAGAAGTTTTGAATATAGCAGAAAGTTAAGCATGAAGTAAAGCAGCAGCGATGTTGATTTCTTATTCTGAGCCAATGAAATTGGAGCGCCAATTGGTCCTCAGCTGATCACCGGCCTTGCATTAACCTGTGCTGGAGTTTTGTTACTTGGACCAGTTTGATTGGTGAGTGCATTCTACCCTTAAAGAGCTGGAGCAGAGTTTGATGCTTGTGGATTCTTGACATACTATTGCAGTCTGTCCTTTTTAATTAACTCCTTAATCAAGCTTTTGAGGTGCCTACATTCATCTGTATTATGGCTGGGCTGGTTGTGAAACCTACATAACTTTCCCGAGTTGGCCGCGTTATCGCCTACCCTTGTCGGTTTTGGTTTCGCATATTCTTCAGAATTCTTCGTTGCAAGATAGATATTTTCAGGGGTGTCATTCAAAGGCGTCAACTCTGATGGGTTGAAAAGGAGAATCTTCTTATAATCTTTGTTGCCCTTTCCATCGTTGGCGCGTTTTTGCCACTGAGTGTTCTTCTGATTGTATTGAATAGCAGCACTTTTGGGAGCTTCAAGAAGTTGGTTACCATCAATAATCTGAAGAGGCACAGGATTATTATCCACTACTCCTCCGCTATTTTATAGAACTTCTCAAGCATGTTTATTTCTTTCATTTTAATCCATCTACCAAACTTTCTCTTCTTATCAATGGCACCGATTAGAGACATTAAGATCATGAGGGGCTCGGGATTCCCTACTTCGAAAAAGCAGTGCTGAACCTCTTGAGGAAAGCTTTAACAAACTCGCTTGGATTCTGTTTCATTGATGTTAGAGAAATAACATCCTTAGCCTTTGTGGCTTGCAGCCTAAACTGCTCCTTGAATCTCAGAGTCAGATCATCAAATCGGTCAATAGATTTGGGCGGCAACCTCATGAGCCATAATGATGCCACACCTTCTAGATAGAGAGGGAAGCACAGACACTTGATCACGTATGTCGCTTTGGCTGCATTCATATGCCATTCATATTTATACAGGAAGTGATTTGGATCATAAGTCCCATTGTATGGAGGAAGAGTAGGATGAGTGAACTTTTTAGGGAACTCCTCTTTGCAAATCCTTTTAGTGAATGGATTTATGTTGGGAGAGAAGTCCCATTCCCTTTCACTATCATTGTGAGCTAAGATATCTTTCATGATTCGCTTTACCATATCCACGATATACTCTTCCGAGTTGTGTCGTTCCGCAGGGCAAACTTCGATCTCTTTTTTGGATGCTCGTCTTGGCGAGCGATTGCAATTATAGGATCTAGGTCTTTTACCTCCACTATGGAGAGGTGCCCCATTGGCGGGACTAGCAACTCTTCAGGTATTTCAGTTAGAATGACTTTTAATCTTTAGCTTTGAGTCTTGGACTTCAACATCGTCTTTTCCACTTTCCCGGCCATCAAGCCCCTCTATGTTATTGTTATGATGATGATAATAGGCTAATGAATTTACGTTATCTTCAAGGTTGACGTGAACTTTTGGAGGAGGGGCAGGATACGCTTGCGCACTCAGTAGAGCATTCATCTTATCGATAAGAGCCGGATTAGCGCCCATTAAAGATTTAGTGGAAGTTTCCATTCGTTGATTTAGGTTGGCGACAACGGCATCTAGTTCAGCTCTAGTTACTCCGGCTCCGCCAGTCGAGCTTTGACCTATCTCAAAGCGGTTGGTAAGTGGTGTAGCCTCATTAGCAACATTGTCAGTTTCTCTAATGGTTCTACTTGCAGGTTTCTTTGACTGTGCCATTATTTCGCACAAAGCTTTGAACTTCGAACAAAATTATAAAATGACTATTTAGAAATACCCATGACTTATTCATCAAATCACAAAAACTATGCTAAAAATATAAACCTATATTCCATGGAGGGTGTAAAAAAAATACCAAATAACCTCAATGCAAATTTAGCCCATTTTCAAATGAAGTCAACAACTACCTTTTACCATAAATTTTGACTTTTAACCCATAACAAAAGTAAACCCATTTGTACGCAGTACTTAAATTTAAAAATAAAATAACACCACATTGCATTATTAAATACCCTCAATTTTAAAAAGAAAAAATAGTACTAAAATTTTCACGTAATGTGATTTCAGACTAAAGAGGACAATGTTAGAGTTATAAATCAAATTTGAATGACATCCAAGGGATATCTGTAATGCTCTAATATTTAACAACTTAAACTTACAATCAAAATCAAAACAACAAATAGTGATAAAGACCATCACCTGCAAATTCAAATAGACTCGATTTAGACGACGTTGATTAGGGTTAGAAAATGGGAGGCGATAACGGGCTAAGTAGAGAGGAATCGATAAACTCATAATATGATTAAGTAGAAACCTTGAAAATTAACCATCGTACAAGTTAATTAGGTTAACCAGAGGGAAATTGCCAAATCGGGGAGAAGGAAGGAAAATAAAGGCACCATGATTTTCTATGGGACGAAATTAGGTAGGCTGGAGATATAGGTTTAATGGTTCGAACCTTATAAACGTAAGTGATTAACTGGTTCAATGTTTCAACCCAGGAAACTCATCTAAATAATTGGGTTTAACCCAACCCAGCTAACTTGTAGTTAACTGGGTTGGGTGCAATTTTTACACCCCTAGTTTTAGCATCCTAGAATAAGCTTTAGTTAAGAGGAGAAAACTAGTAACACTAATCATACAACTTTTGAAGAAATAAAATGCACCTAAACAACAACAACAACACCACCTCCACAAAGTTTTGCAATCATTTCATCATGCTTTTCTTTCTCATATTCTTGTTAAGCATTTTAAAGTTATACATAGAATAATTTACATCAACTTGACATTTGACATGAAATTTCAAAACTAAAGGTGTAGATAAGTATGTAGAAAACTAACCTCCAGTAGGCTGCGAATCTGAGCTACCCTTTTTTTACTTCTTCTTGTGTAGAACCATCAATGATCGAAGAAGAGTCTTTGTTTAGTACTACTTTGGCAGTTGTACCCAGGATACTACTATCAACTTTATCGAGTGAAAGACCAACTTCATCTTTGATTATAGGTCCTATAGACGAAAGTCAAACCAAACTTTTAAAAGCTAGTTATTATCACAAGCATTTATATCAAGCATGTTATCAAAAATCATAAAAGCTAAAGTCGTGTATATTGTTAAACTCTAATTTTAGCGTTTTATAGAAGTCGGGTTATTTATAAAACAAATTTATAAAATGTAATAGATGTTAGTATGAGTTCAGAAGAAGAAGCATTAAATTAATTATTGACATAGGTCTGCTTGTTTAGATGAATCTGTAAAACAAGTAAATACTGAAAGGGATATTTATAAATATCATCAATCACTATCCTTGCAAAAATAATTAAGAAGAGTAATTCATGACATAGTGGTATTAGCTAAATTAGTAGGCTCAAACTTAGATAACAACGCTAGATACCAAATCACAAGACATAGTTTTGAAATAGAAACTAGGGTAGAAAAGTAAGAAAAGGAAACCCAATCCTTTAAAGTTTTTTAGGAAATCCCACCTCCGAGATCTTTTCCAAGATGCTAACTTTATTTTAGGATTTGTGTAACGACCCGGTAAATTCGATGCCCGAATTCCAATTATAATACATAAACTCGTATTACTTGTCATAACGCAAGTATTGAAAACACCAGATAGTTAATAGAAGGAATTTAGAGAGTGAGATAAGAAAGGAAGAAATATTAGAATAGAATAATAATAAGAAGAAAAATATCGGAATCAGAGTCTCACATCATAGGGGAATAAATATAATATAGAAATAAATCTTTATTTAAAACATGAAATAATACTTACAATCATCAGAGTACATCAATTTATCTAGACAGTTATAATAATCTTTCCTCACATACAACACACAACAGGATGCATGATACAAATCATATGTCTGGACTTCTCCGACTCATCTTCGAACTCACAACATCCAATAACCTAAACTTGTAAAACTCGGTCTGGCCCGAGCATTCAAACGCCAGGATCTGCCTGGTAAACCAAGTGAGAAAACTCATTAAGTTTAAGGGTATCATCTAACTTGATTTTAATGTTCAAATCCATTCGAAAGAAAAGGATAATCGTAAGACCAAATCCACACATAAATACAGACAGTTTTTACCTTATGATAACCCAAAACATTTTGGAGTCATATCTTTTCTGATATTTTAATAATGTCTATTACCAATAAATAAAAATCTAGCAGAACGCTTGCATCTCACGCTCCACATACATATCATACAATCAAAACTGCGGGTTCTTATTGGAGAATGGATTTCCAACCGGCAAGGTATGAGACCACCTTCCGACAGTGTATCTCTAAAGAGGAATACATCGCGTTCAACAAGAACATCTTGCAACCTAGGCTAAACATGATCGGCCATTCATTTCGCATGAATGTTCCTAATATATTGTCATCTACAGTTGCTAGCAGCATAACCGTTCTCGGGAGATAGAGAAGCAAAAAAGAAGAACAAATATGAATATTCTCTAGATAGTGACAATACACCCTAATGGGAGTGATCTATATAGCCATGCGACCTACCCGATTTTATATCATTTCCTGACTGATGAGGCTTAAGGTTTACATCTTCTTCTTAGAATATCTGGACACCATTCACTTTTGAATCCCACGTCATCATACAAGTCATTCAGGAACAGGATGAACTTAAGGCACCCTCCTACCATATCCTAGGAATCACCCTATAGATTTGTAGTGAGTAATCCTTGCAATCCATATATTCCAACCACGACCGAACACGGTAAATCTCAAGGGGCCAACCTGAGATTTCAAGTAGTCATCTCGTTTAATGAAGATCTATGGTCTTCAAATGCTCCATCTTGGTAATCAAATGATATCCTCCATGTTTATGTATGTGGTGGTTGGAATGGTTTTCGAATATAAATTCAATCCCAGTATTTTCAAACCAACAATCGATAATTGGCCAGATTTGATAGTCAATTATTTAACTATCAAATAAATAACCATTCATCCATAAAAATAAAATGAGTTTACTGGTTCAGTATTCAGCATCACTTGGCATTTTTAATAATTAATGAATGGTTAATTTAAAACTTGATATCTTCAATACTAGGAAAATGTTTCCCTTTTCTTCTTTAATATAAGAATAATCAATTATCATTCCACTTTTACTCTATAATATCCTCGTTGTAATTTGGTAAGTGAATAAATCTCTAAGTATCAACCCCGAAGGCATAAACCAACATTAGATTGACACCTCAAAAATTACTCAACCAACCAACTTACAACAGGTTCCAATTTCTTTTAAACGACATCATATCTCTGATCATACTCAGTATATCTTTCAAACATTATAAATAAACCTTGATTCAAATATAAATCAAATAATGTATAAAAACTTTATTAAAAACTTACTTTAAATCCATTCTGGTTATTTCTTAATAAAATCTCATCTCTTGTTTTAAAATACACTATTTAGGATCGAATCCTTATAACTCATCTCGCCAAACCATTTTGATTCAATTCGGATTTCTATTTCGAAATCCATTTAATATCTTTACCCTTTTGAAATTCATCCATTCATAACTTGTTTCAACAATTGAAATCATTTACAACTCATTTCATAAAACATGGTTTCAAACATCTTCGCCTAACTTAGATTTTAAAAATTCAATTAAATAGAATTCTAAGAAGAATTCAATTAAAACTTACTTATATATTACTGTTAATATAATGTGCTTAAAACTCATTTAAATAATAATAGGGGTTTTAAGACTTTACAAACTTCCATTTTTATTTCTCGACTATCACTTTGATTATTATTAGATAAATAATAATCAAATCCCAATATTATAAAACTGATTTACCATGTCATTAAAAATTCATATTAAATTGATTACTGTTTAATAATCAATTCCCATTTAAGCAGTTGACTTATCCAACTTAGCATAGCAAATTCGTTTATCCATTTCAACTTGTCCTTCCATTTTAAATTAATAATATAACCAATTTAATTAATTTCACTTACTTTGATTATTTATAAATAATAATCAATTCCAATATAATCCCATTTCAATTGTTTACCAATAAACAATTAATTCTATTTATTACTCGCTAGGTAAATTTGCGTTTGCTTGATTTTTAGATCTTATTAACATAAGCATTTACTTCATAAAAACCATTTAATAATTTATAAACTCAAATAATAATAATTAAACTCCTTTTTAATAAACTTTATTTCAAAATAATAGATTTCAAAACTATCTTCAGTTATAATATAAACTTTATAACTTCATTTCTATTGATCCACCTAACGGTAAATCAATATTCATAAAATGATTTATTTTTAGGTCGTCTTCCGTCACTTACTCAACCAATACCACCCATTGGTTAACCACAAACAAACTTTGAATTTAAATTCAACAATCAATGATCAAATCAATCATCCAATTAGACTGGTTAAAAAAATCATGTTATTATAATATGAAAATAATCAATAAATATGAGGAATCCAATTGGATCCCTCCAATCCTTTTTTCCTTGCATCCAAACACGTTACCTCAAATAAAATCATCTATTTCGAATAATAGATATAATATTCAACAATCAAATAATAACAGCAATCCAAACGTCCATGTTTCAGTTTAATACGTTTATATTATTATAAACGCAACCAACGAGGTAAGTCACCTCATTTGGAATTAATTATTAAAAATGACGATTGGGTTTGATTAAATTAAACAAACGTTTAATTTAAATAAGTTATATAAAAATATTTAGCATATATTTAAACAACAATCAAATCATCCAACAAACTGCAAATAAAGCACAAAAATATTAAACCCAACTTATAAAAATATAAGTGGGACAATTGAGTAAGTTAAATTCACCTTGATTCTCGTTCGCCGTTTGAATGGTTGGTTTTAACTAAACTAAATATGCGTTTAATTTAATTAAAGTTTTCAGTTGATTCCAACTTTGCCCTACTGGCTCCGTCATGAAGTGTCCGTTAAAGCGGTTTCAACATCTCTGGTACTGGTTAATTCTGATCACATAAATAAAAGTTATCAATGTTTAAGTAAACATGATTTTAATTTAATATAATTGTTCCTTAGTTATAAAACTAAGTCATACCTAATTACCTAGACTAAAGTAACATGCCAACCTTGGTTTGAGAATAACTGCATCTTATTTGTTTTGTTTCTTTTTGTTCTTTTTTTCCAATCAAATTGGTCGCAGTCCACTGGCTCAACCACCTACCGGATATGCCAGCCCCTCTTTCTTATATTTTTAATCTGCATCACACGAAGACTCCTCCCCACATCCTTTCCACCATCCCGCCCTTTATTTTTTTTCTTTATGTATATATATATTTTATAAAAATATGACGACCCATCCTAGCCCAAAATGACGAAAACCAACCTTGCTACCCACGTTAAAAGCTTCTTTCCCATAATAGGTTTTCTCCCCCTTCCATTGAAATATACAGACACAACAACTCCATTTTCATAACTGTCTATCCTCTCACCATCGTTTGTTTTCCCCAGAAAACACATCCCACCATGCACTTCCGCTTCCACTCACACAACACCTCCCACTTCAACACCAACAGTCCAAGCTCACTAACCCCTTGATCGCCGCGACTCCAGCCACTCCACGTACAGGTCTGACCCATCGCCATTCACCTCGTCTGAGCTTCCCACTTCCACTGATCTGACCCCGACTATGATACCTCACGTCCATTAATGTCACTCTTTAACAAAATGCATTGAGCTTAATGACGCATTATTGGTAAACAGAAACAGAATCTCACAAGATAGATATATAAAATAGCAGCGAAAATTAAAACTTTATTTTTCAGCAGAAAACATCGTGGTCTCAAAATCCAGTTACAATATTAAACTGAAATACTAGGATAAAATATATCAAATAAAAGCATCTGTCTTGTGCTAAAAATTAGAGTACAAAAGTAAAAGGCCATAGTCACATAAGTATCCATAAACAAGCAGACAAAAAGTCAAAGCGGTACATCGAAGCAAATCCAAATCCAAGAAGAAACAGAAGAGGGGGTCCTAATCAAGCCTGAGCGTTCCCATCTTGAGAACCTGGGGGGAGGGTGGAGAGAGAGAAAAGGAAACAAAACGGGTCAGACATAAAGTCTGGCGAGTACAGTTACTTTTAGCATATAAATAAGTAAAAGTATCATGACAGGCATATAAACTAGATGAGAGATAACAATATCATATAACAGGTATGAAGAGGATGGACAAGATAAATAGAATAGACTATGCTTTTCAAATACTTTTCTCTGCACCAATACTAGTATACTGAATTAAGTGTTTTCCAATTACTTAACAGAAATAAAATGATCCCAACAGAATATAAATGGTAGTCTTAGGTGTACTTCTAGCAATGGCCGGTTTTCCCCTAAACAGAAATAATAGGTACCTAAACAGAAATAACGGGTGTTACCCCAAACAGAAATAACAGGTACCTAAATAGAACTAGATGTACCCTAATTACTACCCCCAACGATTGGCCCCTACCACGTAATGCCAGCCCCACAGTAGGGTGTATTACTTCCTATAGCGGCAACCACTAGAAGGACACATACCTATTTACATGTGTTATGGCGTTTTATTTTCCCAGACAGACCGGACCCATGCACGTATATAACCCCATTGGAACGTGCCATCAGAACACCCATCCCAAATGAACCACTTATAATTAGCTCAGTAAGCGTGCCCTGACCCCTACCTAGTGCAGGGTCCCCTTTTAATACTTGACTGAGTTACTGACTAATATGGGTCCTACACAACAGATGACACAAGTCAAAACCTTAAACTTGTGTCCCTAATCAACTATGATTTCCATAGGTTAAGTTTTACACAGGTTAATAATGTCCCTGCAACCCCAACAGATTAACAAGTTTACTAAACCCCAACATGTCAAACAGATTATATAAGTGACATACAGTCCCATTAACATGTTCCTACATGTCTACATGTTCATACACCCCATATTTCAGTTATATTCCACAGTATAAGTTATGCCCCAAATTTTGTCACATTCATAGTACAGGTTATGCCCTCAAATTACCATTCCCAATCATTCCCAATTAATCCCGATTCCGTTCGTACACATATTTCAGCAGTATTGGCCTAGGCTCGAAGGTAGCCTAGGCTATAAAAATAAAAGAGAAAGAGGGAGAAGAACATAATAGGCATAAGACAAGATAAGCATATAATAACTAAGATGGGCATATGATAGTAGAAATAGGTATATTAAAAATAGGCATATAAGAACTGAATGGCAGATCAGGTGTACATGTAGTAGCATGACTGATTAGGTACGAATCAGATTCTTAATAGGCATAGGTTTTAGATCCAGATTTATAAACATGTCAGGATTACTTGTTAAATGTTTATATCTAAAAATAACATGAACTCATAGAGTCTGGATCTAAAGACCAGAGAATAATTAGGCAGAGTATATAGAAGAAATTCTTGTATACGTATAAGCTGTTGTTGAAGGAAAATAGACTACTTCAATCCAAGCTGGGGCAGCATCTCGTTGTCTCCATTGTTTTAGGTGAATAAAATAATAGAAATGTTGTCCTATATACAACCTACTGCCAACAAATCTCGTTCAGAAACAAGTACAGGTTCAAGAAATGAAACTGGATGGATCTGGGGTAGTTCGACCCTAGGGTTGATACCCCTTTGAGAGTGTCGACCTATGGGTCGATACTCCTGGGGCGTGGGTCGACCCCTAACGGGTCTCAATCCCACGTCCTTTTCCTGCTTTGATTTTGATAAATTTTGAAATTTTTGGTTTGATTTTGTTTATATATATTTATCTTATATGTATACAAACTTTGAACCTTTATATTTTCTTCATACAATGTTCGTTTTACACAAATTTGAAGTCTAACTTAAGCATAATTCCAAGATGAACAAAATGGAACAATAAAATTTACTTAATTCCCAATATTTAATTAATCTTTCTTTAGTTTAACTTTATAATGTCTTTTAAAATTACAGGTGTTACATTCTTCCCTACGTAAAGAATTTCGTCCCTGAAATCTCTAAGTTAAGAAGAATGTTTATCCTAACAACCACAACCATCTACTCATTCATCATCCACAAGCATCCATGTCCATAAGGGATTTCAAATGCTTGTTTGAACATATGCAATGGTGTGTGTATATGTCCTTACACTAACGCGAAAAACCAGGCAGTCCACTGATTCAGTTGACCTCCTTAATGCAATGTATGTTAGTGTCATGAATCCAATATGTATACAAATAGTCCTAGTATATCATGTACACATTATATGTGTGCACTATCATTCATCCAAATGCAACATCCATATGATGATACAATCATTTCCATCCATAAAATTTAAAAATGCACACACATCCATATGCAATATGTAAGTGATTGAGCCAATATAGTGCCTAGTGTGTGTATATGCATCCACGAGCAACCACTAGCAAACATTTGCATCCCCTTGCATCCATCAAACATAACATGTCTCAAACACATGTTTACACCCATTAGTTTTCCACTTAAAGGTCATAGATTCGATCGATAGGATATATTCAAATGATAGAAGCAAGTATAAATAAAAGCTTGGAAAAAGAAGTTAAGAACATACCCTTGAAAAGAAAAGAGTACAAAGCGCGAATCTTGTCTTTAGGCTCCCAAGTTGCATCTACGCGGTCTTCTCCCTATTGAACTTTCATCAATTTGACTTCTCGGTTGCGAAACTTCTTAACCTCTAATCCAAGTATACGGGTAGGAACACATCTAACTGTCGCCTCCCGCTCTACCTCTACTTCCTCAATCCTGCTCGGCTCAACTACCTCAGATGTATCGTGCAGACACTTCCGCAAATGAGAAATGTGGAAAATATCATGAATACCCGCCAATCTCTGTGGTAGCTTTAATCTATATGCCATTTGACCTATTCTTTCCACTGTGGTAAATGACCCTATGAACCTTGGTGCTAACTTTCCTACAGATCCAAAGCGAACCACATTCCTCATAGGTGATACTTTGATGAAAACCATGTCTCCCACCTCAAACTCAATATATGTCCGTCTCTTATCTGCGTAAGACTTCTGCCTATCCTTAGTTTTCTTCATGCGTCTGTGGATAAGATTAATCTTTTCTGAAGTTTCTCTAATCATCTCAGGTCCAAGCAGAAGCCTATCCGTAGACTCCAACCAACAAGTCGGGTATCTACAAGGTCGTTCGTACAGTGCCTCGAAGGGTGCCATGCCAATACTAGCCTGATAACTGTTGTTGTAGGCAAAATCAACCAACAGAAGATGCTCCTCCTAAGTCCCTCTGAAATCTAGGATACACAGCCTCAAAAGATCCTCAAGAACTCTATTCACCCTCTCAGTCTGTCCATCGGTCTAAGGGTGATGTGCGGTGCTCAAGCATAACTGTACCTAATGCCTTTTTATAGGCTCTTGCAGAACTCACTAGTGAAGAAGGAATCATGATAACTCACTATGCTAGAAGTTACTCCATGTAGACGGACTATCTCACGAAGATAAACTGATGCCAACCATGATGCCATCCTCTTGCTCTTAACAGGAATAAAATGAGCGCTCTTAGTAAGTCGGTCCACTATAACCCAGATGCTGGTATTGCCCTTACTCGATCTAGGCAAACCATCGATGAAATTCATAGAGACACTATCCCACTTCCACTGTTGGACCTCCAACAAATGAAGCAAACTGCCAGGCTTCCTCTGCTCAGATTTAACTTGTTAGCAAACCAAACATCGAGAGACAAACTTCGCTAAATATTTCTTCATCCCGGCCCAAAAGAAAACCCTCTTCATATCTCTGTACATCTTATCACCGTCCAGATGGATAGTCATCCTAGAACGGTGGGCTTCCTCAAGGTCTATCTTCAACAAACTCCCAACTTGGGGAACACAAAGCCTCCCATCCCGCCGTAACCATCCTTTATCATCCACAAAATATCTGCTGAGGTGACTAGAAGTCTCCCCTTTACTGAGCTTATCCAAAATGTCTGCTATCTATGGGTCCTCTTGCTGCGAAGATCCTATCTGATCCATAATAGTAGGTCGCACCTTTAAAGATTCCAACAAACCAGGTGTAAGATCTAGCTCTCTATGAATAGAGGACTCAAAGTCATCCTCTACCAACTTAATGCGTCTTCCACCACATTGCCCTTGCCAGGGGTATAAGCAATCTCAAAATCATAGGACTCTAGGAACTCCATCTCCGCTGTCTTAAATTGACATCCTTCTACGAGAACAGATGTAACGACCCGCATTCTACGCATCATAGGATCGTAGGATATTTATTTCTTTCACATACGAAGTCGTATGGTCATGTAACTTTGGGAAACGACTATTGGGGTCATTTCCCATGTTCATGATTTTTCCCGATTTTTAAATGACCATTTTACCCCTAGTTTGCACTGTTTTGGCCATAACTTTTGACTGGAAAGGAATTTTGACCTGAAACCACTTCCATTGGCTTCGGATGGTGGTTTCTCTTTCCGTAGAGTGGTCGCATTAGCCAAACGGACTTACCGTTTGGGAGATATGGCTGAAACAAGTTTCAGATGGTGAAAAACAGCTTAATTGGGCTTAACCGGGTGGTTAGCAGCTAGGCCCACAGGGGAATTTCGGGTTTAGAGGTATAGGAGGACTGATTAGGGTTAGGTTATCACTTCCATTTCAGTTTTGAGCCGCCACTTTCATTCCTCTTAACCTAGTCATGGCCTCCACTCTCTAAATCTCTCTAAAACACCCAAAAATCACCTTCTAATTGAAGATTAGGCTTAGCAAACATTAAATTTAGAAGAAAAAGCACCAAAGCAAGATTGGAGCTGCTGTATAAGATTGGGAACAGCGCCAAATCAGAGCATATTTCAGTTTTGGGGTTCTAGTTGTGGCAAAGGTGAGTGATTTGCATAGTTTTTGCACTAATTACGGTAATTAAGGGTAATTAGTGAAGATTAGCGAATTTATACGTAAATAAATTCTGGAAAAATTCTTAAAATTCTAAAATAATGTTTTAAGGCTCTGTTAGAAATTTGGGTTAATTTCGATGTGTTTTGCTAATTGTATGCTTAAACATGATTAAGGGGGATTATAGGAAAATGTGAGGTTTTGGGCACATTTGATCCATTTTGACATATGAATTCATTGTTTTGGTGTTTGTGGTTAGTTTGCTATGTTGTTATGACTATTTGACATGAATTGTGATTGATTAGAATAGTTAGATTTGTCGAAAACGTCGTCGAGCGGCGTAAACAAGTTGCTGGAAAAGCTGCAGAAAGTTGTGCAGGGCTTCGGATCGGATCGGATGGGGGGCTCGGATCGGAAATGTGAACTGGGCAAGAAACCCGACCCGAACTGGAGTTTGACACATGAAAGACTTGGCAAAAAGGAAGGTTGTTTACTTAGAGTTGGAGTGGACAAGGGGATCGGATCGGAGTAAAAGGGGGCGGAGCGGATCGGACTGAAGTAAAGCGAAGTGATCGGATCGGATCGGAGTAGAAGGAAACGAGGGAGCTGATCGAAGAAGGAGCATGAGCTGGAAGGAGGATAGCAACCCGACCCGACCCGAAGGAAGACACCGACCCGACCCGGAGGAAGACACCGACCCGACCCGGAGGAGGACACCGACCCGACCCAGAGTGAAGAAACCCGAACCAAACAGACGAGGGCAATGATTACCGAACCGAACCGAATTCCAGGACTGTTACTGCGTGACAACTCTTCTGAAGACCCACTCCAATTCGATCAAAACCCGAGATGCAAAGGAAGTCCAGATGAGAAGTTAGAGCTCAAGATTTAGATGGGAATCAATGAGTTCGCTTCATGGTTGGGCTTTGCTGCGGGACGCGTGCCAAGGAGTTATCGACGTCTATAGCTTTGAACCACTATGGTAGGAGGTACGAAGGCGGATTCAGGGCCATTATGGCATCGGTAGAACCAAGGGCTACGACCAATGAAGTGGGTCATTGAAATGTTTGGTCATGACTCCAAGTGTTTGGCTTGGTCATAGCAGGGTTTCTACAAGTCGGGATTCGTCGTTACCTCAGTTTGTCTAGTGTTCCAAAGTGGTAGATGTCGTACGCTTTACGCACTGAGTGAGAGATGTGAGGATGGTTGCTATGGATGACTTGTTTGCTATCATTGTGACATGCACACCCCACCCCCGTATTCTTACACTATTTATTATGGCACCTTAGAGCATCGTACGGTATGTGGTACTAACTCTTTGGTTGCAGGTCCAGGTTCAGGTATGGTTTAGTATACCTGTTATTATTCTGTTTAAATGCTTATCGCTCATACCAGGCTTTATGTCTGACCCAGAGTTTTATGTCCCCTCTTATTACTCTGGGTGCTCACACGAGCAGACTAGAGACAGGTTAGCTGGTGACGCACGGGTAGATGATCCGGAGACGAGCAGGAGGCTTCCACGTACTATATACATAATATTCTCCCTGTGTTGTTGAAGATCACTGCTTGGGCATTGTTGGTGTATCTTCTATTTTAGCTTTCTTTTGTTTAGAGACAGTAAATTTGGAAAGTTGTAATAAGCTGTATTTGGATTTCCGCTGCTTTGATGTTGACATTAATTATTAGTTATCAGCTTATGCACTGTCTCGCCTGTTTTATGTCAAATATGTTACTATTATATTTTATCCCATGCGCTGTGAGACATTCTACAGGTTCCTTGATTAGTTCATTCCCTTCTTTCCTTTCTTCTGACGACCGTCTTGTGCTAGTCAGGCATGTGTACAGCGCACTTTTGGAGGAAATGCAGGCTTGTGCGAGGCGGGCCGTCACACTTGGTATCAGAGCTCTAGGTTGCGTAGTTAACCTAGGGAAGTTATCAGGGAGAGATAATATACGTATACGAGAGAGCGTATTTGTGATTACTTTGGTTTTTAAAAGCTATATATATATATATATACTATTACTAGTATAAAGATGAAGTCGTACTGCACTAGCACCACTATGGAGTCGTTAATCGTTTCCTTTTTCAGATTGACGATGAGCCGATATACTAGAGGTGCTGGTGGAGGAGCTAATAATGGGAATGCTGCTGACATGAGGACGATGTTTACTGACCTCATGAGAGAGATGCTTAGAGATGTACAGAGGGCAGCTCCCAATGGTGGAAATGGTGGTGGTCCAATAGTGCAGGCGCCAAGAGTCGACTTCGCCAAGCTGAATAAGGATTATACTAGCCTTGGTGGGAAGCCGTTCCACGGAACGGAGTCGGCCACGGATGTTCAAGATTGGTTGGATAGTTGCGAACGTATCTTCGAGGATTTGGGTATCGAAGATGCGATGAAGAGAAAGCTAGCGTCCCGTCAGCTGCAAGGGCGGGCAATGAATTGGTGGAATGCTATAAAGGCAGCTACTCCCGAAGATCAGATTACTTGGGAGCAGTTTAAAGCTCGCTTTAGCGAGAAGTTCATTCCAGCTGCTCAGAAGTCAGTGCTGTTTAAGAAATTCTTGGAGCTCAAGCAAAATGGCAGAGCTGTCTCGGAGTACATTGCTGAATTCGATACTTTGTCAAAATATGGGTTATCTCTTATTGATACTGCCGAGAAGAAGAATGAGAAATTCATAACTGGGTTAGATCAGTACTTAGGGGAAAGACTTATTAACCACATCGACGAGACGTTTGAATCGATTGTGGGGAAAGCGTTAAGATCAGAAAGTCTCTACCCCAAGTCGAAGACTGAGGTTGCATCCGCAGATGAGCCAAAGCCACAAGCTAGTGGTGGGGGCAAAGGTGGTTCCCAGAATAAAAGAAAGCAGAACCAAGCTAAAGATGGCCAGAAGAAAAAGAATAAACAAGATGTTGAGTGCTTCAGCTGTGGCAAGAAGGGCCATTATGCTAGTAATTGTCGGGCCAGGCCAGCGGATAGGAAGTGCTTCAATTGTGGCCAATTGGGACATCACAAGGACAAGTGTCCGCAACCCCCTAAAGAAAAACAAATGGTGAAAGCATACGCCCTTAATGCTATTCCTTCTTCGTCGAATGCCCCAACTGCGGCGGAGAAGGGAAAGAATGTCGTCATTCAAGGTATGCTTTCTGTTTATGATGTTCCTGTTAGAGTTTTGTTTGATACCGGAGCTTCCAGTTCTTTCATATCTAGTGACCTGGTAGATAGGTTGGGATTGGAGCCCGAGATTGTCGATAGGCCTTTAGTAGTGACGAACCCGATTGGTGGTTCGACTAGTCTTAGCATGATTTGTCGTAATGTGGTTCTATCGAGTCATGGATGCATGTTTGTTTGTGATTGCTTTGTTTTGGGCTTTACTGGGTTTGGCATTATTTTGGGAGTAGATTGGCTCCAAAGATATGGGGTGGTGGTAGACTGTGAGGGCTTGTTGGTGACAGCTAGGGCGGATGATGGGAGGAGGATAGTGTTTGGTGGTCTACCCAGTAAGGGGGTATTGGCTAGTTTTCTAAACTCCCTCGACAGTCCGCATAGTGAGTTGTCAGGTTTGCCCGTGGTTGGCCAGTATCCGGATGTTTTCGAAGAGGTGACCGGACTTCCACCACACCGAGAGATTGAGTTTCGTATTGATTTGGTAAAAGATGTCAGACCTATAGTGATGCCACTTCGTCGTATGGCACCTAGAGAGCAACGAGAGCTCGAGGTGCAAGTCAGCGATCTTTTGAAGAAGGGATTTATCAGAAGGAGTGTTTCTGAATGGGGAGCACCAGTTGTGTTTGCTACCAAGGCGGATGGTTCCCTTCGTTTGTGTGTAGACTACCGCGAGTTGAATAAAGTGACGAGGAAGAACAAGTATCCTCTACCGCGGATAGATGATTTGTTCGATCAGTTGAGTGCCGCGAGAGTGTTCTCTCAGTTGGATCTCGCGATAGGTTTTCATCAGCTTAGAGTGGAAGCTGAGAGTATAGCTAAAACGGCATTTCGGACGCCGTCTGGGTTTTATGAATGGTTGGTTATGCCATTTGGGCTGACTAATGCCCCGGCATACTTTGTGGATCTTATGAATAGGGTATTCAGAGATCAGTTGAATAAGTCTGTTCTTGTGTTCGTGGATGATATTTTGGTCTATTCGAGGACAGAGGAAGAACACAAGGAACATTTAAGAGTAGTGATGGAGGTGTTGAGGAAACACCAATTAAAAGCAAAGTTTTCTAAGTGTCACTTCTGGAAAAGAGAAGTGAGGTTCTTGGGCCATGTTGTATCAGAAAATGGGATTGCCGTGGACCCGGCGAAGGTGGCTACGGTACAGGATTGGCCTACGCCCAAGAATGCAACAGATGTAAGAAGTTTCTTGGGGTTAGCGGGATATTATCGTAAGTTTATCCAAGGTTTCTCCAAGATAGCAGCACCATTGACCCAGTTGACCAAGAAGAATCAAGCTTTTGTCTGGGATGAAAGGTGCGAGAATGCATTCAGAAGTCTAAAGGACAAGTTGACAAGCGCACCAGTGTTAGTCATTCCTGAGGGGGATGAAGAGATGACGGTATACACGGATGCCTGTGGTACCGGACTGGGTGCTGTATTGATGCAAGGCGGTAGGGTTGTAGCTTACGCAAGTCGGCAGTTGAAACCGCACGAGAGAAGATACCCTACCCATGATTTAGAATTGGCAGCGATCGTGTTCGCGTTAAAGATGTGGAGACACTATCTCTTGGGAGAAAGATTTGAGCTATTTACAGATCATAAGTCGTTAAAGTATCTATTCTCCCAGAAGTATTTAAATCTCCGTCAACAGAGATGGTTAGAGTTCTTAGCTTCCTATGATTTTGACATCGCATACACACCAGGAAAGGGCAATGCGGTGGCTGATGCATTGAGTAGAAGACATGCCAACTTAGGGACTATGTTCCTTGAATGGAAGCAACTGGAGTTTATCGCGGGGTTTGATTTCAGACCAAAGTGCGAATTGGATCCAGAAATGTTAGCAAGTTTGACGATCAGACCCACTTTGATTGAACGGATCGGCTCTAGTCAGAGGGACGATCCTAACCTATTGGAGATCATCTCCAAGTTAGAGATGGGTATCGATGAGGAGATGAACAAGTATGGGCTTGATCGAGAAAGATGGCTTAGAAAGAATGGAAAGCTTGTTGTACCCAATGTCAATGGATTGAGAGATGAAGTGCTTAGAGAATGTCATCACTCAAAGCTAACTATACACCCCGGTGGTAATAAGATGTATCGAGATATGAAGCAGACTTACTACTGGGAAGGGATGAAAAGAGACGTTGGGAAGTTTATATCCAAGTGCATGAATTGCCAGCTAGTTAAAGCCGAGCAAAAGAAGCCTAGTGGGTTGTTGCAACCATTAGAAACTCCCGAATGGAAATGGGAGCAAGTCTCGATGGATTTCATCGATGGTTTACCAAGGACTAGATCGGGATATGATAGCATTTGGGTAATTGTAGATCGACTGACTAAAAGTGCAAGGTTTATACCAGTCAAATCGACTAGAACGACAGCTAAGTTAGCAGAATTGTATATGAAGTGGATAGTGAGATTTCATGGAGTACCTAAAAGCATTGTGAGCGACCGAGACCCGTTGTTCACTAGTGGGTTTTGGAAGAGCTTACAAGAGGCTCTAGGGTCAGAGTTACATCTCAGTACCGCATATCATCCTCAGACCGACGGTCAGACGGAGAGGGTGAACCGTATTTTGGAAGACCTCTTGAGAGCATGTATATTGGATTTTGGTGGATCATGGGATGACCATTTGCATCTAGTAGAGTTTGCATATAATAATAGCTACCAATCCAGTATCGGTATGGCTCCGTTTGAAGCTCTGTACGGAAGACCATGCAACTCACCATCATGTTGGATAGAGACTGGTGAAAAGTTTATGCTTGGACCAGATGTGGTGAGGGAAACTTCAGATAAAATCAAGACCATTCAACAACGAATGAAGGCTGCCCAAGATCGACAGAAGAGTTATGCTGATAAGAGGAGAAGAGACTTAAAATTCTCCGTTGGCGACTTGGTGTTTGTTAAGATTTCTCCGTTGAAGAGCGTAATACGATTTGGCAGGAAAGGCAAGTTGGCACCAAGATTCGTTGGCCCATTCCCTGTTCTTGAACTAGTCGGGAATTTGGCATATAGAATTGACTTACCAGAGAAGATGGCGGGAGTTCATAATGTATTTCATGTTTCCCAACTAAGGAAGTCCGTTCACGACTCAGATATGACTATTTCACCTGATCAGTTAGAGGACTTCGAAGTAGAACCCGAGGCGGTTGGGAACCGCAAGCCGGCCCGTATTGTCGAGCACGACATGAAGCACCTTCGAAGGAAGGCGGTGAAGCTAGTCAAAGTACAGTGGAGCAAGGACGAGAGTGATTGTACTTGGGAAACAGAGGAGGATATAAGGAAGAAGTATCCAGAACTCTTTGTCTGGTAAGATTTTAATTTCGATTTAGTTTTCCGCATGCTAGGATAGGCTTGTTTGCTTGTTTTGCATATTTGATTGTTGTATATGGTTGTTAGGCATGCGGGATCCCTTGTATGTTTTGGGTTACGGAATTTCGGGGGCGAAATTTCTTAAGGGGGGGAGAGTGTAACGACCCGCATTCTACGCATCATAGGATCGTAGGATATTTATTTCTTTCACATACGAAGTCGTATGGTCATGTAACTTTGGGAAACGACTATTGGGGTCATTTCCCATGTTCATGATTTTTCCCGATTTTTAAATGACCATTTTACCCCTAGTTTGCACTGTTTTGGCCATAACTTTTGACTGGAAAGGAATTTTGACCTGAAACCACTTCCATTGGCTTCGGATGGTGGTTTCTCTTTCCGTAGAGTGGTCGCATTAGCCAAACGGACTTACCGTTTGGGAGATATGGCTGAAACAAGTTTCAGATGGTGAAAAACAGCTTAATTGGGCTTAACCGGGTGGTTAGCAGCTAGGCCCACAGGGGAATTTCGGGTTTAGAGGTATAGGAGGACTGATTAGGGTTAGGTTATCACTTCCATTTCAGTTTTGAGCCGCCACTTTCATTCCTCTTAACCTAGTCATGGCCTCCACTCTCTAAATCTCTCTAAAACACCCAAAAATCACCTTCTAATTGAAGATTAGGCTTAGCAAACATTAAATTTAGAAGAAAAAGCACCAAAGCAAGATTGGAGCTGCTGTATAAGATTGGGAACAGCGCCAAATCAGAGCATATTTCAGTTTTGGGGTTCTAGTTGTGGCAAAGGTGAGTGATTTGCATAGTTTTTGCACTAATTACGGTAATTAAGGGTAATTAGTGAAGATTAGCGAATTTATACGTAAATAAATTCTGGAAAAATTCTTAAAATTCTAAAATAATGTTTTAAGGCTCTGTTAGAAATTTGGGTTAATTTCGATGTGTTTTGCTAATTGTATGCTTAAACATGATTAAGGGGGATTATAGGAAAATGTGAGGTTTTGGGCACATTTGATCCATTTTGACATATGAATTCATTGTTTTGGTGTTTGTGGTTAGTTTGCTATGTTGTTATGACTATTTGACATGAATTGTGATTGATTAGAATAGTTAGATTTGTCGAAAACGTCGTCGAGCGGCGTAAACAAGTTGCTGGAAAAGCTGCAGAAAGTTGTGCAGGGCTTCGGATCGGATCGGATGGGGGGCTCGGATCGGAAATGTGAACTGGGCAAGAAACCCGACCCGAACTGGAGTTTGACACATGAAAGACTTGGCAAAAAGGAAGGTTGTTTACTTAGAGTTGGAGTGGACAAGGGGATCGGATCGGAGTAAAAGGGGGCGGAGCGGATCGGACTGAAGTAAAGCGAAGTGATCGGATCGGATCGGAGTAGAAGGAAACGAGGGAGCTGATCGAAGAAGGAGCATGAGCTGGAAGGAGGATAGCAACCCGACCCGACCCGGAGGAAGACACCGACCCGACCCGGAGGAAGACACCGACCCGACCCGGAGGAGGACACCGACCCGACCCAGAGTGAAGAAACCCGAACCAAACAGACGAGGGCAATGATTACCGAACCGAACCGAATTCCAGGACTGTTACTGCGTGACAACTCTTCTGAAGACCCACTCCAATTCGATCAAAACCCGAGATGCAAAGGAAGTCCAGATGAGAAGTTAGAGCTCAAGATTTAGATGGGAATCAATGAGTTCGCTTCATGGTTGGGCTTTGCTGCGGGACGCGTGCCAAGGAGTTATCGACGTCTATAGCTTTGAACCACTATGGTAGGAGGTACGAAGGCGGATTCAGGGCCATTATGGCATCGGTAGAACCAAGGGCTACGACCAATGAAGTGGGTCATTGAAATATTTGGTCATGACTCCAAGTGTTTGGCTTGGTCATAGCAGGGTTTCTACAAGTCGGGATTCGTCGTTACCTCAGTTTGTCTAGTGTTCCAAAGTGGTAGATGTCGTACGCTTTACGCACTGAGTGAGAGATGTGAGGATGGTTGCTATGGATGACTTGTTTGCTATCATTGTGACATGCACACCCCACCCCCGTATTCTTACACTATTTATTATGGCACCTTAGAGCATCGTACGGTATGTGGTACTAACTCTTTGGTTGCAGGTCCAGGTTCAGGTATGGTTTAGTATACCTGTTATTATTCTGTTTAAATGCTTATCGCTCATACCAGGCTTTATGTCTGACCCAGAGTTTTATGTCCCCTCTTATTACTCTGGGTGCTCACACGAGCAGACTAGAGACAGGTTAGCTGGTGACGCACGGGTAGATGATCCGGAGACGAGCAGGAGGCTTCCACGTACTATATACATAATATTCTCCCTGTGTTGTTGAAGATCACTGCTTGGGCATTGTTGGTGTATCTTCTATTTTAGCTTTCTTTTGTTTAGAGACAGTAAATTTGGAAAGTTGTAATAAGCTGTATTTGGATTTCCGCTGCTTTGATGTTGACATTAATTATTAGTTATCAGCTTATGCACTGTCTCGCCTGTTTTATGTCAAATATGTTACTATTATATTTTATCCCATGCGCTGTGAGACATTCTACAGGTTCCTTGATTAGTTCATTCCCTTCTTTCCTTTCTTCTGACGACCGTCTTGTGCTAGTCAGGCATGTGTACAGCGCACTTTTGGAGGAAATGCAGGCTTGTGCGAGGCGGGCCGTCACAACAGATACTTGAGAGATTTATGGTCCTTGTATAACTCGAACCTCTCTCCAAGTAGATAATGTCGCCAAGACTTAAGTGCGAACATTATTAGAGCCAATTCTAAATCATAAGTGGGGTAGTTCTTATCATGAACTTTCAACTGCCTACTTCCATAGCATACTACCCTCCCCTCTTGCATCAAAACGACACCGAGCCCTATACCGCATGCATCAGTATACACTATGAACAACTTGCTCCCATCAGGCAATGTCAAAACTGGTGCTACTGTTAGAGCCCTCTTTAACCGCTGAAAGTCGTTGAAAGGCATCTTCATAATCAATACTCCAAGCGAAGGTCAGATTCTTCTTCGTCAGTCTAGTGAGTGGGGCTGATATCCTTGTGAAGTCCTTAATAAACTTCCTGTAGCAGCCCGCTAAACCGAGAAAACTTCTCACCTCTGTTGCATTCTTTGGAACCTTCCAATCTTGAACTGCAACTACTTTTGTGGGATCCACCGCTATCTCTTCCTTGGAGACCACATGCCCTAAAAATCTCACCTCATTTCTCCAAAAATGGCACTTTGAGAATTTTGCCTTAAGTTGGTGTGCTCGGAGAGTCCTCAAGACCTGTCCTAAATGTTGCGCATGCTCTTCTTCATTCTTCGAAAAAATCAGAATGTCATCCACAGAGACCACAATGAATTTATTCAGAAAATCCCTGAACACCCTACTCGTCAGATCCCCAAAATATGCGGGTGCATTCGTCAAACCAAAAGGCATGACTAACCACTCGAAGAAACCATCGGGAGTTCTGAAAGCGATTTTATCTATACTGCCTTCGGCCACCCTCAACTGATGAAATCTCGTAACCAAATCTAACTGCGAGGAAACATATGTGCCAACATGCTGGTCAAATAGATCGTCTATCCTCGGGAATGGGTGCCTATTCTTCTTAGTGAGCTTATTCATCTCCCCGTAATCCACACATAAGCAAAGCAAGCCATCCGCCTTAGTTGCAAAGATGACTGGAGCATCCCATTATGATATGCTTCACCAAATAAACCCCTTCTTAAGTAGCTCCCCTATTTGCTTGCTAAGCTCCATCCTTTCCCTAGGGGCCATGTGGTGCACATGCAATGTGACTGGCTTCACATTATCCACTAATTGTATCCGTAAATCGATCTCGCGCCTCAGAGGTAAGCCCCTAACCTCATCAAAATCATTTGGATACTCATAGACTACAGGTACAGATTGCAAATCATCTACAGTAGCATCAAATGACTCCAGGAAACTAAGCATGACAGACCCCATTGGGTCTCAAGAAATCTCGAGAGTCCTTCCATGGAAAGTCAAAAGTCTAACGACCCTCCCCTCACCATCTAGAATGGCACCACGCATGGCTAGCCAATCCATTCCTAGAATCAAACTGTAGCCCATGAAACCAAGCACATATGCGGCGCACTCAAACTCAACTCCTAGCACAGATATCCTTAAACTCCGACATATCATAGACAGATGAGTCGTGCCCCCAATGGGGTTTGAGACAATAACTGGATCAGAAACAATGCTAGCACTAAGGTGCAGAGACTTAACCGCAGAATCAGATATAAAAGAATGAGAAGCGCCAGAATAAAAAAGAGTCCTAACTGGATGATCGGAAAGAGAAAACCTTCAACAAAAACTTACCTACCTCTGTCCAGTCTGCTAGCCTCGAGATCATGTACTTTCCTTCCAGGTGGTCCTGCCCTTTGCCCATGTCCTTGCTTCTTCGAGATTCCCTACTATAGTGTCCAGTTTCACCATAGTTGAAACAAGAATTCTTCCTTTTTCTGCAATCCTTGATCGCATGACCCAAGACCCCATAACCGTGACATTTCTTTTTAACCTTGTTGTTCTTTCCATCTTTCTTTTGTTTTTCTTTCTTGGGCCACACTTTCTTGTTTTGCGTCTTCTCAGTCTTAGCCTCCTTTTTCTCATCTTTACCATCTTCATGCATCAGTGCCATATCAACCAACCACTCAAAAGTATCCCCCATCGGAATGTGAGATAATGCCAATGTTTGAAGGGGCTGATTCAATCCTCTTCCAAACCTCAAAGCTTTCTTGTGCGGGTTATTCACTAGCTCCATACCAAACCTTGCCAACTGATTGAATTTATTGACATACTCTTTGACAGTCATGCTTCCTTGCTTAAGTGCCAGAAATCTCTCTATCTGCATACTCTCTTCTGCCTGAGAAAGAAACTTCATCTTGAATCTCTATCAAAAATCATCCCAAATCTCTACTAGATGCCCTGCTTGCATCACTTCCCACCAGAATGAAGCCTCATCCTTCAACTGCCATACGACCAGCTGAATCTTCCTATGGTCGTCAACCTCAAAAATCTCAAACAAATCCTCCATCTCTTTAAGCCAGTTATGTGCTTCCACAAAGCTTTCAGTTCCACGAAATGGTTTTCCTCCTATAGCACAGAAGTCCTTGTATATTTTAGAGAAATTATCCGCTCGTGGAGGAGGGGGAACAACGGCTGCAGCTGGAGGATGGGCGTTTGCTTAGCCTTCGGCAGGCGCCCTAACCTCAAGATATCTATGGAACCAAGCCAATATCTGAATGCACTTGGGAATATTCGTTCACCCAGACATTCTAAAAAGAAACGGAAAAGGGATTCAAACAGAGAATCGAAAGATATTTTATATGACTTCAGGAAATATGTTTTTCAAACACAGACTTTCCTTTGAAAATACTTTCTTTTTGAAACTTTTCGAAAACAAATTTTCAAAACCTTTTATCCGAACCGTCAGCTCTGATACCGAATGTGACACCACATGTCCGTTAATGTCACTCTTTAGCAGAATGCATTAAGTTCAGAGAAGCATTATAGGTAAACAGAAACAGAATCTCACAAGACAGATATATAAAATAGCAACGAAAATTAAAACTTTATTTTTTAGCAGAAAACATCGTGGTCTCAAAATATGGTTACAACATTAAATAGAAATACTGGAATAAAATACATCAAATAAAAGCATCTGTCTTGCGCTAAAAACCATCAGAGTATAGAAGTATAAAACCATAGTCCCAATAAGTAGCCATAAACAAGCATGCAAAAACTCAAAGCAGTACATCATAGTAAATCCAAATCCAAGTAGAAACAATAGAGAGGGTCCTAATCAAGCCTGAGCTTTCCCACCCTGAGAACCTTGGGGGGGGGGGTAGGGGGAGGAAGAGAGAGAAAAGAAAACAAAACGGGTCAGACATAAAGTCTGGCAAGTCCAGTTACTTTTAGGATACCAATAAGTAAAAGTACCATGACAACCATATGAACTAGATGAGAGATAACAATATCATATAACAGGTATGAACATGATGGATATGATAAATAGAATAAACTATGCTTCTCAAGTACTTTTCTCTGCACCAATACTAGTATATCGAATTAAGTGTTTTCCAGTTACTTAACAGAAACAGAATGATCCCAACAGAACATAAATGGTAGACTTAGGTGTACTTCTAGCAATGGGTTTTGCCCCAAATAGAAATAAAAGGTACCTAAACAGAAATAACGGGTGTTACCCCCAAATAGAAATAACAAGTACCTAAATAGAACTAGAGGTACCCTAATTACTACCCCCAATGATCTGATCCCTACCATGTAAATACCTTGTGCCGGCCCCATTGTAGGGTGTATTACTTCCTAAAGTGGCAATCACTAGAAGGACACAGACCTATTTACAAGTGTTATGGCGTCTTATTTTCCCAGACAGAACAGACCCGTGCATGCACATGACCCCGTTGGAACACGCCATCAAAACACCCCATCCAAAAATGAACAACTTATAATTAGCTCAGTAAGCATGCCCTGATCCCTACCTAGTGCGGGGTCCCTTTTTTATACCAGAATGGGTTACTGACTAATATGGGTCCCACACAATAGATGACACAAGTCAAACCGGAAAACTTATGTCCCCAATCAACTAGGATTTCCACAAGTTAAGTTTTACATGAGTTAATAGTGTCCCTATAACCCCAACAGATTAACAAGTTTACTTAACCCCCAACATATCAAACATATTACATAAGCGACATAAGGTCCCATTAACATGTTCCTACATGTTTATATGTTCATACACCCCATATTTCAGTTATATTTCATAGTATAAGTTATGCCCCAAAATTTTGTCACATTCATAGTACATGTTACGCCCTCAAATTACCATTCCCAATCATTCCCAATTAATCCCAGTTTCATTCGTACGCATATTTCAACGGTATTGGCCTAAGGACGAAGGTAGCCTAGCCTATAAAAATAAAAAGGGAAAGAGAGAGAAGAGCATAATAGGCATAAAAAAATAAGCATATAATAACTGAGATGGGCATATGATAGCAGAAATAGGCATATCAGAAATAGGCATATAAGAACTGAACGACAGATTAGGTGTACATTTAGTAGCAGGACTTATTAGGTACGAATCAGATTTTTAACAGGCACAGGTTTAAGATTCATATTTATAAAAATGTCAGAATTTATTGCTAAATATTTATATCTAAAAATAACATGAACTCACAGAGACTGGATCTAAAGAACAGAGAATAATTAGGCTGAATATGTAGAAGAAATTCTTGTATGCATATAAGCTGTTGTTGAAGGAAAATAGGCTAATTCAGTCCAAGCTGGGGCAGCACTCATTGTCTCCATTGTTTTAGGTGAATAAAACAATAGAAATGTTGTCCTATATACAGCCTACTGCCAACGAATCTTGTTCAGAAACAAGTCCAAGTTCAGGAAATGAACCTGGATGGATCTGGGGTGGGTCAACCCTAGGGTCGATACCCCTTTGAGTGTGTCGACCTATGGGTCGACACCCCTGGGGAGCGGGTCAACCCCCAATGGGTCTCAATCCCGCGTCCCCTTTCCCGCTTCGATTTTGAACTATTTTGAAATTTTTGGTTTGATTTTGTTTATATTTATTTCGCTTATATGTATACAAACTTCAAACCTTAATATCTTCTTTATATGATGTCCGTTTTACGCAAACTCGGAGTCTATTTATGCAAAATTCCGAGACGAACGCAATGGTATGGTCCATTTTACTTAATTCCTAATATTTAATTAAGTTTTCTTTAGTTTATGTTTATAATGTCTTTTAAAATTATGGGGTGTTACACCAGCGTTCCTCCCTGCGGATGCTCGCCCTTAATCCCCTGAATTCCTTAATCCTCTCACCTCCACTTGCTATTCCATGCATCTTGCACGCACCCAAAACACATGTACCCCCCACGTAAAAACAACTCAAGCCACCCCTGATTTTAACCCACTTCCCATCTTGCTTCAACAACAACAAAAAACGCGATGAAAACGTAGTGGATCCCTTCGAAACTTTGCACGATGGTGAAGAGTGGCAGCAACAATCATCAATATAAGTATATGTTAATTTATACATTTTTTGGTATGTATGGTTTTCTTTTTTTATAAAGCACTGTGGAACTTTAACTATGTCAACTGGTTTTTTGTTGCTGGAAAACAGAGGAAAGAGTGGCTATTTAAACACTCGAATGAGAAGATAAGCCTCATGTTAAATCCTATATTGGTTAGCCCTGTGTGTTAGGAGATTAGATATGCAGTGAAATTTCATTTTCGATGGGAAGAAATTTGAAGCTTCGGTACATGGGTGATATAGCTATTTAGGGTATAAAAATAATCACTGTAGGCTTTTGTGGAAAAAGAAAATAGTGTAAGTTGATAGAGCAAATAAGGTAGATTCATTTTGATATTCACCGTGTTGTACATTTGGTTTTTTAAAAGAAAGGTGTGTATAGTTTAGTATATAGGTAGCAAGTGTTTTCATTTCTGATGGAAGACAATACTTAGCGGCAGACTAGAAATAATGCAGGATGCAGTACATACTTAGGAATTAAGTTACATACCTTATTTGTTTCGTACATGGTTAATTAACCCTACCGCTATTTATGCTACCCTAAAATATATGCACTGCCACACAATGACTCCAAACTCAACGAAAATAATTACACTGCTATGTATTGACGTTTCACTCCAAATGAAATTAATTTCATTGAAAACGGACTCCGTCTGCAAAAACAACGTTATTTTATTTCAAATATATTAACAAGTTCACATTTAAATTGAACCTACCGGCAAAACAACTCCAATTGGCTCCAAACAAGAAATCTAGCAATAACTAGTTGCACGTATTCCAATAAAATCCGTTTCGTTGAAAACAAAGATTGTTTCGAAAATAGTTATTTAAAAGGCCTATATAATATGATAAAATACAAATAAATTACAAAACAATATAATCTAATAATAATAAATTATTATCAGCATATATATCCAAACGAAATAATATACAGCTTCAAATTGATCCAATATAGATTTCCAACTCAACTTAACATTTTCGGGTTAAACGATATACGAAATATATAAAAATCCTTATTTAGTTTATTAAATAAACGTTATAATTTATAAAAGATTTCATAGCGATTAGTTTAAAACTGATTTGGACATAACTTACAATATATAGGCTAAAATTCCGATTTTTCGCTTTCATTAGAAAATTATTATCAAATAGACTCAGATGATTCTTGTTTCAAAGAATTCCGACTTAAAATGGATTCTGTATATTCAGTTGAAGTTCGAAACTCAATATTACGAACTACAGCGACGTTACGAGCTCGTTTAAAATTAATTATAAGTCATACGTTCAAACCTTGTAATAAACGAATTATATACTATAAATCCATTTACAATTCCAATTCAACATTTAATATAATAAAATATATTAAATATCTGACTACTAAAAATACGGGACATTACAATCTGACCATATAACGTAGTAATAATAACATGAAAAAGTCACTTCCCTAGTTCTAAATTTCACCAACTACATGATAATGGTTTAAATAACAAAAGCATATTTAATGATCCTGAAAGAATAACAATAATCACCGATTCTGAATGAATAGCAATAATTACCGTGATAGAGCTTTTTTGCCAAATCTGATTGTTTCTGAAAGGAACAGTAACACATAACCATTAGAAGTTTAATCAATGTTGCAACAACTTTGAATTCCTGAAGAGATTAAATTCAAGTGGTAGAATATGTTTTTTGAAGTTGGAGAAGTTTGGTGTGACCAGAATGACTGATTCTGGATTTGAAGAGTCGGAGGTAAACCATGAGGAAATATTTCAATGGAAAGCATGCAGTGAAATTTTTGGATAGCCCGTCCATAAATTTACCAACCAATATTTTTCTCCATTTGCTTTTTAACCTTTGGATAAATATCGCTAATGACCCAACTAACTCGGCGAAGCTTAAGTTCGATCTGATGTGTTAAACATTGATCCTACCTAATTGTCATGGTTATAATCATTTATTGTTTGGATTCAAATTAAAAACACATTATTTATTATAAATGGTTACTTATCAATATTTTTTATATTTATTGAATTATGTACTACCTTTTCTAAATTATTTAAGTAAGTTTCAAATATTTACTATTAATTATCATTAATAAAATATTTTAAGCGATACTAAATAAGTTCATAAACTTAACACAAACTTATGAGTAAATTACTTTTGGAAAGGTTGTAATTAATTAATGTATTATTGCAAAAATAACATTTCAATAACATTTTAAAACTATTGTAAAAGGTTAATTTACAACCTTTTCAAAACAAGTCGTATGATAAATGTGTCTTAAAACTTCAATATTTCTGAAGTGATGGTTAAATTGAAGTTTACAGTTAAACATTTGAATTGCTAAAATGTGCAAATATTTGATTTTACATCTAAATTTCAAAAATACAAAATCGAAATCTACCATCGTATTATACTATTATTACTTCTGAAAGTTAAGCTAAGTCTATTATTAATGTCACTAAATATAAATAAATAATATAACATTATTAATGATTACGGATTAGTAATATAATATTATAGTTAATAATTGGTAACATATGATTAATATAATATTATTAACGATTAATTATTAAATAATAAAAAATAATTACTACCAATTTTAAGAAAGTTCTGTAATTATTAATTACTGATTGTCGAAAATTGGTAACAAACATTTATTACAATAGGCACTTTATAACCATTGTAAAATTGGAATTAATTAAAATGAGCACTTTATGATTGTAGTAAAATTGATGCCGTTACAACAGGCATTACCCTTTGTAAAATTGGCATCACTTGTAACGAGCATTTCAAGGCCGTTGTAAAATAGACATCTAAACGTTGTAAAATTAAAATCTATTATAATGAACCTGAAATGAACATTGTAATAGTTTCTTATTATAACAGGCAATCATTGCCCGTTGTAAAAAGAGTGTTGTACGTATCATCTATTACAATAGTCCAGAAATGATCGTCGTAATAGCATTCTACTACAATAACCAACTGATGACCGTCGTAAAACAAGCTTTGTAATAGATTATTTTGTTGTAGTGATGAAATATGTTCTTGCCTTTCTTATTGTTTTTTCTAAAATTTCTATATTTCTCCTTTGCATTATCATGCTGCTCAAAACTTAATGTTAGATCTATCACTTGGTCAAAGGTCTTATCTATATAGGGTAGCATGGCCCTATTGAGATTTTCATTATGTCCCTGAATCTATCTTTCATTTTTGGATGCTTCATCAGCTATCAACATTGTGCCTTATTCGGATAAGATTTCAAAGCAATATAATTTATACTCAGTCATATAATTTGTATTCAAAGCAATATATCCTACCATCCAATATCATAATTCATTCATTTTTAGCTATGTATTTTTGTTAACATTGCTCTGATACCAACTGAAATGACCCCTTAAAATTTTTAAATTTTTAAATTTTATTTATAAGTATTTTACGTAAAACCTGGGTCATCCTCTCAAAAGAGTCATCCCCTTTTATAAAACATTTCTAGGATCCACTTATACCAATATAAAAATATTAGCTTAACTCAGATCAAATCTAAATTGTATATAAAAAGATATACAGGTCTCTTTTGCTTAAATTAGAGTTTAAGAGTTTAGAAGCCAAAATAAATTTGGTTAATTTTGGTTTAACCAAACAACACACAACAAAATAGACTACAAGAGGTTATTTTTGTAATACAAATGCCTATTTCAATTTTTTGATTATTATGCCATATTTAAACCTATTAAATTATCTAGATATAAAAGGATGTAATATTGCAACACCTTAATCGGGCTATAAAACTATTATAATATGTTCCAAGTCTTACTTATTATAAAACCGGGTTATTTTGGCATCCTTACTTCCAAGAAATCTTGTACCTATAATGGGAACATTTTTAAACTTTGAGACATATAAAATATAAGTTATAATCTTGTTTATGCACCAGGAATCAAAGTTTACATTATGCCTGCTATATAACGCCGAGAAAACTTTATTAAAGTTTGCCTTATATCCGGGCATATTGCCATGCAAAGTTGAGGTGCATTTGCACTCTTTTAAATATATTAGGTTATACAAAGAAAGAATGTTCCACTCAAAGTACTACCTTCTTTAAATCACTCTATAGTTGGGTCATATGTCATGAATTTCTAGGTACTTTTAAGTAGCCTTAGCTTGTACCCAATACATGAGCATAAATCTTATTTATATGAATATGGATGTCACATTGGTACTTTTATGTAAAAAATATGAAAGTAGTATGTGTTTGACCATACTCATTTTTCCTTTTAAGCCTTCATTTCAAACTGCTTCGTAAGCTTCTTTGTGTTCATACTCATATTCTTTAAATATAAAGCATTTTAAGTACAAAGTTGTTATTGATTCAAAGATTGGACTTACCATTTTACTCATGTCCTTTTGATTCCAGATTTCCTCAAAATTAATAGATATTCATTCCAGCAATACAAGTACTATTTTTTTAGTGCAGACAACAAATAAACATGTCTTGTGACACAATACGTAAATAAGACATTCATCAAAGCATATATAATTCAGTTAAACATCAAGCAATCTTTAACCAGTAAACTAATAAGTATTTCTAGTTCCCTTCCAAGTAGTCCTTTACATACTTTTACGTTTCTTCCTGATTCCCTGCATTAACAACTGATATTGCCTCATAATACAATGAGACATATGCATGAAAACAAATAAGGTCAGACTACAGCCTGGTGTGAAAAAATCACTTAACACATGGCATAAACTTATTAAGTTAGCCAAAAGTAAGGCTCATTATTCAGGCATAATTGCAGTTTTCTTATGTATGTCTATGTATCATAGTAATGATACTGTGTGTGTGCATATATCAGAAGATCATTTATACAAACATATCAAGTAAATGGTTCAACACATAGATCAACACACATACCAATCAATAATAAAGGTTGTAAGCATCGATCTTTATGTCATATTAATTCAATAAGCCCATCCTATTCCTACTCAAACATATTTACTTACTATTCAGCAAGCCTACATCCATCATAAATTCAATTAGGAATTTATTATTTTATCCAGGTCACTGCTACTATTTGACTCTATGTGCACATTGTCTGGGTCATTACTGCTACCCCAACACCCCCGTATCCCTATGCATAAACAAGCCATGTAAAATCTTGCATTGTTCACCATGCCATGCTACTCAATGTAGCCTTTTAGACCACATGTCCTTAGTTATTTACTAAAATTTTCTTGCCTCTTTTCCCATGTTTAAGTTATACTACCCCCTGAATGTCAACTTACTCTCAGAAATAAAGCGAATCCAACAGCAAACCATAGCCGTATCTTCATAAAAAAATTAACAACCAATACTTAACATGTATATTAATATATCCATTAAAAATATAAAGCATGTATCCTTTATATACTAATCTTCATAAATCCAGATTGCTACAAACATGTGGCCATGGATATTTTGTAAAAACACACCCTAAAGCCTTTTATTTCCTGTCATCTATGCTTTAATTAGGTCTCATATGTTTACGAGTCTAACTAAATCACAACATATATATTTTAAGGAAGTTTCTGAAGCAAGTAGGAGCCCATGATAGTTTCATTGCACCCCCTATTCCTTATTTTATTAAATATAGTACATAAGCAGTGTCATTCTACCCTAGTGTCCCATATTTGTCATGACTTAGACCACATTTTGATAGCAATGATATAAAGTAGTTTGTACTAGTTCATTTATTCATAGGTTATCACCACAGTATTTCCTTCCACTGATTATTTTAAATCCCATAGAGATCAGTAGTAAATGGATTTAAATGGGTGTTTTCATGTATTCTTATCTTTCATCAGCAAGAATATTATTAAAGATCATAATACTGCAATAGTCTCATAAAAACATAACAAAATCATTAAAATATTTATATCATTCATCACAGCAAAATACTTCATACACATGCAGATTATTCTTTAAAGATTAAGGCTGCCTTCATAAGGACTTAGTGCCATATTTTAAGTGAGAATCTCACCCATATCCTTCTTCCTTTCTAATCTTTGGATCCGTCTTCCACCTCCTATAGAAATTGCTACTTCCTACATTTTTCTTATTTGTTTATAGAGAAATATAGTTGCTTGGCAAAGCCTAGGTGCTACTAATTTATTCAATCATTTAGTTAGGGTTTCTGAGATTAAACAATGTCAATTTTGCTCCAGATGATATGAGTTTCCTAACACCCATCCACTTACCCATGTCTCTTTTAAATTTGTTAAGGAAAGATTTATTTATAAAGTTAAACTAGTTGTTTTATTCAAGAAAACCTTATTTTAAGGTTACCCTTTTATCCTTAGATCATGTTATTTGCATTGATCCATATTTTATCAACGTACCAAAGAACTTGTATTGGTATATGCATAATACATTTACCTAGTGCTATTTCCTCTTTTCCTTTATATGAAATTTGTTGTATATAAATTTCATTTTATTTTATTTACTTTTAAATATACCAGATTATTTAATCTCCACATGGTATACATGTACCTACTCAGGTGACATATTGATTCTCCACTATATTGTTTATATCAACACATTTACTTGTTTATTGTTTTTCCCTTGATATGGATACTCATATTTGATCATCATTGTTTTATACATTTTTTCCTAGGTTTACACAATTTTTAAAACATGCACAGTGTGCATATGCATACTTAGATATCTCCACTTAATCACACATAATCATTTCTTAAGTGCTTAATCACTAAAATTATCATAATTAACTAGTGTACAAATGTAGAAAAATAATCCCCTGTACCCAAACCCCCCTGCCCCCCTGTATCCAAAAAATGAACACCCCCTGATTTCCACCTTTTGCAGTTAAGCCCTTTTTTATTTTGGACTTAATTGCAAAATTGTGAAAATCAGAGGCTTTGAATGGATGGGGACAGGGGTATAGGGAATTTGTGGACAGAGGATTTGGTCTCTAAATGTAGGGACTCACATGCAAATATTAATAGCATAGAGCAAGGGCGGGAGATGCAGTTTGTTGTAGGTATTTCCTGAATTCTTAGAAGGGAAAACATCAATTTGGTTCACCAGGCTCATGGCTAGATTCATATCAAAATTTAACGAGTTAGTAAAGAAGTTTTTGGAACACTTTAGGCGTAACTTCTCTTCACGATAAAAAATATCATGTCACTGCTTGAGTTATCCTAAGGACCTCAGGAGTCACTTGATGTCTTCCTAAATCATTTTAAGCCATAATAAAAGCAAGCAATCTAAATAATGGTATAATTTGTATGGCCTTCGTCCATGCCATCCAATCAGAAACTTAGTTTGGAAGATGGCTTAAGTTGAAAAAACTTATGTAACTTGTAAAAACACATATTTTTAATAGTGAAATATTTTAAAATTTTATTTAAATACCAACCATTAATTAGTTGATGGTTCCGAAGTACGTTTTTTTACATACAATCGAATCAGGATTCAAGACCACCTCCATTGAGTCAGGATGATTCATTAAGTGAAGAAAAAAACAAAAACTGCTATATTTTGATATCGTTCATTTTGATGGTCAAAACAATTTCGAAATATGCATAAATTTTCGTTTTGGGGCGTAGTCTCCTATAACAATCAAACTTATAACATTTGAACGGTAATACTAAGATGATGCATGCAGATGAATTTTGTAGGGATCGGGTGTATTGTTTGATCGTACAACATTTAAATGCATGTCGTTTTATTTTGAGAAGTTGAGTAAAATAATAATGTACTCATTCAAATTATTGAATTGACTAGTCAGGTCATTATTCATTATTCTTCTGTCAAAAACTCTACTGTTCCATTACAAAAGAATATCTCCCTTTTCTTTCTTGATTCAAAAATCAATATCGATGATTTAGTCCACTTAAATCATGAAACTAAGCTCATTTGATTCACATTGGGAATATCTCGATGCCATACCTATTTTAAGAGGTGCAGATCCAACTTTGGCGATGTCCGTCTACCATTAGTCAACTAGGGTTTTCCGTAGTGAGGAATTTAGGCAACAAGAGATGGAATCAATGGTATAGTCATGTTCTCCATGTCGTTTAGCACCTTTCCAAGATATCGTCTCGAGCTCTAATTGCCAATTTGGATTGCATCACATGGATAGGCTGTGCATGAGCCCAGGTCAAGTCCATAAAGAGGAGGCCGGGTTCTACCACATCTGGTCCATCGCGGAGGCCTCGCGTAGTGGCGTTCATTTAAACTGTCGATGCATTGGTCTGTTCACTATGCAAGGAGAAATTGAAGAGAAAGAGGGTGAAGGTGCACATACATATAGTTTTCAGGGACGCATATGGATTATGAAGATGATTGATGGTTAGTAAGTAATTATTTTAGTTGCATATTAAGTAATTTAAATAATTTATATAACTGAATATTAGGGACGTGTTCCTAAAATGAAACTTTATTTAGTGTGCATCCTCCTCTATGTTTGAATATAAAATGGGTGCCTATTATTGTAGCAGCGTATTTTGCATGAAATTTTTCGCTACTCCCTAACAAAATTTGAAAATTGTAAATATTATCAGAAGATTACTAAAAAAGAAAAAAAGGTTGTTGAAATATTCACACTTATTGTGAAAATATGCAGACATATCCACAACTATTCCACAATGTATCGCTAATGCTGGAAATAAAAATAAACTGTTAAAATATTTGTATTTATTGTGATTAAATGTAGGCATATCTACAACCATTCCCATAGTATATTGTAGACTCACTGTATCAAAAAATTGCCAACATGTTTGCAATTTTTTCATCATAGTTGTTGCTTCTGCAATTTTGCTAAAAGTGGTATTTTTTTCATTTGTATGTAATATACATCAATTTTTTTTGATTATTTTTAAGTAATATTGAGTTGTTTGAATAAGTGCAGGCATTGAGTTTAAATGTTTGAAGAAATCAGCAAAAATTGAATAAAAGCCTGTAATTTTTTGATATAATTGCGGTGAGGTCTGCAATTTTTTGAAAAATGGTATTTTTTTTCCTGCATTTCGGCTGAAGCATGAATTTTTTAGAGCATTTTTTGCACTTTTCCTACATGAATACGAAGATGTTTATGTATCGAATCAAGTTTTGAAGTTTGGTGTGCTTTACATTGATTTTTGAAAAATAGAGACCTATTTTACAAAGTTTTAAGAAAGGGAGTTTTTGTATACTTTGAAACTTAACAGAGAGCTTAGCCAAACTGTCCCTTTGAATTATCTCAAAAATGATATATCACATAACTTCTGCATATAAGTTCCATCTTGGACGTTTTTTCTTGCATTGGATTCATGGTAGACAGCTCTATGCTTTGAAGCAGTTTTCGACTAATTTGGCCGAGGTAAGTGTTTTTGCCTCCTTCTTACTATGATTATTAGTATAGTATAAAAATGATTTTTTTTTTTTAGTGATTTCTCACTTTAAAACAGAATATATATATATATATATATATATATATATATATATAAGATAGTTAAATCTACACACTAATTTATAAAACTATTAATATAGAATTTTAGGTAAACTAAATATCACATTCCATTTATGCCTTATTTGACGATATTGCTAAATTTTGGCCATTTTGATATTTATCCCACATAGATTGCTTTAGATAGGTTTACATGGTTTATTATTGCTATTATAAATGTTTTTACACTAGTTTAGTTAATTGCATAACTATTAGATATATGGTTGCATGTTTTCTTAATTTAGCTAAAAACATTATTCTTAGGCAATATAATATTAGGAAAATCTCATTCACTAGAGTTTCATGCTTGTTTTTGCAAGGCTGACTAGGTTTTATAGTGGATTGTCCAGTTATTATTATAGCAAACAAGAAGTACACGAGGAACAGAAGATAGACAGATTGCCTATCAACTACATATCTATTTGAAGTGCTAGAACATTGTACGATAATCCCAATAGAGAAGCAAAGTGCTTCTGCTACTAAGAAATATGAAGTACTATTCCCCTCCATAGATAGGGTAGCATGGCCATCCACTGCTACAACTGTCCCACTGCCATGAAAGAACTCCTCAAACATCAAGACAAGAGAATGCACATAAGTTGATGAATCCTTGCAATATAAGGATTTCCGGTCCCATGAAACATCCTCCAAGAGAGTATGATTCGTCTTACCAAGTTCATCTAATGCATGTAATTATAAATCCAATTTCGTCGCCTAGTAGTACAACCTTCCTTTACTTATTTTTAATCATCTACATACATGTAAATAGTCACATATTTGTGATTGTATATCATTTTGGACTCTTCTTGCATCCAAGCATTCTCATTGAAGGACCAAACAATATCAGATGGTGGAAGATTGAGAGGGGGTAAGGGGATAATAATGGCAGTAGCATTGGGAGGAGCTTCAGCTAGAGTGACAGGCTTAGGAACCTAGTAAATTCGAGGGGGACTGTAACACCTCATAAAAATATACTTAAAAAATAATAATAAAACATCAATAGGCTGGAAAAATGGGATTTTGTAGCATTAGGAATTTAGCCACGAAAATACCATAGTCGTATTCATGACGAAATTTTTATCAGTTATCATATATATTATGTCAGAAACCGAACCCGTATGAAAGAATTACACTTAAAAAAAGTTGTACGTTAAGTATATGCAACAGTGTTTGAAATTCAAATTATAATATTAATATATGGAATGGTATATAACCAATAAATAAGTGATTGGAATATTCCATCCAAGTTGAATTTGTGTGTATATATAAGTATACAATAGGACACAAGAATAACGTTTAAAAGGAAAGAAATAAATGGAATTAATAAACATTATATAATAAAAATCTTTCCAGCCCTACATATGTCCACCGGGAAAAATGACGATTAAGGTGTCGACTACCCCCAAGAGGGGTGTCGACGCCCTTCTAGGGGAGCGGTCGACCGCCTAGTGCAACCAATGCCCAGTGAGGCTTGGTTTGGGTCAGGTTTTGGTGTTAATTTATAAATTTGGGTAGCCAAGATTAAATCTTAATAATCCTACGGCTCTTGTTTATATACACACACCTATAAATAACACCTTGGACTTTAGACCTAAACCTTGCCTCCTTCTCTTTCCCTGTCTCCATTCTGCCATTGATTCCAGCGAAATTCACAATAGATTTTCTTCTTCTCTTAAAATCTACTTTTCTTTTTTAATCCCATTTTCTTATAGGATTTGAATAAAATCTAGATCTAGAATCATAAGATTTATATATATCAGAATTATTACTATTTAATACTTATATATGTATTTCTAGGGATTGGAGTTCGCATCAAATAGGCAAACATCGTGAGATCCATGGCATTTCCATAAGTCAAATCACTGTGGGTGGAAATAGTAATTGTATAGGCATATTCTACATTTGTAGGTTATTATATGAATTAGGTTGCCTAGGGAGATTTGGAGTAACGATAATATCAAACCGCAAAACCCCCAAATCTCTTATCTTTATTTAGGTTTCACAAGATTTGTCAATAATTATTGGGTTTGTGAATTTGTTTGTATTATGGATAAAGAACATTTTGGGTGATTTACTGATTTGATTTATCCTTTTTATCTAAAAATGTTTGTGATGTAAAAAGGTTCAAATTTGATTTAGTTTTATTATTTGAATAGGTTTGGATTTCTATTCTAAATGGATAATTCAAACATATTCAGATTTGAAACAACTTAAATATCAACATTTTTATGTGTACATAAGAACGGGTAAATTAGATAAATAAAGGACTATGTATATATATGTGTACATATGATGGAAATTTACCCCTTGTTCTTGATTCGTTGCTTATTTTAACATGCCTAAGATGCAAGTTCTGATTGTAATGTTATGCTTTTCCCAATATTATTATCTTTAATTATGCCATTATGCCAGGTATTTAGCGGTCTGACGTGGGAATTAGCTTGTATGCCTTGAATGTAGACAAATTGACAATTTACCCTGTTAAAACAATCTTTCGTTCATACGTAAATTTTCCTTTATTATACGTATTAAATATTCTACTTATATAGCATAACTTACGTATTTAGCGTAATAATGATGTGATAAATACGATTAAAATAACGATAGAATTTGAAATGTCCCCATATAAATTGTTGTTTGTGTGTCGTATATAATGCCTTATCTATACATTAAATAATGACACATAGACACGAGTTTAGTCATCATTTGTAGTTGAAGTCTGCCCAAAACCAACCAACAAATCCACCAACCACCAGTGAGTTTGGCTAATGTGAAAGGTCTAGGTGTCATGGGCCATTTAAATTAGTACACTATGATATGAGGTTAAGCCCACTTATAGTAGAAGTCTGCTCAGAACCACCCGACATATCCAGCATTTACATGTAGACGGTTTAAGGTGAGAGGTCTAGTGTATATGTATATATACCTATTATGTGTGTAAATAGGTTGCTTACTACGCCTTGAGAAGGTCTTAAGTGGTTGACTCTCTTCTTATCTAGTTTGAGTCTTAAGTGGTTAGGAACTCCGTAAGTTTGTTCCTTGGATGTAAACCAAATTCATGGGACCCTCCCTTATTGTATTCGAAGTAAGTCTATGAGTCCTCCTTCTCCGAAAGTGGTTTAGACATGGCAATAACGGAGTAAGGTAGTTTAGTGGAATGTCCACTTCCTCTAGGAACTTAGTGAGGGCCAACTTAGGGACAAAGATGGTATATGTTGGACGTAGCGTGCTATTTAATTCACCAACTGTCTAAGGGAAGTCTTAAGTGGTGTGGATGTTCTATCGTAATATCAGTTAAGCGGGAACATGGGGCGTCCATCGGAGGGGTCATAAATGGTTATATGCGGGCCTACCCTAAACTGGTACTAAGCGGTGAGTTACTACTTCTCATATTACTTGTGAAAATATATACTTAAGAACGTTGACGTATTAGGATGGGGTCTTAATTGGCTGGGGTCCGCCTTAGGGTCATAAAAGATCATGAGAATCCACGCTTAATAAATATGTTAGTATAGGCCTTAAGTGACCAAGAAAGTACACCTCGTTGGGTCTCCACCCTAATTCACTATTGGAGGTCTTAAGTGATTGATTCAAATCCACCTCATTGGTTAAATACTTCTTTGTATAAGTGTGTGCTTGTGTGTTTCGTAGACATACCTTGAGATATATAACCTGCTAAATCTAGGGTATGGTCTTTAAGCAAATATTATTTTCAGTCACTCAGGACTTTATTTTCTAACCCCTCTCCTTAACGTGTCTAATAGGTCAATAGGTGAGGTAGCTTTTCAATGTAGGAAATGAAGATGGAGCCTAACAAAGGCGATGGAGATATTATGCTATTATTAGTTATCATTGTTGTTTTGCTTATGGAAACTCTAGATTATGAACCATAATAATGTACCGTTTTAAATAATTGTATTTTAAAATTGTTATCTTATTTCGTGGCTTTTAATAATATGGTTTTGTTAGTACTCAAGCTTGGATAATGGACTATGAAAGGATTTAGAGGCCACTGGATGGCCAGATGAAGTTAAAAGGAGGACTGCGACCTAACACCTAAAAGTGGAAGCCCTTGAATGGTGAAGCCTAGTATCCTGGAGAAAACGAGGGCCGAGTATATACATGGACAAAATTCTAGACAAACTTTGAAGTAAGGTTTCTACCAAAAGCTGAGATGATGATCCAGTTTGAGAAGTTTATCCATCTAAAGCAAGGAAGTTTGAGTCTACAAGAGTATGTAGCCAAATTCATCGAGTTAAGTAAGTTTGGTAGGGTTCTGATGGATACCCCAATGGGAAAATCCTTAAGGTTTGTTAAGGGATTAAACCCCTTATTGAAGGACACTTTGTTAGCGCAAGTCATATTTGGAGCAACTTTATAACATTAGTCGAGACAACCATTTTGTGCACAGCTGAAGGATCTAACAAGAATAAGAATGGTGAGAAGGGAGAAGGAAGTTCTGGTCCAGTAAGAATGAAAAGAAAAAGTGGTGGAAGAATAAGAAGAAAGGGGGTAAGTTTAAGAAGGAAGCTAAAATTATACGAGGTGCAAACCACAAGGGCAATGAGTCTAAGGATTGTTGGACTGCTTTGGCAAAGGAAGAGTTCAAGGGAAAATGCTACAATTGTCACGAGGAAGGACACATATCTAGAGAGTGCCCAAATCCTAAAGTTATTCAGAGCAGTCAGAATTATGCACTAGAGGCAGCACCGATACAGGGCCGACCCCCAAGAGATCAAGGTCAACCCGCACTTGAAGATATAATCTCTATTTTAGGAATTTCTGTATATACCTTGTTTGATTCAGGAGCGACTCATTCTTTTTTTCTAAGAGGCTAGTTAATTTGTTGAACCTTCCCTTATTTATCTCTGGTAATCCGATTGAGGTGGCAAACCTTATCGGAGGAACTAAGTATCTCGAGTTGATCTGTAAAGACCTAGCATCAGATATCAACGATGTCGAATTCCTCTGCGAAGCGTATGCTTGGATTTTATGGGGTATGACCATATACTAGGTATGGATTGGCTATCATTTTATGGGACCATCCTAAATTGAGACAAGAGAATTGTTCATCTTAGGAGCCGAGGAGGATGTAGTCTAAAAATTCCTTGTGACATTAGGAAGAAGGATAAAGCCTTATTATATACCTTATCTCCTAGTTTAGAAGGACCATATTCGGTCCCTATAGTATGTGAGTTCTTGGATGTCTTTGAGGAAGTCACGGGACTTCCACCCCATAGAGAAATCTCTTTTTGTATTGACCTAGAGAAGGACGTTAGACCAGTATCCTTACCTTTAAGTCATATGGCGCCTAAAGAAAAGGGAGAATTCGATAAATATACTTCAGAATTACTACAGAAAGGCTTCATTGGACAAAGTACCTCTAAACGGGGTGCACCTGTTGTGTTTGCCACCAAGCTGATGGATCTATAAGACTTTGCATGTACTATAAGGAGCTTAATAAGCTAACAAAAATAATAGGTACTCCTTACCTAGTTTTGATGATCTGTTTAACCACTTGGGAGGAGCCCAAGTATTTTCTCAATTAGACCTTACAACTGGATTTCACAAATTGAGGATTTCAGGGGACAGTAAGGATAAAACCGCAATTAGGACACTGAATGAATTGTGCCAATGGGACGTTATTCCCTTCGGATTGACGATTGCATCCACCTTCTTTGTTGACTTAATGAGTTTTTTGTTTAGGGGCACTCTGAATAAAATTATGGTAGTCTTCGTAGACGATATCCTTTTGTTTTCAAAGGACCATAAAGAGCATGAAAGTCACTTAAGATAGGTCCTAGGGATATTAATAGAGAACCAGTTAAAAGAAAATTTTTGAAGTGTCGTTTCTGGTGAGAAGAAGTTGGGTTTTTGGGACACATTGTTTCAAGCAAAGGCTTGGCAGTAGGCCCTGTGAAGATCAAGGAAATTAAGGAATGGAGAATACCTTGAAATGGCATGAAGGAGAGAAGCTTCCTTGGATTGGTCGGATATTACAGGAAGTTTATTAAAGACTTTACAAAGATTACTGCTTTTTTAACTCAACTAACAAAGAAGAACATGGTATTTTCTTGGAGTAATAAGTGCAATGTGGCCTTTAGAAAATTAAAGGAAGTATTGACTAGTGCGCCAGTTCTCATCAAACCTGATGGCTCAAAGATGTTTACTGTTTACACAAATACATGCAGAACCAGTTAAGGAGCGGTTCTTATGCATGAAGGAAGAGTTGTTGCTTATGCCAGTAGACAACTCAAGGACCCCGGGAAAAGGTACCCAGTTCATGACCTAGAGTTAGCTGCAGTAGTGTTCGCTTTGAAGATATGGAGACATTATCGTTTAATGGAGATGTTTGAACTTTTTACCGATCATAAATCCCTAAAGTATATGTTATCTCAACGTGACTTGAATTTAAGACAACAACGGTGGATGGAGTACAATGTGTCTTTTAATATTATGATCCAGTACACCCCAGGAAAGGGAATCATCGTAGCAGATGTGTTGAGTAGAAAGCATGCATCTTTGAATGCAATTTTGAAATGGAAACAGTTGGAGGTTTCTCTCTAACTTTAACTTACAACTCCAGCCAGTAGCTTCTAATATTTTTCTTAGAGTTATGCTTGTTAAACCCACTCAAAGAGAAAATATTCGAAGTATGAAAGACCTTGACGTAATGATAAGAAACTTGAAAGAGAAAGTAGGGAAGAAGGAGACCTTTCCCCATTTAGTCATATATTCATTAAGCGACAACATAAGTTTGCTTAGGGACGGATGACTTTGCGTCCCTAAGGATAAAGAGTTAAGAAAGGAAATTTTAGAGGAATGCCATAGGCCGAGGATGACCATACACCCCAGTGGGGATAAAATGTATAAAGATATGAAGAGGAATCTCCATTAGGAAGGATGAAAAGGGAGGTAGTTGAATTCGTAGCCAAATGCTTAACATGCCGAAAAGTAAAATCGGAGCAAGGAAAACCCAAAGGATCACTGTTACCATTAAAAATTTCCATGTAGAAGTGGGAACATATTTCCATGGATTTTATGGATAGGCTTCCAAGAAGTCAGAAGAGAAATGAGGCTATTTGGGTTATAGTAGACCGTTTAACCAAGAGTGCTCACTTTATACCAATCAAAAAGAACATGATTGCAGCTTCATTAGCCTAGTTGTATATCATATAAGTAGTTAGACTACATGGTATCCCATCTAGTATAGTAAGCGATAGAGATCCCTTATTCACGAGTGAATTTTGGAGAAGTTTACAAGCAGCGTTGGGAATGACCCTCAACTTAAGCAAAACTTATAACCCGCAAATCAATGGCCTGACATAAAGAGTAAATCAGATCATAGAAGACTTGCTCAGGGCTTTCATTATTGACTTTGGAGGAGTTTGGGAGCAATAAATACCGCTTGTGGAGTTTACTTATAACAATAATTTTCAAACAACGATTGGTATGGCCCCTTTTGAAGCGCTTTACGGGATGCCATGCAAATCGCCAACTTTTTGGTGGGAAACTACCGATAAGGTTCTACTTGGACCAGACTTCATCCATGATTCCAAAGAGAAGATTTCTTTGATTAGAAAGAGGATGAAGGCATCCCAAGACCGTCAGAAATCATATATTAATAAAAGAAAGAGGGAACTCGAGTTCGATATTAGAGACTTGGCATTCATGAAGGTATCCTCTCAAAAAGATTGTTCGGCTTGGTAAGACTAGGAAATTGACTCCTAGATTTATTGGGCCTTTTCACATTATCGAGAGGATAAGATCTTTGGCCTATTGAGTGGATCTCCCATAACACTTATCGAGAACCCATAATGTTTTTCATGCATCACATATAGGAAATATCTTCATGATTCTGCTATCAGACTCGAGCTTGATGAAATTGGGGACATAGAAAAACTCGAGTTGGAGTCTAGGGTGCCCCGTGCCACTGCAAAGATTGTAGAGCATGGAATCAAGAGACTCCACAATAAAACCATTCGCCTCATTCGAGTACAATGGGGAAATGATCCTGCGGAAAGCACATGGGAGACTGAGGATAAGATGAGATAGACTCACCCATAGCTTTTCTCAGGTAATTTTTTCCTCTAAAGTACGTTTATGGATGCATTGTGGTTGCTAGATTGGATGTTAGGGAAATGGATGCAACCACAATTGCACAACACACTCATATAGAAATATATGCATATTAGGATCTTTTTCAGACATATTGCATCACTTATTTCACATACACGCTAGGATTTGAGCTCACTTTCGTAAGTTTGTAGTTCATAATCACTGCGAGTCATGGATGTTTATGGATGAATTATAAATAACATGGATGTACAACATAGATGTTTAGAGCGAGTTGTTTTTTTCATCCCTTTAGATAGATTTCGGGCCAAAATTTATTTTAAGGGGAAGAGAATGTTACACCCCATAGAAATATACGTAAAACAAATTAATAGAATATTAACAAGCTAGAAAATGGGATTTTGTAACATTAGGAATTTGTCCAAAAAAATACCATAGTCATAATCATGATGAAATTCTGATTAATTTTCATATATAATATGTCAGAATCCGAGCCCCTATGAAAGAACTACACTTAAAAGAAGTTGTAGTTAAATATATATGCAACAGTGTTTGAAACTCAAATGATAATATTCGTATATAGAATAATATATAGCCAATAAATAAGAGATTGGACTATTACGTCCAATTTGAATTTTTGTGTATATATAAGTATACAACAGGGAACAAGAATAACGTTTAAAAAGAAAGAAAGAAATAGAATTAATAAACGTTATATAATAAAAATATTTCCAAACCTATATACGTTCACTGGGCAAAACGATGACCAGGGGGTCGACCGCCTTAAGAGGGGTATTGACCGCCTCCCTAGAAGGGTGTCGACCGCCCCTAGAGGGGTGTCGGCCGCCCCTTAGAAGGGTGTCGGCCGCCGATAGACCGCCCTTTTAGGGGAGCGGTCGACCGCCTGCGCAACCAGTACCTTGTGAGGCTTGGTTCTCGGTTTGGTTTCGGTGTTAATTTATAAATTTTGACAACTAGGATTAAATCTTTAAAATCCTACGGCTCTTATTTACACACACACCTATAAATAACACCATAAGTTTCAGACCTAAACCTAGCCTCCTTCTCTTTCTGTGCCTTCACTCTACCATTAATTCTCAAGGAATTCACAATATGTTTTCTTCTTCTCTTAAAATCTAATTTTCTTTTCTAATCCCTCTTTCTTATAGGATCTGAATAAAATCTAGCTCTAGAATCATAAGATTTTTGTATATAGGAATTCTAACTATTTAATTCTTATACATATATATATATATATACACTTCTAGGGATTGGAGTTCCCATCAAATAGGCAAACATCGTTAGATCCACGACATTTCCATACAGTCAAATCACTATGAGTGGAAATAGTAATGGTTTAGGCATATTCTACATTTTAGATTATTATATGAATTAGCATGCCTAGGGAAATTTACATTAACGATAATATCAAACTGCAAAACCCCCAAAATTTTCTATCTTTATGTATGTTTTGGAAGAATTGTCAATAATTATTGGGTTTGTAAATTTGTTTAGGTTATGGATGAAGAACATTTTGGGCGATTTACTATTGTTTGATTTGATTTATCCTTTTTGTCTAAAAATGCAAGTTATGATTCTTATGTTGTGTTTTCCCATAACCGCTATCATTATTATGCCATGTATTTAACGGTCTAATGTGTGAATTAACTTGTATGCCTTGAATGTAGACCAAATTGACAGTTTACACTGATAAAACGTTCCTTCATTCATACAAAAATTAATGTTTATTTTACGTATTAAATATTCTACTTATATAGCGTAATTTACATAATTAGCATAATAAAGTTGTGATAAATACGATTAGAATAAGAATAAAATTTGAAATGTCCCCATATAAATTGTTGTTTGTGTATGCGTACATAATGGCTTGTCTATATATTAAATAATGACACATAAATACTAGGTTGGTCATCATTTATGGTAAAAGCCCGCCCGGAACCGACCAGCAAATCCAACAACCACAAGTGAGTTTGGCTAATGTGAGAGATCTAGGGGTCATGGGTCATTTAAATTCGTACAATATGACCCGAGGTTTAATCCCACTAGTAGTAGATGTCTGCCCGGAGCTGTCTGGCATATGCAGCATCTACATGTAGATGGTTGAAAGTGAAAGGTCTAGTGTATATGTATATACCTATTATTTGTGTAAATAGGTAGGTTTACTACACCTTGAGAAGCTTTTAATTGGCTGACTCTCTTCTTGCCTAATTTGAGTCTTAAGTGGTTAGGACCGGGACCATTCCGAAGGTTTATTCCTTGGATGTGGACCAAAGTCTAGGACCCTCCCTTATTAGATTCAAAGTAAGTCTATTGGTCCTCCTTCTCTGAAAGTGGTTTATACATGCCAATAATGGAGTAGGGTAGTTTACCGGAATGTCCACTTCCTCTAGGAGCTATGTGAGAGCCAACCTAGGGATAGAGTTGGTATAAGTTGGACGTAGTGTGCTATTTTATTCACCAACATTCTAAGGGAAGTCTTAAGCTGCATAGGTGTTCTACCGTAATATTAGTTAAGTAGTAACATGAGGCATCCGCTGGTGGGGTCTTAAATGGACATATGTGGGACTACCCTAAACCGGTTCTAATCAGCAAGTTACTACTTATTATATTATTTATGAGAATATATACTTAATAACACTGATGTATTAGGACGAGGTCTTAAGTGGTTAGGATCCTCCTTAGGCTCATAAAAGATCATGAGAATCCACCCTTAATAAATATGTTAGAATGAGACTTAAGTGACCAATAATGTCCACCCCATTGGGTCTCCACCCTAAATGTAATAATGAAGTTCTTAAGTGATTGATTTGGATATCCACCTCGTTGGTTAAATACTTCTTTGTATATGTGTATGCTTGTATGTTTCATAAACATACCTTGACATATATAATATGCTAAATTTAGGGTATGGTCTTTAAGAAATATTATTTCCAGTCACACAAGACTTTATGTTCTGACCCCTCTCCTTAACATATATAACAGGTCAGTAGGTGGGATAGCTATTCGATGAAGGAAATGAAGAGAGAGCCTAACGAGGGCAATGGAGATATTATGCTATTATTAGTTATCATTGCTGTTTTTCTCTTGGAAACTCAAGATTATGAACCATAAAGTTGTACCATTTTGAATAACTGTATTTGACACTGTGGCTTTTAATAATATGGTACATCTTATTTTTGTATTGTACTTTTTCGTTCGTGGTGTGAGATTCCATAACGCTATGTTTATCTATTGTTCTGTGCTAATGTAATTTCCTTAGAGGAACCAACCATTCATTTAGAGTGGCTCTAAGTTTCGATGGGTCTTTTCTGGGTTAAAATTTAGGCCTACTCTAGGATGGTTGTTACAAGGACGAGGAAGTGGGGTTTTCTTAGGAATAGGAATATGATGAATTGTCAATGGAGGAGAAGAGGAATACATACCATGCTTACAACTTTCCTCCGAGTAACCGAAATATTTACAGTGACGCAAATGTCTGGTAAGCAACCATAACGGACCTTAACATCCATAAATGACCAATAGCAGTCTGAATTCTAATATGTTTCGAAAGGGGTTTATTAGCATACACAAGTTTTCCTCTAGCTTCGGTATTCGCATCAAAATGCCTAAGCTTCCCAACATAGCAGGCAAACTAGTTTATGCCAATTAATGGTTGCAAAACAGAAGGAATATGAAAGAAATAGGTCCGAATTAGGATAGATAGGACCCAAGCTCTAGCACTCTCAATAGAGGGATACCAAGGGGTAATAATGAATGGCTTACCTGAAATGAATAAAGGTACCGATTCTAGGATGCGTTGTCTTTCCTCAAGGCTAGTAAACTTGAAAAAAAACATGGAGTTGTCATAGTGCATCCTAATGCCACCCTTAGCCTTCCGAACGTAATCACAATGTTCTTTGACGATATTAAAAGGCGGTTGGAATCCAAAAAAAAACCAGTAAGATAGTTGGGCTAAAAGGTATCGGCTTATGATTCAATTGGAGGTACCATGATTCCACCTTTAACTTCAATAGATAAATCACGAATATCATATACACCTGCATTCCTTGGCAGTTTTTCAAATAGCGATGTCCATTTCAACTTATGGAACGAATTGGCTTGTTGTTGACATGAGGCTGTGGCTTTATCAAAATTAATAGGCACATGTTGTTCTACAGTGGCATTTAGCTGAACATTTGATAGAAGTTGTAACGGCCCGACCAATTCTAGATCCTGATTATCGACACAAATACCATGTCAACTAACCAAGCACAATAAATTAACAGATCATTAATATAAAGAAGGTAGAGGGTGAGAAATAGAAATAAAAGTTAGAATTGAAGAAGACGAACATTAATACAACAAAATCAGAGTAGACAAAAATCTCATAGTGGAACGAATAAAATATATTATATGACATAAATTTCGAAATATAAATTTGTCTGTATATACCATTATCAGAGTATAACACTTACAACACATCATAAATAAATGGTTGATATCTAATGCTGAAGCCTCCTGCTCCAAGATCCTCCAGGTATATCTATAGAATCTTGACTATGTAACTTCTGGTACAAATTTGGGCACCCAAGAGTTTAGGGTAAAACAAAACAAAATAAACTCTAGGTCACTCATGGGACTGGTATGAGCAAACTACAACCACTTGGTTTCACTTTTAAAAATCCTTTTAAAAGAAAGGATAAACGTAAAATCGATCCACACATAAATACAGATAGCATTTACCTTTAGATAACCCAAAACATTCATTGAATCCATACTATTCTGATATTATAATAATGTCAAATCAATAGCAATCTAGCGGAACTGCGAACGTTTACATCTCATGCTCTACATACATAGTATACAATCAAAACCGTGGGCACTTATTGGGTACTTGATTTCCAACTATAACAAGGTATGGAACCACCTTCTGATAGTATATCTCTAGAGAGGAATACATAGGGTTCAACAAAATCATCTTGTAACCTAGGCCACATATGACCGACCACTTATTTCCATTGAGTGTACCGAATGTATTATCACCAACGGTTGGGACCAGCAACCATTGCCGAAGCATACAGCAGTGAAATAATAAAGAAGCAAACGAATTTTTCTCTAGATCAGGTGACAATACACCCTAATGGGAGCACCCACTTAGCCATGTTGCCTACCCGATTTTTGTCATTTCCCAGTTGTGAAGCTTGAGGCCATACTTACCTTTTTAATACCACGTCAATCATTCACTTTGAATGCCACATCGTCAAACCCGCCAAAATCATTTATTAATTTCCCTAAGCATATCACGAGCATAAAGCTAAGAGAAACAAATTTCTCCACCACCAAGTTAAATACGTTTGAAGAAATCAATGGAGATGATTTGTTAGGCATAGTCTGTCAGATAGTTACCCATACAAGTTGTCCTAGGACTGGACAAACCGAAGGCATTATCCTGTAAATCCATCTTAGGCAATTTCTACCTAGGATTAATATAACAACCCTTGCACTTTACTCTATCTTCAATTATCTTCTGCATATTTGATTTGCAATGCTTATGCCCATATGGAGTGGTTTTCAAATAACAAACCTTATCCTCATCTCTCCATATTGACAATGGAAATATAAAACGAGCAAAAGCTTTGGTTGTCGGTTATTTAACTATCAAAGGAAACATCCATACAACCAACAATCCTATTTCCAAATGGAAATTCTATCAATCAACCACCAAGCACACTGAGCCTTTTTTTATTAATTCCTTATTAATTTATTTATTACCCAACTTCTTGTTTTCCATTTCCCGCTTTCCCTATCTACCCCCAGATATTTCTCAAAACCCGTTTGGCCTCTCATGATTCTTGGAAGACGCTTCCATATATTCATAAACTATTTATATTCTATATTACATTTCCATATATATTTATTCACATTTTCTTATTTTCTAATTATTTTCTATATTTAGAAAATATACGTTATTAACATCGGAAAACATTTCCATATATATTCACATTTCACTATTCTTCCACATTCATCGGTCCCTAACCGTAAACTAGTAAGAGAAAACCTCCCTAAGTATCAACTTTGTAAATAGGTTACTTATATACAATTAAACATAGTCAAATTCAAATTATAAATCCTTATGGATTTATTTTAATTCTATTCACCTTTCAAACATCGAAGTAAATTTCATCGTTTTCTTTTGAAATGATTTCAAATTTCCCTTTTTATTCATTATAAAATTTACATTTACAATTTATCCAGTGATAATTATTTCACTTCATTTATAAACATCATTTATAAATTAAACTACTTGTTTATATATATTAAAAACAAGTTATTATTTACTAACCTATTAAAAATTCAATTTCTATTTTGTAAAAATTGATTTTTTTCCTTTAAAACCCCAAATTCATTTTCTTTTTTTGGCGAAGCCAGCCGCTTTTATAGTGGTCGTACCACTTTTATTAGAATGGGCAAAGAAGACAAGGATTACTATATAGGCATAGAAATCCCCATCTGGTTTGAAGTGCCAGAACACTATATCTACGCAATATAATTCAGGAGAGAAACTGAATGTTTCTGGTACTACAGCACTGGAAGATGACAATAGCTAGTCCCTAACATAAGAGGAACTACTAGAATCATCAATACCTATAACATTGACATACTCCATAAAAAGTAGTGCATGGTTAGGTGTAAAACACTAGTTAGGATTGCAAAACTCGCAATCCCGATCCCATGTAGAATCTAGTAAGAAAGATTTGTTCATCTCCCCGAGGTTACCACCCGCAATTAGCTCAAAATCATCTCTCACAACCTGATATTCCAATCTCCTTAAATCACCCTCAACTTTTGTGACATAATTTTAATACATGTTCTCACGAGGATCATATCTCATCCCAGATTTCTCATGGACCCACAACTGGTCATCCAAATACCGATATATTCCATCATCATCAGATTCCGCTTCTAAAGGAGCATCTTCATTTCGTTTTTGTACTTCGTCACAAGAATTTTCAGTACTTTTCCCTTCTACTTCTAAAATAACGTCCTCAACAGGTAGCTTATCATTAACGTTGGGCTTCAGAACCCAGATACATAATGGAGGTTTCAAAAGAAGGGGTCGAACCTTAGTAGGAGCGTCTGCAATTTGCTTACATGCTTCAAAAAGGTGTCCAAAGGAATGACATTTAGTGCAAAATTTCAATTTCCATGAGTATTGCACATTAACAAAGGATTCATAGCCATTAATTTAGACTTTTAGCTTGTTTGGCAATGGTTTAGTCAGAGTTATTTCTATCATAGCTTTTGCAAAAACATGATTTTTCCTAGCCTCAGTGTTGGCATAAAAACTTTTAAAATTCACAATTCTAATTGCTAACCAATTCAAACCTGGGAGTGTCTGACGGACCGTAGGAATCCTTGTAAATATAGTCCAAACCAGAATGGAAGGCACTCGCTCTTTTGCACTCTCAACTGTCATACTCCAAGATGTAATTATAAAAGGTTTGCCTCCAATAATAGTTGGATCAGATTCCAATACTTTCCTTATCTCCTCCATAATCGAAAATTTGAAGTTAAACATTCCATTTATTATATTAACACTTAGACCACCACTCAAGTTTGAAGAATTACGACAATGTTGTCAAACATCGAGATACGGAATGACAGAGTCAAGGAAAAAACCTTCTAAGTGATCTTTTGAATAATTAACCCCCTCTTGTACTATTTCAGAAGGTGGTTTCGAGTTTTCTTAGGATGAAGAGAAATCACGGGGGGTATATGACCCAACACATCGGGTAAGGTATGTAAAGAAGCAGGAGTAATTAGGTTTGGCTCCAAATTCATTTTCTTTTCTATCAAATATTTTTTTTTTAGCATTTAAATACAAATTATTCTAGGTCTAGTGCTATTCGAGCATTTAAACACAACAAATCTGTCATAGAACATCTAACACATCATATATCACAATATATGAAAACAATAGTAATAAATTTTGAGGAATCCAATTGGATCCCTCCAACCTATTTCCGGGCATTCACAGATGTTAATCAACGTAAATAACGTCGATGTCATTTCAATACGAAATATCATGATATAAAAATCAATATTTAACCAACTGTTTATATATATATATATATCCAACTATATATATAATTTCAACCAATTTATTAGCAATTCATCCATACAACCATCACACAACATTCAATCATCATTTATCAATTCTAAAAAATGTTTATAAAATTATAGACTGGACAAATTTAGTGAGTTTACTTACTTTGGTTGTTTATGTTTAATAATGGTAAACAATAAACAAATCCGATTAGATATTTAGTTTGCTAAAAATTGTAATGAGCTCCAAATCACTCCAAGCCAGTTTCATTGTGTAGCGTTCGTCCATACGATTTTAAAGGATCTTGTTTCGTCAAATTCTGATAACGTATGAATAAATTACACACATTACAAGTTTGCACATATATTATAATAATTTAACAAGGTCATTAGTGTTAGTTATTATTTAATTAAACTTAGCCTACGTTTAAATTCTTAACACACCCACTCATTACCTTCTCCCCAAATACCCAGTTCGAACCCGTATTCCTCTTAACAATCCATTGCCGCATCTTCAAAAAATCAATGCTCCTTCCATACTTTATTATAAATCAAATAAAATTCACCTAAATTCATCTCGTCTAAATCTCCTCCACAACCATACCATTAATATAAAAATCTTCTTCTCCTTCAAATTGCATTTGAGCCATCTCTTTCTCGCTGTAGCTTAAGGACAACAATCCTTTTATGCTTCGAATCTATCCAAATTTTTCCTGTAAGCTCGAATCCTCTCCGCATTCCAAATCTCTACTCTGTTTTGCAAATAGATGATTAAATGATCAAACAAATCCAACCTTAGTCGATTGAAACTCACGTTGTGTAAATAACAGTTACCACAAATGCTCGAAACCCATCATATTGTATACCAGATCATAGAGCATCACAATAGGAACTCATATATTTATCTCAAGATTTGTAGGATTTTTTATGAATTTAAAGAATTTATGAAGCTGACAAAATTGTGTCCTGAAGAAAAAGGGTGGCAACCAAAAGGTATTGACCACAGGAAAAATAAGTTAGGGTTTAGGAAAGTTGAGGAATATATATAGGGTAGGATAATAATTTTTTAATCAATTATTATATTAATTTTTAGTATATCGCTATTTGTATTTGTCGTTTGAAAATCCGTATGATGACATACGATACCCAATTTCGACGAAAATGAACATACATCTATAGTTTGACATTACAGACCCAATGGAACTTGTTTTGTTGAAATCTGAGTTTGTTGAACACACAACGTTATTTTAAAGTCAAATTATTGATTAATTCACATTTTAGTCCTGCATGGTCACAAAAAAACTCCGATTGGTGCGAAATTTGAAATCTAGCAATAATTAATCATTACGGGTTTAATTAAAATTGCTTCATCGAAAATGGAGGTCATTTGCAAAATACCTATTTTAAGGCTTAAATAAAACCAATAACATATTAATAAATTCAAGAACAACTCAATTTAATAATAATAAATTAATAATATCGTATATATCCAAATAGAACATCATATAGCTTCAAAATAAACATACTTGGATTTATTATTCGATATTTCAAAATCCAAGTTAAATCGATATTCAATTTATATTAAAATCCTTTTATTTTATTAAATAAATCGTTATGTTTTATAAACGATTCCATATCGACTTTCTGAAATTTTGATTTGAACATAACTCACGATCTATAATACAAAATCTAGATTTTTCACATCCAATAGAAAAATATGGTTCAATAGATTCGAATATTTCTAGCTTTGAAGAAATCCGACTTATAACGAATCATGTATATTCAGTTAAAGTTCAAAACGTAAACCTACGAACAATCGCGACGTTACGAGCTCGTTTTAAATTACATTATAATTAATACATTCAAACTTTGTTTATAAATAAATTCGTTATTATTACATGAATTTAAATTCAATTAAATCTCTTATATTATCCAATTCACACAATAATCATAACATTCTCTGTTCATTTACGGAAGTAACAATATCTTGGATTTCTTCATTAACGTTTGATACAACAGGATCAACACCAGGAGGCTGCTTAGCAACCTACTTCCTAAGTGGAGGCCGAGGAAGGCCGATCTTCTCAGGAATTCCAGCAAGTTTATATCTTTCAGCAGTATGACCAAAGGAGTGACATTCCAAGCATATATCGGGTTTCCAACTATATGTAACATCAACATAAGAATCGTATCCATCAATGCTAACCTTAATCCTATCAGGGAGGGGTTTATCTCGAGATATTTCAATCAAAAATCATAACATTCTCTTTTCACTGTGGTAATGTCGAAACATCTGAGTTTTCCAATTGGACAACCAATTTAATCCAATAAGAGTCTGAAGGATCGTGGGAACATGAGTGAGATTTTCCCATATACGAATTGACATAATTTGTTCTCTAGCTCGTCCAACTGACAGGCTCTGTAGGGAAACTATGAATGGTTTCCCATCTATAAAGGAAGGATCTAAATCAAGTATGCACCTTCTCTCTTCTGCTATCGAGAATTTAAAATAAAACATTTTGTCTGTATTATATACACGTAAACCCCCTTTGAGATTCCATCTTCTCCGACAATGTTCGCGAACTTGAGAGTATGTGGCTTCAGAATCAAGGAAGAAGCTAATAAGGAAGTCCTCCCAACGACTTATTCCTTCACGGACAACTTCTTCCGGAGGGGGTTCATTTTCTATATTTTCAAATTCACTGGGGGGGGGGGGTATATGCATCATCAACTCTAGGCAAGGAGTTGAAGAGAGATGAAAACTTTTTTGAAGCTGGTTTCACATAAGAATTTTCATAAGCAGGTTTCAGGGTATGGGCATTCAAAGTTGGGGTGAGGGTCTTGGACGGGTTGGAGGGTATTACTACATTCACCTTCGAAATAGAAATTGTTCTTGGCTTAACATCAGCCTTATCGATAGTATCCCATTTAGTTTAAGATCATATAGCATCACCCAAAAGGTTTGAAAGAGGGGTCTTACAAATATGTGTTACTCTAGAGATCGAATTGGAATTTGCATCAAGACTAGTGGCGAAATTAGCTAGGGAATCTACTAGATCGGGGACAGTTGTTGATGAGACATTGAAGGGTTTCCCAGACCTCCTCGCACAACTTATACCGTCGGTCTTGTATTTGATTTGCTTGGTTTTGCCATGACAAAGAGGAAGGCATATAGAAAAGAAGAGGTTGGACGAGTTGGTGAAAAAAGGGATAGCGGTGAAAAGACGAGGCGATGATGAAATAGGAAGAAAAGGCGAGAGTCGCAGATCTCTTTGTAGATTTGAATCGCAGAACTATTCTGCCGCCATTAATGAAATTTTCAGTTCATAGGTCCAATAACTATTGATCTCTTCGTAGATCTCATCCATACTCAAATTTCCATGATTCATATCAATTAACTTGTCCACTAATTTTGGACTATCCATTATCACATCCTTATCTTCAATCCATACGCTTTCCAACAAATTTCCCCATCTATTCAAATTGATTTTAAATTAGTTTATCAACTTCATTATTTACCCTAAATTTTATTAACCATTTCTGGGTTTCTTATTATAATTACAATCAACAAGTCGATTTCTTTAGTTTTCAATTTTTTTAGAAATTTTCCAACTCTTTAAATTTTCAAAAAATTTCGCCAACGTCTCCTTTGTACGGCTCAATTGGCACAACTATAACTTGCCTCTCTAGGCCCTTTCCAATCCAAAAGAAAACCAAAAGGCCAACTGGCTTACTAAGTAGGCCCATAAAATCTCATACATAATTAGATGTGTACGTTTTGTCAAGCATACCATTTATTTTCTTCATTCTGTTCATTCCATACCTACTCAACATATATTCATCCATTAAAATTGGTTTCAAATCAATCCAACTTTTAGTTTTCAATTTACTAATCAACTTCCTGATTAGTTCACTTCTATTCTAAAATTCAAACTTGATTCTTATTCCAAAATTCAAATTACTTATTCTGCTTGAGTTCAAAATTTATTCCAATAAATAATAACATCCAATATATATATTGAATTTGCTTATGCATACGTCAAATTCATTTTACTAATTCTTACCTCGAACATTTCTCTTTTCCAACATATTCAATTTCAATCGTGATTATCTCTAATCCAATTCAATTTCATTTAACTTAGCTTAAGTTAAATTTCAATCCATTTGACAAACTTCTACCATTTCAACCTATTCAAATTCTCAGGTTTTATTTCGAATCAGTTTGAAAACATATAACCATGCATATATAATAACCATTACAATTCAAAACATTTGAATTTTTAAACAACTTGTTTCCCTCTAACTGATTTCATTAGCGATCTTACTATGGTAGCAATCTGTCACTTAAAACTCGAAAATGAATACCAATGATATGGCCATCCATCATCTGAATTATTTTCTAGCTACTGAATTGATTTTAGTGCTTTATCACTTTCAAAATCCATTTAAAACAATTTTAATTCAAATCTTTTCTAAAATACTTCGATAATATTTCCAATGTACTTCAGACAATATTTTCCAACATCCTGGGGTTTAAATCCCATATTTTGGTTCGAACTCAATCTTAGTTCATATCATTTGTATATTTAATCTGTATACAAATTATATTGGGTTATATATGACCATCTCAAATTCATTTTAATAATTTTGTTGAGAAATTCAGAATTGAATTCTGGGTTTTAAAGCATAAATTCTGGATTCAAAACTAAATTTTGTTTTAACCAACAATTTATTTAAATTTGCAAGTCTTACTTATAAACTCGAAAATGGGCACCAATGATGTTCATGACCATCCGTGGTATTATTTCCCATTGACCCAAGTAAAAATTATGCTTACAAAATCTTTTAAATCAATTTACTTTCATAAGTTCCTTAAAAATAATCAAAACATCCTTTTCCATATCTTTTGGAAAACCATTTCCAAATCCACCGAAAATTCAAATCCTTGATTCTCAAGTCAAATCCATTTTCCATTTATAAATCTTGTTTAAAAACTTCACTTATATAATTTTAATTATATCCAAGTCTACTTCACAAGGTTTCTCTTGTTTAAATTCATATTAAATAATCCTGCTTAGGTTAAATTCTCTTAACCAACCTATATAAAAGATAATATATCTTATCTCAACAGGCAGTTAATACCCATAACTATCCAGGTACAACCACCAATCATCCAAATGTCCATCAAACTGTAATTAGTTTGAAATTTAATTTATATATAAAATACATAAAATCTTAGTAAAATTATTTCATTTACTAACTCTATAAAATAATATTATGTTGATTTATCTTATCCAAGTGTTTACAAGTCTTTATTAATCACGTTAGTTAAACGCATCAATGTGGAATTCATATCCCGCTCAATCGATAAATAAACACCATATAAAACATTTTCATATAATCTACAAATTCTCTCTCTCTCTCTCTCATGTACATGCTCTCAAACTCAATCTAGGGTATTGCTAACCACATCTCAATTGAGTTACACCACAGAGCCAAGGTTACTATTTAAACTTCAGCTCTGATACCACTGTAATGGCTGACCAATTCCCGATCCTGATTATTGGCACAAGTACCACATCAACTAACCAAGCACCAGAAATTATTGGATCAATAATAATTATAAGTTGGAGGGTGATAAATAGAAAGGAAAAAAGCTAGAACATAAGAAGAAAAAAAAGAACATTTACAATAAAATGAAAGTAGACACAAATCTCACAGAGGAACGAACAAAATATATTATATAACATAACTTTTGAAATACAAATCTGTCTATATATACATACCATTACCAGAGTACAACACTTACAACATGGTAGAAATAAATAGTAGCTATCTAATGCTGAAGCCTCCTACTCCAAGCTCATCCAAGTATATCTGTAAAATCCCGACTACTTGAATGGCCGTACAAATTTGGGTACCCAAGAGTTTAGAGTAAAACAAAATAAAATAAACTTTGGGTCAGTCATGAGACTGGTGTGAGTAAACTCCAACTATATTTGTAACGAACCAGAATTTTCGGCATTTAAATTTTTTGAGTATAGTGTCGGAATTTTTTTATTCTTGATATGTGAATTTTATTTTTATTTTGGAATCTAATTAATTTTATTTTGGTTTTTTTAATTTATTTTGTGTGTACAAATTAAATTTTTCCTTTTACATTCGAATTTTTTTTAGTTAAATGTTAACGAGATTTTAAACAAATTGATATTTACGCATTGTTTGAGAATTTATTTAAATAAATTTGTATATTTTAAAATAAATTTATTTGAACTAGAATAGCTTTATTAAATTAAGCGTTAGCAATAATAATAATAATAATAATAATAATAAATTTGCTTTGAAAAATATTGTTAGAGAATTATAGTTTTGATTTAACTTGAGAATTTATTTAATTTAATTAGATTTGAATTTGGTTTACAATTCCGAACCCGGTCGATTTAAACTGTGTTTTGAATTTATTTCGTATATGTAAATTTAAAATTTTAAGATTTGAATTTGAGTTCCTGTTAAATTACATGATGTAAATATTTTAAAACTGATTCAGTAACCGCAGTTGACCCTAGTTAACTAGTTAATCAATATTGAGTGTAAATCTATTTTTGTAAACTGGTAAATAATAGTAATTGAGTTGGAACTCGAACAATATTTGGATCATATAATACGTTAATATAGAAAATATTTCTTTTGTAAACAATATCGAAATTCGATGAAACTGGTGTTATCAGATCTGGAACTATAAGTTTTGCACGGTGTCGAGATCTGTTTCAATCGGTCTGTATATGAGATCGTACGAGTTAGAATATCCCAACGAAATCATGTTTTATAGCATTGTATTATCCCGATATAAAAGGACACAAAGAAAAGGATTTAAAATTTAAACTTGATTACACTTGTAAAATTCGGACGTGAGAGAACATTTGGCATTAAAGTCGTTCAATACCTTAACACGTGTTTCTCATCCCCTTAAACCCGATCATTTCCTCCCTTTTCTATTTCATTAATTGTTTCTACCATTCATCCTCCCCAACTTGCGCAAGTGTCCTCCATCTCCAATCGTGAGCATCCGCAAGCATCTCTGTGACCACCTTCTCATCGTCAGACGTTCGTCTATATCAGACTTCCACACACACCCACTGCAAACACTCTTTCCTCTCACTCTTCAAAACCAGTTCGCCTTCCCTCCCTTATCTAACTCCACCCCGCGAGCCAATCGACAGCACCATTGCCAATCGCCAAATCCTCCATGCAAACCGCACCTCCTCTCCCTAAACCTGTGCCAAGGTTCTCCCCCTAAAGCGCGTTCTACCATCCCATTTTCACCGCAACTAAACTTCTTTCTCCACCTTCATGAAGCTCGGTATCCCTCGTTTCTCTCTCCACCACCCCGTCTTCTACATCGCCATTAGCCGCCACCCACCTCCTCATGCTGACATACCTTCAACACCCATCCTAGATCAAACCCGTGAGCCTTAGTTGACCCAGCCCCACTGCTCTTACTCGATCCAATCCCGAACCTAAGTTGGCCTCTTCTGCTTTGAAAATAAAATGAAACCAAACTGAGCTTCTCATCATGAAGGGATAATATGCGATCTTCTATTGTATCCTTTATGGTTAATCGTGAAACATTAACAGGACGAGTTTGTCCTATCCGATTCCACCAAAGATCAAGAAGTATAACATGACTTATTGCTACCATATTCAATCCAAAATTCCCTTCCTTTAACGACATAAGCATAACGGTCACCTCTGGATCAGAATTATATACACATATGTTAGGTGTGTGTGTATATTTTGTTGTTAAGTGTGTATATATTTATATATACACATACATTCGAAAGAGACAAGGAGCGCATGACGGTTAATGTTCGGAAGCCGACAAGCTGGAAAAATTAGTCTTAACGGTGGAATTTGGAGATCTATCGGTGAGAACTTCTAATTTAATTATTTACTTAAATTTGTAGTCATTGAATTATTTTAATCAGTATTTAATAATTATAACTATTTAATGAATTTGGTTTGGAGTATTGGTTCGTTGTATGCAATGTTTGAATAGTTGTTCGGGTAGTTAGAAACACACTGAACACTGATAAGCATTATTGGTTGTAACACTTGTGCATAGCTAAAATGTTTATTTAATTGTTGTGATTAATATATATATATATATATATATATATATATATATATATATATATATATATAAAGTTACGCATGTCCATCTGATTTATGTGGTTAATTTATTGATTTTCTTACGGTTGCATCACACGCTGTAGTTATGGAATTATGCGGTTAAGCGATTTAATTCTCCTTTCCAAGAACGATACTTTTAATATTGAAATAATAATGGAAGATGTAGTTGAATTAGACTTCAAATGGTTTGAAATTATAAGTTGAATGATAAATGACATTCAAAGAAGACAAAGCGATTCTGAAGTATTTCAATAATATATGTTAAATTTGGTTCATGGAAATAATTTTAATAATTAAGTGTAAATGATTAAACAAGAATTGAAATATCTTTTGAGATTTCGATTTAAATTTGAAATGAATATTTGAAATGAGAACTTTTGAAGTAAACCGATTTTTGAACTAAATTATAAATATAAATTATTATTTGAAATATGGTTTTAAAATTTAAATGTGAAAATTTAAGTTATTCTAGAAAAATTTAAATGAATTATATTAAATCATTATATAGTTGGAAATGAACGCGTAGCGTAGCGACAGTTCGAAAATACCAATTAAAATTTTCAAATGACCATAACTTGAACATTTTAAATCGGATTGATATGAAACGAGAAATGTTGGAATTCTATTAATGACAGTTTTCGAATAGAAAAGAAATTTTCAAATTTTAACGTATGGTTTTTAAGTTATGTTTAAATCAAAATTTGAAAAGGTCGCTATACGTGCAGTTTGGCGACCGCAAAGGAAAACTGAATAAAAATGGGTTATAATAATTATTAAAAATTTCGGAAAATTATGATAAATCACCTTTTATTATATAAAAGGTGATATGAGTTGAAATATTTGAAATTTGAATGATTTTGAACCTCTATGATCTAATAGGCATTAACAGCACTTTCCATAATGCTTTTAACGTTATCATAATGTTTCTTTGAAAATGATTTGGTTTTGAAAATCACAAACCATGAACTATTGTGTAAATTATGGGAAGAGTTTGTTCAATATTTTAAAAGATTTGAAAAAGCTTAAAAATATTTCGTATAAATTATTTGAATATTACTGATTTTAAGTAAGATATTGAAAGTTGGAAAATGTAAATGGAAATGAGCTTGGTTAGAGTTAGTCGAATGTTAGATGCGAGGACATCTTAAATTGTTATGGAAATCTAATATTTGCTTAAGTTGTGAATTGAGTTGAATAATGAGTCGATTAAAATCTATTTGTAATATCGGTGGGTTGAATTATTGAGAATGAAATCAAAAGCAAATTTAGATTTGGAAATTTAGAAAAATAATGAAATGATAATGATGAATAAAAGAATTTTGTTCTGAAATATATGAGTTGAAAATGAATATTCAATTTCAGGAAAGGGTTAAGATGATAATGAGATATACGAAATTGGAATAGATCCAACCTAGATTATAACTGAATCAATAACATTTGGAAGGAGATTAAAATTTGGAATCCGAAATGATCCATAAGTATTATTTTAAAATGCGCTTATTACTGGGAATGACCGGAATCGAATATATATTCGAAAACCATTCCAAGTAACAATATGACGTTATAAAGAAACCGAAGACTTGGAAATCGATAAAGTGAAGACCGAGAGTCTTCAAATTATTCGGATTGACAACTGATGTCTCGTATGGGCCGATCACTCGATACGAGGTTATAAGTGGCATGAACTCTGAATATATTTGAATATTTTCGGATTGTTGTTCCGTTTAGACCCAGAACGGACTTGTATGGATTGTGTGTCTGACATTGAAATTAACTGCATAGCACTGATTCTATTGATATATATCGGCTTTGTGGCAATAAATTATTCTCGACTCTAAGACTTACGAACTTAGAGGTTATGTATTGATGGAAATCAGTGACATGTCATGAATTGTCAATGTGGCATACTCGAGTTATGAAGTGAGCCAGTGATGGTCAAAGCATGGCTCACTGAAGCGTAGCTTTGTGTATATCGTGACACCGTCGAACCTCACACCCCTGATTGATGGTAAACTGGCGGTCAGGTTGTATACATAATCTCTAGTGAAATTAAAAGCTGCGGCTGTTGGTCTACTTTAAACCTGAGGGAATAAAGTATATACGGTGTCCGATGTCTGGATGTTATCCGCGATATATACTTTTGCGCTATATATTTGGTGTCCGTTGTCTAGATGTTAATCGGTAATACTTAGCTTTGTGTCCTACAATGATCTTTCGTGTCAGGAACCATCATGTTGGAAACCCAATCTCCAATATGAGCCCATGCGATTTTGATTGTATACCTATATGTCAATATAACCAATTGGGGTTATGGGGGCTATGATTCTACATTTATTTGCGAAATGGTTTTCGACACTATATATTAATGTTAATATTAAAAGAAAATTTTACGTTTTAAAACATTTTTGGTTATCATAAAGACAAAACTCGCCCATTTGGTGTGCGTTTGCATTGTGTGATATGGGACGAGCTTGTGATAGCTTCATTTTCCAAAATCATCGCAAATTTCTGTGCATAAGAATTCACATGGAAAAACCCATTCCGCGTTAGCAGCGGGGTCCGGTGAATTATTCCAACTTTAAAATAAACCCGAAATAATAATTGTTTTGCGTTCGCACACCAGTTCCACGACTGACCTGGAGTTTATTGTTCCCCACCTAAACTCTGGAGCCCATTATTTTTGCATGGGCAGCTAGTAATTTAGTCTACAGGCTTAACTTTTATAGATGGATTCAGATTTGGAGCTAGAGATAGGTTTTGAGATTTTACTTCTTCCACTGTGAGCATTTTGTTTTCCACTGAGCTTATGGTATACTCTAATTTATTTGTAACTCTGATGTAAAAAAATTCTGTAATGAAATGAAAAGTTCTGTTCTTTGTGTTCAAATATGTCTGTACCCATAACTATCCGTCTTTATGAACGATTTAAGTTGGTTTAAATACCGGCAAGAATCGGGCAAAAAGGCGGGTCGTTACAGTTGGTATCAGAGCTTTGGTTTATACAAAGATATAAGGTACAACATATTTGAACAAAAGATAGAACTCATCAGAGTTATGAAATATCAATAGAGATAGGGTTAGAAATGCCCTAGAATGAGATTCTGGAGTATTATATTTGAGAGAGCGTATTTTGAAATCTATATAAATTCTTTTTGAAACTAAGTAAACCGTTTTGAAATTGTGATTATTTTGAATATAATTTATGATAAGGATTTTGAGTATTTTGTTGACGTCAAGGTTGGATTGTCAAGTATGTATGGATTTTGAATATATGCCTGGCAAACGTATATACAAAGTCCAATATATACTGGATAGACATGGAATCACAATCTAGTCGCTGGTGGATAATTCTGTCGATGATCCGGACATCATCAATGATTATTTTCGAGTTTCAAATGTGGGATGACCATATGATTCCAATTTAAACATTGAGAATTACTTAAAACCAATTAGATAAACATTTGAAATGTTTGGATAAATTTTAAATAAAACATTTTGATTAATTAGAATAAGCTGGAATATGCAAGAGAAATTCAAATAAGTAATGTATAAATTGAATTTTGCTATTAAATAGAGAGTAACTTGAATAAAATTTGAATAGTAAGTATTTGAAATCTTGTATTAATGCCATAACTTAAGTAAGTAAAACCCTTAAAAAGGGTAATTAACGAAACTTTGGATTTGTATTGAAACTTAAGTCAGTTCATAAACTATTAGGCATAATAACAATTTTTGGTTTAGTAATAACTTAAGTAAATCCTTTAACCACTTTTGAATACTTTTGAAAATTTGGGAGTATAAATACTTAATAAGGATTTAACTTAAATCATTTGGTTAACTTAAGTAAATGATTAGTTATATATATTTTGATTTAAATAAGTTTAAGAAGCCTATGATTCGGGGATTTGAAAATATAAATTTGTACAATAATGGATCTAAGATAAATTGTTTTGGGAAATGAAAATTTTGATTTCCAATTATTGAACTAAGTTGATTTTCCAAGTTATTTGAATGTAAAGTTCGACGATTTGAAAATCCCGATATTTTTAAATGTATAGAAAAACAACAATACAATCTGAAAATTATGATTGCGAAATGATATATAGCTTCAGAATACGAAATAAAATGATTTAGTACTGAGATTCGAGGAACCCATGACTAAAGATAGGTATGACGTGGGTGTAAACCCTTGATTGATAATCTTCCTTAGGGTCCAGACAGACATCATTTATTGATATCGATGCATGTAGGTCGTGCCTAGTGGCCTTGTCATTGTGAGAAACCTCTCGACTTGGGATATAAATGTTATGTCGATTAACGTAAAATATTTGAAATTTTCGAAATGATTTTGGTTTCTTAAATCCCGAAGCAAGTATGATTCGATACGAAATTTACAGTATTTTAAGTGATTTAAAAAATAGAACGGGGAATTTAGTCGAAGGAATTATTTCATGCCTTGATTGTTAAGTTATAAATTCTACTTTTTATTCGTTTAAAATCCAATATGTTATCGCTAGGCATATTAATATATGTATAATTACTACAGTCTTTCCTTTTCGAGGACGAAAAGCCTTAAGGGGGAGTTTGTAACGAACCAGAATTTTTGGCATTTAAATTTTTAGAGTTTAGTGTCGGAAATTTTGTTTATTCTTGATATGTGAATTTTTATTTTTATTTTGGAATCTAATCCATTTTTATTTTTATTTATTTATTTATTTTGTGTGTATAAATTAAAATTTTCCTTTTACATTCGAATTTTTTTAAGTTAAATGTTAGAGAGATTTTAAACAATTGGTAATTATGTGTTGTTTGAGAATTTATTTAAATAATTTTGTATATTTTAAATAAATTTATTTAAATCAGAATAGATTTAATAAATTAAGCATTGGCAATAATAATAATAAATTTGTTTTGAAAAATATTGTTAGAGAATTATAGTTTTGATTTAACTTGAGAATTTATTTAATTTAATTATATTTGAATTTGGTTTACAATTCCGAATTCGGTCTATTTAAACTGTGTTTTGAATTTATTTTGTATGTGTAAATTTAAAATTTTAAGATTTGAATTTGAGTTTCTGTTAAATTATATGATGTAAATAATTTAAAACTGATTCGGTAACCGCAGTTGACCCTAGTTAATTAGTTAATCAATATTGAGTGTAAATATATTTTGTAAACTGATAAATAATAGTAATTGAGTTGGAACTCGAACGATATTTGGATCATATGATACGTTAATATAGAAACTATTTCTTTTGTAAACAATATTGAAATTCGATGAAACTGGTGTTATCGGATTCGAAACTATAAGTTTTGCACGGTGTCAAGATTTGTTTCGATCGGTCTGTATATGAGATCGTACAAGTTAGAATATCCGAACGAAATCATGTTTTATAGCATTGTATTATCCCGATATAAAAGGACACAAAGAAAAGGATTTAAATTTTAAACTTGGTTACACTTGTAAAATTCGGACGTGAGAGAACACTTGGCATTAAAGTCGTTCAATACCTTAACACGTGTTTCTCATCCCCTTAAACCCGTTCATTTCCTCCCTTTTCTATTTCTTTTATCATTTCTACCCTTCTTCCTCCTCAGCTTGCGCAAGTGACCTCCGTCTCCAATCGTGAGCATCTACAAGCATCCCTGTGACCACTTTCTCATCGTCAGGCGTCTGCCTACATCAGACTTCCACACACACCCACTGCCAGCACTCTTTCCTCTCACTCTTCAAAACCAGTTCGCCTTCCCTCCCTTATCCAACTCTACCCCCCAAGCCAATCGGCAGCACTGCTGCCATTCGCCGAATCCTTCTCCTCTTCCTAAAGTCGTGCCAAGGCTCTCCTCCCCAAAGCGCGTTCTGCCATCCCATTTTCACCGCAACTAAACTTCTTTCTCCACCTCTAAGCAGCTCGGCCTCCCTTGTTTCTCTCTCCACCACCTCGTCTGCTTCATCGCCATTAGCCGCCACCCACCTCCTCACGCTAACAGTCCTCCAACACCCATCCCATATTAAACCAGTGAGCCTTACCTGACCCAGCCCCACTGCTCTTACTCGATCCAATTCCGTACCCAAGTTGGCCTCTTCTGATTTGAAAATAAAATGAAACCAAACTGCGCTTCTCATCCTGAAGGGATAATATGTGATCTTCTATTGTATCCTTTATGGTTAATCATGGAACATTAACATGACGAGTTTGTCATATCCGATTCCACCAAAGATCAAGAAGTATAACATGACTTGTTGCTACCATATTCAATCAAAAATTCCCTTCCTTTAACGACATAAGCATAACGATCACCTGTGGATCAAAATTATATACGCATATGTTAGGTGTGTGTATATATTTTGTTGTTAAGTGTGTATATATTTATATATACACACATATGTTTGAAGTAGACAAGAAGCACATGACGGTTAATGTTCAGAAGCTAACAAGTTGGAAAAAGGTGGAATTTGGAGAGCTATCGGTGAGAATTTATAATTTAATTATTTACTTAAATTAGTAGTAATTAAATAATTTTAATTAGTAGTGATTAATTATAATCAGTTAATGAATTTGGTTTGGAGTATGGGTTCGTTGTATGCAATGTTTGAATGGTTGTTCGGGTAGTTAGAAACACACTGAACACTGATAAGCGTTATTGGCCGTAACACTTATGCACGGCTGAAATGTTTATTTAATTGTTGTGATTAATATATATAAAGTTATGCATGTCCATCTGATTTATATGGTTGATTTATTGATTTTCTTATGGTTGCATCACACATTGTAGTTATGGAATTATGTAGTTAAGCGATTTAATTCTCCTTTCCATCAACGATATTTTTAATATTGAAATAATAATGGAAGACGTAGTTGAATTAAACTTCAAATGGTTTGAAATTCTAAGTTGAATGATAAATGACATTCGAAGAAGATAAAGCGATTCTGAAGTATTTTAATAATATATGTTAAATTTGGTTTATGGAAATAATTTTAATAATTAAGTGTAAATTATTAAACAAGATTTGAAATATCATTTGAGATTTCGAGTTAAATTTGAAGTGAGAACTTTTGAAGTAAACCGATTTTTGAACTAAAATGAAAATATAAATTATTATTTGAAATATGGTTTTAAAATTTAAATGTGAAAATTTAAGTTATTCTAGAAAAATAGATGAATTATATTAAATCGTTATATAGCTGGAAATGAACACGTCTCGTAGCGACAGTTCGAAAATATCGATTATAATTTACAAATGACCATAACTTGAACATTTTAAATCGGATTGATATGAAACAAGAAATGTTGGAATTTTATTAATGATCGTTTTTGAATATAAAATAAATTTTCAAATTTTAATGTATGGATTTCAAGTTATGTTTAAATCAAAATTTGAAAAGATCGCTATACGTGCAGTTTGGCGACTGCAAAGGAAAATCGAATAAAAATGGGTTATAATAATTATTAAAATTATTGGAAAATTATGATAAATCATGTTTTATTATTTAAAAGGTGATTTGAGTTGAAATTTTTGAAATTTGAATGATTTTGAACCTCTATGATCTAATAGCCATTAACAACACTTTTGGTAACGCTTTTAACATTATCATAAATTTTCTTTGAAAATGATTTGGTTTTGAAAATCATAAACCATGAACTATTGTGTAAATTATGGGAAGAGTTTGTTCAATATTTTAAAAGATTTGAAAAAACTTAAAAATTATTTCTATAAAATTAATTTGAATATTACTTATTTTAATAAGATATTGAAAGTTGGAAAATGTAAAAGGAAATGATCTTGGTTAGAGTTAGTTGAATGTTCGATGTGAGAAGGACATATTAAATTGTTAAGGAAATCTAATATTTGCTTAAGTTGTGAATTGAGTTGAGTAATGAGTCGATTAAAATCTATTTGTAATATCGGTGGGTTGAATTATCGAGAATGAAATCAAAACCAATTAAATTTGGAAATTTTGAAAACTAATGAAATGATAACAACGAATAAAAGAATTTTGTTCTAAAATATAAGAGTTGAAAATGAATATTTAACTTAACAAAAGGGTACGGAATTGGAATAGATCAAACCTTGATTATAATTAAATCGATAACATTTGGAACGAGATTTAAATTTGGAATCCAAAATGATCGATAACTATTGTTTTAAAATGCGCTTATTACTAGGAAAGACCGGGAACGAATATATATTCGAAAACCATTCCAAATAATAATACGACGTTATAAAGAAATTAAAGACTTGGAAATCGATAAAGTGAAGACCGAGAATCTTCGAATTATTCGGATTGACGACTGATGTCTCTTTTGGGCAGATCACTCGATACGGGGTTTTAAGTGGCATGAAATCTGGATATATTTGAATATTTTCGGATTGTTGTTCCATTCAGACCCAGAACAGACTTGTATGGATTGTATGTCTGACATTGAACTGCGAAGCATTGATTCTATTAATATATATCAGATTTGTGGCAATAAATTATTCTCGACTCTAAGACATATAAACTTAGAGGTTATGTATTGATGGAAATCTGTGACATGTTGTGAATTGTCAATGTGGCATACTCGAGTTACGAAGTGAGCTAGTGATGGTCAAAGCATGGCTTACTGAAGCGTAGCTTTGTGTATATCATGACATCGTCGAACCTCACACCCCGGATTGATGGTAAACTGGCGGTTAGGTTGTATACATAATCTCTAGTGAAATTGAAAGCTCGGCGGTAGATCTACCTTGAAATCTGAGGGAATAATGTATATATGGTGTCCGATGTCTCGATGTTATCCGGGATCTGTACTTTTGCGCTATATATTCGGTGTTCGTTGTCTGGATGTTAATCGGGAATACTTAGCTTTGTGTCCTCCAATGATCTTTCGTGTCAGGAACCATCATGGTGGAAACCCAATCTCCAATACGAGCCCATGCGATTTTGATTGTATACCTATATGTCAATATAACCAATTGGGGTTATGGGGTCTATGATTCTACATTTATTTGCAAAATGGTTTTCGGCACTATGTATTAATGGCAATATTAAAAGAGGATTTTATGTTATAGAACATTTTCGGTTATCATAAGACAAAACTCTCCCATCTGGTGTGTGTTTGTATTGTGTGATATGGGACGAGCTTATGATAGCTTCCTTTTCCAAATTCATTGCTAATTTCTGTGAACGAGAATTCACATGGACGTTAGCGGCATAATCCGGTGAATTATCCTAACTTTAAAATAAGCCCGAAATAATAACTGTTTTGTGTTCTCAGATCAGACGAGAGATTATTGTTCCCTACCTAAACTCTGGGTTCCCATTATTTTTGCACAGGTAGCTAGTAGTTTGGTTTGCAGGTTTATCTTTTAGAGATGGATTCATATTTGGAGTTAGAGATACGTTTTGAGATTTTACTTCTCCCGATGTGAGCATTCTGTTTTCCACTGAGCTTATGGTATACTCTAATTTATTTGTAATTCTGATGTAACTTTTTTTGTAATGAAATGAAAAGTTCTGTTGTTTGTGTTCAAATATGTCGTTACCCATAATTATCCGTCTTTATGAATGATTTAAGTTGGTTTAATTACTGGCAACAATCGGGCAAAAAGGCGGGTCATTACAACTTTGTTTAACTTTTAAAAATCCTTTTAAAAGAAAGGATAATCGTAGGACCAACCCACACATAAATACAAATAGTTTTTACCCTACGATAACCCAAAACATTTTTTAAATCCATACTATTCTGATATTATAATAATGTGAAATCAAATCAATAGCAATCTAGCGGAACGCTTGCATCTCGCGCTCCGCATAAACAATATTCAATCAAAACCGTGGGAGCTTATAGGATAACTGATTTCCAACTATGACAAGCTATGGAACCATGTTCCGATAGTATATCTCTAGAGGGCAATACACGCGGTTCAACAAGAGCATCTTGTAACCCAAGCCACACATGACTGGCCACTCATTTCCATTGAGTGCACCGAATGTATTATCACCAACGGTTGAGATCAACAACCATTACCGATGCATACAACAACAATAGAATAAAGAAGCAACTGAATTTTTCTCTAAATCGGGTTAAAATACACACTAACGGGAGCGACCCACTTAGCCATGCTGCCTACCCGATTTTTGTCATTTCTCGGTTGTGAGGCTTGAGGCCACACTTACCTTTTTATAACCACATCAATCATTCACTTTGAATTCCACATCATTAAACCCGCCAAATTCATTTATTGATTTCCCTAAAAATATGACGGCATAAAGCTAAGAGAAACAAATTTCTCCGCACCAACTTAAATATGTTTGAAGAGATCAATGGGGATTATCTGTTAGGCATACCCTGTCAGACATTCGTCCATACAAGTTGTCTTGGGATTGGACAAACCGAAGGCACTATCCTGTAAACCCATCTTAGGCAATTTCTACCTAGGATTAACAGAACAACCCTTGCGCTTTACTCCATCTTCAGTTATCTTCAACATATTTGATTTGCAACGCTTATGCCCATATTGAGTGGTTTTCAGATAACAAACCTGATCCCAGTCTCTCCGTGTTAACAACGGATATGTAAAATGGTCCAAAACTTTGATAGCTGGTTATTTAACTATCAAAAGAAACACCCATACAACCAACGATCCTTTTTCCAAATGGAAATTCTACCAATCAACCATCAAGAACACTGAGCCCTTTTTATTAATTCCTTATTAATTTATTTATTACCCAACTTCTTGTTTTCCATTTCCGCTTTCCCTGTCTATCCCCGGTTATTTCTCAAACCCGTTTCACCTCTCATGATCCTTAGAAGACACTTCATAAATTCATAAACGATTTATGTTCTATTTTACAGAAAATATTTCTTATTAACATCAGAAAACATTTCCATATATATTTACATTTTATTATTTTATATATTTTAACAAAAATACGTTATTAATATCAGAAATCATTTCCATATATATTCACATTTCACTATTTTTGCATATTCATCGGTCCCTAATCGTAAACTAGTAAGAGAACAACTCCCTAAGTATCAACCTCGAAGGCCGAAACCAACATCAGATCAACACTCAGAAAGCCATTCAACTCGACTAATCTCCAGTCATTTTCTAATTTTTTAAACTTCTTACCAACAAAATCATTTCATTTTCTATGCTTATAAAACATCTCTGATTGTATTTGGAAACATTTCCAAAACTTATTATATGGATTTAGACGAATGTTGTATAAAGCATCATTACTACAACTCAACCCATTATTCACTCACCAACTAATCGTAACTCTTGCCAATCTTTACCATCGAAACCTGACCATTTCTTAATCAATAATGAAGTCAATCAAGTTAGGGTATAATTACCTCTCAAACCTTAATTGAACAACACTCTTAACTTTGAAATAGACAAAGCTCACAACTTCGAATACCAACAAAACATTCACTCAAGTTACTCTCGGATTCAGTTTGTGAATCCACTTCTTTAACGAAAATCATTTATCAAATCTCATTTACATGCCAACTTCCTAGTTGATTTTATCTAACAAGCTTATAATTCTATATTTGACTTTACATTTGATTATAAAATATCAGTTTCAAAACAAATTATTAATTATCTTGTCAAGTTCTGAATTACATAATATAATTTCTTGAAAATAGATTACGTATATACAATTCAGCATAGTCAAATTCAAATTATAAATCATAATGAATTATATTAATTCTATTCACAATTCAAACATCGAAATAAATTTCATCGTTTTCTTTTGAAACGATTTCAAATTTCCCTTTTTGTTCATTATTAAATTTACATTTCCAAATTATCCAGTGATAATTATTTCACTTCATTTATGATTATCGTTTATGAATTAAACTACTTGTTTATATGTATTAAAAACAAGTTATTATTTCCTATCCCATTCGAAATTCAATTTCTATTTTGTAAAAATAGATTTTTCCTCTAAAACCCAAAATTGATTTTCTTTTCATTTGAATATATTTTTACGCTATTTAAATACCAATTATTCTAGGGCCAGTGTTATTCAAGAATTCAAGCACAATAGATCTATCATAGAACATCTATCACATCGTATATCACAATATATGAAAAACAATAGTAATAAATTTTAAGGAGTACAGTTTGATCCCTCCAACCTATTTCCATGCATTCACAAATGTTAATTAACGTAAATAACATCAATTTCATTTTAATACGAGATACCATGATAAATATAATCAATATTTAACCAACTATTTATACATATATATGTAACTATATCTATAGTTTCAACCAATTTATTAGTAATTCATCCAAACAACCATCATATAACATTCAATCATCATTTATCAATTCTAAAATATATTTATAAAATTATAAGCTGGAAAATGTTAGTTAGTTTACTTACTTTGGTCGCATATCATTAATAACGATAAACAGTCAATAGACCCGATCAAGCATATTTTACCAAAAATTGTACCGGGCTCCATATCGGTCAAAGCCAGTTTCATTGTGTAGCCTTCTCCCATACGATCTTAACGCATCTTGTTTCATCAGATTTTGATACTGTATGAATAAATTACACACATGCCAAGTTTTCACATATATTATAATAATTAAACAGGATCACTAGTGTTAATTATTATTTAATTAAACTTAACCCACGTTTAAATTCTTAACACTCCCTCTTAATACCTTCTTCTCGAATACCCAGTTCGAACCCGTATTCCTCTTAACAAGCAATTGCCGCATCTTCAAAAAAATCAATGCTCCTTCCATATTTCATTATAAATCAAATAAAAATCACCTAAATTCATCTGGTCTAAATCTCCTCACAACCATACCATTAATGTAAAATTCGTTCTTCTCCTTCAAATTTGCGTTCAAGCCATCTCTCTCTCTCACTCGCTATAGCTTAAGGACAGTGATCCTTTTATGCTTTGAATCCGTCCAAAATTTTCCTGTAAGCTCGAAATCCACTCCTCAATCCAAATCTCAACTCTATTTTGCAAATAGATGATTGAGTGTTCAAATAACTCCAACCTTAGTCGATTAAAACTCACGCTGTGTAAAAAAACGACCACGAATGCTTTGAAATCCATCATATTGTATACCAGATTGTAGAGAATCACGATAGGAACTCACATATATTTATCTCATATTTATAGGATTGTATGAATTTAAAAGAATTTATGAAGCTCACAAAATTGTGTCCTATAGAAAAAGGATGGCGGCCAAAACATATTGACTATGGAAAAAATAAGTTAGGATTTAGGAAAGTTGAGGAATATATATAGGGTAGGATAATAATTTTTAATCGAATATTATATTAATTTTTAGTCTATCCTATTTGTATTTGTCGTCAAAAAATTCGTATGATCACATACAATATCCAATTTTGCTGAAAATGAACAGACAACTACAGTTTGACATTACAAACCCAGTGAAACATGTTTTGTCAAAATCCAAGTCTGTCTGCAAACATAGCGTTATTTTAAAGTCAAATTATTGACTAATTCACATTTTAATCTCGCACATTGGAAAACAACTCCATTGGCGCGAAATTTGATATCTGGCCATAATTAATCATCACAGATTTAATAAATTTCGTTTCACTGAAAATGGAGGTCGTTTACATAATGGTTATTTTTAAGGCTCAAATAAAACCAATAAAATATTAATATATTCAAAAACAATTCAATTCAATAATAATAAATTGATGTTATCGTATATATCCAAATAGAATATCATATATCTCCAAAATAAACATACATGGATTTATTATTCGATGTTTCATAATCCAAGTTAAATCGATATTCAATTTATATTAAAATCCTTTTGTTTTATTGAATAATTTGTTATGGTTTATGAACGATTCCATAGCGACTTTATGAAATTTTGATTTGGACATAACTCACAATCTATAATACAAAATCTTGATTTTTAACTTCCATTAGAAAAATATATGTTGATAGATTCGAACATTTCTTGTTTCAAAGAAATCTGACTTATAACGAATCATGTATATTCGGTTAAAGTTCAAAACGTAAAATTACGAACTACCCGACATTACGCGCTCGTTTTAAATTGTATTATAATTAATACATTCAAACTTTGTTCATAAATAAATTCATTATTATAATACGAATCTAAATTCAATTAAATCTCTTTTATTATCTAATTCACGCAATGTTGCAAATTCAACTATTTCCGACTATTTCAGAAATTAAACTTATTATTCCGCTATTTATAAGAATTAAATAATCAAAATTATTTCATTCAAGCCATTTAAATTGCTAAACCACTTTTTACATAATTAAATAAATTAATTATTCAATTGCTAAAAATCCGAGATGTAGCATCCCTTCCCTTTAAAAGAATTTCGTCCCTGAAATTACTAAGCAATAAAGATGTTACAGCTCTTCTAACTCCTCACAACTCACTTGGTTAAAATCTACACTTCATATCTCCAGAACCTGGCTTTATACAAAACTTTTATTCTCATGCCCGTACTCAAATTTCCATGATTCATATCAATTAACTTATCCACCATTTTTCGACAATCCATTATCACATCCTTATCTTCAATCCATATACTCTCCAGCAAATTTGGCCTTTTATTCAAATTGATTCCAAATTAATTTATCAACTTCATTAATTACTCTAAATTTTATTAACCAATTCTGGGATTCTTATTTTAATTACAATCGACCAGTCGATTTCTTTAGTTATCAAAATTTATTACAAATAAAGCATACCAATCTTCATATATATATATATATATCTGTGTGTGTGTGTGTGTGTGTGTGTGTGTGTCTGTGTGTGTATATGTGTGTGCGTGTGCTTGCCGCATACAGATTCTTCATCCAGAAATATACCTACTCTATTTCTTTAAAATAACAAATAAGGTATTATAATAGGAAGTTTATTTCCTGAATTCATTTTATTCATACCTCTAATAAAGCCATTTAGAAAACAAATATATTTGTAACGACCCGAAAAGTTCCGATCTTGATTATCGATACTAATACATATCCCATATCACATATCGACTAATCAAACTCCAAAAATAAACAGATCATTAATAGAAAGAAGTTAGAGGGTGAGAAATAGAAAGAAAGAAAGTTAGAATAGAAGAAAAAAGAAGATCTGAACACAACAGAATCAGATATAACAAATCTCACAGTGGAACTGAATAAAATATATTATATAACATCTTGAAATACAAAATTGTGTTTATACTTACATACTTCATTAGCAATGCAACGGAAATAAACTCCATATATCAATTGTTGAAGCGTCTTACTCCAAGTTTCATCAAGTTAATCTGTAAAATTCTGAAACTACATGACTGCCCGTACAAATTTGGGCACCCAAGAGTTTAGGAACACATAGAAAAATAAACTCTGGGTCAGTCATGGGACTAGTGTGAGTAAATGATTTTTAAAACTGCTTGATTTAACATTAAAAAATCCTTTGAAATAAAAGACAATCATAAGACCGATCCACACATAAATACGGATGGTTTTTACCTTATGATAACCAAAAACATTTCAAAATTATATATCTTTTGATAATATAATAGTGTCAAAATACAAATAAATATCAATCTAGCGGAACATTTGCCTCTCACGCTCCACATATATAGTATACAATCAAAACCGTCGGTGCTTATTGGGGATTGGATTCCGACTATGACAAGGTATGGAACCACCTGCCGATAGTGTATCTCTAGAAGGGGATACCCTAGTTTCAACAAGAATGTCTAGCAACCCGGCCGACACATGACCGACCGCTCATTTCGCTTAAGTGTATCGAATGTATATCACCAACAGTTGGGATCAGCAATTATTTCCCGAAAGGGACAACATCAAATAGATTAAAGAAGGAAATGAAATTTCTCTAGATAGGTGATTATACACCCTAATGGGTGCGGCCCACATAGCCATGCTGCCTGTCCGATTTTTTTCATTTCCCGGTTGATGAGGCTTGAGGTTAGAATTTACCTTTAGAACATCTGGTTACCATTTACTTTGAATGCCACATTGTCATATCCAATCACTAATTGACATCCACAAATATACACTGGATGTAAAAGAAGTTCCCTTCTTTGCCATCAACTTGGTATATTTTTAAAAATCAACATACGTGATTTTTAGGAAATACCTTGTCATACATTCGTCCATACAAGTCATCCAGGAACAGAATGAACCGATGGCACTTTCCTACTGCATCCAATATAGGAATCACCCCATGGATCAGTAGCAAATAGTCCTTGCAAATCCGAAGATTTCAATCACAAAAGAATTTCAAGTTATAATAACTCTGGCGGCCACCAGAGGATTTAAACAAGTAATTCTTTCCATTTATGAAGATCTACGGTCTTCAACTTCATTCTTTGTATACGTATCCATAGTTATGTAAAGTTGGTTCAAAGTAGTTTTGGGTCCAGTTCCCATCCCGGTCTCTTCGAACTAATGCGTGGGGAAAATTGCTTCGATAGTCAGTGATTTAACTATCAAATTTAACAATGTAGATGAATAAGACATTTATAATTTATTTTACAATATTTCCATGACACGTTTTTCAAATTAATTAGCTTATATAAGTTTCAATTCTAACTTAAGAACAATAATTAACAAAATACAACCAAAATACAATAAAACGTGTCAACATTTATTTTAACAAATCTAGATTGATCAGTTTATAGCATAACAGATGATTATCAACCATCATCTATCATAATAATAACAATCGATAATGATTCGACGTTTAATTTCAAACTAAAAAGCAGTTTGAAATATTTGATCTTAGATGACGACTAATTTCACATCATATTACCTCAAGCTCTTTTGAATTGAATTAATTTACTTTATTTAAACCTTCCTTTTGTTCCAAGTAGATACCGGTATCAATTATTTGGGACTTTGAACTTCGGTTCTCATGACGGCGTCTATTCCCGTGATTTCAAAATAGCTTCCTAATCCTTTGTTTTTATTTATTTCTATATAAATTTACATTTTTATCATTTATCTATGTAAAATTAAATTTATTAAAATTGATTTAATTTAAATAACAGAATTTTTTCGACCCTTCGTATCCACATATCTTAGTTAAATTTGTCATTTCCCATGCATTATTCGAGTGAACTTCTCACTTTATAAATATTGTTTAAACTTTAACAAAATTAAACAACATTAATTTACTGTTAAATTAATTCCTAGTTCTGAAACCCAAAATATACAACAGCCCAACATCCTTCCCTATTTCTCCTTCTGATCTGATATATATATTTAGAAAGAATACAGGATAGAAGAATACCACCAGAAAGCTCATGGTGTATTGGGATACCATGAAACAAACACTCTAAGAAAACACTTGATGTATCTCCCGTTTCTTCCTTAACGATGATTTCATCTAATTTCACTAATATTTCACTTAATGAGTCTAAATTCACATTTTTGTAGCAAAAATTCTCGCCTGTTATTCTCAAATCCAACAAGTTTTAATAAGGATAGTGGAGAAACCCCATAACCGTAACAGAAAGAACACAGGAGAGAAGAATACCACCAGAAAGTTCATGGTGTAATCTGATATATATTTGTTTATATATATATATATATATATATATATATATATATATATATATTTAAACAACTCGGCCCATACATGAAAACCCCAAAATCCCTACCCTATTACTTTGCTTTTCCACTGCCAGATGATCGAAGTAAACAACAAGGCAAACATACGGATCTAGCATACAAAAAAGATTAGATCAATAGTCGGATCTCCCCCTTTTCCTTCTGCCCCGATTCTTTCCTTCTTGCTCCTCCTATTACCTATGTCTTCACTGTCCCTATGTGCACTGCCTCAACTGTGCACGTGCACAACATCCCCTTAGATGATCTCGTCTCCAACTCCATCAACACAAGTGCCGAAGCCAGCCCCGATCTCAGTGCCACTGCCAAAAAACTTTTTGGACTTCTAAGTCAAATTCTGCAGTTTCAACGCCAACTTACCCATCCACTTACCTCCACAACCACGTCTTGTTCTTCATCAAATGCCCATCGACCATTTTCACACTCTGGTCATAGGTAGGTGACACCATATCGGACCCTTTCCCTACCAGCCGATTATTTGTAACGTCATCACAGATGCACGGTACAACATTTTCCCTACCTTTATCATAAATAGTAGTAATAACCCCTTTAAAACCAAAATCTCCGAAATCATGTGTTTAAAAAAATTTAGTTATTAATCTTAAATATAGTAAATTCATTATCAAACGAATTCCAGGTTTGAACCCATTCCTAATTCATGCTTGAATAGGATTTTAGATTTTTGAAATGATAGGGGATGTATATATTCCTATGTTAAACTCACAGTCCAGTTTTTATTGCCTGCTGACATTCGTTCATATAAACATAACATATATGTATATATATATATCCATTGTTTTATACGATCATAGCAGTTACGCAAGTATATTGGATCCTATATATGTACATTTCACTCTAAGCTAGATAGGAAAATAAGTGTTTCACTTATTTATTACTGCTATATCGTATTTAGTTGTTCACTACATTTCTGTTCTTTGGTTTTTCTTCCTCAAACAATCAAGTTCTCATCTAACTAGTTTCAGGGATTTACCCCCTTCATATAACATAGAATTGAATTCAATACAATGTGTACCCATCACTCTATATATACAGTTTGAATATATTATAAAATAATGTAGATAGTAAAGAGTTTAAGTGGTTTACTCACAATATTCGTATTACTGTCTTTTGTTTCTTCACATGTTTTCCCCAAAACTCTTTTGTCCTAGTCTAAGCATTTCAGAGATTAAATCTTTAAATGACTAAGATATTTGTATCATGTAACACCCCAAATTTTTAATGACATTAAAGAGAATAAATCAAATAATTAATTCAGTATTCAGAATTAGAGGAAACGGACTGCACCATTGCGACTGTCTCGAAATTCTAGACAAGATAGAAATTTGGTTTGCATAAAACGGACACCATATAAAGAAATTATGAGGGTTTTAAGTTTTAATATGTGCAGAAAAGTTATATATATAAACATGAGTCGGAGATGAGTCAGAATTTTATCCAGAAAGATTTAAATTCAAAAATTCATCAGAGCTGCAAAATTCCCGCTCTAGGGGTCGACCTACCCACAGGGGTGTCGACACCCCTAGGGCTGACGTGGCACTCAGTTTCAGGGGGTCTGGCAGCTATATATATGTGTGTCCTATTCTCCTATTTTCTTCATTGGAAATTATGGAGGCCATATGCTGCTGGAGTGCGAACTGAACTATTTTCTACAACAACATACTTTGCAAATCAAATTCAGAAATTCTAGATCTGTTCTTTCTCAATTCTCTAAAGCTAACGCTGTGAGTTTCTAGTCGTTTTTAGGTTTAGATAAGTAAAAGTAAATTGTGAAAGACTATGAATTGGATACGTTGTAAAGTATGATTCTGCGCCAGTGTTAAATCCTATACTATGTCATGATAGACCTATTTCCCTAGATCTAATACAATTGTAGTTATTCTATTACGTTGCCTATGTGGATCTTGACTTATAATTATATAGTGGTGGATATACATCTATTAAATTGGACAGTTGTAACATTGGCTAGATCTAGTTCCTTATGTAAATCACCTTTCACCTGTCATATTGTGATCAATCTAAATATGTTGTAAACTTGACATGTGAAGCCATCTTTAGATCCAAACATGTTGCTATGTCACCCTAACTATGCTAGATCTAAATAGTTGGACATCTAAAGGGGTTAATTGAGATCTCATTATGTTTGCTTTTACATCGTAGTTGCCACAAGTTCATTAGTTTTATGTCCACCTTGTTATGATGTTAATTACATGCCCACTCACCTTGTTATCATGCTAGTTTATGTTTATGCCAAGATATGTTGAAACTATCACCTTTGTCACATTCCCTTTTCATTGTTATGGCTAGGCTACTTTATAGCCTAGATGCCGCAAAAATACGTGCGAATACGTTAGTTAGGAAACGGGGAAAAGGGATTTATAATTGGCATAATTTATGTAATATTGTACATATAATTCAAATAGGGAAACATAGGAATAGTCACATATAATGACATAGGTAGATTTGGATAAAAATGGAATATTTAGTAATTACAATTAGGAATTGTAATAGTACTTAAGACACGGGGTTAGGTTGCATTAGTGGTAGAGGTCTGCCCGGACCCGACCAGCCTATCCAGCAGCCACTAATGTTGAACCTAATGTGGGAGGTCTAAGTATGTAAATACGAATAAGGCTATGACACGAGGTTAGGCTCAACTGTGGAATAAGTCTGCCCGGACCCGACCGACATATCCAACATCCACATGTTGTAGGCCTAATGTGGGAGGTCTAGCCCATTATAAACCAAAAATGGACATGGTAAAGAATTGGACCACTTAACCTAATTTAATCCATAAGAATTGTATGATTATGAACTTAAGTTAGGGTTAAGTAAAATTGAATGGGTAGTGGGTAGGTTAAGTAAATTAGAGGGGGTGGACAATATTTACATATAGGCCCACGAACTAAGGTTATGTAATTAAAGACACCTAGTGGTATACATAACCGGTGGAAAATATAATAAAGTTATGTAATTAAAGACACCCTTTAGGGTAAGCATAACTGACATAGGGCTATGTAATTAAAGACACCTAAGGGTATATATAGTCAGTGAAAAACCTAGTGGGGATACAAGACAAAGGGGAGAGCTTGTATCATATTGCGTGGGATCCATTTCAGTCAGTAACCCGGAGTAGGTATCAAGTAAAGAACTCCGTACTAGGCGGAGAAGGGGCATGCTTATTTATTGATTATAAGAGATCCAAACGAGACGGATGGTGTGGGCGGTGCAAACCGACCGGGCCATGTGCGTGCGACCGTGACACCAGTAAATATGGTTGCACACACCTGAAGGGTTGCCACTTTGAGGAGTGATACCTCCTACTGTGGGGCCAGCATAGGATCTCTACGGGTAGGGAGTCGATCGATTAGGGTAGTGGTTAGGGTATACTCGGACGTATTCCCTAAGTCTACCAACTTATAGTGGAAGGGATCATCTCATTTTAGTTACACTAGTGATAATGTAGAGTAATCATTAGTGAAGCACATACACCTTACCCTGCCCACCTTGTCACACCTGCCATTTATGTAGTGATCTCTATTATCCACTTTATATGCCTATCATGTTACTTTTATTTATTTACTGGCTAAAAGTAACTAGACTCGCCAGACTTTATATCTGACCCTTTCGTTTCTCCTTCTTTCTTCCGTTCCTCCTCCCCCCTCCCCCCCGGTTCTCAGGGAGGAAACACCCAGGCTTAGTCAGGACTCAAATGTCATCTTGCTAGGAGCTACTTCTGAAGTATGGCTCAAGTTCTTGTCTCTACTATGCCTTAACTCTTTCAATTGGAGAAATTATGCTTTTTTATTTACTTATGTACTCTGATGGTATAACGATCCGAAAATCTCTACCCTTTGAATCGACCATAAACAACAAAGGTATGATCCAAAAGTTGGAAATCCTCGAATGCATTAACTATGGGCATACAACACATCAGAAAAAATAACCAAAGACTTTTATAAATATTGTAATAATGTTACATCAGAGTATATCGATAAATAATAATACAATAGCAGAAGATAATTTACAACAGAACTTAATACGATGCAACTGAAGACTATCAATGCTCTGGACACAGCTTTAAACATCGATCCAGAATCCTACTCAATATAAATCTGTAAAATAAGCTACTCGACTGCCCGTGTGGAAAGAGGGCACCTGAGTTTGCAAAGTGAAACAAACTATGAGTCATCCATGGGACCGGTATGAGAAACCTTTCCTAACTCATCTAACAATATGGCTAATCACAAGACCACGCCGCCAACGCGGAATGGGTTTACTCCATTGGATTGCCAATGCATAAATTAAATAAATTTTATTCAAAACAACGCAATGCTTTTTAGAAAAATGAAATCATTATAAGACTCAAGTCCCATCACACAATGCAACACAAATCGGAGGATAGATTTTACCTTATAATGATTAAACATGCTTGATACGTAGAAAATAATATTTTATTATTATTAGTGTCTAATCAGTTTTAAAATACTTCAAAGTAAATGTATCAATCCTAGACGGCTCCATCCTACTATGTCCATATATAGGTTTACAATCAAAAACGTAATGTCGTATTGGAAATTGGGATTCCATCATGAGTCAAGGCCAGGGATGGTCTTCTAACTGATTCGAGACAATCTAGCAAATGTGTCAGGATTCGAGAGTTGGCGAACCCTTGGATCCTGCAGGGCCGATCCATAAATACTTTAGTGGATTAGTTATGCCTGAACACACGTTTCCTGGTTGTAACACCCCACCTCCATTAAGGTCACTCACAAAGGGAATGCATTAACTTCAGTGGAGCATCATAAGTGTATAGAACAGATAAATTACAAAATCGACAAAATTTAAACAGCGGAAAATAAATAAAACTTTACTTTATTGATAAAACAGTAGCTTGGAAAAACAGCTTGTATAAAGATTGTTTTCCAACACCAAAACACCCTTACCAATTACAACAAAGGATCTGTCTTGTTTAACAAAATAAAGAAGCATAAAATTACAATGATATTCCCCAATAAAGCATGAGCCAGCCATAGCAGTGAGAAAGTGAGTCCAAAGCAATACATTGTCTATCTTCGAGCTTGGAAAGAAGACTGAGCTAAGTGGTGATATTTCCTCCCTGTGAACCTTGGGTGGGGGGGGGGGGAACAGGAGAAAAGAAGGCGAAAGAAAACGGGTCAGACATAAGTCTGGAAAGTCCAGTGATTATTCAGCATGTAAATAGGTAAAAGTATCATGACTGAACAAACTGAATACCAGACATAACTATGATAATAAGCATAGCAAGACAACAAATGATGACCGTTAGATATGACAAGGTAAGATACAATAAATGCGCTTCGATTCTTTCTCTGATTACCTATTTTCTCTGCACCACCCAACTAGCATCCTAAATAGTGTCTTTTATGGAACGATCTGTATCCCCTACTAGTGTCCCAATTAGTATCCTGTGAAAAAGGATCTGTATTCCCTACTAGTGTCCCAACTAGTATCCTGTGTTATAAAATAAGGTGATCCCAACCCCGCAATTGTGGCAGCCTTCAGGTGTACATCTAGTATGAGGGTCTTACCTCAATCAGCCTAATTGCCATGAAGATGTTAGATGTACCCTTACTACCCTATCGATCGGCTCCCTACTTGTATTAATTTTTCCTTGTGTCTGTGTCAATTAGCCCTCACTTGCATGTGGATACCCTGTGTTGGTCTCATCATAAGGTGTATCAATCCCTATGATAGCAACCAGACACAAATTCTAGATGCACAGTGTATACTACTGATGCCCAGTGCCTGCTTTTCCACGCCGGAGCACGTGCACGCCCAAATTCCGTCGGAAATACATTACTGCACCCCCTGCCACTATTTTGACTGCTTATAATCAGCCCAGTAATCGTGCCCCGCCTTGCCTAGTTTAGGGTATCGTGATACATCTATGTGGGTTACTGCTGAAATGGGTCCCCGTTACTAGGGTTTTCTAGGGTCCATTCGTATAACCCCCAAATTGGCTAAGTGTTGTCCATCCATTCAAGTTAACTTAACCCATCCACACGTCATGTTATGTTGATTAAGTGTTTCTTATTAACTTAACCCTTCTCATTCATTATGTTGTAATTGGTTAAGTGTTTTCTATTAACTTAACCCTGTTCATTCATTATATTGGTTAAGTGTTACCCATTAACTTAACCCCACTCGTTCATCATGTTATATTAGTTAAGTATCGTCAATCTAGTCGAGTTAACTTAACCTACCCACTTGTCATGTTACATTTGGTTAAGTGTTGCCTTCTTGTGTTACTTAACCCTACCACTTGTCATGTCACATTGGTTAAGTGTTGCCCTCTTGTGTTACTTAACCCTACCACTTGTCATGTTACATTGGTTAAGTGCTGCCCTCTTGCGTTACTTAACCCTATCACACATCATGTTATATTGGTTAAGTGTTGCTTTGATTAACTTAGCCCTACCACTCTTAGCCTTAATTCATTCATTAAAGCACCAACCTCTCACATTAGATCTATATTGTTGCGGTCGCTGGATGTGCCGGGCGGTTTCGGGCAGTCTTACACTGCAACTCAATCTAAACACGGGTTTTTGGGCTTAATGCGCTAACCTCTCACATTAGATCTATATTGTTACGATTGCTGGATGTGCCGGGCGGTTCTGGGCAGTCTTACACTGTAACTCAATCTAACCTCGGGTTAGGCATATTCATCTTTTAATTAATTTACATATTTACAATTTATGTTTATATGTAAATTATCTACCGGTGTTGTCAATTCAAGTCATGCCCCATTTACCCTCTAAATCATGTCCATAATTCTAGGTATACAAATTCTACCATTTCATGCTACCAATCATTTTCATGATTTTGAGCCAATCTATGCCAATAGCTTGTATTTTAATATTTTTCCTTCCAACGTCTCCCCGTTATTCATTCGCATAATTCACATAGAATGTTAGGCTTGCAAATTAGCCTAACTTATAGACAAAAGGGAAACAAAGGGACATGTAACATTCCAACAGGCATAAAACGACATAGATCAATATGTGTAATATAAAATTGGAATAGAACGACATAAACTTAATTAAGCACATAAACGTGATTTTGCATTTAAATTAGTTACAATTAACATGCAAACTAGCATAAGTCTAATTGTAAAACATGAACTTATATAGATTTTAAACATGGATACTAGCTTGGATCTAACACATAACATGTATGAACATAACTTAGCGTGTAATTCAATGTACATAAAAGAACCACAAATTTAATACAACATGATAGGTTCAAATGTATCAGTCCTAATAGTCTCAAAGGCATAGGATGTACATCATGATGGGTTTCATCATATAAGTCACAACAGTCCAACAGGCATGATAGGTTTTCTATGTCAGTCACAACAGTCCAATAAGCATGATAGGCTTTTCTATGTCAGTCTCAACAATCCAATAGGTATGATAGGTTTTTGTATGTCAGTCTCAACAGTCCAATAGGTATGATAGATTTTTCTATGTTAGTCTCAACAGTCCAATAGGTATGATAGGTTTTTCTATGCCAGTCAAAATAGTCCAATAGGCATGATAGACTTTACTATGTCAGTCACAACAGTCTAATAGGCATAAGAAATTCAGAATTCACAAAAGGATAGACACGAATAGAATTAGGCATAGTTCTTAATCCAGTTATTACAATCATGATTTCTTATTAGGTGTTTAAATCGAAACAGTAACTGAACTTACAGAAAAAGGACGAATCTTGATTTCTGGTATCTGATTTTTGAATTTGAAAACCTATCCTTTGGTGTAGACGTTTGATTTGATATTCCTCTTAATTGATTACTAGCTTGGATTTGATTTTCTAGTTTGGAGAGGATGAAGGAGGCTAGGCTAGCCTGTAGACGAACATCATACGACACCATAGTTTTTGGGTTTGATGTTAGGGTTTAGGTTTAACTACGTATATATATATGTCTATGAATATTTAGAGCCCTTAGATGAACTTGGAGTCCATCAGAACCACCCAGCTCAAATACACATCATCCAACCACTCAGAAGAAGACACATCATCACAGAGCACTCCAGAATTCTGTGCTGGATCGGTATGGGCGCACTTGGCAGATGCGCCAGCGCATTTTTGTACTGGCGCACTTGTGAATTGTGCCAGTGCATTCTGGTCGACTTTCGTTTTTTTTGCCTAACTTCGTTCGTCTATATCTTCTTCATACGGTATCTGTTTTACGCAAACTTGGAATCTATCTCAAGCAGAATTTCGAGACGAACGCAATGGCTTAAGACATTTTATCTAATTCTTCTTTTAATAATTAAGTTTTCTTTAATTATCTCTTGTGTCTCATTTTAAAATTATGGGGTGTAACATTCCCCTCTACGTAAAGGATTTCGTCCCTGAAATCTTCAAGTTAAGAAGAACGTATATCCTACCATCCAACATCCATCTAATCAACCATTCAATCACAGACATCCATTGTCCTTAAAAAGGTTTCTAATGTTTTTCATGAACATATGCATAGTGTGTGTATATGTCCTTACCCAAATGCAAAATCAGGCGGTTTGCTGATTCAGTTGAACTCCTTAATGCAATTCATGATAGTGTCATGCGTCCATTATGTATGCAAAAGAACCCTATTGATACATATCATTTCTATATGAGTGCACAAACATACATTCAAATGCATCATCTATATGATACACCTCAAGTTTCAATCTATATATATAAAAATCCACTCGTGCATATGCAATATGGAAGTGACGGAGCCGATCTAGTGCCTAATATGTGTGTGCATATGCATCCACGAGCAACCACTGGCAAACACTTACATCCACTTGCATCCACCAAACATAACATGTCTCAAACACATGTTTACATCCATTGGCTTCTACCTAAGGATCGAGGATAGGACCGAGAGGATATACTTAAAATATAAATACTAGCATGCAAATAAACTTTACAGAAAAAAGTGAGATTAAGGATATACACTCAAAAAGGGAATGATGCACGTATCTAGTCTTCAGCCTTCTAAGTCGCATCTTCTTGAGCTTCACCCCACTGTGCTCTGACTGTCTTAACTTATCGATTGCGTAGCTTCTTAATTTCTATTTCCAAAATATGAGTTGGAACCCATTACACTGTCGCCTCTCGTTCCACCCCTTCTCCTTCTAGTATACTCGGCACTACAACTTTTGCTGTGTCATGCTAACATTTCCTCAAAAGGGCCTTCAAAATTCACTAGAGGGTATTCCATGTAGAAGAACTATCTCTTGAAAATAAGCAGATGTTAACCATGCTACCAAGTGTATTTATTAAGGTGACTAGAGGTCTCTTCTCTACTTAACTTATTCATTGCGTCAACTATCTGAGAGTTTTTTCTTTGTGAAGTCCCTATTTGATCCAAATGCATAGGTCTTACTCCTAGAGATGCTAACTACTAACATAACCGAAGGTTTTAAAATCAAAGGTTGATACGTATTCTGAACTTTTCCTTTTCACATAAAGAGGACTTAGAGTCAACCTTTTTCTTCTTAAGGCATCTGCTACGACCTTACCCTTCCTTCTAACATCAAAATGGCGCCTAGTCCTGTGTCGTATGCATTCATGTATACCATAAACCTTTTACTACCGTAAGATAAAAGCCAAAACTGGGGCCGTTGTAAGAGCCCTCTTCGATCGTTGGAAAGCGGCATCATAATCAATTTCCCGAGCAAAGGTTTGATTCTTCTTCGTTAATCCAGTAAGTTGGGCTAATACCTTCGCAAAGTTCTTAATGAACTTCCTATATTAACCCGCTAGTCCAAGAAAGCATCTTACTTCTGTTGTATTCCTTGGGACCTTTCAGTCTTGCACCGCAACTAACTTTGCGAGATTTACTGCTATCCCTTCTTTGGACGCCACATGTCCTAAAAATCTTACTTCTTCTCTCCAAAAATGACATTTTGGAGAACTTCGCCTTAAGTTGATGTGCTCGAAGTGTATCCATGGCTTCTCTTAATTGCAAAGCATGTTCTCCCTCGTTCTTTGAGAAAATCAAGATATCGCCCACGAAGACTACTACAAACTTATTAAGGAACTCCCTAAACACCCTATTCATCAAGTTAACAAAATAAGCAGGTGCATTCGTCAAACCGAAAGGCATGACGAGCTACTCAAAGAAACCGTCAGGGGTCCTAAAAGAAGTCTTGTCTATACTGTCCTCAGCTTCTCTTAGCTGATGGAACCCTATAGCCAAATCTAGTTGGGAGAAAACAGGCGCACCTACAAGCTGGTCAACCAAATCATCTATTCTTGGAAATGGGTGCCTATTTTTCTTAGTCAGCTTGTTTAATTCTCTAAAATCCATGCATAAGTGAAGTGAACTATCCGCCTTAGTAGGAAACACTACCGGAGCACCCCATTTAGAAATACTTCGCATAATAAACCCCTTCTCAAGCGACTCTTTAACTTGCTTGCTGAGCTCCTTCCTCTCCCTAGGAGCCATGTGTCGTACATGTAATGCAACTGTTTCCCATTATCAACCAAGTGTTTGTGGAAATCTATTTCGCGTTTTACGGGGCAAACCCCTAACCTAAAAAAAACATCAGTGTACTCATGGACTACTCTAATGGATTGCAAATTATCAAAAATGCATTAAGAGATTCTAGGTAACTAAGCATGACAGAACCCTTAGGGTTACACGAGATTTCGAGGGTATTACCGAGGCGAGTCAAAAGTCTAATTACCCTCCCTCTACAATTGAGAATGGCAACATTACTGGATAACCAATCCATCCCTAGAATCAACCCATAGCCCATGAAACCAAACATTACATCTAAACTCAATGCTTAGTAAGATATTCCCAAATCCAAACAAATCATAGATGAATGAGCCGAACCACCAATTGGATTTGAGACAATAATGGGATCCTCTACTATACAAGTACTAAGGTGCAGAGACTCAACTATGGAAGTAGATAGAAAAGAATGTGAAGCGCCAGAATCAAACAAAGTTCTAACAAGATGATTGAAAAGAAAAACTAAACTCTCAACAGAAATATTCCTACCTCTCTTAGGTACACTAGCAGTGAGAGCATGCAATTGCCCGCTAGAAGATTATGTCCTTTTTCCTTGTCCTTCGACAATCCTTGATAAGATGCCCTGCTTCACCATACTAAAAACAACCACCTGTCTTCTTCTTCCTACACTTAAATAACCCGCTATACCACAGAAAAGATGCTTCCTCTTGTCGCGGAATCTATTATTTCTTCCACACTTCTTATATTCCAATCCTTGTTTGTGATTCTTCCACTTTGGCCTCTTTCTTTTCACCTTTCTCCTTCTGCGAGGATTAAGCCGTATCGGCAAGCTTCTTATCCTTGGACTTGTTCTCCTTAGCCCAAACTCCCTTACTCTTATCCTTACTATCCTTGTGTAGCTTTTTGACAAGTTTCTAGAAACTACCTCTATCGCATAGCAACCTACAAAGCTTGAAAAGAAGATTATCCGCAGGTGAAACTACAGCGGCTATAGCTGGAGGTTGGGCAATACTTCGCCCTCGACATGTGCCGTATGCCTACGAAACTATGGCAAAAAGAAAGGAAGAAGAGATTAAAAATAGAGAATCGAAAGATTGTGCATATGGCTTTGGGGAATATGCGTTTTAAAAATAATACTTTTCTCTTGAAAAACGCTTCTTTAAAACATGCTTTAGAAAACACTCATTTTAAAATATGCTTTTGAAAAAATCTTTTATCTGTTCTGGTAACCTTCAGCTCTGATACCATGAGTAACACCCCACCTCCGTTAAGGTCACTCACAAAGGGAATGCATTAACTTCAGTGGAGCGTCATAAGTGTATAGAACAGATAAATTACAAAACAGACAAAATTTAAACAGCGAAAAATAAATAAAACATTACTTTATTGATAAAACAGCAGCTTGGTGAAACAGCTTGTACAAAGATTGTTTTCCAACACCAAAACACCCTTACCCATTACAACAAACATATGTCTTGTTTAACAACATAAAGAAGCATAAAATGACAATGATATTCTCCAATAAAGCATGAGCCTGCCATAGTAGTGGAAAAGAGAGTCCAAAGAAATACATTGTTTATCTTCGAGCTTGGAAAGAAGACTGAGCTAAGTGGTGATATTCCCTCCCTGTGAACCGGGGGGGGGGGGACAGAAGAAAAGAAGGCGAAAGAAAATGGGTCAGACATAAGTCTGGTCAGTCAAGTGATTATTCAGCATGTAAACAGCTAAAAGGATCATGACATGAATAAACTGAATACCAGACATAACCATGATAATAAGTATAGCAAGACAACAAATGATGATCGTTAGATATGACAAGGTAAGATACAATGAATGTGCTTCGATTCTTTCTATGATTTCCTATTTTCTCTGCACCACCCAACTAGCATCATAACTAGTGTCTTTTATGGAACGATCTGTATCCCCTACCAGAGTCCCAATTAGTATCCTGTGAAAAAGGACCATATTCCATACTTGTGTTCCAACTAGTATCCTATGTTATAAAATAAGGTGATCCCAACCCCACAATTGTGGTAGCCTTTAGGTATACATCTAGTGTGAGGGTCTTACCTCAGTCAGCCTAATTGCCATGAAAATGTTAGATGTACACTTACGACCCTATCGATCGGCTCCCTACTTGTATTAATTTTTCCTTCTGTCTGTGCGACCCTCTCTTGCATGTAGATACCCTGTGCTGGTCCCATCATAAGGTGTATCAATCCCTATGATAGCAACCCGACACAAATTCTAGATGCACAATGAATACTACTGATGCCCAGTGCCTGCTTTTCCACGCCGGAGAACGTGCACTCCCATGCTCCATCGAAACTACACTGCTGCACCCCCTGCTGCTATTTTGACCGCTTATAGTCAGCCCAGTAATCATACCCCGCCCTGCCTAGTTCAGGGTACCGTGATACATTTGTGTGGGTTACTGCTGAAATGGATTTCCGTTACTAGGGTTTTCTAGGGTCCATTTGTATACCCCCCAAATTGGCTAAGTGTTATCCATCCATTCAAGTTAACTTAACCCATCCACACTCCATGTCATGTTGGTTGAGTGTTTCTTATTAACTTAACCCTTCTCATTCATCATGTTGTAATTGGTTAAGCGTTTTCTATTTACTTAACCTTGTTCATTCAATATATTGGTTAAGTGTTACCCATTAACTTAACCCCACTCGTTCATCATGTTATATTGGTTAAGTGTCGTCAATCTAGTCGAGTTAACTTAACCTACCCACTTGTCTTGTTACATTTGGTTAACTGTTTCCTTCTTGTGTTACTTAACCCTACCACTTGTCATGTCACATTGGTTAAGTGTTGCCCTTTTGTGTTACTTAACCCTACCACTTTTCATGTTACATTGGTTAAGTGTTGCCCTCTTATGTTACTTAACCCTATCACACATAATGTTATATTGGTTAAGTGTTGCTTTGATTAACTTAGCCCTACCACTCTTAGCCTGTCTTGTTTCTTAGCTTTAATTCATTCATTAAAGCACCAACCTCTCACATTCGATCTATATTGTTGCGGTCGCTGGATGTGCCGGGCGGTTTCGGGCAGTCTTACACGACAACTCAATCCAAACATAGGTTTTTGGGCTTAATGCGCTAACCTCTCATATTAGATCTATATTGTTACGATTGCTGGATGTGCCGGGCGGTTCCGGGAAGTCTTACACTGTAACTCAATCTAACCTCGGGTTAGGCATATTCATCTTTTAATTAATTCACATATTTACAATTTATGTTTATATGTGTAACACCCCGCGAATTCTATAACTGTGAAATTCACAAATTAAAGTGTAATTAATTTCAAATCAAAGAACTAAGGGAAACGAGATACGCCATTTCGTTCGTCTCGGAAAAATACGCGAAATAGAGTCCGAGTTTTCGAAAAACGGAGTACGTATGAAGAAGATATGGCCTTCAGAAGTTTTGAATTAAGTTTAAAATTCAAACAGAATAAAACAGTTTAAAATTCCAAAATGGGGCCCAATGGGCCAGGGCGGAAAAACACCCGCCTAACGCACCCAGGTCGACTGGGCTGTCGACCTGGTCTAGCCAGGTCGACAGGGCTGTCGACCTGGTCCAGAGCCAGGTCGAACCCAGTCCAACCTGGCTGGCCTATTCTATGTTGGCCGATTTTCTGTAGTCTGCTTTGTCATTAGGGCTAGGTGGCAAGCTCTAATTGGTCTCTCCTTAGGATGAATGGCTACGATCAATCCAAGCAACATCAATGGTCCTAATCGGTTCATAACCCCTATAAAAATGACCCTAGACTCAACCCTAATCTATTCATTCAAAAATAAGAACAAAGCCGCCATGTTGCTGAGGAATGACTAGGGGTAGCCACCAATTGGAGAGAGGATTAGGGGGCAAATTCTAAGGCATAAAGCAACTCAATCAAATCAAACCGCATCTTCAAATCCCTAAATTTGAGAATTCGCCTCACCATTGTAAGTAGAGTATTATTTTGGTATGAACAAATAATTGTGTTGGTTTGTATACTTGAATTGTGGCGATAAAGTAATTCATATTTGTGCGTTACTATGATTCTTATCGATTTGGAATATTGTATACGTTTGGATATTCTCGAATTATGTTATTCATTATGAAAAACTACATGCGGTAGTTTTATGCAAGTATACGTTTGGAATATTCGCAAATTATGTAATCCATGTTGAAGCTACATGTATGTAGTTGATTAATTGAAATTCATGCAAGTTTGGGGTTTTGCTACTATGCCATCATAATGTGTATTTTTATACAAACACCATTTTTGTGAAGTAATTGGAATAAGTTTGGGTTATCATAGTCCATATGAAATTATGTTGAAAATTTGGCATCATGATCTATGTATTAAGTCATGCTTTTGTACTAGAAAACCTATTTGCAAACTTATGAATATGACTAGGCTATGATGGATATTTTGCATAATTGAAATCCATATTTTTAACAAGAATTATATGATGACATATGTGGTACATAGCTAGGTTAGATTCAAAATCCCTTTTTGCAAGTTTGCATGACTAAAGTAAAAATCATGATTTCATGTTAGAAATATTTATGCCATGGTTATGTGAACAAATTTAACTATACTTTTGTATTAGTCACAAAAGTAGACACCTTTGTAAATATGTAGTAGTCTTATGAACATGATTTGCTTATGTTTGACATTATGCCTGAATAAAAATATAGGTTTATGTTGTAGTTAGGCCTATGTGTCGATAGTGATATTCTTAACTTAACTACAAGTTTACATGCTTTGATTCATGTCACTTATGCTTTATGACCAAAGTATATGTTCACTACTATGCAAGTACACCAGTTTCTATTTTGTATTTCCAACGTCATATTGCAAGTTCATGCGCTCACATTCCCCTTTTCGTGTATGTAATCACGCTTTAAGCCTCCCCTTTTTGCATGGCTAAGTTGGGCTTTAAAAGGCTAAGCCCAACATATATATATATATATATATAATAAACGGACGTGTTAAACGGGGGAAAATAACGTTGGGTAAAAATTACTAATGAATGAAAATATAAAATAGAAGGGCCCAAATTCAAGTATGGGTTGGGCCCATGATTGGTGTAACCTTTACACCATTAACTTAATAATGGGCCGCAAATATATACATATAAGAAAATAAAGAAGAAAGACAAAATATGTAAATGTAGAACATACGATGTGTTTAACCCGAGGTTGGATTGAGTTGTGATGTAAACCTGCCCGGAACCGCCCGGCTGTCCAGTAGTCACAACAATACCTATCCAATGTGGGAGGTTAAACATGGAGCCCAATAAGGACCCGAGGTTAGACTGAGTTGTGGCGTAAGACTGCCTGGAACCAACCGGCAACAGGCAGCCACAACAATACCTGTCTAATGTGAGAGGTCAGGGCCTTAATAAGACAATTAAGGCTGAGTCAGGATTGTTAGGATTAAGTGAACTAAAGACTTAATCAAAATGGAACATGCTAAACTAAACGGACTGGTGGGGGTTAGGTTAGGAAACACTTAACCAACTTAGCATGTTGGCTAGAGATAGAAAACCTAGTAACGGGGGACCCTTTTCAGCAGTAACCCTAGAAGGTGTATCAGGATACCCTGAAACTAGGCAGGGTGGGGCACGATTACTGGGCTGATTGTAAGAGGTCAAATCGACGGCGGTGGTGTAGCAGTGTAGGTTCTAACGGGGTGCGGGCGTGCACACACTCCGGCGCAGAAAAATAAGGCACTGGACACCAGTAGCATACCTGTGCATTCTAGGATTGTGTCGGGCCGCCACCATGGGACTTGATACACCCCATGGTGGGACCAGCATAGGTAACTACAACATCGGGGGCCGTAAGACACATGTAACTATGCGAGTAGGAGCCGATCATCATAGAATGGATCACAACACCCTGATTATGGGGTGCCAGTTGGGAACTAGTTTATATGGGTTCAGAGATTAACATGGGGTACGATAGTATATTCGACCCTAGACAACTTAACCAAGTTATAGTGCTTTCACACTTCTTGTTTATACTTATCATACCCAGTTCTTTATTCATAGACAGAATAGTACTAGACTTACTCAGGCTTTATGTCTGACTCTACTTTTCTTTCGTCTTCTTTTCTTCCGTTCCCCCCCCTCAGGTCCACAGGGAGGGAACACTGCAGCTTGATCAGTCTTAACATCCAGCTTGAAGAAGAGAAATGTATTGCTTGGACCTTTTCGTTTTTAACTATGGCTTTGGACAACCACTTTGGGGCTTTTGCAGTTTATCAATGTTTTATTTATGCTTCCTTAAATAATGTAATCAAGACAGATTATGAAAGTGTTATGTTATGTTTTTGGAAAAGATGTAAGACAATTATGGTGATGTTGTTGTAACACGTATTTGCTTTTATGAAATAAAAGTTGTTGTTTTTCCGCTGTTTACAAATATGTGTTCTTATATCTGTCTTGTATATCTGTGACTTATACTTATAAACCTCCACCAAAATTAGGGCATTCCCTTTGAGAGTGACCCTAACGGAGGTGGGGTGTTTCAATATGTAAATTATCTACCGGTGTTGTCAATTCAAGTCATGCCCCATTTACCCTCTAAATCATGTCCATAATTCTAGGTATACAAATTCTACCATTTCATGCTACCAATCATTTTCATGATTTTGAGCCAATCTATGCCAATAGCATGTATTTTAATATAAGTCACAATAGTCCAATAGGCATGATAGGTTTTCTATGTCAGTCACAATAGTCCAATAAGCATGATAGGCTTTTCTATGTCAGTCTCAATAGTCCAATATGTATGAGAGGTTTTTCCATGTCAGTCTCAACAGTCCAAGAAGTATGATAGGTTTTTCTATGCCAATCAAATAGTCCAATAGGCATGATAGGCTTTTCTATGTCAGTCACAACAGTCCAATATGCATAAGAAATTCAGAACTCACAAAAGGATAGGCACCAATAGAAGCAGGCATAGTTCTAGATCCAATTATTACAATCATGATTTCTTATTAGGTGTTTAAATCGGAACAATAACTGAACTTACAAAAAAAGGATGGATCATGATTTCTGGGATCTGATTTCTGAATTTGAAAAGCTATCCTTTGATGTAGATGTTTGATTTGATGTTCCTCTTAATCGATTACTAGTTTGGATTTGATTTTCTAGTTTGGAGAGGATGAAGGAGGCTAGGCTAGCTTATTGATGAACATCATGATGGCACCATAGTTTTAGGGTTATGATGTTAGGGTTTAGGTTTAGCTACGTAATATACAGATGTCTATGAATATTTAGAGCCCTTAGATGAACTAGGAGTCCATCAAAACCACCTAGCTCAAATGCACATCATCCGGCCACTCAAAAGAAGACACATCATCACAGAACACTCCAGAATTCTGTGCTGGATCGGTATGGGCGCGCTTGGCAGGTGCGCTAGTGCATTTTTGTACTAGCGCACTTGTGAAGTGCGCCAGTGCATTCTGGTTGACTTCCAGTTTTTCTGCCTAACTTTGTTCGTCCATATCTTCTTCATATAGTATCTATTTTACGAAAACTCGGACTCTATCTCAAGAAGAATTCCGAGACAACGCCATGGCGTAACCCATTTTATATAATTCTTCTTTTAATAATTAATTATTCTTTAATTATCTCTTATGTACCGTTTTAAAATTACGGGGTGTTACACCGGTCCTATTGAACCTATAAATTGGTCACTATCGACAAATATAACCGAGGCCTCGTAATCCACCATCCACATAAGTAAAATGTCAGGGCTTGCAAAACCCTGATACCACTTCTAGCTAGAAAGAAACATGTACACTCCCTGCGTTCCCTTGTCCCGTTTCTAACTCTTACCGGGGTGTGAGGCTCGTGAAGTAACGCTATACACAAAGCTACGCCTAAACAGGCCGTGCTTTGATCATCAACCACAAGGCTCTGCTTTTCAACAAAAGCCTTGATCATTTGCATCTTGGCATGCCACATTGACAATCCACGCCATGCGATCAATAACCATCGATATATAACCTTTGAGCTCATGCGTCTCAGAGAAGGGTGTTAAGAAAAAGAATAAATTCTCCGCCACCAAACATATATAAATTAAATAGAAATCAATTCACATAGAATGAAATTCAACGCTAGACACACATCCATTTACAAGTCCGTTCTGGGTCTGAACGAAACCGAGACACCTTATTCCTTGTCCCGTATGTCCAATACGGAAGAGAGGTGCTTGCTTATCGGGACAATCAAAAAGTATGTCCGGACAACTACCACTTTGACCCTTTATTGGGAGCTACCCATTGTCGGGCATCAGTAGTCATCCATTCGATGTGAAGATCGCCGGCCTTCAATCACCGTCTTCAGTATCTTCGATTTAAATCATCGTAAAATTATTTGAAATGAAATTGAACTCGGTATTTTCAAATAATTCTCGCATATATAATTTAAAAACATTTTATATCATCAATATTATTTGATAACGACTTATTGCTATTTTTATTTATATAAAAATATCCCAATTTAATTTAATGTCGCTTCGAGTCAATAGGCGGCCGTGGCGCTGTTTTTATCAAAATTTGATTTACACATATCTCGAAATCTAACCATTGGAATTTAATAAATTTTATACCTTGGAAAGATCTGCCCAAAGCGGTCCTAACGGTTCCAGTTTTGGGAAAATCCGATGGTCTGATCTTTCGGTATAATCGTTTAAAGTTATGATTCCGAAACGCGAACTACTGCGCGCGATTCGTTTAATTTATATTTATATTTATATATATAACTATATATAAATATAAACCATTTGACGATTTCATTAACGTGTTTAACACGCCAATTAAAAGAATATTTAATAGGCATATCATATCTACATGTCCATAATGGTAAATAAATATGTATTTTATTTACATGGCATTTCTACATGTTTTCTAATGGCAACCAAATATGTATTTTATTCACATGACATTTTTGCTAAATGACAAATAAAAAAGATAATTTTTATTACTTGTATGAAATTTCTATTTTTAGTTTTAACAAATAAAAAGAAATATTTTATTTGTGTATATAGTTTCAATGTATAACATAACATATAAAATGCCTCTTCACTTTGTACACAAATTCTAATGTACATTTGACAATACAAATGTCACTTTGATTTTCATACAAATCCTATTGTATAGTTTAACAATAAAAAATTTCACTTTAATTTACATACAAATTCTAATGTATGTTTTGACAATAAAAATGATTCTTTAACTTTTTTTGAAAACAAAAATGTGTGATCTTCTAAAAAGAAGAGAGCACACATATATATAAAAAAAACAAAAAGGATACAATGTCCAATACAGACCCAGATGGAGACAAAAGAAATACAGACACGACAAAAGAATGTAAATGAAAGTAGATAAATGAGCTCCAGATAAACCACCGCCCATCATACTTCAATATCGAATTCCGGCAAAGCCACCACCCGATATTGAAGTATATCTACTCCAATACAAAAGCTATACATTCCAAACAAAATACAGAATAAAGGGTAACAGAATACCTCGAAAATACTCAAACTCCACAACCACAAAAAGAACCAATGCTAATGCAATCGCCAATCCTGACAGCTATCCCCAGAGCTCCACAGCTAACCTGAAATCTAAAAGAAACTGGGCAAAGTGTTAATAATCAACACAGATATATATATATATATATATATGAGTATATGTGTATATAAATAAATATATATCTTAGAATATATATATATATATATCTTAGAATATATATATACATAAATATATAGGAATATATCCATACATATATGTACTAAAAAGAAAAAGAGAAAATAAAAAGAGACAGACAAGCAACAAGAAGAAAAAGAAATTAACAACAAAGACGATATCTATTACCTCTAAAAAAAACTATTAATTCTAATAAATAAACTCAAATTAAATCTAACCTTATTCAAATAACACACGAAACACGAATCAGAAAACAACTTATAGTGCGAATTAGACATCCAATCCAGGCAGAAACTAACAATTCTAATGATTAAATTATTAGCAGGAACATAAATATAATGAAAAAAATCTCTGATTTCTCTCCAACCAAATGAACCAACTTATGATAGTAACTAAAGAATCCAACATATATCTCTGTTTAGAATTATAAGCTAATCTATAACAATCCCAATAATCAACACAACTACTAAAAGAATTAAAACAATCAAAAGCAAAAATCCTTAAAACCATATTAAAACTAGAAAATGTAAAAAAACAAGAGAAAAATAGATGGTCAACACTTTCATCCAATATACCACAAAAACAGCACTTAACATCAAAAACAATATTCTTTCTCTTTAAAAGCTCGACCGTATTAAGCTTCTTATGAATAATCAACCACATAAGAAACTTAGCTTTAGGAGGAGAATTAGATTTCCAAAGAAACTTAAAAGGGCACAAAGAGACACCAGAAAAATTAATAAAATTATACATAGAATTAACAGAGTAAATTAAACTCTTATCTAAACCCCAACTAATAGAATCACCATCCTCGTCCAAATGAAACAAAGCCGACTTAGCTTTAAGTAAGGCAAGTTGCCTTAACAAACCTCCTTCTAAAATATATCAAAAGAAAACTCCCACGGAGGATCTAAATCTCCTCTATAAACATCTATAATTAAAGCATTCTTAAATCTACTAATATTAAAAAGCTCACTAAATTCAATTTTAAGCGGCACCCTAGAAATCCAAGAATCATGCCAAAAATAAGTAAGCTTACCAAAATGAACAGACATCTTACAACCTAAATTAAAAAAATCAAAATGATTCAAAACAGACTTCCAAAATGAGATAGCCTATTAGACCAACTAACACTAGAACCAACAATAAACTCATCTCCAGAATAATAAAGTTTGAAAACTATAATCTTTCAAGTAGCCAACACATCGGGGCACCTAAATCTCCATAAACATTTGGCTAGCAAGGGAGAATTAAAATTATATAAATTAATGATCCCCAGACCCCCTTTCTTCTTGGGCTTACAACACACCTCCCAGTTAACTAGACATTTATAACCTTTACAAATAGGGACTCCACTCCAAAGATAATTTCGCCTGATTCTGTCAATCTTCTCTATAACCCATTGAGGAAAACGATTAACGGTCATCCAATAAGAAGGAATAGCAGATAACACTGAATTAACTATAACTAATCTGCATGCTCTAGATAGAAATCTATTATTCCAACCCGATAATCTATTATTGATCTTATCAATAATAACTAACCAATCATCCTTCTTAAGCATCAAATGCCTAATCTTAAAACCTAAATAATCAAAAGGAAATTTCATGACAAAATAATTCAAAGTACTAGCAACCAAAGACTCAACATTATCAAAATCATTAAAGACCATAACAGCACTCTTATCAAAATTGATCCTTAGGCCAGATAACATCTCAAAACAGTAAAGAATAAACTTAAGAGCAATAATATGCTTAGGCAAGTGGGAAGAAAATAATAATGTATCTTATGCATATTGGGGAATAGATAATTCATTATTAAATTCCTCATTACCAATACTGCCTAAGACACCTATTCTCCCAGCTCTCTTAATAATTCTAGAGAAAACATCAGCTGCTAGATTAAACAGAAAAGGTGATAGGGGGTCCCCTTATCTAAGACCTCTCTTAGATTGAATCTTCTTACCCACGACTCTATTAACTACAATATTGGAGCAACCAGACCTAAGCAATAACATGATATAGTTGATCCATCTGACACTAAAACCTCTAGCAAGACATTTCACAAATAAAATCCCAGTCAATAGAATCAAACGCCTTCTCAAAATCTAGTTTCAAGATGGCACAAGAAAAATTATTTTTACAATAGACATTAATATACTCCTGCACAGCAGCTACTCAATCTACTATATTTTTGCCTTTAATAAAGGCAGTTTGGGAACAGTCAATAAGATCATTCATCTTACTACTAAGCCTATTCGCTAGGACTTTAGAAATAATCTTGACAGAAACATTGATAAAATAAATAGGCCTAAAATCCTTAAGAGAATTAGCACCCTCTCTCTTATGAATAAGAATGACATTGGCAAAATTAAAACTACCTAATCGCATATCTCCACTATAAAAGTCATTAAATAAATTAATTAAATCAAGTTTCAAAACCTCCCAAAACTACTTGTAAAAAAGAACAGAAAAACCATCAGGCCCGGGAGCTTTATCACTTGGCATATCACAAATAGCCCTCCAAATCTCCTGCCCAGGGAAAGGCATATCTAAATCAGCTAACTCAACCTTAGTATCAGAAGGACACAAGACATTCCATCTGACGTTAGTCCTTCTCTTAATACTAGAACCAAAAATCTGCTTATAATAACTAGTGAAAGCTTCATTTAATTCCTTCTGAGCAGTCACATCCACATCATTAATGAAAATAGAATGAATCAAGTTCGCCTCCTCTTATTGGTACACTATGAAAGAACTTCATGTTATTATCCCCTTCCTTAATCCATTGAACTCGGGATCTTTGCTTCCGCATGATCTCTTCTTTCTCTAAAATCAACTTGAGATCATTTCTAAGATTGCAAAGTCTATCCCTCATTTGGATTAAGAATTCTGGACTCACTAACTTTGTCTAAATCTAATATCTCACACAAAATCTTATCTTTCCTAATTCTAACACTACCAAAGATGTACTTATTCCAATGCTTAAGAAAAAATCTTAAATTACCAAGTTTCGCAACAAAGATCTTCGCAGAATTGCCTATATACAAATTATTAAAATAAGATAAAGAATTCCGCTTTACAGTAATCAGATTACTGAAACTGGAATCCAATAACCACATCTTCTCAAATTTGAAGCTGTTACTAATAGAAATATCCGAGTCACATGAAAGAATGATAGGACAATGATCAGATAATAAAAAGGTAAACCCTTAACTCTACAGATAGAGAATCTATCATCCACCTCAGTACTAATAAAAAATCTATCCAAAAGAGCAAAAGAAGGACTATCTCTAACATTAGACCAAGTGAACATTCTATTATTGAGAGCAATCTCAATCAAGTTATGATCTTGGATGAAATCATTAAATTCCTCTATATCAGAGAAATCACCTTTACGAGGTGATCTCTCCCCTAAAAATCTAGTGACATTGAAATCCCCTCCCACTATCCATTGATTGGGGATAAAATTTCTAAAATCAGCACATTCGGTCCATAAAAGTCTCCTCTCATTTTTTGAATGAGGACCGTACACATTAGGAATGCCCAGTAAAGAGCTATCTACAAGAGAAACTAAAATGATATGCAGAGAAAATAACTTAGGAAACTCCTAAACAAGTCTATATTGATTATCTTTCTAACCAATTGTAAGTCCACCAGCACTACCTATGGCCGGAAGACATGACCAATTCCGAAAGGGAGATCCACCTAACCCTACAAAAAATCTAGAATCAGGATTATCTATCTTAGTTTCCTGAAGCAAAATAATGTCAATATTAAAATCATTTAAAAAAGTCCTAACCTTTGCACATTTTTTAGGGTCATTTAATCCCCTAATATTCCAGCTAACAAGCCTCATCGACTCAAAGAGGAAACTCTCTCTAATTCCCTACTCCAAATATAATCCGCATCCAACTCAATATCTGAAAAGATAAAAGCAATGTCACTAGCAAGCTGAAATAACTGACTCGTCGAAAGGCTACCTAAGGCATAAGGAGTATAATCACTACCAAAGACAGGGACCATACCTGAGCCCAAGCTCGCATTGCTACTACTCACAAACGACCTCGGGGACCTACCATGAGATGAAACTGAACTATATCTAATCCTCGCACTACGTCTCACCAATCCAGAACTAGGCACCGCTCTCTTCCGTCTCCCCCTCTTGGAGGAAGAAGAAATATCTCTACATGGAGAGACACTGCCACAACCCTTCAGAACTCCGACCGAAACCGACTCACTGAACCGATCTAAGGCAACAAGCTTCGAGCAAGGCACGACGCACACTGTTTGGATCACATTAAAACACAGACTCCGAGCCAGAGAAAAAAATCTCTCACACGACTCTCTCAACCAAAGCGAGCAACCTGACTTTCCCAACAAACCCATCAATCCAGTCGGCCCACCACAGTCCATCAAATCAGACCACATCAAATGTAACACTACGAATTCTTGAATGATCAAATTAAATAAATTAAAGAATAATTAATCTCAGATGTGAGAATTAAGGGAAACGGGTTGCGACATTGTGTTCGTCTCGGAATTCTAGTTGAGATAGAGTCCGAGTTTGCGTAAAACGGATACCGGATGAAGAAGATATGGACGAACGAAGTTAGGCGGAAAAATCAGAAAAAAAATAGATACACTGGCGCACTTGGGAAGTGCGCCAGTACAAATGTTGCACTGGCGCACTTGCCAAGTGCGCCCAGGCCGAGCAGAAAGCCTGCCCAGCTTTCTGGTGTAATCTGATCCATATTGTGACTCATTGCTGAGTCCTTTCTGACTCCTTGCTGAGTCATTAGGGCTGAGGTGTCACCCTATCCTGACTGAGTGGTTTTGATTAACCCTAAGATCATCCGATGGCTATAATTAAATTGAAATTCTATATAAACATGGGTAGACTCAAACCCTAAAATCAAATAAAAATTTGAATCATGGTCGTCATGCTGTCATCCTGTAACCTAGAGTAGCTGCCACCAACTAGAAGGAAAACGAAGCTAATCAACTCAATTCTATTCAACTCTAATCTAAACAATAATGAATCTACTACAGAGGCGAGCTAAATCAATTTCAGAACTCAGATTTCAGAACGCAAGACCTTCTTTTTGTGAGTTCGATTTCTTTAATAAGATAATTAACAATTTAATTAGGTTGAGTTATGATTTGGGTTATATGGTTATGTTGTGAATCATTGACTGTTATGTTATTATCTATGTTGTAAATCTATGATGTTATTATCTATGTTGTAAAGTTGTGATGTTATTATCTACGTAGTAAATCTAAGTTAATTGTTGGCCTATGTACAATCAATTCATAAAGATGCTTCATATGCTAGTTTGGTTATGTTGTGGAACTAATTCATATGTTAAATCATATGTACGTATGCAAGTTTAGATGTTAATCTAGACATGAATCATATGCAAGTTAGTGAGAATCATATACAACCTTACATGTTTCGTAACATATATTTTATGTGTAAATTGGATCTAAAATTAGGCTATGACATGTTTGAATTAGATGCAAGTTTACATCATAGTTTATGTTGTATAAATCACATATGCAAGTATATATATATATATATATATATATATATATATATATGTTGGAGTATGAATCATGTAATGTAAAGTTTGAAACTATTGCCTATGCAAGTTTACACCTTATGATTAGATCTATGACATCCATAGTTTATGCAAGTTTGTAACTTTGGCCTATGCAAGTTTTTGGATGAAAAACCTTATTCACACATGCAAGTTCACCCCTTTCGTTTAGATCTAATTTTTATTCTATGCATGTTGTGATGTTTTCTCTTTATTCCATAAGTTAGACTATTCGAGTCTAACGTATATTTTATGTTAAACGAACGAACGTACAACGTGTGGGCAATGGGATAATATTAAAAGATTTAATATTTAGAATTGGCATAAATGCCTTAAATGTGATGTTAATTGGTATAATTTTATATACCATAAATAGATAGACATAATTGAGTCAATTATGGACATAGTTAAATTTGTAATTGATTGATAATTTGAATAGGGAAATTAATTCAAATTGGGGATAATTAATTATGTGTAATTAATCGCCTAAGTCACGAGGTTAGACTCTTTTGTGGTGTAAGACTGCCCGGTCCCGCTCGGCAAACCCAGCTGCCACAAATGCCAGTCTATTGTGGGAGGTCTTAGGCATAATTTAAATATGTAACAGTTGTAAAGACACGAGGTTAGGCTCATTTGTGGTGTAAGACTGCCCAGACCCGCCCGACAAATCCAGCTGCCACAAATGCCAGTCTAATGTGGGAGGTCTTTACAAGGTTACGGTGTTAATGAATTAAGAAACACTTAACCAGATAAACATGTAGTGGGACATGAGGGGTTTAAGTGGGTGCCTTGGGTGGCATGTGGAATTTAGTGGGTGCCTTGGGTGGCATTTGAAATACGATTAGATGCACTTAACCAAGATGTAAACATATAAGAAGACATGAATAAGAATGGGGGCCCTTTTCAAACCAGTAACCCATTAAGTATCTTTGTGGGCTCAACCCAAGTCGAGGACGGGACACGCGTACTGGATTTGATTGTAAGAGGTCAAAACGGGTCAGCGGTGGCAACGCAAGTCTAACGGGTTCATATGCGTGTGTGGGCCCGGGCTGTTAGGTAAGACGTTGCATCGTGTAGATATAAGCCGTGCATTTTTGGTTGTATCGGGTTGCAACTTTGGGGAGTGATACACCCCATTGTGGGGCCAGCACGGGTATCTATGAGTTAGGGAGCCGATCGAATGGGGGTAGTGGGTACACCTAGTGGAGATAGGGGCGGATGACACCTATGAAGCTAGCTCGGGGTACACTAAACTACCATTATCATTATTAAGTTCTGTAGGCGGGATCAACCTTTAAGGGTGACTAGTGGTGGTGCAGTGTAGTAATTATCTTATAGTGACTAGGTGCACCTTTAACATTATCTTTGTTCGTCTTATTTCCTTGTTTGTTCTGTCATACCCAATTGTTCACAGCCATTTCCTTATTTTCCAGCTTATGCCTTATCCTAGTTATTTTAATAATTATATTGTTAATGTTATCGCACTTGCCAGATTTTATGTCTGACCCCCTTTTCCTTCCACCTCTTTTCTTCCTCCCCCCCCCTCAGGTTTGCAAGGAGGGAACACTACAGGTTAGTGCCGATTTCTTTCAGTTGATTGAAGTGAGTAGATGTATCGCTTGGGTCTCTCTTATCTTTATGGCTTTGCTTATGCTCAGTGAGGATTTATGCATTTATGTTATTTAAGTAATTGCTTCTTTATGTACTTTGAAGTTTTTGGAAAAGACTGCTGATCCTATTGTAATGGTTTTGGAGACTACTTATGTAAACTCGTTTTGAGTTATGATGCTATGAAATAAGTTTTTCACTTCCACTATGTTGTTTTATTTATTTATTCTTGTAATTTATCTGTTCTATACAACAATAACGCTCTATGGACATTGATGCATTCCCTTTGTGAGTGACATTAATGGACATGGGGTGTTATACGTGGTATCAGAGCTATGGTTACAAGAACAGATAAAAAGTTTTGAAAAGCTTTTTCAAAAGTATTATTTTCCTAGAAAGTATATTCAAAAACTTGTTTTAAAGAAGCTATTTTCAAGGAAAGCTTACTTTAAAGAGCATAATCCCCGCAAGCCATACATCTCTCTTTCGCTTCCCTTGTTTTAGAACTCTTTCCTTTTCTTTTCAGCATGTCTGGAGCATCTGAGATACCAGAGGGTGTTCATGTACCCGATTGGTTTCGTCAATATCTCGAGGCCAGGGCCGCTGCCGCGGGACCAGCCAACGTTCCTCCTCCTCCTCCCCCAGCTCCATTCATTCCTCCGCATGGAGATACTTTCTCGTAGATATGTAAAGACTTTCGTTCGATGGGTGGAAAATCTTTTAGTGGGTCTGAAACATTCATTGAATCTAGAAATTAGTTGAAAGAAGTGGAGGATCTGTTTGGCATTTTCGACTTGGACGATTGTAAGAAAGTCCAATTGGTTGCTTGGTTGATGAAGGACAAAGCTTCGTTTTGGTGGGAGGTCACTAATGGAGAGTGTCCAGTTGATACATGGCCGGATTTCAGGCGTAGGTTTTAGGCAAAGTTTCTCTCATGGGCTGAAGAGAATCTATACATGGAAAGGTTTTTGGCATTAAAGCAAGGGAACCTACCAGTAAAAGAATACGTCAACAAGTTCAATCAGCTGGCGAGATTTGGCTTGGACTTGGTGAATACACCCGAAAAGAAGGCCCTGAGATTTGTTATGGGTTTGAACGAGCCACTACAAGGGTTAGCTATGACCACATCCCTATGGGGGCCACCTTTTGAGAGGCTAGTTGATATGGCGCTTATGCATGAAGAGGAGAAGGGCGCCAATGCTAGTAAGGCACCCGAGAAGAAAGGGGATCAAAAGAAACCACAGCAACAACAACAAAACAAGAAAGGCGGGAAGAAATAATGGCAAAGGAAAGAAGAAGTGCTTTAATTGTGGGACACCAGACCATCTGAGTAAAGACTGCAGGAAAAAGAAGAAGACCGGCAGTTTCCACTGTGGAGAGGCAGGTCATCTAGTTAAGGACTGCCCAAGGAAATAGGGGCAAGGGAAAAGAACTTTTGGAGGGCAGCTTCAGGCTCTTGTGGCACCAAGGCAGGCAAGGGAGCAGGTCCAGGCTCTCGCGGTCCCACCACTGCAAGAACGAGGTAGAAACATTTCCGTCGAGAGTTTAGTTTTTCTGTTTGATCATCCTGTCCGTACTTTATTCGATTCTGGCGCATCACATTCGTTTATCTCTACATCATTAGTTGAAAAACTGCACTTAAATACTAGTCTTGTTGTGGATCCCATTGTAGTCTTAAATCCTATTGGTGGGTCGGCTCATTTATCCATAGTTTGCAGGGATTTGAGATTGTCTATCTTAGGCGTTGGTTTTGAATGTAATGCTTTTGTGCTTGGTTTCATGGGCTATGGGTTGATTCTAGGGATGGATTGGCTAGCCCAATATTGCGTCATCCTAGATTGTGAACGAAGGGTAGTAAAATTGTTGACTCGTAGTGGAAAGACCCTTGATATTTCTTGTGACCCTAGAGGATCGGTGATGCTTAGTTATATTGAGTCACTTGACGCATCCAATGATGATTTATATTCTGTTCGTATAGTCCATGAATATGTTGATGTCTTTGATGAGGTGAGGGGTCTACCACCAAAACGTGAGATAGACTTTCGTATTTATCTTGTAGATAATGCAAAACCAGTATCTCTGCCAGTACGCCACATGGCTCCTTGTGAGAGGAGGGAGCTCAATAAGCAAGTAGGGGAGTTGCTTGAGGTTCCTAAGACGTAGTATATCGAAGTGGGGTGCTCCAGTAGTATTTTCCACGAAGGCGGATAGGTCCCTTAGACTTTGTGTGGACTATAGAGAACTTAATAAACTCTCTAAGAAGAATAGGCACCCACTGCCGAGGATTGACGATCTCTTTGATCAGTTAGTTGGCGCCTCAGTGTTTTCGCAGTTGGACTTAGCCACTGGTTTCCATCAGTTGAGAGTGGCTGAAGATAGCATAGACAAGACAACCTTTAGGACTCCGGACGGTTTCTATGAATGGCTTGTGATGCCCTTCGGCTTGACAAATGCCCCTGCATACTTTGTTGACTTGATGAGTAGGATGTTTAGGGAGTACCTTAATAAATTCGTGCTGGTCTTTATGGATGACATCTTGGTCTTTTCTAAGAGCGAGGAAGGGCATGCCCTACATCTTAGGGAAGTATTGGAGGCCCTTCAAGCGCATAACCTTAAAGCTACATCTTCTAAATGTCACTTCTGGAGGAAGGAAGTGCGATTCTTAGGGCACGTGGTTTCCAAAGAAGGGTAGCTGTGGATCCCGCGAAGGTGGTGGCCATCCAAGATTGGAAGGTCCCTAAAAATGCTACCGGGGTGAGGAGTTTCTTGGGGTTGGCTAGCTACTATAGGAAGTTTATCAAGGACTTCGCAAAGATATCAGCCCCATTGACACGCTTGACGAAGAAGAACCTAGTTTTCATGTGAGACGTAGATTGTGATGATGCGTTCCAACGTTTAAAGAGAGCTTTGACCACAGCCCCAGTCTTAGTGTTGCCAGATGAGAGTAAGCCATTTACTGTTTATACCGATGCTTGTGGGACAGGACTAGGCGCAGTCTTAATGAAAGAGGGAAGGGTAATAGCCTATGGAGGAAGGTAGTTGAGAGTACATGAAAGAAATTACCCTACGCATGACCTAGAGTTGGCCGCTATTGTTTTCGCGCTTAAGTCTTGGCGCCATTATCTTCTTGGTGAGAAATTCAAATTGTTCACTGACCACAAATCACTAAAATACTTGTTCTCTCAGAAGGACTTGAACTTAAGGCAACAAAGGTGGATGGAATTCTTAGCGTCCTACGATTTCGAGATAGCATATACCCCTGGCAAGGGTAACGTGGTGGTAGACGCCTTAAGTAGGAAAAGGTTATCTTTGAGTCCATTGTTTGTTGAGCGGCAAAGCTTAGAGTTCATCTCTACGTTTGACTTTAGACCTTCCATTAACTATGTACCCAGTTTGCTAGCATTCTTAGAGGTTAGACCTACGCTTTTGGGATGGATTGGTGAGGCACAGCGAGATGACACACAGTTGGTTGAGTTAGTAGAGAAGCTCATAAGGGGGAGTCTTCGAGCCATCTCAGTAGGTATACCCTAGATGATAAGGGTTGGTTACGTAGGGACGGTAGACATTGTGTACCACCAGACGAGAACTTGAGGAAAACCATTCTTGATGATGCACATCGTTCGAAGATGACCATTCATCCCGACGGGGACAAGATATACATGGTCATGAGACGAGTTTACTTTTTGGCCGGTATGAAGAGGGATGTGGCCAAGTTCGTCGCTAGATGCTTGGTGTGCCAAAAAGTAAAAGCAGAGAAAAAGAAGCCTGGTGGGTTACTTCACCCATTGGAGATCCCACAATGGAAGTGGTAGAGTGTCTCGATGGACTTTGTTGACGGATTACCGAGATCGAGGAAGGGTAATACAGGGATTTGGGTCGTGGTAGATTTACTAAGAGCGCCCATTTCATTCCCGTGAAGAGTAAGAGGACTGCTCCATGGTTAGCCTCCGTATACATTCGATAGATAGTTCGTTTGCATGGTGTTCCTTCTAGCATAGTGAGCAATCGTAATCCTATCTTTACTAGCGAGTTTTGGAGGAGCTTGCAAGATGCGGTAGGGACTCAGTTATGTTTGAGCACCGCATATCATCCTCAGACGGACGGCCAGACTGAGAGGGTGAATCGTATTCTAGAGGACCTTTTGAGGCTATGTGTTTTAGACTTCGGAGGTACATGGGAGGAGCATCTTCCTTTGGTGGAGTTCGCATATAATAATAACTTTCGGTCTAGCATTGGCATGGCACCTTTCGAGGCTCTTTATGGACGGCCGTGTCGTTCGCCTACATGCTAGTGGGAATCTATGGATAAGATCTTACTTGGGCCCGATATGATTAGAGAGACTTCGGGAAAGATCGATTTGATTCGAAGGAGGATGAAGACGGCGCAAGATAGGCAGAAATCTTATGCGGACAAGAGGAGGACAGATCTTAAGTTTGATATTGGGGACATGGTCTTTATCAAGGTGTCTCCATTATGGAATGTTGTTCGCTTTGGGTCCGTTGGGAAGTTAGCACCAAGGTTCATAGGGCCGTTTCCTATTAAGGAGAGGATTGGACAGATGGCGTATAGAGTGGAGTTGCCCAAGAGATTTAGTGGTGTACACGACGTATTCCATGTATCACATTTGAGGAAGTGCTTGCATGAGACCGCAGAAGTGGCAGAGTCGAGCTTGCTTAGAGAGGTGGAGATAGAGCGTGATGCGACGATTCGACAAGCTCCTACGTGCATTCTTGGGTCAGAGATTAAGAAGTTGAGGAATCGAGAGGTCAGGCTAGTCAAAGTGCAATGGGGAGATGATGAGAGCGACGCTACTTGGGAGACGGAAGAGAAGACGCATTCATTGTACCCTTTTCTTTTCGAGGGTATGTCTTTTAATTTCTCCTTTATCGCTTACCTTGTACTTGTTTTATCTTTAGTATGCACTCTCGCTAGTATCTTTGACCTTTAGAGATAGGGTAGTCCTATGGTTGAAACATGTGTTTGAGACATGTTATGTATGATGGATGCATGTGGATGCAAGTGTTTGATAGTGGTTGCTCATGGATGCATATACACACACTTTAGGCACTAGATCGGCTCAGTCACTTTCATATTGCATATTGCATATAAATGGATGTATTTAGTAAAATGAATGTACATTGAATGTGTGTATCATATGGATGTTGCATTTAAATTGATGATTGTGCACACATGTAGTAATGATATGTATAAGATTCTTTGCATACATGATGGATACATAGCACTATCATTATTTGCATTAAGGAGGTCGACTGAATCAGTGGACCACCTGATTTAGCATTAGTATACGGACATATACACACACTATACATATGTACATGAAAAGCATTAGAAATCTATTAAGGACCATGGTTGCTAGTGGTTGATGGTTGAGTAGATGGATGATTGGATGGTAGGATACGTTCTTCTTAACTTAGAGATTTTGGGGACGAAATCCTTTAAGTAGGGGAGAATGTAACACCCCGAATTTTTGAATGATCAAATTAACTAAATTAAAGAATAATTAATCTCAGATGTCAGAATTAAAGGAAACGGGTTGCGCCATTGTGTTCTTCTCGGAATTTTGGTTGAGATAGAGTCCGAGTTTGCGCAAAACGGATACCGGATGAAGGAGATATGGACGAACGAAGTTAGGCGGAAAAAAAAGGATACACTGGCGCACTTGGGAAGTGCGCCAGTACAATTGTTGCACCGACGCACCTGCCAGTGCGCCCAGGCCGAGCAGGAAGCCTGCACAGCTTTCTGGTGTAATCTGATCCATATTGTGACTCATTGCTAAGTTCTTTCTGACTCCTTGCTGAGTCATTAGGGCTGAGGTGTCACCCTATCCTGACTGTGTGGTTTTGATTAACCCTAAGATCATCCGACAGCCATAATTAAATTGAAATTCTATATAAACATGGGTAGACTCAAACCCTAAAATCAAATAAAAATTTGAATCATGGCCGTCATGTTGTCATCTTGTAACCTAGAGTAGCCGCCACCAACTAGAGGGAAAACAAAGCTAATCAACTCAATTCTATTTAACTCTAATCTAAACAATAACGAATCTACTACAAAGGCGAGCTAAATCAATTTCAGAACTCAGATTTCAGAACGCAAGACCTTCTTTTTGTGAGTTCGATTTCTTTAATAAGATAATTAACAGTTTAATTAGGTTGAATTATGATTTGGGTTATATGGTTATGTTGTGAATCATTGATCATTATGTTATTATCTATGTTGTAAATCTATGATGATATTATCTATGTTGTAAAGCTATGATGTTATTATCTATGTAGTAAATCTAAGTTAATTGTTGGCCTATGTACAATCAATTCATAAAGATGCTTCATATGCTAGTTTGATTATGTTGTGGAACTAATTCATATGTTAAATCATATGTATGTATGCAAGTTTAGATGTTAATCTAGATATGAATCATATGCAAGTTAGTGAGAATCATATACAACCTTACATGTTTCATGACGTCTATTTTATGTGTAAATTGGATCTAAAGTTAGACTATGACATGTGTGAGTTAGATGCAAGTTTACATCATAGTTTATGTTGTATAAATCACATATGCAAATATATATATATATATATATATATATATATATGTTGGAGTATGAATCATGTAATGTAAAGTTTGCAACTATTGCCTATGCAAGTTTACACCTTATGATCAGATCTATGACATCCATAGTTTATGCAAGTTTGTAACTTTGGCCTATGCAAGTTTTTGGATGAAAAACCTTATTCACACATGCAAGTTCACCCCTTATGTTTAGATCTAGTTTTTATTCTATGCATGTTGTGATGTTTTCTCTTTATTCCATAAGTTAGACTATTCGAGTCTAACATATATTTTACGTTAAACGAACGAACGTACAACGTGGGGGCAATGTGATAATATTAAAAGATTTAATATTGAGAATTGGCATAAATGCCTTAAATGTGATGTTAATTTGTATAATTTTATATACCATAAATAGATGGACATAATTGAGTCAATTAAGGACATAGTTAAATTTGTAATTGATTGACAATTTGAATAGGGAAATTAATTCAAATTGGGGATAAATAAATATGTGTAATTAATCGCCTAAGACACGAGCTTAGACTCTTTTGTGGTGTAAGACTGCCCGGACCCGCTCGGCAAATCCAGCTGCCACAAATGCCAGTCTAATGTGGGAGGTCTTAGGCATAAATTAAATGCGTAACAGTTGTAAAGACACGAGGTTAGGCTCGTTTGTGGTGTAAGACTGCCCGGATCCGCCCGGCAAATCCAACTGCCACAAATGACAGTCTAATGTGGGAGGTCTTCACAAGGTTACAATCTTAATGAATTAAGAAACACTTAACCGGATAAACATGTAGTGGGACATAAGGGGGTTAAGTGGGTGCCTTAGGTGGCATGTGGAATTTAGTGGGTGCCTTGGGTGGCATTTGAAATACGATTAGATGCACCTAACCAAGATTGAAACATGTAAGAAGACATGAATAAGAATGGGGGCCCTTTTCAAACCAGTAACCCATTAAGTATCTTTGTGGTCTCGACCCAAGTCGAGGACAGGACATGTGTACTGGATTTGATTGTAAGAGATCAAAACAGGTCAGCGGTGGCAACACAAGTCCAATGGGTTCATATGCGTGTGTGGGCCCAGGCTGGTAGGTAAGACGTTATTGCGTCGTGTAGATATAAGCCGTGCAATTTTGGTTGTATTGGGTTGCCACTTTGGGGAGTGATACAACCCACTATGGGGCCAGCACGAGTATCTACGAGTTAGGGAGCCGATCGAATGGGGGTAGTGGGTACACCTAGTGGAGATAGGGGCAGACGACACCTATGAAGGTAGCTAGGGGTACACTAAACTACCATTATCATTATTAAGTTCTCTAGGCGGGATCAACCTTTAAGGGTGACTAGTGGTGGTGCAGTGTAGTAATTATCTTATAGTGACTAGGTGCGCCTTTAACGTTATCTTTGTTCGTCTTATTTCCTTGGTTGTTCTGTCATACCCAATTGTTCACAGTCGTTTCCTTATTTTCCAGCTTATGCCTTATCCTAGTTATTTTGATAATTATACTGTTAAAGTTATCGCACTCGCCAGACTTTATGTCTGACCCCCTTTTCCTTCCACCTCTTTTCTTCCTTTCACCCCTCCCCCCTCAGGTTTGCAAGGAGGGAATACTACAGCTTAGTGCCGATTTCTTCCAGTTGCTTGAAGAGAGTAGATGTACTGCTTGGGACTCTCTCATCTTTATGGCTTTGCTTATGTTCAGTGGGGATTTATGCATTTATGTTATTTAAGTAATTGCTTCTTTATGTACTTTGAAGTTTTTGGAAAAGACTACTGATCCTGTTGTAATGGTTTTGGAGACTACTTGTGTAAACTCGTTTTGAGTTATGATGCTATGAGATAAGTTTTTTACTTTCGCTGTGTTGTTTTATTTATTTATTCTTGTAATTTATCTGTTCTATACAACAATAACGTTCCATGGACATTGATGCATTCCCTTTGTGAGTGACATTAATGGACATGGGGTGTTACATCAAACCTCCTCCAAGCATAAAACCACTCCAGCCACCCACTGAAGTACGCTCCACATCACTAACCAAGCAACCCAAAAACCCTTCCAAGCCACTCTTAGACAAAACAAGAGCAGCACAATCGCTTGACTGGTGATCAACCACATCAAACCTCTTACTGCCAGCTACAACACACATGTCCAAGCTACCAACCCTCGGACCAACATAATTCACTCTAAACCCTGACAAAAATGATTCTTTAACTTACATTCAAATTCTAATGTATGTTTTTGATAATAAAAATGATTCTTCAATTTACATACAAATCCTAATGTATGTTTTTGATAATAAAAATGATTCTTTAATTTGCATACAAATTATATTTCAACGAAATGTATAAAAAGTGATACATTCATTTTTGTTGGCAATTCTATTTCAACAAAATGATTTAAAAGTGATTCATTCATTCTATTGGCAATTCTATTTCAAAAAAATGATTAAAAGATATTTCCTTCTATTTCAACAAAATGATTAAAAAGTGATTTTCATTTTTGGCAATCCTATTTTAACAAAATGGATAAAAAGTGATAATTTCATTTTGCTAAAAATTCTAGTTTAACAAAATGAATAAAAGTGATAATTTCATTTTATTGATAATTCTAGTTTAATAAAATGAATAAAAATGGTCTTTTAACTTTGTTGACAATTCTATATCAACAAATTAATATTTTTGCTCAAATAAAATCTATTTAACAAAAATGTATCTTTTGTTTTAACTATTATATTTTGACCAAAAAAAAATGTAATTTTTGTTTCAGCAAATCTATTTTGACAAAAATATAAATTTTGGTTCAACTAATCTTTTTGACAAAAAGATTCATTTTTGTTTCAACTAATCTTTTTGACTCAGCTAATCTATTTTGTCAAAGATGACAATTTTAATCCAATAACTATATTTTGACAAAAATGATAATTATAATCTACTATTCAAATTTGACAAAAATGTATATTTTTGTTTCAACAACTTTAATTGACAAAAATGTATATTTTTGTTTCTCTAAAATATTTTGACAAAAATGTATACTTTTGTTTCAACTAATCTATTATGACAAAAATGAATATTTTGGTTTAACTAATCTAGTTTGACAAAAATGGATATTTGGTTTTAACTAATCTAATTTTACAAAAATGAATATTTGGTTTTAACTAATCTAATTTGACAAAAATGAATATTTGGTTTTAACTAATCTAATTTGAAAAAAATGAATATTTTGTTTTAACTAATCTAATTTGACAAAAATGAATATTTGGTTTTAACTAATCTAATTTGAAAAAAATGAATATTTTGTTTTAACTAATCTAATTTGACAAAAATGAATATTTTGTTTTAACTAATCTAATTTGAAAAAAATGAATATTTTGTTTTAACTAATCTAATTTGACAAAAATGAATATCTGGTTTTAACTAATCTAATTTGACAAAAAGAATATTTTGTTTTAACTAATCTAATTTGACAAAAATGAATATTTGTTTTTAACTAATCTAATTTGACAAAAATGAATATTTTGTTTTGACTAATCTAATTTGACAGAAATGAATATTTGGTTTTAAAGAATCAAATTTGACAAAAATGAATATTTTGTTTTATCCAATTCTCTAATTAATAGAAATGTAAAATTTTCATTTCAACAATCTAATGAACAAAATGATAATTTTGTTTAATCCAATTCTCTAATTAACATAAATGTTAATTTTTCATTTCAACAATCTAATGAACCAAATGATAATTTTGTTTAATCCAATTCACTAATTAACACAAATGTTAATTTTTCATTTCAACAATCAGATGAACAAAATGTTAATTTTTCTATTTTCTATTCTAATTCAACAAAATGATAAAAATCGATATTTCATTTTTGTTGAAAATTTTAATTCAACAAAATGACAAAATTGATATTTCATTTTTGTTGAAAATTCTAATTCAACAAAATGACAAAATTGGTTCTTTCATATTTTTTTGTTGACAAAAATGTAATTTGTGCTTTGACACAAATCTACTTTACGAAAATGTCATTTTTGTTTTGATTATTTTATTTCAACAAAAATGTTCATTTTTATTTCAACAATTTGATTTAAAAAAATTATATATTTTTGTTTCACTCATTTATTACAATAAAAATGAACTATATGTATCAACAATTTTATTATAACACAATATCACCAAATTAATAGATCTACATAACACATCGATCAAAGAACAAGTCACGTATCATAACAAATAGAAATTAACAGCGGATTGGTGATAATGCAATCATGATTAATTTTAATTTATTTAAGAAGAAGAAATAAAGTAGAATTCTCACAGTGGGTTTTAACTCTGAATAATTTAGATTTGAATTTTTGTCCAGAATCTGATCTGCTTCGTTTCTGTCCCAATCAGTTCTGAAACATAGATTTTCCGTTGCGAGTTAAACGCTTCGAAAATCGTTCGATTCTAATCATTTGATAAAAAGATACTCGAGTTTAAATTTAAAGAATTTTATTAAGGCTTAATTACAAAATTAATATATTTAATTACATTTACCAAACGCTACTGTTTTGCTTCCTCCTTCCTCATCGTTCATACTCCAGACAAAAACCCATTATCGATTTCTTCCTTGGCCTGCACGTGCCTCCCCAGGAGGTTGGAGCTCGATCGGAGGGGACCATGTGAAGCGGCGCCGAGACATCACCAACCACCAAGAGAGATGGCGGGCTCGACGGCCTGGAGGCACCGAAAATCGCCCAGGAACGGCCGCTGTTTGGCCCCAAAATCCATGCCCCACAACTGACGAAACCCGGTCATATTTATATCCATTTGAAGAACCAAAGAAGCACTTTGATTTACTCTAAAGAACCCTAGGTTAATTCAAACTAGGATTGAAGAAATTAGGGCCTGAAATTTTGAGCATCTGTGCGTTCATTTCTGGTATGGCGGTTGTTGTTTTAGGTTAGGGTTAGTATTAGTTAGGGTATTTATAGTAAAATAAGATTTAATTTCTAGTTTTGCAAAAAAAACCATTAATTCTCAATAGCTCCAACTTCAGCCCAATGAGAGTTGTCGCCAGGCAAATGCCGGACGCAATGGGCTAGGTACCGTCAGCCCAATCGAATGTTTTCAGTCAGTTTTCTTCAATATGAAATATAAATCATTTATTTATTTATTTTGATCGTACATTTAAATTCACCGGGGCCACATACGAACTCCGAAAATTCCTGAAAAATAAATCTAGTTATGTTTCGATGATACGGTCTTAACAAAATTAATTTCGTCGAATTTGGAGACCATTAGAAAAATAGCCATTTTCTGGTTGATCCAATTTGTCTGAAATTGACAAAACACGTTTATATTTACTACGCTCACATATTTATTCCAAAAATTATGAAAATTGGAATCTAGCAATAAATTGACATTCCGGATCCAATTAAAGTGGTTTCATCGAAAACGAAGGTTGTTTGCAAAATGTCTATTTATTATATTAATATATATATATATATATATAAATTCCATAACGACTATTCTGAATATTTAACTGGCCATAACATTTGATTCCCGCTATGAAATTTCAAATTTTCAGATTCGTTGGAAAGAATTTTTTAGCAGATTTAAATATTTTTGGTTTCACTAAAATCGATTTATTTTGAATCTTGTGCATTCAGCTAAAGTTCAAATTCAAATTTTCAAACTGCCGCACTATTTCTAACTACTTTTATAATTAAAATAAATTTATTCGTTCTAACTTCGATTTAAATAATTTTTTATCGTTATTATTAAAAATAAATCATTTTAAATCCATTAAAATTTCTAAAATAAAATTTTTAAATTGGTTCCAAAATTCTGGGTTGCTACAATCTTCCCCACTTAAAATCTTTTCGTCCTCGAAATAGAACAGAGCTAAAAGTTATTTACATAACCAACTCAACATTCATTTTTCTTTTAATTTTTAGTTTCAATAACTTTATTATTCGATTAGCTTTTCAAATATATATAATTTTTATTTATTCAAAAATCATATTTTCTAAGATCGGATTATATATATAATCACAAATATGTTAATTTTAAACATGTTACTCTCAACTCATTCTAGGGCATTTCTAACCCCATATCTAACAAGTTTTTCTCATTCTAGGATATTAATGATCCTATATCTAATGAGTATTCCTTTATAGGATATTACTAATCCTACCTCTAATGAGTCTTTTGTTCAGTTCTAACGAGTTGTACCCAAAGATTTGAGCTAACCAGAGCTCTAATACCAGCTGTAACGACCCGAAAATCCCCGCCCTTTGAATCGACCATAAACCACACAGGTCTGATCCAAAAGTTGGAAATCCTCGAATGCATTAACTCTGGACATACAACACATAAGAACAAATAACAGAAGACTTTTATTAACATTGTAATAATGTTACATCAGAGTACATCGTTAAATAAAAAGCGGAAGATAATTTACAACAGAACTTAATACGATGCAGCGGAAGACTATCAATGCTCTGGACACAGCTTTAAACTTCGATCCAGAATCCTGCTCAATATATCTGCAAAATAAGCTACTCGACTGCCTGTGTGGAAAGAGGGCACCTGAATTTGCAAAGTGAAACAAACTACAAATCAGTCGTGGGACTGGTGTGAGAAATCTTTCCTAACTCATCTAACAATATGGCTAATCACAGGACCATGCCGCTAACGTGGAACGAGGTTACTCCATTGGATTGCCAATGCATAAATTAAATAAATTTTACTCAAAACAATGCAATGCTTTTTAAAATGAAATAATTATAAGACTCAAGTCCCATCACATAATGCAATGCAAACCGGAGGATAGAGTTTTACCTTATAATGATCAAACTTGCTTGATACGTAGAAAATAACATTTTAATAATATTATTAGTGTCTAATCAGTTTTAAAATACTTCAAAGTAAATGTATCAATCCTAGACATCATAGTACCCCATCCTACTATGTCGCCATATATAGGTTTACAATCAAAACCGTAATGTCGTATTGGAAATTGGGTTTCCATCATGAGTCAAGGCTAGGGACGATCTCCTTACCATTTTGAGACACCCTAGCAAATGTCTCAGGATTAGGACGCTGGCGAACCCTTAGATCCTGTAGGGCCGGTCCACAAATACTTTAGTGGATTAGTTATGCCTGAACACACGCTTTACGGTCCTATTGAACCTATAAATTGGTCACTATCGACCAATATAACTGAGGCCTCGTAATCCGTCATCCACACAAGTAAAATGTCCAGGTTTGCAAAATCCTGATACCACTCCTAGCTAGAATGAAACGTATGCACTCCATGCGTTCCCTTGTCTCGTTTCTGACTCTTACCGGGATGTGAGGCTCGCGAAGTAACGTTATACACAAAGCTACGCCTAAACAGGCCATGCTTTGATCATCAACCACAAGGCTCTGCTTTTCAATAAAAGCCTTGATCATTTGCATCTTGGCATGCCACATTGACAATCCACGCCATGCGATCAATAACTATCAATATATAACCTCTGAGCTCATACATCTCAGAGAAGGGTGTTAAGCATGAGAATAAATTCTCCGCCACCAAACAGATATATATTAACTTGAAATCAATCCACATAGAATGAAATTCAATGTTAGACACACATCCATTTACAAGTCCGTTCTGGGTCTGAACAAAACCGGAGACACCTTATTCCTTGTCCCGTATGTCAAATACGAAAGAGAGGTGCTCGTTTATCCAGACAATCAACAAGTACGTCCGGACAACTACCACCTTAACACTTTACTGGGAGCTACCCATTGTCGGGCATCAGTAGTCATCCATTCGATGTGAAGATCGATGATCTTCAATATCTTCGATTTAAATCGTCGTATTTGAAATGAGATTGAACTCGGTCTTTTTAAATAATTCTCGCATATATAATTTGAAACCATTTTATATCGTCAATACTATTTAATAACGATTTATCGCTATTTTTATTTATATAAAAATAGCCCAATTTAATTTAACGTCGCTTCTAGTCAATAGGCGGCCATGGCGATGTTTTTATCAAAATCTGATTTACACATATCTCGAAATCTAACCGTTGGATTTTAATAAATTTTATACCGTTGGAAAGATCTTCCCAAAGCAGTCCTAACGGTTCTAGTTTTGGGAAAATCCGACGGTCGGATCTTTCGGTATAATCGTTTAAAGTTACGATTCCGAAACGAGAGTGATTCATTTAATTTTAATTTTAATTTATATATATATATAACTATATATAAACAAAAGCCATTTGACGATTTCACTAACGTGTTTAACATGCCATTTAAAAGAATATTTTTTTGGCATATCATATCTACATGTTTATAATGTCAAATAAATATGTATTTTATTTACATGACATTTCTACATGTTTTCTAATGGCAACCAAATATGTATTTTATTCACATGACATTTTTGCTAAATGACAAATAAAAAAGATAATTTTCATTACTTGTATGCAATTTCTATTTTTAATTTTAACAAATAAAAAGAAATATTTTATTTGTATATATAGTTTCAATGTATAACATAACTTATAAAATGCCTCTTTACTTTGTATACAAATTCTAATGTATAATTTGACAATACAAATGTCACTTTGATTTGCATACAAATCCTATTGTATAGTTTAACAATAAAAATATCACTTTAATTTACATACAAATTCTAATGTATATTTTGACAATAAAAATGATTCTTTAACTTACATACAAATTTGATGTATGTTTTTGATAATAAAAATGATTCTTTAATTTACATACAAATCCTAATGTATGTTTTGGATAATAAAAATGATTTTTTAATTTGCATATAAATTCTATTTTAACGAAATGTATAAAAAGTGATACATTCATTTTTGTTGACAATTATATTTTAACAAAATGATTTAAAAGTGATTCATTCATTTCGTTGGCAATTCTGTTTCAACAAAATGATTAAAAGATATTTCCATTTTTGTTGATAATTCTATTTCAATAAAATGATTAAAAAGTGATTCATTCATTTTGTTGGCAATCCTATTTTAACAAAATGGATAAAAAGTGATAATTTTATTTTGTTAACCATTCTAGTTTAACAAAATGAATAAAAAGTGATAATTTCATTTTGTTAACAATTCTAGTTTAACAAAATGAATAAAAATGGTCCTTTTATTTTGTTGACAATTCTATGTCAACAAAATTAATATTTTTCCTCAAACACAAATCTATTTAACAAAAATGTAACTTTTTTTTAACCATTATATTTTGACAAAAAATGTAATTTTTGTTTCAACAAATCTATTTTGACAAAAATGTATTTTGTTACAACTAATCTTTTTGACAAAAAAATCATTTTTGTTTCAACTAATCTTTTTGACAAAGATGTATATTTTGACTCAACTAATCTATTTTGTCAAAGATGACAATTTTAATCCAATAATTATATTTTGACAAAAATGATAATTATAACTTAACTATTCAAATTTGACAAAAATGTATATTTTTGTTTCAACAACTTTAATTGACAAAAATGTATATTTTTGTTTCACTAAACTATTTTGACAAAAATGTATACTTTTGTTTCAACTAATCTACTTTGACAAAAATGAATATTTTGGTTTAACTAATCTAGTTTTATAAAAATGGATATTTGGTTTTAACTAATCTACTTTGACAAAAATGAATATTTTGTTATAACTAATCTAATATGACAAAAATGAATATTTTGTTTTAACTAATCTAATTTGAAAAAAATGAATATATTTTTTTAACTAATAAAATGAATATTTGGTTTTAACTAATCTAATTTGACAAAGATGAATATTTTGTTTTAACTAATCTAATTTTAAATTAATATTTTGTTTTAACTAATCTAATTTGACAAAAGTGAATATTTTGTTTAAACTAATATGATTTGACAAAAATGAATATTTTTTTTAACTAATCTAATTTGACAAAAATGAATATTTGGTTTTAACTAATCTAATTTGACAAAAATTAATATTTTGTTTTAACTAATCTAATTTGACAAAAATGAATATTTTGTTTTATCTAATCTAATTTGACAAAAATGAATATTTGGTTTTAACTAATCTAATTTGACAAAAATGAATATTTTGTTTTAACCAATCTAATTTGACAAAAATAATTATTTGGTTTTAACTAATCTAATTTGACAAAAACGAATATTTTGTTTTATCCAATTCTCTAATTAACATAAATGTTAATTTTTCATTTCAACAATCTAATGAACAAAATGATAATTTTGTTTAATCCAATTCTCTCATTAACACAAATGTTAATTTTTCATTTCAACAATCTAATGAACTAAATGATAATTTTGTTTAATCCAATTCTCTAATTAACGCAAATGTTAATTTTTCATTTCAACAATCTAATGAACAAAATGATAAAAAAAATTCTACTCTAATTCAACAAAATGATAAAAATCGATATTTCATTTTCGTTGAAAATTCTAATTCAACAAAATGACAAAATTGATATTTCATTTTTGTTGAAAATTCTAATTCAACAAAATGACAAAATTGGTTCTTTCATTTTTGTTTTGTTGACAAAAATGTAATTTGTGCTTTGACACAAATCTACTTTACGAAAATGTCATTTTTTATTATTATTTTGTTTCAACAAAAATGTTCATTTTTATTTTGATAATTTTATTTAAACAAAAATTATATATTTTTGTTTCACTCATTTTATTACAAAAAAATGAACTATATGTATCAATTTTTTTATTATAACACAATATCACCAAATTAACAGAGATGTACATAACAAATCGATCAAAGAACAAGTCACATATCATAACAAATAGAAATTAACAGTAGATTGGTGATAATACAATCATGATTAATTTTAATTTATTTAAGAAGAAGAAATAAAATAGAATTCTCACAGTGGGTTTTAACTCTGAATAATTCAGATTTGAATTTTTGTCCAAAATCTGATCTACTCCGTTCTGTCCCAATCAGTTCTGAAATGTAGAATTTTCCGTTGCGAGTTCAACACTTTGAATATCGTTCGATTCTGATCATCTGGTAAAAAGATATTTGAGTTTAAATTTAAAGAATTTTATTAAGGCTTAATTACAAAATTAATTTATTTAATTACATTTACCAAACGCTACAGTTTTGCTTCCTCCTTCCTCGTCGTTCATACTCCAGACAAAAACCCATTATTGATTTCTTCCTTGGCCTGCGCGCGCCTCCCCAGGAGGTTGGAGCTCGATCGGAGGGGACCAAAGGAAGCGGCACCGAGACATCACCCATCACCAAGAGAGGCAGCGGGCTCGATGGCCTGGAGGCGCCAGAAATCGTCCAGGAACGGCCGCTGTTTGGCCCCAAAATCCATGCCCCACAACTGACGAAACCCGATCATATTTATATCAATTTGAAGATCCAAAGAAGCATTTTATTTACTCTAAAGAACCCTAGTTTAATTCGAACTAGGATTGAAGAAATTAGGACCTAAAATTCTGAGCATTCTGTGCATTCTTTTCTGATATGGTGGCTGTCATTTTAGGGTTAGGGTTTAGTATTAGTTAGGGTATTTATAATAAATAAGATTTAAATTCTAGTTTTGCAAATAAACCCATTAATTCTCAATAGCTCCAATTTCAGCCTAACGAGAGTTGTCCGCAGGCAAATACCCCCATTCCGGATGCAATGGGCTAGGTCCCGTCAGCCTAATCGAATGTTTTCAGTCAGTTTTCTTCAATATAAAATATAAATCATTTATTTATTTAATTTGATCGTACATTTAAATTCACCGGGACCACATACAGACTCCAAAAATTCCTGAAAAATAAACCTAGTTATGTTTTGATAATATGGTCCTAACGAAATTAATTTCATCGAATTTGGAGACCGCTTGAAAAATGGCCATTTTCTAGTTGACCCAATTTGACCAAAATTGAAAAAACATGTTCATATTTATTGCGCTCACATATTAATTCCAAAAATTATGAAAATTGGAATCTAGCAGTAAATTTACATTCCGGATCCAACCAAAGTGGTTTCGTCGAAAAGGAGGTCATTTGCAAAATGGTTATTTATTATATTAAAATATATATATATAAATTCTATAGCGACTATTTTGAATATTTAACTGTCCACAACTTTTGATTCCCGCTATAAAATTTCAATTTTTCAGATTCGTTGGAAAGATATTTTTAAACAGATTTAAATATTTTTGGTTTCACTAAAATCCGATTTATTTTGAATCATGTGCATTCAGTCAAAGTTCAAATTCAAATTTTCAAACCGCCGCGCTATTTCTAACTTCTTTTATAATTAAAATAAATTTATTCATTCTAACTTCGATTTAAATAAATTTTTAATCGTTATTATTGAAAATAAATCATTTAAAATATTTAAAATCCATTAAAATTTATAAAATGAAAATTTTAAATTGGTTCCAAAATTCCGGGTTGTTACAGATGGTGCAAGACAGAGGTTATTTTATTGTAATGGTTTTTGTGACTTATGATGTTGTGGAGCACGGTATTATGATTTATGTTTGAAAGAAAAATTTAAAAATTTCCACTGCTATCTTATTTATATCTGTCTTATAAATACTCTGTGTCTGTTTACCTATAACGCTTCACAAAACTTAATGCATTTCCTTAGTGAGTGACATTAATAAATGTGGGGTGTCACACTTGGTATCAGAGCTGAAGTTTACCAGATTAGATAAAAGTTTCTAAAAATTATTTTCAAAAAGGTTTTAAAAGAAAGCATTTTTTAAAGAAAAAATTATTTGAAAAACATTCCCCAAAAATCCATATGTAGTATCCTTCAGTCCTTTATCTAAATTTCTTCCTTTTCCCTTTTTCAGCATGTCTGGGGAACAAAACATCCATAATATCCCAGAGGGCGTTACATTACCCGGATGGTTCCATAGGTATTTGGAGGCCACGACGCCTGCCGAAGGCCAAGGAAATGTTCCACCCCTAGCCGCACCAGTCATTCCTCCTCCTCCCCCCTCCAATTGTTGATAACTTCACCAAGATTTGTAAGGACTTCCGTGCAATGGGAGGGAAGCCATTCCATGGGAACGAGACATCCATAGAAGCTCGGAATTGGCTTAAGGAGACCGAGGACTTATTCGTAATCTTTGAAGTGGAGGACCGAAGAAAGATTCAGTTAGCTGCTTGGTTGTTAAAGGACGAAGCCTCATTTCGGTAGGAAGTCACCCAAGTTGGACGTCCGATGGAAACTTGTGAAGATTTTAGATAGAGGTTCGAAATGAAATTTCTTTCTCAAGCTGAGAGAAGCATACAGATGGAAAGGTTCTTAGCACTCAAACAAGGATATTTGACGGTGAAGGAGTATGTAAACAAGTTTTACCAGGTGGCAAGGTTCGGGTTAGAGTTGGTGGATACACCACACAAAAAGGTTTTGGGGTTTGCTAAAGGGCTGAATGAGCCTCTGCATGGTTTAGCCATGTCCCATATTCCAATGGGGGCCACTTTTGAAAAGCTTATTGATATGGCCCTAATGCATGAGGAGGACAAGGGAGAGAAGAAGGAAGCAAAGACTGAGGGGACATCGCAGAACAGGAAGGTGCGGCCCAAGAAGTGGAAGCAACAACAACAACAACAACAACAACAACAGAAGAAAGGAGTGTAAGATGACAAAGGCAGGGATACGAGAAAACGTCACAATTATGGAAAGGAGGGTCACTTGATCAAAGATTGTAAGAGAAGGAAGGCCAATTGCTTTAATTGCGGAGAGGTCGGACACTTCTCTAAAGAGTGCCAGAAAAAATAGGGATCGATCATAGGGACAAGGTCAAAGAGCAAGGACTTTTGGAGGGCAGGTGCATGCTCTCGCTATCAGTGCTCCTGAAAAAGGTAGAAAATTTTCCGTAGAAAGTTTAGTTTCCCTTTCAAACCATCCAGTTAGAATACTTTTTGATTCTGGCGCTTCATACTCGTTTATATCAAGTTCTGTAGTTGAATCTCTGCACCTAATTACTAGTAGGGTAGTAGATCCCGTAGTTGTTTCAAACCTCATTGGTGGTTCGGCTCATTTATCGATGATTTGTCGGGGTTTGAAAATTTCTGTGTTAGGCGTCGAGTTTGAATGCGATGCGTATGTGCTTGGGTTTATGGGCTATGGGTTGATTCTAGGAATGGATTAGCTTACCACATATATGGCCATTCTAGATTGTGAGAGGAGGGTTGTTAGACTCCTGACTTGTCATGGGAAGACCCTAGAAGTTTCATGTGACCCCCAAGGGTCTGTTATGCTTAGCTTCCTAGAGTCTCGAGATGCATCCATAGATGATTTGCAATCTGTTCCAGTGGTTCGAGATTATTCCGATGTTTTTGATGAGGTACGGGGTTTACCTCCAAGGCGTAAGATCGACTTCGGCATATATCTGGTGGACAATGCAAAGCCAGTGCGCCATATGGCTCCAAGGGAAAGGAGGGAGCTAAGTAAGCAAGTAGGGGAGCTACTTGAGAAAGGTTTTATCAAACGAAGCATATCTGAATGGGGTGCTCTAGTAGTATTCGCAACTAAGGCGGATGGTTCACTTCGTTTGTGAGTTGACTATAGAGAATTGAATAAGCTCACCAAGAAGAATAGGCACCCACTTCTGATGATTGATGATTTTTTTGATCATCTTGTTGGTGCCTCGGTATTTTCTCAGTTGGACTTGGCTATGGGGTTCCATCAGTTGAGGGTGGCTGAGGACAGCATAGATAAGAATGCTTTCAAAACTCCGGACGGTTTCTTTGAATGGCTAGTTATGCCTTTTGGGTTGACGAATGCACCCGCCTATTTTGTTGATTTGATGAGTAGGGTGTTTCGAGAGTTCCTAAGAAAATTAGTCGTAGACTTTGTTAATGATATTTTGATCTTCTCCAAGAGTGAAGAACATCATGCCCAACATTTGGGAGAAGTTTTGAAAACTCTCCGTGACCATCAGCTAAAGGCAAAGTTCTCCAAATGCCCTTTTTTGGAGAAAGGAGGTGAGATTCTTGGGGCATGTAGTCTCCAAAGAAGGGATAGATGTAGATCCCGCGAAGGTGGTTGCAGTGCAAGATTGGCAAATTCCTAAATATGCAACCAAGGTGAGAACCTTTCTTGGGTTGGCAGGTTATTATAGGAAGTTCATTAAGGACTTTGCGAAGATATCAACCCCTCTCACCAGGCTGACAAATAAGAATTTGGCATTCTCATGGGACATAGACTGTGACATTGCTTTCCAATGACTGAAAAGGGCTCTGATAACAGCCCCAGTCTTGACCTTATCTGATGGAAGCAAAGTGTTTACTGTTTACATTGATGCGTGCGGTACATGTCTTGGTGTGGTTCTGATGCAAGAAGGGAAAGTAATACATTATGGGGGTAGACAGTTGAGAGTTCATGAGAAGAAATACCCCACCCATGATCTAGAGCTAGCTGGCATAGTATTCGCGCTAAAGACGTGGCGTCATTATTCACTTGGATAAAAGTTCGAGTTATACACCGATCATAAATCTCTCAAGTATCTATTCTCACAGAAGAATCTCAACTTAAGGCAACAACGGTGGATGGAGTTCTTAGCTTCATATGATTCTGAGATTGCTTATACCCCTGGCAAGGCTAATGTGGCGGCAGACCCACTAAGTAGGCAGAGGGTGGACCTGAGTCCTCTGTTTGTGGAAAGAAAGAACTTGGAGTTTATATCAGCTTTTGATTTTAGACCCTCCATCGAGGTTTTGCCAGATTTGTTTACATCATTGGAGATAAGAACGACTCTTATGGATCAGATAGGAGCTTCGTAATAAGGAGACCCACAGATTCTAGACATCATGGATAAGCTCATAAGATGGGAGACTTCTAGTCACCTCAGTAGGTATGCCATAGATGAAAAGGGGTCGTTGCGGCGAGATGGAAGGCTTTGTGTTCCTCAAATCGGAAGCTTGATAAAGGCAGTCCTAGAAGAAGCCCACCATTCTAAGATGACCATTCATCCAGATGGTGATAAATTGTACAGGGACATAAAGAGGGTTTTCTTTGGGGCTAGGATGAAGAAAGATGTGGCTGGATTTGTTTCTCGGTGTTTGGTTTGCCAGCAAGTCAAGGCTAAGCAAAAGAAGCCCGATGGATTACTTTGTGACGGCCCACCCCGGACCAGCCAACATTTCTCCGAAATGCGATGTGCCGATGCCCGACTAGCACGGGATGGTCGTCAAAAGAAAAGAAGCAAGATGAAGAACTATCAAAGAACCTGTAATATATCTCACAATGCATGGAATAAAATATAATAATAACATAACTTGACATAAAACAGGCGGGATAGTGCATAAGCTGAAAACTAAACCATCATAGCAGTGGAAAATTCAAAATACAGCTTATGATCCAAACCATCTTTATTACAACTTTTAAAACTATCTCTAAAGCGAAATAGAAAGGTATACTACTAATGCCCAAAGTAGTGACCAACAACAACACAGGGAGAATATACGAGAGTAATACGTGTAAGCCTCCTGCTCGTCTCCGTACAACTACTCGTGCATAACCAGTCAACCTGTCTCTAGTCTGCTCGTTTAGGAGCAACCAGAGTAATAAGAAGAGACATAAACTCTAGGTCAGACAAAAGTCTGGTGTGAGCGATAAGCAGCAAAACAAAACAATAACAAGTATAATCTAATCATACCTGAACCTGGACCTGCAACCAAAGAGTTAGCACAACAAGATGTACAGTACTCTAAGGTAACACTAGCATAAAATGTAAATGGGGGTGTGAGTCATGGTAATAGCAAGCATCAAACATAGTAATCATCCTCACATCTCTCACTCATTGCGTAAAGCATACAATATCCACCACTCGATCACCCAATCCTTTGCTACAATCACTTTGCTCCATGGAGTCACAATGACTCCATTGCACTGATCCATAGTCACTAATCCGTCTCTCAGTGGTGAACTAAAGTTATGGATATCAATAACCCCTTTGCACCACGTCCCGCAGCAGAGTCCAACTCATGAAGCTAACTCCTTGGTTCCCATCTGGATCCTAAGTTCTAACTTCCTATTTGGACTATTTTTGAATCTCGGGTTTTGGTTGAATTGGTTTTGATCTTCAGAAGAGTTTACGTTCGTCGTCGCGTGGTCCTCCCCGTATCCTTCGGCTCGCGGCCCGCTCTGGCATCGGCTCGTGGTCATCTTTTGTATTGGCTCGTGGTCATCTTTCTTTCCTGGAGCGGTTCACGGCTCGCCATCCTAGGATTCGCCCCCTTCCTCATGGTCACCCTCCTAGGATTCATCCCCTTCCTCACGGTCGCCCTCCTAGGGTTTACCCCCTTCCTCATGGTCGCTCTGTTAGGGTTCGCCCCCTTCCTTACGGTCGCCCTCCTAGGTTTCGCCCCCTTCCTCACGGTCGCTCTATGAGGGTTCGCCCCCTTCTTCATGGTAGCGGAGACGCTTCACGAACGGGTTGCTGACCAATTTCCTGCAACTTTCTAGCAAGCTGTTTACGCCACATGACGGCGTTTTCGACCAATCTAACATTTCTAGGCAATTACAAAACATTCCAAACAATAATAACAGCATGTGTAGTCAACCATAAACACCAAAACAACAATTTAGCATGCAAATATGGGTCAAACATACCCAAAACTATGATTTCCCCTTAAACCCCTTTATCATGATTTAACCATACGATTAGCAAAACATGTCCAAATTAACCCAAATTTCTATGAATTAGAAAACTGTCATGAAGTGTAATAAACCACAAGTGCACGACGTACACTTGTAGTACGTTAGCGAATACGAGTCGATCCACGGGGAAGGAAGCCATTCTAATTTTATTCAATCAAATTAAACCAAATTCGAGTGAAGATTTAACTAATAAAAGCTAATGGAAACTATAAACTAAGTTTGAGAGCTAAATATGAAATGAAAACAATTTAGAGGCAAATCAACTCTCACATTTATGTAAGTTATTAAAAATACAATTTATGATCTCCATTAAGTGATATAAATGCAATATTTAAACCACATATGATTCTCATAAAAATGGAACTGTAGCAAAATTATTCTAAGTATGGCCTATGAATTATTAACTAAAACTATAGACCATCAAATTTTGTTCTTACTTTCATTTCAAAATCAATAACCACTTAGCAAATATTGATGTAATTTGTGTTTACATTGACTAAGCATAGCCTTTTTTTGTCAACAAACATAGACTATCAAAACCATTTGTATAAACTTACATCAACATTCACTAACATGAAGCACATATTAGAGATCGCAAATCATACAAATGTTGTACTTACATAAAGTTAGAGAGCATCATTACCAATAAATCAAAGGGATTGCCCACTCATATGTGCTATCATATCAATACATGTAAGTTTCAACATTATAAAATAAAGCAAAATAAAGAAAGACTAAGTCGAACAAGAAGAGAACTAAACTAAGAACATAAAGTAAATCTAAGCTATGAACATAAAGTAAATGAACATGAATGTAAATCTAAGCTATGAACATGAAAGTAAAGAGCATAGAAATTAAATTGCATTAAAACAAAGAAGTTACATAAAGAAAATGGCTAAGTAGCCATGGAAATACAAGAGAGCTTGTGCTCCTCTCAACAAAACTAAAGAAGGGGATAAAAAGAGAAGAGATAAGAGATAAAAATATATGAACATAAAGGGGGTATATATACATGTTACAAACCCTAAAACCCTAATCATTCATAATGGGAAATCCCCAAAATGCCCACTTCATGAAGCTTCTAATCCTCTCTTAACCACCAATGAGTCATGCATGAGACCTTTTGTCTTATTCAATTAGTCTTTAATAAGAAGCTTAAGAGAAAAAGGATAATTTGATAGGTGGGGTCCTCCATGATCATGTATGAGAATTAATTATTTCCTCTTCATTCCTTTGTATGCATGCATTTGTGCTCCAAATCTTCATGTGTATGCATTATTTGTGCTCCAAAATTCCTATAGGAGACAAATACAAAGAACAAGTAAATGCAATCATAAATTAAAACAAGCACAAGTGACCATTTTTTCCTAAAATAAGTGATTATTTTGAAAATATTTAAAATATGGTTTGATCATATAAAATACCAAAAAATGTTCATTTATTTAATTAAACAAGAATAAATATGTGAATATAAATGTGCATTTTTACGTGCACATCTACCCCCACAGTTATCTTTTTATTTGTCCTTGAATAAAGAAAAAAAAACTAAGATAGATCCGTTTTCGTAGGGAATACGATTGCATTGAGCATATGTAACAAGCCGTTAAACCTCCGGGTGTCCCCAGTAGGACGAGTGTTGTCTCACGAGGGTTTTCAGCGAATACTACCACAAAATCCAAAAGTTGAATGCAAAAAATATTTACAAAATGCAAGATTAGAAAATATTTACAAGTAAAATGCAAGCTTTTAAAGGAATATTTACAAATGGATAATTTACTTTTAAATATTACACGAATGAGTTAACACAAATTTGAATCGTCACTATGAAATTTGAGTCCGTTACTAATCAAAATTTCAAACAAAAGTCATGTTATTGTCACAAACTCCTCCATCTTGGCCACTTGTTTTGGTAGAAACATAGTGCAAATATGGAATGAATTCTATAATCGATATCAACAGTCGTAAAACGGCATCTCAGCTTCCTTTTTGTTAACAAATTAGGTCGAATAAGTGAAGAGTGTGCTTAGATTTCAAGTGCTTACTCTCTCTTTATTACAAAATATTTACATTATTGCTATTTACATACACCTAACCGAAAAGACCAAGGTATACCACCCGTGAGAGTTTGGGACAGAGCTTGGCGGATTGTGCAGACCGACGCTGACTTTGTCTACAAGATGTCGGTAATCCTTAGGTGTCCAACTCATAAATGAGACCAAGATATACCGACGTTGACATTGTCAATAAGGTGTCGAAAAGAGCTTGGCGGGTTTGCACACCAACGCGAGATGTACTAGCAATGTTGGATACCCTTGGATTATTATAATATATATACATTCTTTTTTTTTCTGTTCTTTTCTTTTTTTTTTACATAAGAGAGAGAGTAAAGCGAGAGTATCTTAGCACAACTTCACTTAAAAGATCTAAAATGTTATCGCAAGCAGTCTAAATCAACCATTCATTTAATCGGATTACAATTCAAAAAACATTTCATACTCATCACCTATGGATTTCCCAATATACCAATTACACCAAATTTGCTCATAATTCAAACTTTTCTTTCATTATCCGCTAAGAGAAGTAAATTTCCAAACATTTTAATCGAACGACCAAAATTATGTGCTAATAACTCCATCATTTCTTATTTTAAAGTAAATACAAATGCGAAATTCTTTTTTATTTTTTATTTTTTTTGAATGAAAAAAGGAAAATTCTATGCAAAACCAAAATAAATATGAAACTCCCCCCACGCTTGATTTGGACTGTGCCTCCATAGTCAACCCAAATGAAAAGAAAATGAAAATTTTGAAAATATGACTTATATTTACAAGAAAAAAGGAAAAAAAATATTCAGAGTCTATCAGAAAATGTATTAACAAGAAGTAAATGAAACGGTCTTCTAAAGACCAATTCATTTGCCTCTTCAAGTATGAGAGACACAACTTAAGCATAGAAAACCAAATCATAAAGGATAGTATGTTGCGTTTCAGATTTGGAAAAACAAATTTTGTTTTTTGAGTTGCTAATTTTAAAAAATTTAGCTTACAATTGATCCTAAAATCGAATTGAATATATGTAGCAACTAAAGTGAGGTCATCGCGCTGGGGTTCAGTAAAAGTTTTAAAAACAAAGTGTGATTTGTTCATATGATGTATAAATTAAGAGATGTGTGCATCATTCTCACCCCCACACTTGTTTTGAGAAATATTGTTCAGTTTTTCTTTGACATCTGAAATTTTTCTGACTAAAGGTTCATTCATAAACCTAAAGTTAAAACCAAACAATTGAATTTTTAGTAAATTTCGAAATTGTGTTTTCTCAAAAACAGTGTTATTCCAAAAAGATTTCATATACTAAAGAAATTTATCATTCAAAAACAAGTGATCACAATGAGGTTCAATTGAAATGATTAAGTCACAAGGAGTTTCAACAGTTTTAGAAAAATCGTCATTGTGTTTAAGATCAAATTCAGCAGTTTCGTTGTTTTCATCCTCAAGAATTTCAAAGTTTTCAAATGTTTCAATTTTAGTTTCAGACACAACAACATTATTGTCAATCAGTTCAAGAAGTTTTCGCTCATCAAAGTCGTCCTCGCATAAAAAGTTGTTACCAACTTCATCATTTCTTTCAAGTTGACAATCTAAAGTTGTTAAAGTTTAAAAAATTTCAGAATCTGAGAGAGAAAGATCAAATTGAAGACTGACATCTTCGTTTTTAAGAGAATTTAAATTCAACTCAATTACAGAGCTTTCAACAACTTCATTAAGGATTTCATCAATTTCAAAAGCTGTTAGTTGAGAATTATCAATTGTGGGCAAAGGTGGATTATCGTTCAAATTGCCACACATTAAAACTTGATTGTTTTGTTTTTCATGAAAATTCAAGTAGTCTTGAAACAACATACTCGTGTGATTATCATCAATTTCATTCATTTGCTCAACAAAATCAAATTTAAAATTATTTACATGAGAATTTTCAATTTGAAATTGCTGAGAACACAATTTTTCATTTCCACCATAATTGAAATTATTCCTATTGCCAAAACCATTTGAAAAGTTATCCACATTTCCATCTTGAATTTGCAATTCATTTTGGACTTCGAAGTTGGATTGACAAGGGTTATAATCAAAAATCATTTGAATTTGAAGTTGAATTTTGATTATTTTGAAAACTTTGACTTAAATTGTTGCACATTAATTCAATTAATCTTTGACTTGATTCATTAAATTTTTGACTTTCTTCAAGTAGATTTTGAACATTAATTTCAAGACTTGTGAGTTGATCTTTATTTTGAAAATTTTGCGGTGTAAATTCAGGATTATTTTGAAAATTATGAAATGTTGGTGGCGTAAAATCCAAATTATTTGTACAATAGTTGTTATTAAAATATGCATATGAATTTGGTGTAAAATCATATGGAATATATTGATTTTCACTACTATCGTAAAATCCGCAGGAATAAAGAAATTGGGATATTTTCAAGAAAGTTTTTTTTATTTTTTAAGATTTTGGATTTTTCTGTTTTTTTATATATGCATGAACCTAATGGAACTATATGAATGCAAACTAATTATTTACAGATTTTCTAAAATTATATAATGACGGTTTGACTAATTTCAACAAAAGATTTCTCAGCCAGTTAACGGACAGGGGTTATCGATGCACCAGAATCACCCTAGCAATGCAGCCGAAGGTTAAATACCTTCAGAGAAACAACCGATATAATATTTACGAATCACAGTAATATTTATAAATGATTATTAATCTGCCGTAGTCTAGACATCGAGAAATAAATTGTTAGATAGAAATCAAATTGTCAAAATATAACAGTGACCTTAGAAAAAAAAGATGAATGCAAAACAGAAGATAAACGTGAATTAACAATGCAACTACTAACGAATTTTATTTTATTTTTGGATTTTTTATGCAAATGCAAGCAAACAACAATGCGCATAAAATAAATATAAGGAAAGAAAACATACACCAGTGCGTGCAGAATTTTTAGCAATTTTATTTAGCAGCGCTTTTTTTTAGCATGCAACAAGATAGCGCAGATTTTGAGCTAGCAGTTTGTGCAAACCAATCCTAAGCAAGTAAGCAATTCTCCATCCATTACTTTCTGCATTCTGAAAAGATATTTGTACAAGAGAGGATTTCCTATTTTCTTTTTTTCTTTTTTTTCTTTTTTTGGTATGGATTGAAGGTTAGTTTTAGATCTGAAGGTGGACGTTGATGCTTGTTTATGACTGTGACAGTTATTGTGGTGAAGAAGTGGGAATGTTGAGTTATTGATGATGAAAGGGGTAGTTTGGTTATTAGTAGAAGCTTTAGTGTATATGGTGAGTGTAAGAAGAAGATGGAAAAGGATTTTGGAATATTGGTAGAGAAGAAGGTGTTGAAGTGGATGATATGGAATCTGAGTGATGGAAATTGTGATGTATAAATAAGGCAGAGGCAGAGAAAGGAAAGTAAATTAAAGAGGGAGGACAAGAAAAAGATGATGTATATAACGTAGTTGTATACACAATTATATGATTTTTGTTTGATGATAACAACCAAATAAATATTATTTTAATGTGTTTGTTACTGTACTGTTCTATATTTACATCACAGACAAGAATATAATATTTACATTTAAATAAAATATGACTGCACAGAAATTCAATTATTCGCAGTATTTTATTTAAATAGAATATTTTATTTCAATATCTAAAGAGTACAAAGTTTACAACTCCACTATTTGTACAATTCACTGATATCTTTCATTCCAATACATCCAATACATTTGTTCCTCTTCACAACACTCACACTCAGTATACAGTCATATATAAATACATTTACCGTTACATTTAAATTCACTGACACTACATTGTCTTCTGTCTTCAGTCTTCATTGCACAGTCAGTCCAGTCTTCATGCGTACCTATCACATGAAACACACACACAGTACATTGCAATAGAAATAAAACTGAATACACACGAATATAAATTTTATTTTTAAAATTTTATTTGGCTTAGAATTTCTGGTGTGTTTCTCATCATTTTTCTTGACTTGATTTGATCTGTGTCTAGTCAGTTTATATATGAATAGTACAAGGATAGGAAATCTATTCTAGATGGCTGCATATACACACATGCATATATACACATGTGTGCACTGCCTCGCCAATCCAGTGTAACGAGTCGGATTTTGCCCGGCCTTAATCGATCGCAAAATCGACCAAAACCGTTCAAATCCCGCCTACGTTAACTTTGGGAATACAATAACATCAGAACAACAACAGCAGACTTTTATAACATCAATAATAAATGTTACATCAGAGTACAGAATATCAGAGTACATTGAATAATAAAATTACAACAGAAGATAATTTTACATGATTTTAATACATTGCAGTGGAAACAAAATAACTAATGTGAAAACCCGTAACTTCCCCGTAAAGGAAAGTGTCGGATAGTTCGAGAACAAGCCACAACAGAACGCATACAGAAGAACATTTCATTGTATATTACAACAATGCATCAGATTACAAGAATATACAGAGTATGAATGAATATTACACAGAAATATCAGAGATTTAAATTACATTGATACATAGCAGCGGAAAATAATACAATACACAACTGAAGGAGATATACGGATACAAAGCTTTCCGGATATCGTTCCAGCTGTAAACCAGGATCCTGTGAATATAAATCTGCAAAACCAAAACTACTAGCTGCCCGTGTCAAAATAGGGGCACCCAGAGTTTAGGTCAAAACAATAAACTCCAGGTCAGTCATGGGACTGGTGTGAGAACTAAAACAGTTAATCTTTATTTTTAAAGTTAGGTAAATCAAGGGACCACGCCGTATAACACGGAACGGGTTTCCTCCCAAGAATACCAGTGCATAAAACAAACAGCGCAATGCTAAATAAAGAAAAATGAAGCTGTTATAAGACCCAGGTCCCATCACACAATGCAACGCAGTCGAGGATAGGGTTTTCCCTTATAACAGCCAAAGTATGCTTGATACGGTTAAAACAAAACGTTTGATACTATTATAAGTGCATAGTGTATAAAACAACTTCAAATCATAAGTATCGATCATAGGCGGCATGGGTACCATATATCATGTCGCCATACTAGGCTCTACAAATAAAACCGCAAATGTCACGTATTTGGAAATTGGATTTCCATCTATGAACCGAGGCAAAAGATAGTCCTCAACCGATTCGTGACGCTCTAGCCCGCCCCTCAGGAACAGCCGCAACTGCCCCTTGGATCCTCAGGGCCGGTCCACCGATGTGGATTATTATGCCTGAACACTACGTCTCCCCACCCTATGGGGTGTAAGTCTGGTCCGTCAGCCGACCAGAATGCATCGGCCGAAACCGATATAACCGAGGCGCCTCGCAACAGCAACAGCCACATAAGTCAAACTCGTCAGGGCGTGTAAAACCACTGACGCCACTTCTAGCTAGAAAGAAACGCATGCCCTCCCTGACGTCCGTCTCCCGTTTTTGGTTCATACCGGGTGTGAAACTCGCGAATCAAACGTTACACAAAGCTACGCCACAAAGGCCGTGCTTTGATCATCAACCACAAGACTTTGCTTTTCAACAGAAGCCTCGATCAATTGCCACTTAGGCATGCCACACAGGCAATTCACTCCATGCGTTTGATATCCATCAATATATAACCCCTGAGCTCGTACGTCTCAGAGAAGGGCGTTAAGCAAGAGAATAAATTCTCCGCCGCCAAATAGATATATATTTAATAGAGATTAATCATACGGACTAAAATCCAATGTCAGACACACCGTCCATTTACAAGTCCGTTCTGGGTCTGAACGAAACCGGAGGCACCTAGTACCCCGCATATCCATCGATCTCCAAGTACGTCTGGACGATCACCAACTGTTTCCATCTTCTTGGGTGTACAGCCCAATCAAGATCATCAGTAATCACCCAAACGATGTGAAGACCTCCGGTCTTCGACCATCGTCTTCATCTTCGACTTATCGTCGTATCAGTTATCCAGAATGGGATAAACCCGGTCTTTCCGAATAACTCGCGTATATTTTAAATAAGTGTTACACAAACACAACATATGCCTCATTCCAATTCATCAGTCACTAACCGTAAATTAATCAAGAGAATAATTTCCCAAATATTAACCCCGAAGGCCGAAACCAACATCAGATCAATATCCAGAAAACCATTCTGCTTGGCTAACCGACAGTTAGTTTCTAAATTTCACATTCATAGGGAAGGGTTCCCATTAATTCTATCCAAGATAAATTTCTTGAATTTATTCTTTAATCTATTCGAATATCAATTCAAAACTAGTCGGGATCAACGAAACTTACCGAAGTAATCATTTGTTTTAATTTCCCAATCCCAACCTATTTATCCCATGAAGTAAAACTGGTAATACTTCATATCTAACACCACGGTGTTATCGGTAAATTCAATTACCATTTCACGTTCAAATCTAATTAAAGATTTAACTATCGCCTGGAGCAAAACTGGTGGTACTCCATTTTCGATCTTTTCAATCTAATTAAAGACTCATTAAAACTCCACTTAGTTTTAATCCTTAACTGGGTTAAAGAATCAGTGTCATTTAAAAACACAGTTCACGATAAACCCAAAATCACATTCATTAATTATCGGGTTAAAGAACGAGTGTTATTTAAAACACTGTTCACGATAAACCCAAAAATCAATATCAATTCAATTCCAATTAAATATTATTTAATCGGTACACTTCATTAAATCTAAATAAAAAGATTTAATCTTTTCTCAACTGGGTTCAAGAACAGTGTTAGTGAAGACACCATTCACGACAAACCCAAATCACATTTGATATTCAATACAAGGCTCTGAATAGAAAATATATCGGCTTATATTCAATATCAAATTCTACGATTAACAAATGTCGTATTGGAAATAACGATATAAATATATATCTTTCAAATTTCCATAACAACACCTGTATAATCACGAATTCCAACATCGAAATATTCCGAAGACAATTTCGATCCAAATCCACTTCAATGCAATCATTGGATATTCTGGTTATTTTTAAAACCCTTTTTAAATTCAATTTATTTATTTAAAAATAAATAGAATTATAATTCTAGTTCAAAACTAGTTCATTTCGACAAAAGTCTATTTTTATCTTTTCAAATATGGAGTTTTTAACCCCAATTCTTTCTAAATCATTTCTTATGATTTACACCAATTATTACTATTTTTAATAATTTTATTAAGGCCTGTACAGTCGATTTCCATCAATGGCCATCGAACTGCACTTACAGCGACCTTTTTCAAATTTGATTTGGACATAATTCCAAATCCAACCGTTAGATTTCAAATTTCTAATATTCATTAGAAAGCTCTTTTCGATACGAACCCAACAGTTCCGGTTTTAGGAGAATCCGACGGTCGGATCTCCCGTAATGTCCGTTTGAAATAAATGGTCGAAATTCACGAACTGCCGCGGCGCGGCGCGTTCTATTCAGGCCATTATATTATATATATAATATATATTTCGTCGATTTCTATTTAAATCGAATTATATGAATAGTTTTAAATTCGTTTCAAAAGCAATTTCAACTTCCTTTTCAATTCAAATCAAAATTGAATTCTTCTTTATAAATTCGTTTTAAAATTCATTTCTATTCAATTCAAATTTCAATTCAATTTGAATTCATTTCAATTCGCCTTCAATTCAATTTGAATTCGTTTTCAATTCAATTCATTTCGAAATCGTTTTCAATTCAATTCATTTCGAAATCATTTTCAATTCAATTCATTTCGAAATCGTTTTCAATTCAATTCATTTCGAAATCGTTTTATATTCAATTCATTTCGAAATCGTTATGTATTCAATTCATTTCGAAATCGTTATATATTCAATTCATTTCGAAATCGTTATATATTCAATTCATTTCGAAATCGTTATATATTCAATTCATTTCGAAATCGTTATATATTCAATTCATTTCGAAATCGTTATATATTCAATTCATTTCGAAATGAATAAAATCGATATAAATATCGTTCACGTCAAAATGGCGTCAATCTAACCAACACGGCTTCATAAATTTCTATTTTCAAATATCTTACTTCAAATATTTCTTTTTCAAAATAGTTTTTATTATCAAAATATTTCATTCAACACATGACCAATCTCAATGGATGAGTACTGTCAACACATGAACTTTTATTTTATATCGATAAAGATGTAAATTTTATTACTAAAATATTTCGTTCAACACATGACCAATCTCACTGGATGAGTACTGTCAACACATGAACTTTTATTTTATATCGATAAAGATGTAAATTTTATTACTAAAATATTTCGTTCAACACATGACCAATCTCACTGGATGAGTACTGTCAACACATGAACTTTTATTTTATAATATTCTTTCTTTTTCAAATTGGAATGAGGCCCAATCAATTACCATATAAAGTTAATTATATGGATTTTCATGCATTACACACATATAATAGCATTGAAAAATAATCAACCATCAACCAAAGTGCACTACACTGTATAAGCATCAAATATAGATATCTAACGCTTATAACAGCTTGTCAATCAATCGATCGACATATTTAATCAATCAGGATGAGTGAACTTCAAATTTCATCCCAACACCCGTGTGGGGTTTCAAACAATCCAACGCATATTTTATTTGTGCAGTTGGGCGATGTGTAAAATTTATCGACCCAATCCATGTCCTTCAAATAGGTGTACATAAACAAACCGTCGGGTTTGTAAGTGAATATTTATTTATTCACATTCACGTTAAAAATTATATTTTTAACGACAAAACATTTTATTCCAACATATGAATTTCTATTCAGTTCATTCTTTAAATAAAATGATATTTTTATTTTTCTAACTTATTTTAGAAAATTTCGGCGGCATAACGGCACGATACTAGAAACGGGACAAGGCCTAGCCTTATCCCCGGTCTAGTGAAGGCCCACGCCATTCACACATCAATCAAATCAATTTCATTTCACCAAACAATTTCCATTCAATCAAATATTCTAACTAACTACTCAACCAAACAATTTAACAAACAAGTCATCCATGGTCTGTGGATGACGGGTGTCGGGTGCTACTAAGCACCGTCTGCATCCTAGTATATAAATATAAATAGAAATGAAATTGAAAGGTGAGAAATTCTCACCGATAGCTATCCTAGCTCCATGGCACTTCATTGATAGAAATCTTCATCGCTATCGCATCTTCATCATCTTCGTTGCATGTAGCCACTACATATATAAAAATCACACATTTTTATATTTTGATGTCTTTAAAATAAAAATCACATTTTTATTTATTCACTTTAAATTTAAAAATCATATTTTTATAATTGCTTCATACTTGTAAAAATCGAATTTTTACTTCGTTATTCAATATATAAAAATCGAATTTTTACTACTATGTTATATAGATAAAAATTATATTTTTATCACGCTATTTTCCACCTAAAGATTTCGCCTTTTCTAAAATAAAGATTTCGCCTTTATAAACACATAGACTTCGCCTTTTCAAATTTAAAGATTTCATCTTTATAAAAACATAGACTTCGCCTTTTCAAATTTAAAGGTTTCATCTTTATAAAAACATAGACTTCGCCTTTTCAAATTTAAAGATTTCATCTTTATAAAAACATAGACTTCGCCTTTCATTTAAATAAAAATCTGACCTTTGTTTATTTAAAAATCACATCTTTATTTCATTAAAAATCAAGTCTTGTCTACAAAAGTAAAAATCAAATCTTGCCTACAAAAATCATAATTTTAATCAAACAAAAATTATATTTTTTTTAATCATATAAAAATACTATTCATTTTATTAATAAAAACCTATTCCTTTTCTTTATAATTAAATATACAAAAACAGAAAAGAATATTAAATAATAAATTAAAACTCACGGTTTTTCAAGAAGAGGGAGAGATGGGCGAGGTGGAGGATGGCGCCGACGTTTGGGAGTGGTGCAGGAGGCGCAGTGGGCCAGGGTGTTGCGGGTCCAGTCGAAGAAGAGGGCGGGGGTGTGCGCCATCGCTCAGGCGAAGGAGGGGGAGGGCGAACGGTGGTGGCGGGGCTCGGTGCGGTTGCGTTAGGGTTTCGGGGGGGTTTCTGTGCGATTTGGGGGTTTCGAGCGAGGTGGCAGAACGGAGAGGAGGGGGGGTCGACGGAGGTGAGGTGATGGCGTCGGGGAAGGCACGGTGGTGGCGATGGCGTCAGGCGCCATCGATTTTAAGAATCGGTCTTGTTGTTTTTTTTTTTCCTTTTTTTTCCCTGCTTCGATTACGGTTTTGAAATGGGGGGGGGGTCAGTTTGACTGAGTTAAGGGGAGAAAGTTATTTTTTTTATTTAATTATTCTATTATATTCTCAAACAGTAACTTTTTCTATCGACTTCAGAATCGAACCCACCGCCTGTCGCCCATAGCGTTTTACCCCCATTCCGAACACAATGGGATATGTATCGTGAGCTGATTCAATCGTTTCAATTAGTTTCTGTTGAATTTACATTTAAATCACTATATTGAATTTTAAACGTACATTTCAAATTACCGGGGTCGCATACGAACTTTAAAAATTCCAGCAAAATATTTTCTAGCTTCGTATTGACGATACGGTCCTAATAAAACTAGTTTCGTCGGATTCTGAGACCGTTAGAAAAATGGCCATTTTCCAGTCGATTAAAATCAAAAAACTGGTCAAACGCGTTTTCCTTTGCCACGCTCACATATTGATTCGAAAAATTATGAAATTTGAAATCTAGCAATAACTTTACATCCCGTACCCAACAAAACTGGTTTCGTCGAAATCCGAGGTCGTTTGCAAAATTCCCATTTTAAGGGCCTGAATTCCATAGCGACTATTCAGAATTTTCAACTGGACATATATTTTGATTCCCGCTATGAAATTTCAATTTTCCGGATTCGTTGGAAAGATATCATCAATTAGATCCTAATGTTTTTGGTTTCACTAAAATCCGGATTGTCTTGCACCCGGTACATTCAATTGAAGTTTGAAATCGAATTATCGAACTACCGCGCCACTTTCAATTCTATTTATAATTATATATAATTATTTATATTCTAACGACGACGTATATAATATATACGTTCTAATTATATTCAAAATACATTTCTCGTCGATATTATTTAAAATAATCTATTTTAATATTCAAAATTCGCTAAAATAGCCAAAATAAAAATTTTAAACTGGCCCAGATTTTCGGGTTGTTACAATCTCCCCCACTTAAAACTTTTCGTCCCCGAAAAGGAACAAAGTCGAAAGTGGTTTGATTATTCAACTCTACGTTCGATCTGGCTTTCATTCTCCAACTTTTCAGTTTCTGAGAATTTTCAAAAATTTGGCTAACACCCTAAATTTTCGAAAAATTTCGCCATAACCTCCCCTGCAATGGGAGCATCGGGAAATCTCAAATAGCTTCCCCGGTCCTTCAGATCTCAAAAAGAAAAAGAAAAAGAAAAAGCCAATAGGCTCATAAAATCATCATCACCCAAACAAAACAGTAAATTATGTAGTAAACATGTACCTATTTGTCGGGCAAACAAATTTTATTCTCTGCTCTAGCCTCCTTGCTATAACCTGTTCAATGTAAGTACAAGTATATGCAAGCAAATGCGACCAAATTTCAATAAAATCCAATATTTGACTCAAATGAACTAAATGGTTCAAATTTTAATTATTCAAACAATAATCAAACAATACAACCATCAACCAATTAGTTGATTAGTTTTTCAAATGCATAACTTTGATACATATACAGAAAATCATGTTTTTGATGCCAATTCACAACAATGTGTTCTAGCTATATATATAAATTTTGGTTCTCACACCAGTCTAATGGAAATATATAGATATCACACCTTCGTCACTCGAAAATAAATGCTGATGATGTTTCGAACCACCATCAGAACATCTCCGGACGACTAGAATGTGATTCTATATCTATCCAGCATATTAAAATTTCAAATACACGTTTGCAAGGCGTATATGCAAAATCTTTATATACTGGATTGTCCAAATCAATTTAAAATAAATAATCAAATACGAATAGTTGATTTAAATTTTCAAAACAAAATTGGTTTTCATTTAAAAATATACTCTTCACACTCGTCCTAGGATACTACTGATCCTATCTCAAACGAGTCATTCTCATTGGATACTACTAATCCAATATCTGATGAATTCTTATCGTATGGTTCTAATGTGTCTTGTTCTCTGAGCTTTGTAAACCAAAGCTCTGATACCAACTGTGAAAACCCGTAACTTCCCCGTAAAGGAAAGTGTCGGATAGTTCGAGAACAAGCCACAACAGAACGCATACAGAAGAACATTTCATTGTATATTACAACAATGCATCAGATTACAAGAATATACAGAGTATGAATGAATATTACACAGAAATATCAGAGATTTAAATTACATTGATACATAGCAGCGGAAAATAATACAATACACAACTGAAGGAGATATACGGATACAAAGCTTTCCGGATATCGTTCCAGCTGTAAACCAGGATCCTGTGAATATAAATCTGCAAAACCAAAACTACTAGCTGCCCGTGTCAAAATAGGGGCACCCAGAGTTTAGGTCAAAACAATAAACTCCAGGTCAGTCATGGGACTGGTGTGAGAACTAAAACAGTTAATCTTTATTTTTAAAGTTAGGTAAATCAAGGGACCACGCCGTATAACACGGAACGGGTTTCCTCCCAAGAATACCAGTGCATAAAACAAACAGCGCAATGCTAAATAAAGAAAAATGAAGCTGTTATAAGACCCAGGTCCCATCACACAATGCAACGCAGTCGAGGATAGGGTTTTCCCTTATAACAGCCAAAGTATGCTTGATACGGTTAAAACAAATCGTTTGATACTATTATAAGTGCATAGTGTATAAAACAACTTCAAATCATAAGTATCGATCATAGGCGGCATGGGTACCATATATCATGTCGCCATACTAGGCTCTACAAATAAAACCGCAAATGTCACGTATTTGGAAATTGGATTTCCATCTATGAACCGAGGCAAAAGATAGTCCTCAACCGATTCGTGACGCTCTAGCCCGCCCCTCAGGAACAGCCGCAACTGCCCCTTGGATCCTCAGGGCCGGTCCACCGATGTGGATTATTATGCCTGAACACTACGTCTCCCCACCCAATGGGGTGTAAGTCTGGTCCGTCAGCCGACCAGAATGCATCAGCCGAAACCGATATAACCGAGGCGCCTCGTAACAGCAACAGCCACATAAGTCAAACTCGTCAGGGCGTGTAAAACCACTGACGCCACTTCTAGCTAGAAAGAAACGCATGACCTCCCTGACGTCCGTCTCCCGTTTTTGGTTCATACCGGGTGTGAAACTCGCGAATCAAACGTTACACAAAGCTACGCCACAAAGGCCGTGCTTTGATCATCAACCACAAGACTTTGCTTTTCAACAGAAGCCTCGATCAATTGCCACTTAGGCATGCCACACAGGCAATTCACTCCATGCGTTTGATATCCATCAATATATAACCCCTGAGCTCGTACGTCTTAGAGAAGGGTGTTAAGCAAGAGAATAAATTCTCCGCCGCCAAATAGATATATATTTAATAGAGATCAATCACACGGACTAAAATCCAATGTCAGACACACCGTCCATTTACAAGTCCGTTCTGGGTCTGAACGAAACCGGAGGCACCTAGTACCCCGCATATCCATCGATCTCCAAGTACGTCTGGACGATCACCAACTGTTTCCATCTTCTTGGGTGTACAGCCCAATCAAGATCATCAGTAATCACCCAAACGACGTGAAGACCTCCGGTCTTCGACCATCGTCTTCATCTTCGACTTATCGTCGTATCAGTTATCCAGAATGGGATAAACCCGGTCTTTCCGAATAACTCGCGTATATTTTAAATAAGTGTTACACAAATACAACATACGCCTCATTCCAATTCATCAGTCACTAACCGTAAATTAATCAAGAGAATAATTTCCCAAATATTAACCCCGAAGGCCGAAACCAACATCAGATCAATATCCAGAAAACCATTCTGCTTGGCTAACCGACAGTTAGTTTCTAAATTTCACATTCATAGGGAAGGGTTCCCATTAATTCTATCCAAGATAAATTTCTTGAATTTATTCTTTAATCTATTCGAATATCAATTCAAAACTAGTCGGGATCAACGAAACTTACCGAAGTAATCATTTGTTTTAATTTCCCAATCCCAACCTATTTATCCCATGAAGTAAAACTGGTAATACTTCATATCTAACACCACGGTGTTATCGGTAAATTCAATTACCATTTCACGTTCAAATCTAATTAAAGATTTAACTATCGCCTGGAGCAAAACTGGTGGTACTCCATTTTCGATCTTTTAATCTAATTAAAGACTCATTAAAACTCCACTTAGTTTTAATCCTTAACTGGGTTAAAGAATCAGTGTCATTTAAAAACACAGTTCACGATAAACCCAAAATCACATTCATTAATTATCGGGTTAAAGAACGAGTGTTGTTTAAAACACTGTTCACGATAAACCCAAAAATCAATATCAATTCAATTCCAATTAAATAATATTTAATCGGTACACTTCATTAAATCTAAATAAAAAGATTTAATCTTTTCTCAACTGGGTTCAAGAACAGTGTTAGTGAAGACACCATTCACGACAAACCCAAATCACATTTGATATTCAATACAAGGCTCTGAATAGAAAATATATCGGCTTATATTCAATATCAAATTCTACGATTAACAAATGTCGTATTGGAAATAACGATATAAATATATATCTTTCAAATTTCCATAACAACACCTGTATAATCACGAATTCCAACATCGAAATATTCCGAAGACAATTTCGATCCAAATCCACTTCAATGCAATCATTGGATATTCTGGTTATTTTTAAAACCCTTTTTAAATTCAATTTATTTATTTAAAAATAAATAGAATTATAATTCTAGTTCAAAACTAGTTTATTTCGACAAAAGTCTATTTTTATCTTTTCAAATATGGAGTTTTCACCCCAATTCTTTCTAAATCATTTCTTATGATTTTACACTAATTATTACTATTTTTAATAATTTTATCAAGGCCTGTACAGTCGATTTCCATCAATGGCCATCGAACTGCACTTACAGCGACCTTTTTCAAATTTGATTTGGACATAATTCCAAATCCAACCGTTAGATTTCAAATTTCTAATATTCATTAGAAAGCTCTTTTCGATACGAACCCAACGGTTCCGGTTTTAGGAGAATCCGACGGTCGGATCTCCCGTAATGTCCGTTTGAAATAAATGGTCGAAATTCACGAACTGCCGCGGCGCGGCGCGTTCTATTCAGGCCATTATATTATATATATAATATATATAATATATATTTCGTCGATTTCTATTTAAAACGAATTATATGAATAGTTTTAAATTCGTTTCAAAAGCAATTTCAACTTCCTTTTCAATTCAAATCAAAATTGAATTCTTTTTTATAAATTCGTTTTAAAATTCATTTCTATTCAATTCAAATTTCAATTCAATTTGAATTCATTTCAATTCGCCTTCAATTCAATTTGAATTCGTTTTCAATTCAATTCATTTCGAAATCGTTTTCAATTCAATTCATTTTGAAATCGTTTTCAATTCAATTCATTTCGAAATCGTTTTCAATTCAATTCATTTCGAAATCGTTTTATATTCAATTCATTTCGAAATCGTTATATATTCAATTCATTTCGAAATCGTTATATATTCAATTCATTTCGAAATCGTTATATATTCAATTCATTTCGAAATCGTTATATATTCAATTCATTTCGAAATCGTTATATATTCAATTCATTTCGAAATCGTTATATATTCAATTCATTTCGAAATCGTTATATATTCAATTCATTTCGAAATGAATAAAATCGATATAAATATCGTCCACGTCAAAATGGCGTCAATCTAACCAACACGGCTTCATAAATTTCTATTTTCAAATATCTTACTTCAAATATTTCTTTTTCAAAATAGTTGTTATTATCAAAATATTTCGTTCAACACATGACCAATCTCAATGGATGAGTACTGTCAACACATGAACTTTTATTTTATATCGATAAAGATGTAAATTTTATTACTAAAATATTTCGTTCAACACATGACGAATCTCACTGGATGAGTACTGTCAACACATGAACTTTTATTTTATATCGATAAAGATGTAAATTTTATTACTAAAATATTTCGTTCAACACATGACCAATCTCACTGGATGAGTACTGTCAACACATGAACTTTTATTTTATAATATTCTTTATTTTTCAAATTGGAATGAGGCCCAATCAATTACCATATAAAGTTAATTATATGGATTTTCATGCATTACACACATATAATAGCATTGAAAAATAATCAACCATCAACCAAAGTGCACTACACTGTATAAGCATCAAATATAGATATCTAACGCTTATAACAGCCTGTCAATCAATCGATCGACATATTTAATCAATCAGGATGAGTGAACTTCAAATTTCATCCCAACACCCGTGTGGGGTTTCAAACAATCCAACGCATATTTTATTTGTGCAGTTGGGCGATGTGTAAAATTTATCGACCCAATCCATGTCCTTCAAATAGGTGTACATAAACAAACCGTCGGGTTTGTAAATGAATATTTATTTATTCACATTCACGTTAAAAATTATATTTTTAACGACAAAACATTTTATTCCAACATATGAATTTCTATTCAGTTCATTCTTTAAATAAAATGATATTTTTATTTTTCTAACTTATTTTAGAAAATTTCGGCGGCATAACGGCACGATACTAGAAACGGGACAAGGCCTAGCCTTATCCCCGGTCTAGTGAAGGCCCACGCCATTCACACATCAATCAAATCAATTTCATTTCACCAAACAATTTCCATTCAATCAAATATTCTAACTAACTACTCAACCAAACAATTTAACAAACAAGCCATCCATGGTCTGTGGATGATTAGTGTCGGGTGCTACTAAGCACCGTCTGCATCCTAGTATATAAATATAAATAGAAATGAAATTGAAAGGTGAGAAATTCTCACCGATAGCTATCCTAGCTCTACGGCACTTCATTGATAGAAATCTTCATCGCTATCGCATCTTCGTCATCTTCGTTGCCCGTAGCCACTACATATATAAAAATCACACATTTTTATATTTTGATGTCTTTAAAATAAAAATCACATTTTTATTTATTCACTTTAAATTTAAAAATCATATTTTTATAATTGCTTCATACTTGTAAAAATCGAATTTTTACTTCGTTATTCAATATATAAAAATCGAATTTTTACTACTATGTTATATAGATAAAAATTATATTTTTATCACGCTATTTTCCACCTAAAGATTTCGCCTTTTCTAAAATAAAGATTTCGCCTTTATAAACACATAGACTTCGCCTTTTCAAATTTAAAGATTTCATCTTTTTAAAAACATAGACTTCGCCTTTTCAAATTTAAAGGTTTCATCTTTATAAAAACATAGACTTCGCCTTTTCAAATTTAAAGATTTCATCTTTATAAAAACATAGACTTCGCCTTTCATTTAAATAAAAATCCGACCTTTTTTTATTTAAAAATCACATCTTTATATCATTAAAAATCAAGTCTTGTCTACATAAGTAAAAATCAAATCTTGCCTACAAAAATCATAATTTTAATCAAACAAAAATTATATTTTTTTTTAATCATATAAAAATCCTATTCATTTTATTTATAAAAACCTATTCCTTTTCTTTATAATTAAATATACAAAAACAGAAAAGAATATTAAATAATAAATTAAAACTCACGGTTTTTCAAGAAGAGGGAGAGATGGGCGAGGTGGAGGATGGCGCCGACGTTTGGGAGTGGTGCAGGAGGCGCAGTGGGCCAGGGTGTTGCGGGTCCAGTCGAAGCGGGGGGGGGGGGGGGTGTGCGCCATCGCTCAGGCGAAGGAGGGGGAGGGCGAACGGTGGTGGCGGGGCTCGGTGCGGTTGCGTTAGGGTTTCGGGGGGATTTCTGTGCGATTTGGGGGTTTCGAGCGAGGTGGCAGAACGGAGAGGAGGGGGGGTCGACGGAGGTGAGGTGATGGCGTCGGGGAAGGCGCGGTGGTGGCGATGGCGTCAGGCGCCATCGATTTTAAGAATCGGTCTTGTTTTTTTTTTTCCTTTTTTTTCCCTGCTTCGATTACGGTTTTGAAATGGGGGGGGGGGTCAGTTTGACTGAGTTAAGGGGAGAAAGTTATTTTTTTTAATTTAATTATTCTATTATATTCTCAAACAGTAACTTTTTCTATCGACTTCAGAATCGAACCCACCGCCTGTCGCCCATAGCGTTTTACCCCCATTCCGAACACAATGGGATATGTATCGTGAGCTGATTCAATCGTTTCGATTAGTTTCTGTTGAATTTACATTTAAATCACTATATTGAATTTTAAACGTACATTTCAAATTACTGGAGTCGCATACGAACTTTAAAAATTCCAGCAAAATATTTTCTAGCTTCGTATTGACGATACGGTCCTAACAAAACTAGTTTCGTCGGATTCTGAGACCGTTAGAAAAATGGCCATTTTCCAGTCGATTAAAATAAAAAAACTGGTCAAACGCGTTTTCCTTTGCCACGCTCACATATTGATTCGAAAAATTATGAAATTTGAAATCTAGCAATAACTTTACATCCCGGACCCAACAAAACTGGTTTCGTCGAAATCCGAGGTCGTTTGCAAAATTCCCATTTTTAAGGGCCTGAATTCCATAGCGACTATTCAGAATTTTCAACTGGACATATCTTTTGATTCCCGCTATGAAATTTCAATTTTCCGGATTCGTTGGAAAGATATCATCAATTAGATCCTAATGTTTTTGGTTTCACTAAAATCCGGATTGTCTTGCACCCGGTACATTCAATTGAAGTTTGAAATCGAATTATCGAACTACCGCGCCACTTTCAATTCTATTTATAATTATATATAATTATTTATATTCTAACGACGACGTATATAATATATACGTTCTAATTATATTCAAAATACATTTCTCGTCGATATTATTTAAAATAATTTATTTTAAATATTCAAAATTCGCTAAAATAGCCAAAATAAAAATTTTAAACTGGCCCAGATTTTCGGGTTGTTACAACTAAGGCAGCGGAAGACTTCCAATGTTCTGGGCACAACTTTAAGCTTCAGTCCAGGATCTTGCTAAAGAGATAAACCTGTAGACAAACTGCTCGACTGCCCGTGTGGAAAAGAGGGCACCCGAGTTTGCAAAGGTGGAAACAAACAACGGGTCAGTCGTGGGACTGGTGTGAGAATTCTTAACTAATTAATCACTATTAATAGGAGAAATCCAAAGACCACGCCGCTAACGCGGAACGGGTTTGCTCTAATGGATTGTCGTGCATGAAAGTGTCAAAAACAACTTATAAGTAAATCGTACAACAACGTTATGCTTTTTAGAAAAATGGAATCACCATAAGACCCAGGTCCCATCACACAATGCAACACAAACCAGAGGATAGGGTTATACCTTATAGTGATTAAACATGCTAAATACGGCAAATACGAGTTTAATATTATTATTAGTATATATCAAAACATTTCAAAGTAAATGTATAAATCCTAGGAAGAATAGTATCCCATAGTACTATGCCTCCATTCTAGTAATACAATCAAAACCGCATGAGGTCGTATTTGGATTTTGGTTTCCACCATGAGTCAAGGCTAGGGAGGAGCTCCTACTGATTCGAGACACTCTAGCTAATGTCTCAGGATCCCCCGCAGTGAACCCTTGGAAAGCTGCAGGGTCGGTCCACCATACGAGTTGCGGATTAGTTATTCCTGAATACACGTTTCCCAGTCCTATAGGACCTATCATCCGAGGCGCCTCATTCCATCATCCACATAAGTAAAATGCCGGGCCATGTTAAAGCCCAAACACCACTTCTAGCTAGAAAGAAACGTGCTGCTCTCCCTACGTTCCCTTCTCCCGTTTTAAACTCCACCGGTGTGTGAGGCTCGCGAAGTCATGCTATACACAAAGTTACGCCTAAACAGGCTCTGCTTTGATCATCCCACAAGGCCTGTTTTCAACAAAAGCCTTGATCATATGCATCTTAGCATGCCACATCGTCACTCCATATCACACTACCAATCCTTTGCCGAAATATATGAACGGGTGTTAAGCAAGAGAATAAATTCTCCACCACCAAACATCCATACATTCGACTGAAGATTAATAACATGATATTTAATGGAGTACGATGTCTGACACACAATCCATTTATAAGCTTATGCTCTGGGTCTGAGCGAAAGCCAAATCCGTACTAATCAACACTACGTCCGGACAGCCACCACTGTAGCCCCTTCAAGGTAGCTACTCCAATCACGGGCATCAGCAGTCGTCGTCCCTTCGATATGAAGATCGTTGGTCTTCAATCGCCGTCTTCAACTCTTGAATTTTAAACGTCGTTCGAATTATTTGGAATGAGATAGACTCGGACTTTCCAAATAATTCTCGTATATATATAAGTTGGAAATCATTTCATATCGTTATTAGTAATTTGTAACGATTTCTCTTTATTTTTATATATATAAAAATAATTAAATTCCATTTCATAACGTAATTACATAACAAGTAGTGACTGTTTTGCTTCGCAACCTATCGAAAAGTTTATAATGTGTAATGAAATTTATTTTATTTCGTTACATTTTGCTAACGAAAACATTCCTATTCGTATATAAAATATTAACGTACAATGTACACAACATAATGTTTATCTTAATTTTCATACACATACACATCTTATACATAACAATGTACATTTTCTTGTTTCATCTTTCGAATTACACAAAATGTATTTTGCGTATCATACCAATTCCAACAAAAATAGCAATTTTGTGTTTCATTTCAATTTAAACAAACGAATATTTTAGTTCATCCATTTTTACTTCTACAAGAATGAGTATTTTTGTTTGTTTATTTCAATGTAACAAAATTGATAATTTTGTTATCTTTTCAATGCAAAACACAAAAATAATAATTTTACATTACGAACAAAACGATAATTTTGTGTGCAAATCTATTTACATGAAAATGAAATTTCCATATCTTTAATCTTTTTAATGAAAAACTAATTCATTAAGATATAAATTTCATATCCTTATTCTTTTTAGTTAAAATCCAATTACATAAAAATGTAATTTCACACTTTTAATCTACATGCATGAAAGAATGAAATTTTCCCTTTTTAATCTAATTTACATTAAAATGTAAACTTTTCTTTATTTATACCAATTACTTAAAAAAAATGTAACTTTTACCTTTAATCTTAATTTCACAAAAAAAATGTAAATTTCTTACTTTTGGTTTTAATTACATAAAGATGTAATTTTCTTTCTTTCTTTTAATAAAAATATAAATTTCTTCTTTTAATCTAATTACAAAAAAATGTAAATTTTTGTTCCTTTAATTACATTTAAACAAAAATGTAACTTTTCTCTTTTTAATTACATTTAACAAAATGTAACCTTTTATCTTGGATTTACATTAAACAAAAATGTAAATTTTGTTCTTCACTTTTCTTTAAACAAAAATTGTGAATTTTTTCTCTAGTTTTTAAATGACATTTAAACTACTACACTTTATATTCAAAAAGTATGACCTTAACCATGCACTTCATTTCATATGCCATATATGTCATTACAAATATATTTTATTCCATATGCGGTATATGACATCAACAAATAAATATATTTTATTTCATATGCAGTATATGACATTAACAAATAAATATATTTTATTTCATATGCAGCTACATGACATTAACAAATAAATATATTTTATTTCATATGCAGCTACATGACATTAACAAATAAATATATTTTATTTCATATGCAACTTAATGAAATTCTTTTATTTCATATGCAACTTAATGAAATTCTTTTATTTCATATGCAATGTTATGCAACATTAAAACTATAATATATTTATTTCACTGTTTCAACTACACACTAAAATATCGTTACGTCCATATCTTAATTACAGTGCTAGAATATGTTATGTCCATAATTTCTAACCACAACACTAAAAATAAGTTGTATACATTTTCTAACTATGATGCTAAAAATATCGTTATGTTCATTTTATTCCAATCTACATTTTCTAATAAAAATGTAACTTCATTTTAATGCATATTTTTGTCATTATCTTACATTTGTCAAAATGAATCTTTTGCCATTCTTGTATTTTTATCTTTCTTTTATATTTGACAAAACGAATATTTTGTCATTCTTTACAAAATGAATCTTTTTATCTTTTTCATATAAAAGTATTTCCTCTTTTCTAATGACATAAAAAAATGGATTTTATATGGTAACAGATTTTCCATTTCTAGTGACATATAAAAAGTGAATTTTATATATATTAACATGACGTTACTATAATCTTATAAAACATTCTAACAAAAATGACATGTTCCAAATCTAATATAATATTCTAACAAAATAATGTTTCTATACTAATGTGACATTCGCTAACAAAATAATGTTTCTATACTAATGTGACATTCGCTAACAAAATAATGTTTCTATTTTCACATAACTAAATAAAAAGGAATTTTTAATGTTTTCATTACAAATAAAAAGGAAATTTCTTTATTTGTATACAACTCTATTATCAAGATATACAATAAAAAGAACATTTTTATTGTACGTGCAATTTTGATCCAAGTTCTGACACATCCAAACAAAACCAGCAAATCATTACAAGCAGTTCACACATATACAAATTTACATCGAAATAAAGAATAGATTTGTATTTTAAAATTCAGAAATCTCACTAGATCTGGTTATTTTCATTTTCATTTCATATACAACAAAAATATTCTATCGAATAAACAGGTCAATGAACAACATCATACAGTTAAATTCAAATCACGAACATTCAAGCAGCATACGGTTAAAATATAACATGGTAATAATTAATTTATTTTTAATTATTAAAGAGGAAATAGAATTCTCACCCATAGCTTTCCAACTTGCCAAAGTTTAGATGAGCTTTTTAATTCAAATCTAAAATTTGCTGAATTTTCAACTGTCTCTCTTTCAGATCTGGTCAGCTCCATCGTGAAGATCTTGCGTTCACGATTCAAACGCTTTTGAAATCACTGCATTTCGTTTCCGTATGATGTAGTTATGGGTTTTTAAAGTTTAACTCTATAATTAAAATAATAAATTAATAATTAAAGCTTACTCCCTACCCTCTAATCTCCTTCTTCTTCTGTTACTCATCGATTACAGGAACCCATTTGTAACGGCCCAGATATTTTTGACCATTTAGTTTAATATTTAAAAATGTTTTATTGTTTTGGAATTTTAAATGGTTTAATTTCAATAATTTTGAATATTTTATTTTATTCCGAAATGGTAGAAATTTAGTGGATCTGCAATATAGTGTGAACTGGCAGTATAAAAGGATAAATTTTTAATTTAAAAATAGTACGTTTACAAAGGAAGTAGTAGCTAACGAACTCGGATTTCGATGAAATCAGTTTCATTAAATCTGAAATGATGAAATTAGGTAACCAACCAAGTTACGTCAAAAATGGCATCCGTATGTGGAAAAGAAAAAATAAAAGGCCAAAATTTGAACTAAATTTTGACGGTAATTGGAATTTGCTAATGCTAATGGCAAAACTGGAACCTGAGACCTATCCAGGAAAATTCTAAACATAGGATATTAGCTATATATGAAATCTGGGAAAATCCTATAACGGATATAGAAAGTTATTAAGGAAACAAAATTCAAATAAATTATTTGAAAATCTAAACAAACTCCGATTTTTGATTTGAATACATAGGATTGAAGTACGTTAAAAACTGGACCAGATGGTGGAAGAATTTCTGAAAACCGTTATCGTTTGATACTCCAACATGAGACCGGAAGGTGTTGAAACTAACACAAAACACTATTTTGAATTTGAATTTAAATTATTTGAAAGTTCAAACGAATTCAAAATTTAAATATTTTTATATATTATTGAAGAGCAAGAAAAATTGAACAACATGGTTGAAAAAGATTTTGGATAAGGTATCAATAAGTAAGTCAAATTAACGTCCGAATAGGGTTGAGAAAACACACTTTACTATTCATAAATTATTAAATTTATTTATAATTTAATAAATTTAAGGATTAATCCTAGCCATCCATTTTCGACCGTTGGATTCGCGTCACCTCAGCAATCCATGTGACTCCTTCGGCTATAAATAGCCCCCCCCCCTTCATTTTAAACTCACTCCTCCTCCTCCTCTTTCAAGCTTTGGCAATGGCAGAAATAATAATAAAATATTAGGAAATAGGGAAAAGGGAAGGAAGGGATAAAGGAGGGCAAGACGGGGAGCTAGGGACTCTTAGGCAGAGGCTTGGGCTTCGCGGGGTAAGTTTTTAAATAATATTTATTTATTTATTTATTTGTGTAATATATATATATATATATATATATTATAATTAAAATAGAATTTGTAAAAATAAATATCAGAACATTCTAAGGGTGACAGAGAGGATAGTGTCTAAGGCTTGAGTTTGGAAAATATAGTTTCCTGCTCTCCCTGGCTATCCCTAACTGATCCGACGGATGGGATGATTAATTTAAATTTAAAATTTAATTTGAATTTAATTTGAATTTAAAACAGACTAGAGGCATTTTCGTAATTTTTAACCATAAACTTTAAAAGCTTATAACTTTTTCAAAACAAGTCGGATTTCCACGAAACAAGGACCGTTGGATTCTTATCGGAAAATACTTTAAAATGAGTGGAAGCAGATTTTTGATCCGGGTTAAAAATTTTAAGTTATAATTAAATGAATATTTTTAAATATTTTATTTGAAAATTAAATTTAATTAATATTAAAATGGTTTTTCAATTTTAAAAAAAATTGGATATGACTAGAGATGGGAAAGTATGATTTTTTAGAAGGGCAGGGAAGGTAATTTGGCTAATAACGCAATTAGAAATTAATTAAGATAAAAATAATTTAATTAATTTAATTAAATATATATTCATTTAAATTAGGTAAATATTGTAAATAGCATAACTTTTGCATACATTAACGAAATTTAACGAAACAGGATCCGTTGGGATCGTATGGACGAGCACTACGCAATGGAACTGACCGCAAGTGGATTGGAGCTCGTTTGGATTTATGGTGAAATTTAACGTCTAAACCAAATCAATGACCGATTATCGTTATTCAACGATAAACCGTCCAAGGTGAGTAAATCTCACTAACTCTGAACACTTTATATTTTTATAAAGTATTTTTAGAACTGATAAGTATTGGTTGAATTGCTGAGTGTTGATTGTTTGGTTGAACTGCTAGTCAATTGATTGAAAATACCGATATAGTTATATATATCGTTAACCGATGTTGATTTTGTTTATCAGAATACCTCATATTGAAATGAAATTGATGTGAATTATATTGTGTAACATCTGTGGATGCAGGGAAACAGGTCGGAGGAATCCAACTGGATTCCTCAACATTTATTTACCGTTTTTCATATATTCTGATATATGATGTGTTATATCATCTGTTGTTGAACCTGTGTATTTGGATGAAGATTGATCCTTTTGATTTGGTATTTTTATACCATAAGTGATACTAGAAAGTGAAAAGGGATTTTCAAAGTTTATTTTGAAAATAAATTATTTATATAAAATCAATAGATTTTATATATAAAAGGAAGAGAATTTCATGAGAGAAAATGATTATAGAACCAAAGCATTTGTAAAAAAAAACAAATATTGGTGAAATCAAATAGAAGGGAAATATTGGTGAAATCAAATAGAAGGGAAAATATTGGTGAAATCAAATAGAAGGGAAATATTTGTGAAATGATTACAAATAGAAATAAAAAGGGAAACATTCGTAAAAGTATTTACAAATGGAATTGAAAAGGGAATATTCATGTAGGGAATAAAGAAAAGTTGACAGAAGTACTTATTTGTTAAATAAAAAGAAAAGTTAAAAGAAATATTTATTTGTTGAATAAATAGAAAAGTTAAAGGGAATATTTATTTGTTAAATAAATAGAAGCGAAAAGAGAATAGTTATTTGTTGAGTAAACGAATAGAAAAAGAATCTATTCAAGGGAAGTAATTCAAAGGAATTATTCCAAAGGAATTATTCAAAAGAGAAAAGTCAAAGGGATTAATTCAAAAGAGTTAATCAACTAGAGTTAAACAGTTGGAGTTAAACTGTTAGAGTTAAACAGTTGGAGTTAAACTGTTAGAGTTAAACAGTTGGAGTTAAACTGTTAGAGTTAAACAGTTGGAGTTAAACTGTTAGAGTTAAACAGTTGGAGTTAAACTGTTAGAGTTAAACCGTTGAAGTTAAACTGTCAGAGTTAAACTGTAAAGTTAAACGGTTAGAGTTAGTTAGTTAGAGTTAACCAGTTAGAGTTATTCAGTTAGAGTTATCCAGTTAGAGTTGTTCAGTTAGAATTAACCAGTTAGAGTTAATCAGTTAGAGTTAATCGTTTTGAGTCAAATCGAACTAGAGTTATTCAAATATAGTAATCGAACAAGGGTTAATTGAATATTAGTTATTCAATTAGAATTGATCGAATCTAATTATTCGAGATAGAGTTAAAAGTAGACAAAGTTATTTAAGGATGAATTTCCATTTAGCACGACTGCTAGCGTAATTCGCAGGGCTGCAGATAGCCTACGGCGGTCGGATGTTTCCTGAGGGAATCAGGCGTAACCATTGTGACCGCTGCGATCTAGAGTCAAGCAAATGGTGTTAAATCAAATAGTAATTAATCAATAGAAGTTAATTAAGTCGAGTTAGTCGAGTATTAGTAAATTAAGTAGGGTTAGTCAAAAAGGGAATTAATCGAATATCACCTATTCCAAATAGAGTTATCGAATATAGTTTATTCGAGAAGAGTAATCGAATATAGTTCGTTCGAAGTGTGTTAAATCGAATATAGTTATTCGAAGGAGAGAATTATCGAATATGGTTTATTCGAAGTGAGATTTTTCGAATATTAGTTATTCGAAGAAAAGGATTATCGAATATTAGTTATTCGAACAGAGGAATCGAATATAGATTATTCGAAAGAGAATTATCGGATAGTGATTATTCGAGAGTGAATCATACATGGAAATTCGATTATATCGAATCAAGGGAAGTAATGTTTACTTTCCATTTCAAATCAAGTTTTAATTATCTGTTAATAAAGTAGTTGGTTGTTTATTTATCCAAATTAAGATATGGAAATATATTTAAGTTAACATATTTTGAAAGCATGGAATTATAACATTTATAGTTATAATCAAATGATTCAGTAAAGGAAGTGGATTCATAAATAGAATCCGAGAGTTTGCAAGGAAGTTTCTTAAAGAGTAATGTTTGAACTTTGTCTATTTCGAAGTTAGAAATGTTGTTCAGTTAAGGTCTGAGAGGTAATTATACCCCAACTTGATTGACTTCGTTTTTAACTAAGAAGTGGATAAGGTTCGAGAGTGAAAGGGGTTAAGTGAATTTAGTTAATGAGCGAAATGGTTGGTGTTGGCATAGCGATGTTTATTCAAACATCAGTTTAAACCCAATGAAGGAGATTTGGAAATGTCTTCCAAATGAAAATCAGAGATGTTTTCTGAATATAGAAAATGAGAAATGGAATTGTTTTCCATTGTTAATAACGTATATTTTCTAAATATAGTAAATAAGAAATATAGGAAAACAAGAATAAGGAAAAGGGTAAATTTATGTTAATTTGATGATGAATGATGATTGATCGATAGAATTTCCATCTGGAAATAATATCGTTGTTTGCACACCGACATGTTTTTATTTGATAGTTAAATCACCGACTATCAAAGTTTTGACCATTTTAACGTTGTTAATATGGAGAGACCGGTCGGATTATTATCCAGAGAACCACTCCGTATTGGCATAAGCGTTGCGAATCAAGTATGCTGAATATATTGAAGACGGAGTTATGCAAGGGCTATCCTATTTACAGAATAGTGCCTTCGGTTTGTCCAGTCCCAGGACAAACGTGAATGGACGAATGTCTGACAGAGTATATTCAAAGGATCGCGTAAGTTGATCTCTTCAAACGTACTTACGTTTGGTGGCGGAGGAATTCGTTTCTCTTAGCTGTATACCCGTGGTATTTTTGGTGAAATCAGTTTGTGATTTGGCGGGTATGACGATGTGGCATTCAAAGTAATGGAGGTGGGATCTGTCAAAAGATACGTTATGACCTCAAGCCTCATCCACCGGGAAATGACAAAAATCGGGCAGGCAGCATGGCTATGTGGGTCGCACCCATTAGGATGTATGATCACCTATCTAGAGAAATTCCTTTTGTTCTTAAATCTATCGATGCTGTCCCTTATCGGGAGATGGTTGCTGATCCCAACCGTTGGTGATATACATTCGATACACTCAAGCGAAATGAGTGGTCGGTCATGTGTGGGCCGGGTTGCAAGATGTTCTTGTTGAACCCAGTGTATTTGCCTCTAGAGATACACGTTCGGAAGGTGGTCCCATACCTTGTCAAGTTGGAATCCAATCTCCAATAAGTGCCTGCGAGTTTGATTGTATATTATATATGTAGAGCGTGAGATGCAAGCGTTCTACTAGATTTTAATTACTTGTGATTAGACATTATTATAATATCAGATAATATATGATTTCCAAAGTGTTTTGGGTTATCGTAAGGTAAAAGCCATCCGTATTTATGAGTGGATTGGTCTTACGATTATCTTTTCTTTTGAAAAGTTAAACCAAATGATTGGAGTTTACTCACAACAGTCCCATGACTGACCCAAAGTTTTATTTTGTTTTGTTTTCCCTAAACTCTTGGGTGCCCAAATTTGTACGGGCAGTCAAGTAGTCAGGATTTTGCAGATAGACTTGGAGAGCTTGGAGCAGGAGGCTTCAGGACATATATAGCTATTATTTATTTCCGCTGTAATGCAAGGGTTGTACTCTGATAATGGTATTGTATGCATATACTGCTTTTGATTTCAAGTTATGTGATATATTATATTTTATTCGTTCCGCTGTGAGATTCGTGTTACTCTGATGTTGTGTTCTTCTTTTTCTTCTTCTATTCTAATTTTCTATCTTATCTATCCTCACCCTCTAAATTCTTTCATTAACTATTCGGTAATTGTCGACCCTTGATGTTCGATATGTGTTGTATATCGGATAATCAAGGTCGTCTTTTTCCCCGGGTCGTTACAGTGGTATCAGAGCTGAAGGTTAAGTATTACCTTGGCTCTGTGGCGTGATTCAGTAGAGATGGGGTTAGTAATACCCTAGACTGAGTTTGAGTGTATATATACGAGTGAACGTATTTGTTATTTGATATAAAATGATTTTATATTGTGGAGATTTATTGGTTGAGTTGTTTATGAATTCTGGTCGATCAGTTTGATCCACTGTATCAATAGGGGTTTCTAAACGCTTGAATACGATGAACCGACACAGTATGTTTTGAAAAAGGGTGAATGAAATAATTTTACCCAAATTATATTTTGATATAAGCAAAGTATAGATATTTGAAATTATTATAGTATATTGAATGTGTTGGTTGTGATTATAATCGAATAAGATTATAAAATGTGAAATGGTTATGTAAATAACAAATCAAAATTCATATAAGTGAAATATATAAAATCAGATGAATTAAATCTGAATTTAAGTTCAGAATTGGAATTAAAATTGCTAAAATTTGAATAAGCGTTGTAAATGGAATTAAATTGAATATATGTGAATTTTAAAATCCTGGGAGATTTTAAATTTGTTACAAGCATTGAAAAGGGATATTTTGAAATGAATTTCAAAATGGAAATGTTTAAAAATGGGTTTTGAAAGTGCTATAGTATTGAACTCACTTCGATAGCTGGAAAATAAATTCCGATGTTGATCCGGACATCATCAGTACTCATTTTCGAGTTTGTAAGTGACGGATTACTACCAAAGATTTTGTTTTTGAATTGTTTTGAGAAACCAAGTTGTTTTGATATTCCAAAGGGATATTTGATTTTTGGAAAAGGCAAAGCTATTTGAAATTCCCAGGTACAGATTATTGAAATAAACACAAATTAAATAGAAAGTTGTGAAAGCAAATTTGAAATTGAATTGAAGGCAGTTCAGTGAAAATTGAGTAGAATTGAAATAGAATGGTACCAAGTAGAATTGGACTGGATTAGAGATAATCTGGGATAGAAATGGATGGTCGAGCAAGAAATTTGAATTGAGATTGGAATTGCAGTTTGATTAAAATTTGGCTTGGTTATAAGCGGATGGTCGTGTTGAAGATAAAAGTGATTGGGTGTTTGATTGGGATGATAGTGGTATATGCTAAATTGATAGCAGAATTAAATGTCGACAAAAAGGTACACGTATATATTCATATGAGTTTGATGAGATTTATGAACCTGTTGAGCAAGCCACTTGGCTGTTTGATTTTCTTTTGGGTTGAAGAAGGCCTAGGGAGGCGAGTTGGAGTTTGAGCTATTGACCAGTACAAAGGAGGTGCTGGCGAAATTTTTCAGAAATTTCGAGTGTTAGAAAATTTTCAGAATTTTTGAAAATTTTCGTTTATAGAAATAAATTAATAAATTAATTAGAATTAATTGGTTTAGTGAAACCGGAGTAAATAAATAATTTTAACCTAGTTATAAAGTTCATTTTTCTACCTTAGCAATTTCGAGGACGAAATTATTTTAAGGGGGAAAGAATGTAACGGTCCAGATATTTTTGACCATTTAGTTTAATATTTAAAAATGTTTTATTGTTTTGGAATTTTAAATGGTTTAATTTCAATAATTTTGAATATTTTATTTTATTCCGAAATGGTAGAAATTTAGTGGATATGCAATATAGTGTGAACTGGCAGTATAAAAGGATAAATTTTTAATTTAAAAATAGTACGTTTACAAAGGAAGTAGTAGCTAACGAACTCGGATTTCGATGAAATCAGTTTCATTAAATCTGAAATGATGAAATTAGGTAACCAACCAAGTTACGTCAAAAATGGCATCCGTATGTGGAAAAGAAAAAAATAAAAGGCCAAAATTTGAACTAAATTTTGACGGTAATTGGAATTTGCTAATGCTAACGGCAAAACTGGAACCTGAGACCTATCCAGGAAAATTCTAAACATAGGATATTAGCTATATATGAAATCTGGGAAAATCCTATAACGGATATAGAAAGTTATTAAGGAAACAAAATTCAAATAAATTATTTGAAAATCTAAACAAACTCCGATTTTTGATTTGAATACATAGGATTGAAGTACGTTAAAAACCGGACCAGATGGTGGAAGAATTTCTGAAAACCGTTATCGTTTGATACTCCAACATGAGACCGGAAGGTGTTGAAACTAACACAAAACACTATTTTGAATTTGAATTTAAATTATTTGAAAGTTCAAACGAATTCAAAATTTAAATATTTTTATATATTATTGAAGAGCAAGAAAAATTGAACAACATGGTTGAAAAAGATTTTGGATAAGGTATCAATAAGTAAGTCAAATTAACGTCCGAATAGGGTTGAGAAAACACACTTTACTATTCATAAATTATTAAATTTATTTATAATTTAATAAATTTAAGGATTAATCCTAGCCATCCATTTTCGACAGTTGGATTCGCGCCACCTCAGCAATCCATGTGACTCCTTCGGCTATAAATAGCCCCCCCCCCTTCATTTTAAACTCACTCCTCCTCCTCCTCTTTCAAGCTTTGGCAATGGCAGAAATAATAATAAAATATTAGGAAATAGGGAAAAGGGAAGGAAGGGAGAAAGGAGGGCAAGACGGGGAGCTAGGGACTCTTAGGCAGAGGCTTGGGCTTCGCGGGGTAAGTTTTTAAATAATATTTATTTATTTATTTGTGTAATATATATATATATATATATATATATATATATATTATAATTAAAATAGAATTTGTAAAAATAAATATCAGAACATTCTAAGGGTGACAGAGAGAATAGTGTCTAAGGCTTGAGTTTGGAAAATACAGGTTCCTGCTCTCCCTGGCTATCCCTAACTGATCCGACGGATGGGATGATTAATTTAAATTTAAAATTTAATTTGAATTTAAAACAGACCAGGGGCATTTTCGTAATTTTTAACCATAAACTTTAAAAGCTTATAACTTTTTCAAAACAAGTCGGATTTCCACGAAACAAGGACCGTTGGATTCTTATCGGAAAATACTTTAAAATGAGTGGAAGCAGATTTTTGATCCGGGTTAAAAATTTTAAGTTATAATTAAATGAATATTTTTAAATATTTTATTTGAAAATTAAATTTAATTAATATTAAAATGGTTTTTCAATTTTAAAAAAATTGGATATGACTAGAGATGGGAAAGTATGATTTTTTAGAAGGGCAGGGAAGGTAATTTGGCTAATAACGCAATTAGAAATTAATTAAGATAAAAATAATTTAATTAATTTAATTAAATATATATTCATTTAAATTAGGTAAATATTGTAAATAGCATAACTTTTGCATACATTAACGAAATTTAACGAAACAGGATCCGTTGGGATCGTATGGACGAGCACTACGCAATGGAACTGACCGCAAGTGGATTGGAGCTCGTTTGGATTTATGGTGAAATTTAACGTCTGAACCAAATCAATGACAGATTATCGTTATTCAACGATAAACCATCCAAGGTGAGTAAATCTCACTAACTCTAAACACTTTATATTTTTATAAAGTATTTTTAGAATTGATAAGTATTGGTTGAATTGCTGAGTGTTGATTGTTTGGTTGAACTGCTAGTCAATTGATTGAAAATACCGATATAGTTATATATATCGTTAACCGATGTGGATTTTGTTTATCAGAATACCTCATATTGAAATGAAATTGATGTGAATTATATTGTGTAACATCTGTGGATGCAGGGAAACAGGTCGGAGGAATCCAACTGGATTCCTCAACATTTATTTACCGTTTTTCATATATTCTGATATATGATGTGTTATATCATCTGTTGTTGAACCTGTGTGTTTGGATGATGATTGAACCTTTTGATTTGGTATTTTTATACCATAAGTGATACTAGAAAGTGAAAAGGGATTTTCAAAGTTTATTTTGAAAATAAATTATTTATATAAAATCAATAGATTTTATATATAAAAGGAAGAGAATTTCATGAGAGAAAATGATTATAGAATCAAAGCATTTGTAAAAAAAACAAATATTGGTGAAATCAAATAGAAGGGAAATATTGGTGAAATCAAATAGAAGGGAAAATATTGGTGAAATCAAATAGAAGGGAAATATTTGTGAAATGATTACAAATAGAAATAAAAAGGGAAACATTCGTAAAAGTATTTACAAATGGAATTGAAATGGGAATATTCATGTAGGGAATAAAGAAAAGTTGACAGAAGTACTTATTTGTTAAATAAATAGAAAAGTTGGAAGAAATATTTATTTGTTGAATAAATAGAAAAGTTAAAGGGAATATTTATTTGTTAAATAAATAGAAGCGAAAAGAGAATAGTTATTTGTTGAGTAAACGAATAGAAAAAGAATCTATTCAAGGGAAGTAATTCAAAGGAATTATTCCAAAGGAATTATTCAAAAGAGAAAAGTCAAAGAGATTAATTCAAAAGAGTTAATCAACTAGAGTTAAATAGTTGGAGTTAAACTGTTAGAGTTAAACAGTTGGAGTTAAACTGTTAGAGTTAAACAGTTGGAGTTAAACTGTTAGAGTTAAACAGTTGGAGTTAAACTGTTAGAGTTAAACAGTTGGAGTTAAACTGTTAGAGTTAAACCGTTTAAGTTAAACTGTCAGAGTTAAACCGTAAAGTTAAACGGTTAGAGTTAGTTAGTTAGAGTTAACCAGTTAGAGTTATTCAGTTAGAGTTATCCAGTTAGAGTTGTTCAGTTAGAATTAACCAGTTAGAGTTAATCAGTTAGAGTTAATCGTTTTGAGTCAAATCGAACTAGAGTTATTCAAATATAGTAATCGAACAAGGGTTAATTGAATATTAGTTATTCAATTAGAATTGATCGAATCTAATTATTCGAGATAGAGTTAAAAGTAGACAAAGTTATTTAAGGATGAATTTCCATTTAGCACGACTGCTAGCGTAATTCGCAGGGCTGCAGATAGCCTACGGCAGTCGGATGTTTCCTGAGGGAATCAGGCGTAACCATTGTGACCGCTGCGATCTAGAGTCAAGCAAATGGTGTTAAATCAAATAGTAATTAATCAATAGAAGTTAATTAAGTCGAGTTAGTCGAGTATTAGTAAATTAAGTAGGGTTAGACAAAAAGGGAATTAATCGAATATCACCTATTCGAAGTAGAGTTATCGAATATAGTTTATTCGAGAAGAGTAATCGAATATAGTTCGTTCGAAGTGTGTTAAATCGAATATAGTTATTCGAAGGAGAGAATTATCGAATATGGTTTATTCGAAGTGAGATTTTTCGAATATTAGTTATTCGAAGAAAAGGATTATCGAATATTAGTTATTCGAACAGGGGAATCGAATATAGTTTATTCGAAAGAGAATTATCGGATAGTGATTATTCGAGAGTGAATCATACATGGAAATTCGATTATATCGAATCAAGGGAAGTAATGTTTACTTTCCATTTCAAATCAAGTTTTAATTATCTGTTAATAAAGTAGTTGGTTGTTTATTTATCCAAATTAAGATATGGAAATATATTTAAGTTAACATATTTTGAAAGCATGGAATTATAACATTTATAGTTATAATCAAATGATTCAGTAAAGGAAGTGGATTCATAAATAGAATCCGAGAGTTCGCAAGGAAGTTTCTTAAAGAGTAATGTTTGAACTTTGTCTATTTCGAAGTTAGAAATGTTGTTCAGTTAAGGTCTGAGAGGTAATTATACCCCAACTTGATTGACTTCGTTTTTAACTAAGAAGTGGATAAGGTTCGAGAGTGAAAGGGGTTAAGTGAATTTAGTTAATGAGCGAAATGGTTGGTGTTGGCATAGCGATGTTTATTCAAACATCAGTTTAAACCCAATGAAGGAGATTTGGAAATGTCTTCCAAATGAAAATCAGAAATGTTTTCTGAATATAGAAAATGAGAAATGGAATTGTTTTCCATTGTTAATAACGTATATTTTCTAAATATAGTAAATAAGAAATATAGGAAAACAAGAATAAGGAAAAGGGTAAATTTATGTTAATTTGATGATGAATGATGATTGATCGATAGAATTTCCATCTGGAAATAATATCGTTGTTTGCACACCGACATGTTTTTATTTGATAGTTAAATCACCGACTATCAAAGTTTTGACCATTTTAACGTTGTTAATATGGAGAGACCGGTCGGATTATTATCCAGAGAACCACTCCGTATTGGCATAAGCGTTGCGAATCAAGTATGCTGAATATATTGAAGACGGAGTTATGCAAGGGCTATCCTATTTACAGAATAGTGCCTTCGGTTTGTCCAGTCCCAGGACAAACGTGAATGGACGAATGTCTGACAGAGTATATTCAAAGGATCGCGTAAGTTGATCTCTTCAAACGTACTTACGTTTGGTGGCGGAGGAATTCGTTTCTCTTAGCTGTATACCCATGGTATTTTTGGTGAAATCAGTTTGTGATTTGGCGGGTATGACGATGTGGCATTCAAAGTAATGGAGGTGGGATCTGTCAAAAGATACGTTATGACCTCAAGCCTCATCCATCGGGAAATGACAAAAATCGGGCAGGCAGCATGGCTATGTGGGTCGCACCCATTAGGATGTATGATCACCTATCTAGAGAAATTCCTTTTGTTCTTAAATCTATCGATGCTGTCCCTTATCGGGAGACGGTTGCTGATCCCAACCGTTGGTGATATACATTCGATACACTCAAGCGAAATGAGTGGTCGGTCATGTGTGGGCCGGGTTGCAAGATGTTCTTGTTGAACCCAGTGTATTTGCCTCTAGAGATACACGTTCGGAAGGTGGTCCCATACCTTGTCAAGTTGGAATCCAATCTCCAATAAGTGCCTGCGAGTTTGATTGTATATTATATATGTAGAGCGTGAGATGCAAGCGTTCTACTAGATTTTAATTACTTGTGATTAGACATTATTATAATATCAGATAATATATGATTTCCAAAGTGTTTTGGGTTATCGTAAGGTAAAAGCCATCCGTATTTATGAGTGGATTGGTCTTACGATTATCTTTTCTTTTGAAAAGTTAAACCAAATGATTGGAGTTTACTCACACCAGTCCCATGACTGACCCAAAGTTTTATTTTGTTTTGTTTTCCCTAAACTCTTGGGTGCCCAAATTTGTACGGGCAGTCAAGTAGTCAGGATTTTGCAGATAGACTTGGAGAGCTTGGAGCAGGAGGCTTCAGGACATATATAGCTATTATTTATTTCCACTGTGATGCAAGGGTTGTACTCTGATAATGGTATTGTATGCATATACTGCTTTTGATTTCAAGTTATGTGATATATTATATTTTATTCGTTCCGCTGTGAGATTCGTGTTACTCTGATGTTGTGTTCTTCTTTTTCTTCTTCTATTCTAATTTTCTATCTTATCTATCCTCACCCTCTAAATTCTTTCATTAACTATTCGGTAATTGTCGACCCTTGATGTTCGATATGTGTTGTATATCGGATAATCAAGGTCGTCTTTTTCCCCGGGTCGTTACACCATTTCTTCGTTTGCTCCCTCCCCTGCGCGCCTCCAACCGGGCCACCGTACTCCGATCCAAGACCACCACGACCACCGCCATCGCATGCCATCCCCACGGCCTGAGCACCGCCCAGCTCACACCCCCTATGGCCCACAAACCACCTCGCAACGCGCCACCTTTGGGCCTTGAAATCTCGAAATCCTTGCAACAAAAATCCATCATTCCCGTACCAAATCAAAGGCCTCTGAACGTTCTTCGATTTGGTATATGGCACTTGGTCTAGTTCGAATTGGTTTGGAAAATATTAGCGTTTGAAATTGGGATCGTTCTGGCCATTAATCAGGGTATACGGCGGCTGTACATTGTGAATTAGGGTTACGTATGGCCAAGCGTATTTATACGCGTATTTTCTAATTTATTTAATTCATTTAATTCTATTAAATTCGTTTATCGCCCGGAACTCCAAATTAAATCCAACGAAAAATGTTCCTAGGCAAATACCCCCGTTTCGGACGCAATGGAATAGGCCTCGTAACCCAATTCGGCTGTTACGATATATTTTCATTTAAATTAAGATATAATTCTTTTAATTATTTAATTCTAACGTACAATTAAATTCACCGGGGCCACATACGGACTCCGAAAAATCCAGAAAAAATATATTTGGCTTTGTTATGACGATACGAATCCAACAAAATTATTTTCGTCGAATTCTGAGACTGTTTGAAAATTGGCTATTTATAAGGCGTTTAAATATAACTAAAATAGTCAAAACACATTTTCTCCTGCCACGCTCACATATTAATTCGAAAAATTCTGAAAATTGAAACCTAGAAATAATTTGTCATTCCGGTTCCAACAAAAGTGGTTTCGTCGAAAACGGAGGTCGTTTGAAAAATGACTATTTTTAAGGCCAATATATTTAATATTAAAAATACATTTTTAAACAAATAATTTCTGAAACTCGAAATATATAAGTGTTTACTGTTTTTAATGCATAAACGTCATTCCGAACTCAATGGAAGTGGTTTCGAGTCAAAATTACTTCATATGTGAAAAGTAGCCTTTTTGGCCTTTGTAAATTTCATAGCGACCTTTCTAAAAATTGAATTGGCCATAACTTTTGATTTCCGCTATGAAATTTCAATTTTTCAGATTCGTTAGAAAGATATTTTTAAATAGATTCTAATATTTTTGGTTTCACTAAAATCCGTTAAATTTTACATCCTGTATGGTTAGTCAAAGTTCAAGTTTGACTTTTCAAACTACCGCGCTATTTCTAACTCTTTTTATAATTAAAATTAAATTATACATTCTAACTTCGATTTAAATCAACTTTCAATCATTTTTATATTAAATAAATTATTTTAAATATCGAAAACTCATTAAAATAACTTAAAATAAATTCTTTAAATTAGCCCCAAAAATCAGGGTTGTTACATCCAGTGTGCAACTGAGGAGCAACCACGTGGACTAACTCGACTCAGTGCAACAAACAAGCCATACATGGATGACTATCTCAAAAGAAAAACATATATACATACATATATATATATATACACACATACGTGTATATATCATGTAGTTTATACAGTGTTGAGTCAAACAGCGTATGCATAGTGTGTTCAAAAATCAGTGTCAGCATACAAATATAAACGGTAATATGCTCAAGACATAATTCATGGTGCAACAGTATGGTTCAAAATCACACTGGCCAAAATTTTCCAAACATGTAAGATCAGGTGGTCAAGCAAGTGGAAGATCATGTGTAACTAAGCACATTCCAATATACAATGGAAACATTAAACTGTATGGTACAACAATAAAGTACATGTAACAGTTTTTGTGTAAGAGTGGTCGAGCACAAACAATATACATGCACAACAGTTACAGGGCAGATTTCAACTCTGCATGGTATTGTGAAAACAACAAAGTGAGTAAAGCAAATGTGGTCCAGTATACATGGATCAAAGGTAGGAGCAATGATAAATGGTTCAACACAAATACAAGGTACAACTGGACAGAGTACAGCTAAAGGGCTGAGCACCAAGTCTGTTTCAAATTCAAAGAGCAATGCAAACAGGAATGGACAAATGTGTTGTCACATAAATGGAGCAGGGTGTGTATGGACATCACCAAGTGTTTCAACAAATTTCTCAAGTACACAACACTATCATATGATACACAAGCTTTTGTGTACATGGAGACTCGGCAACAACACAATGGACTACACAAGTTATAGGGCTCAGGTTCATATAACATGTACAGGCAGTTTTTCAAGTGGCTCAAGTATGATGGAAGACAAACATGCTTCATATTCATTCAACATGAAAATTACATAGATGGTGTTCATGGCAACAACTTTTTTTAGAAGCAGGAAAGCATGAAAACAAACCATTATTTTTTTTAGGTTTGGCAGATTTTTTTAACTGGATTTATGAAATTCTCTCAAAAGTTAAAATGGTAAAGCCAAATCGTTTCAAGTCAAGCACAAGTGGATGGTGCACACGAATGAATCCACATAAAGGTTCCAGCTCAAATCATGGGCAAGCATTAAATATATAACTTTTGTTTCTTAGAATTTTTGATCTTTTGGCAAAAAAATTCAATGAGAAATCTTTCCAGGAATTCAGGCTTTCAAACCTTCAAATTATTTCCAGTTTTTGTCAAAGCTTTTTGGGAAAGCTCAATCAATTTCTTTTACAAGAAAATTATTTGACATTCATTTCCAGGAAATTGATTTAGATTTGAATGCAATTTTTAAATATGGCAAAGACTCATTCTAGTAATATACAACATGGCAGAAATAGGAAAGTTGAAGACAGTTGTAGGAATCATTCTCAGCAATTGTTTCTTTCTAGGATTTAATCAAGCTTCAATTTTACAGCAAACATTTCTGGGAAAGATTTCAAAATCAGTTTTTATATTGGGAAGCTGATTTCAATGATGTTTATTTTGTTTCCAGAATTTGTTCAAAACCTTACAGGGTCCAGAAAACCGAATCATATGTTTCCAGATAACATCATCTCATTTTTGGCAAAAATAATCTATCAATACAATTCACGGTACTTTTTTTTTTCAAGTTAAAAATCAATTTCAAGGTCAACCAAAAAGGAAAGCTTTCAACAACAAATCAAGTGTGGATTTGTTCAAAGGGACAGAAACAAGTCTAGATTCATTTTGTTATGGCAATTTAATTCAAAGAAGAGGAAACCAAAATAGGAAACACACATAAATTAGCATCAAGTCATTTTCTGAAATCAGAGATTTCTAGGGTTCGAATTACCCTATTTAAACAACCACTTCATCACAGGCATTCATGATCGAAACCCACAAAATCAATTCAAGCATTTTTCAAAGCAAGAAATTTCAGAAAACTCACAATTTCGATTGAACCAGAGAGCAATCCAAATAGGACGAGCAAAGCCACGAAGAATTGAGCATCAGAGAAGCTATTCCATCAATTCCAGATAGCCATCGAAGTTGAAATCGATTTGGGGAAGATTCGGTGAAACCCTAGAAATCCCAGCCGCCATTTTTATATAAAAGGAAAGAGATCGAGCAAAAGAAATATGCATGCACAACTTCTGAAAGGGCCGGCCTAAAATTCAAGTGTTTGAAGGATTTGATATCTCTTTTAAAACCTAGGGTTTCTTTTGTTTTTAGTTTTTTTTTGTTGTACTTTTAACTTGTTCTGTAAACCATTCTAAATAGTTTCTAGTGTCTACAAAATATTAGGGTTTCAGTTAGTGGTTAACTGACAGTTTACTAGTGTCTGTAAAACTAGGGGAAAATCTGGTCTAGTGAATATAGGCTAGTCTAGGGTTTTGAGCGTAGAGTTAGAATGGGAGCGAGGGGTTCGCGACTGTACATGGTCTTGTATGCGGGATCTGTTCTATCATCTAGTATAAACCTCAGGAATGCAGCAGTAGGCAGGTTTTGCCGAAGCTGGGTATATCTTGTATCATTAACTTTTCTGCATTTCTATTTCTGCTATATTCTGTGAATGTTTTAATATCCCGTAATGTTTGAACTCTGCGATAATTTGTAATAAGCCCTATTCACCCCCCTCTAGGGTTAATCTAGATCCAACAAGTGCTATCTGAGCCTAGTAATTTCATTAACCCTAGAATCATGGATCCTAGTTGTCAGTCAATAGAGAGTCAGTCCAGTTCATCTCCAACTATTTTCGATGGAACAGATTTTTTAAACTGGAAATCCAAAATGGAATTTTATTTAAAATATGTTAATATTAAATGTTAGGATGTTGTTATCAATGGGTTTGATAGTATAGATATTACTTTCAATGCTCGTGCTATGAAAATTATATTTGATTATCTTAGTACTGAACAGTTTAATCTTATTTGTCATTGTTTATCTACACAGGAAATCTGGGATACTCTTAATACGAAGTATGGAAGATCTGACAATTGCAGCTCAAAACCCCAGAATGTCAACTCTGATTCAAACCAATGCTTAACGGTCATATAGATGAGAATTCAGATGAATCAGTTGATGGAGACTCAACAGACAATGAAATAGAAAATTTCTCATATAATGATCTAGTTTATTTTTGTGTTGATCTAACCAAATCTGTTGATAAACTCCAATTTAAAAATAAATCTCTGAAATCTAGGAATTCTGAGTTGATCAGCAAAATTGATGATTTGGAATCACAACTTGAACATTTTAAAAATTCTTCAAATTCAGATTGCAAAAATTGTTTGAAATTGAAAACCAATCTTGTTCATCTCAATAAAAATATTCAAAAGTTTGAAATAGAAATTCTGATCTTAAAAGAAAACAAGATTGAGTTATCAAGTTTGAATAACTTTTTACAAAAGGAATTTGACATTTTTAAGATTGATATATATTCCAAATCTGAAATTGTTGAAAAGGAGAATCTGTTGAAATCCAATTTGATTTTGAAAGAACTAGGAAACGAGATTGAAAAATCCAAGAATTTTAAGCATGAAGAACAAAAACGATTTGAATTTGAAATCTCGGAATCTCAAGCTAGAATTAAATCTCTTAAAGATGAAAATTTGGTTTGAAAACTGTTTCTGAAAAGTGTAAGACCACTGAAAATCGTTGTTCAGATTTATTCAAAGAAAACAGTGATCTTAAATCCAGAATTCAACGATTAGAATCAACTTTGAATAAATTTTCTACTGGAGAAAAACTGTTGAATATATTATTGAAAAATCAAATTTCTATTGGAAATAAATCTGGTCTTGGCTTCGGGAAAAATGATGTTTTTGGAAAACAAAATTCAAATGATTTGAAAAATGCCTCAAACTGCTTTGGAAAGAACTGCTTTGAAAATTTGAACTCTGAAAAATTCAAATGTGTTTTGAATCAAAATTGTGATGAGAAATCGTTTTATAATAAACGTTCTTGGATCCCAAAAAATAAAACGGGATTCGTCAAGTTCAAACAGATTTGGGCTCCTAAGGGTACAAAAGTTAATTCTAATGGTTTGTTATATAAACAAGTCTGGGTACCAAAACATATGAATACATTTGTGAGTGGTTTTACAAACTTTGTTAAATCACTCGATTCTACAAACTGTTAGGTACTGGTGGAAGTCGAGGAATTACTGTGCAAAAGGAAATTTGGAATAAAATTGGTTTATACTTCTGTATCATTCACGGTTTCACCAACCAGGATTTGTTGAGTTAGAGATTTATTTACTCATGCCAATTTCAGGTATAATCTCTGAACTCATCTTTGTAAATAATCTCTGTTTTTATTTTTTTCTGTTTATTCCTTCTTTTACCTCTTCTTCTATTTTTGTTTTTGTTTTGTCACTGCCATATATTTTTTGTCTTTCTTTTGTACTTTCTTAAACTTTCAATTGTAGAATTCATATTTTCTCGAAATTCACTTCATTTGTATAAAACTCTAAATCATTTCCAAATCTTGATTTTAAACTTGTAAATATTTGCAATTGTTTTGAAGTTTATTTTCTGGTTGCTGAATTCATAACAATGTTGATGTATTCTTGTCATATCTTGAACACCGTTGATACGAATTCTAAATTTTTGATGATCTGAAAGTTTTGTGGAATACCACACACCTTTGCTGTTTTGAGTTTCTTCTAATCCATTTTAGAAAAGCTTGAAATAATGTACTCATTACAACACACCAATATTTATCAGTTGTGATAATTTCATTAATTTTCAGATTGGTTTGGATAGTTTGAATTGTCTTGAATCATTTTTTACATCTTGAAATTCACTGTTATTCATGATCATCTGGTTGGATTTTTGTTTGTTTGAGATCACTTGAAAATTTATGATATTTTGAATTTCACACACCTCTCAGATCTGAAATTATTAATCCTGTGTGATTTATTCATTGTATCTCAAGATTTACATTCGTTCAAGTGATTTTGAATAAACCACTATTTTTGGATCATGAATTATTACTTAGTCTTGATGTAAATGAGCTGGATTTCTCTTGTGACTGTTAGAAAAATTTGTGAAAAATGGTCATTAAAATCGCTGCTAGTTCATGATGCATTTGATTTGAATATCTGTTTGTTTTAAAATCATTTGAAATTATTGATTTACTGAATCACACGCATATCTCGAATCAACAATTTACAATCTGGTGTGATCGATTCATTGAATCCTGATATCTTAATATTCCATCAAATGACTTAAAATAAATGGTATTTTTATATTTTGGATCATGAACCATCTGTTGTGACCATCATCTTGACAAGTGTGATTTGAACTGATATCTTGTGCTGCTCTGATATTGTTTTGAAAATATGTTGGAAATTGCTTGTTTATGATATATTTGCTGCTCTGGTACTGTTCTTCAAATAACTGTTTGTTCTTGTCTGCAGTTCTGATAAATGTGCCAAATTTGTTAATTTTGTCTGGTTAGGCTTTATGGTTAAAATCCTGTTGTCTGAATTATTTTTGTCTGTCTCCAGTGTCATGTTAAAATCCTCATTAATGGAGACACCAAGTGGTATCAGAAGTGCCTTATATTTGTCTCACTCATCTGTAATTAGATTCCAATCTTCATCTTGTATAGATCTACACACTCTTTTTGCCTTGTACAAATTTATCCCTATTGGCATGTATAGATCTTCATATTCCTCTTGTAATTGATTTTCAATTTTAAAATTATTTATTGATTATTCATTTAGAAATTGAAATCAATATCCAAATTGAAATGTATTTATAATTCATCAAAATTATTATCAGATTTTGAAATTGTGAAGAATCGTGACTGCAATATATTTCACAACAAGAGGAGATTTTATTTATACTTTCATGATGGTTGAACATTTATTATAATATCTTTGAATTGGCAATTATTTCACGATCATCTACTTTATCTACCATCATTCTTCCGTCCATGATAATTTTATATAAATGTGGAGAGTTATTTTTTTTAAAAAAAAAATCATCTTGAATAAATAGTGAAAATATTTGTGATGGAATTGTGGTTATGTTATTATTCAGAATTAGTGATAATTGGAATTTTTCAATGATCTCGGTACAGTTGATCATATTTCATAATATAATTAATTTAGAAATTTATTTCACAGTTAATTTCTGTACCTACCACATTTCTATCATTAATATTGGTTGTATATACCGAGGAGTTTTTTTTTCTTATTTAAAGTTGAAAATGATAAAATATATTAATATGTAAGTGTGTCTCTAACCTCATTTAAAAATCCAAGCTCTGGTCATGCATGGTTAAGAGACAACTTATAATTTAAGCTGCGACTGACTTCATTTAAAAATCCAAGCTCTGGTTATGCGTGGTCAGTGTGCTCTTAAATAAAAGAAAAGGAAAAAGGAAATAATGCGCTAAAAATTAAAATTAATATGAAATTCTCCTTGGTGTATAAAAATCAGTTTATCAATCCATTTTCTAATCTGTGAAATGTGTTAATATTTTATGACGTATTATGATTAGTTGATTGATAACTATTGGGATTTGAGATTATTCGATTTTGTCACTTAAGTTGAAATTATAATTATAGTCCAAATCCATCACTGTTTTTGAACTTTATTTTTATAAAATCTTTTAAAAATAATTGAAAGTCATATTTTTATAACTCTCCTCATTCTTATAAAATTCATTGTAAATCCATCGTTCTACAATGTAAAATATGCCACCTGTTCTCAGTTTATTATGATTTTTATTTGACTGATTGAGATTTATGATGATCGGCCTTTCCTCTTATGCTGAAATTACATTTTTAGACATTATTCATCTATATTTTAAATTCTGAATTCTTTTGATGATAACAAAAGGGGAAGAATAGGTTGAGATTTTGATTTATGAGTGAATATTGTATAAATATTTTAATTTTGAAAATTCCAATTTTTTTAACACTATATTCATTCATGCACCATTATAGGGGGAGTTTCTGCTGTAGGGGTAGCATCTAAATATGGGGAGTTCAATATTCACTGTCAAACACATTTATTGTGCTCAAAATCTTTTATTTGTTTGTCATCATCAAAAGGGGAGATTGTTGTATATAACGTAGTTGTATACACAATTATATGATTTTTGTTTGATGATAACAACCAAATAAATATTATTTTAATGTGTTTGTTACTGTATAGTTCTATATTTACATCACAGACAGGAATATAATATTTACATTTAAATAAAATACGACTACACAGAAATTCAAATATTCATAGTATTTTATTTAAATAGAATATTTTATTTCAATATCTAAACAGTACAAAGTTTACAACTCCACTATTTGTACACTTCACTGATATCTTTCATTCCAATACATTCAGTACATTTGTTCCTCTTTACAACACTCACACTCAGTATACAGTCATATATACATACATTTACCGTTACATTTACATTCACTAACACTACACCGTCTTCTGTCTTCAGTCTTCACTGCACAGTCAATCCAGTCTTCATGCGTACCTGTCACATGAAACACACACATAGTACAATGTAATAGAAATAAAACTGAATACACGAGAATATAAATTTTATCTTTAAAATTTTATTTAGCTCAGAATTTCTGGTGTGTTTCTCATCATTTTTCATGACTTGATCTAATCTGTGTCTAGTCAGTTTATATATGTATAGTACGGGGACAGGAAATCTATTCTGGATGGCTGCATATACACACGTGCATATATACACGTGTGTGCACTGCCTCCCTAATCCAGTGTGCAACTGAGGAGCAGCCACGTGGACCAACTCGACTCAGTGCAATAGGCAAGCCATACATGGACGAGTATCTCAAAAGCAAAACATCTATACATTTATATATATACACACACATACGTGTATATATCATGTAGTTTATACAGTGTCGAGTCAAACAGCATATGCATAGTGTGTGCAAAAATCAGTGTCAGCATACAAATGTAAATGGTAATAGGCTCAAGACATAATTCATGGTGCAATAGTATGGTTCAAAATCACACAGGCCAAAATTGTCCAAACATGTAAGATCAGGTGGTCAAGCAAGTGGAAGATCATGTGTAACTAAGCACATGCCAATATACAATGGAAACATCAAACTATATGGTACAACAATAAAGTACATGTAACCGTTTTTGTGTACTAGTGGTCGAGCACAAACAATATACATGCACAACAGTTACAGGGTAGATTTCAACTCAGCATGGTATTGTCAAAACAACAAAGTGAGTAAAGAAAATGTGGTCCAGTATACATGGACCAAAGGCAGGAGCAATGATAAATGGTTCAACACAAATACAAGGTACAACTGGACAGAGCACAACTAAAGGGCCGCGCACCAAGTCAGGTTCAAATTCAAAGAGCAATGCAAATAGGAATAAACAAATGTGATGTCACATAAATGGAGCAGGGTGTGTGTGGTCATCACCAAGTGTTTCAACAAAATTTCTCAAGTACACAACACTAGCGTATGATACACAAGCTTTTGTGTACATGGTGACTCGGCAACAACACAATGGACTACACAAGTTATAGGGCGCAGGTTCATATAACATGTACAGACAGTTTTTCAAGTGGCTCAAGTATGGTGGAAGATAAACATGCTTCATATTCATTCATCATGAAAATTACAAAGATGGTGTTCGTGGCAGCAAATTTTTTTTAGAAGCAGGAAAGCATGAAAACAAACCATTATTTTTTTAGGTTTGGAAATTTTTTTTTACTGGATTTATGAAATTCTCTCACAAGTTAAAATGGTAAAGCCAAATCGTTTCAAGTCAAGCACAAGTGGATGGTGCCATGAATGAATCCACATAAAGGTTCCAGCACAAATCATGGGCAAACATTAAACAGATAATTTCTGTTTCTTAGAATATTTAGTCTTTTGGCAAAAAAAATCAATGAGAAATCTTTTAAGGAATTCAGGTTTTCAAACCTTCAAATTATTTCCAGTTTTTGTCAAAGCTTTTTGGGAAAGCTCAATCAATTTCTTTTACAAGAAAATTATTTGACATTCATTTCAAGAAAATTGATTTAGATTTGAATGCAATTTTTAAATATAGCGAAGACTCGTTCTAGTAATATATGACATGGAAGAAACAGGAAAGTTGAAGACAGTTGTAGGAATCATTCTTGGCAATTGTTTCTTTCTAAGATTTAATCAAGCTTCAATTTTACAGCAAACATTTTTGGGAAAGATTGCAAAATCAGTTTTTATATTGGGAAGCTGATTTCAATGATGTTTTTTTTTGTTTCCAGAATTTGTTCAAAACCTTACATGGTCCATAAAACCGAATCATATGTTTCCAGATAACATCATCTCATTTTTGGCAAAAATAATCTATCAATACAATTCACGGCAGTTTTTTTTCAAGGTAAAAATCAATTTCAAGGTCAACCAAAAAGGAAAGCTTTCAACAACAAATCAAGTGTGGATTTGTTCAAAGGGACAGAAACAAGTCTAGATTCATTTTGTTATGGCAATTCAATTCAAAGCAGAGGAAACCAAAATAGGAAACACACATAAATCAACATCAAGTCATTTTCTGAAATCAGAGATTTCTAGGGTTCGAATTACCCTATTTATACAACCACTTCATCATAGGCATTCATGATCGAAACCCATAAAATCAATTCTAGCATTTTTCAAAGCAAGAAATTTCAGAAAACTCACAATTTCGATCGAACCAGAGAACAACCCCAAATCGGACGAGCAAAGCCATGAAGAATCGAGCATCAAAGAAGCTATTCCATCAATTCCAGATAGCCATCGAAGTTGAAATCGATTTGGGGAAGATTCAGTGAAACCCTAGAAATCTCAGCCGCCATTTTTATATAAAAGGAAAGAGATCAAGCAAAAGAAATATGGGTGCACCACTTCTAAAAGGGTCGGCCTAAAATTCAAGTGTATAAAGGATTTGATATCTCTTTTAAAACCTTGGGTTTCTTTTGTTTTTAGTTTATTTTTTGTTGTATTTTTAACTTGTTCGGTAAACCATTCTGAACAGTTTCTAGTGTTTGTAAAATACTAGGGCATCAGTTAGTGGTTAATTGACAGTTTACTAATGTCTGTAAAACTAGGGGAAAATCTGGTCTAGTGAATATAGACCAGTTTAGGGTTTTGAGCGTAGAGTTAGAATAGGAGCGAGGGGTTCGCGAGTGTACATGGTCTTGTATGTCGGATCTGTTCTATCATCTAGTAGAAACCTCAGGAATGCAGCAGTAGGTAGGATTTTGCCGAAACTGGGCATATCTTGTATCATTTACTTTTCTGCATTTCTATTTCTGCTATATTCTATGATCTGTGAATGTTTTAATATCCCGTAATATTTGAACTCTGCGATAATTTGTAATAAACCCTATTCAATGGAACAAAACACACAACTCATTTTTTTTATTTTAAATGAACACAAAAAAAAGCACACACAAAATGAAACAACAAAAGGTCAAAACAAAACAGAAAAACTATGAACAATACTCAAATTTTTTTCTTTTTTTTTCAGTAGAGCACAAATAAGAAAATTAATTCGAAGAATAAAATTAAAACTAATTTCTTGCGCCAAAAACTTGTTCGACGACTAATATTCTATGAATTAGAATACCGTCGCGAAGTGTAATAAACCGCAAGCGCATGGCGTACACTTGTAGTACGTTAGCGAATACGAGTCGATCCACAGGGAAAAAGGTAATTCTAATTTTATTTAATCAAATTAAACCAAATTTGAGTGAAGATTTAACTAATAAAACTAATGAAAACTATAAACTAAGTTTGAGAGCTAAATATGAAATGAAAACAATTTAGAGGCAAATCAACTCTCACATTTTATGTAAGTTATCAAAAATACAATTTATGATCGTCATTAAGTGATATAAATGCAGTATTTAAACCACTTATGATTCTCATGAAAATGGAACTATAGCAAAACTATTCTAAGTATGGCCTATGAATTATTAACTAAAACTATAGACCATCAAATTTTGTTCTTACTTTCATTTCAAAATCAATAACCACTTAGCAAATATTGATGTAATTTGTGTTTACATTGACTAGGCATAGCCTATTTTGCTGTCAACAAACGTAGACTATCAAAACAATTTGTATAAACTTACATAAACATTCACTAACATGAAGCACATATTAGAGATCACAAATCATACAAATGTTTTACTTACATAAAGTTAGAGAGCATCATTATCCCTAAACCAAAGGGATTAGCCATTCATATGTGTTATCATATCAACACATGTAAGTTTCAACATTAGAAAATAAAGAAAATTGAAAGAAAAACTAAGCCGAACAAGAAGAGAACGAAACTAAGAACATAAAGTAAATCTAAGCTATGAACATAAATTAAATGAACATGAATGTAAATCTAAGCTATGAACATGGAAGTAAAGTGCATAGAAATTAAATTGCATTAAAACAAAGAAGTTACATAAAGAAAATGGCTAAGTAGCCATGGAAATACAAGAGTGCTTGTGCTCCTCTCAACTTAACTAAAGAAGGGGATAAAAAGAGAAGAGATAAGAGATAAAAATACATGAACATAAAGGGGGTATATATACATGTTACAAACCCTAAAACCCTAATCACTCATAATGGGAAATCCCCAAAATGCCCACTTCATGAAGCTTCTAATCCTCTCTTAACCACTAATGAATCATGCATGAGACCTTTTGTCTTATTCAATTAGTCTTTAATAAGAAGCTTAAGAGAAAGAGGGTAATTTTAGAGGTGGGGTCCTCTATGATCATGTATGAGAATTAATTATTTCCTCTTCATTCCTTTGTATGCATGCATTTGTGCTCCAAATCTTCATGTGTATGCATTATTTGTGCTCCAAAATTCCTATACGAGACAAATACAAAGAACAAGTAAATGCAATCACAAATTAAAACACGCACAAGTGACCATTTCCCCCCAAAATGAGTGATTATTTTGAAAAAATTTAAAATACGGTTTGATCGTATAAAATACCAAAAAATGTTCATTTATTTAATTAAACAAGAATAAATATGTGAATATAAATGTGCATTTTTACATGCACATTACTCTATAAGGGTTCGCCCCCTTCCTCACGGTCGCGGAGAAGTTTCACGAACGGGTTGCTAACCAATTTCCTGTAACTTTCCAGCAAGCTGTTTACGCCACACGACGACGTTTTCGACCAATCAAACATTTGTAGGCAATTATAAAACATTCCAAACAGTAATATCAACATGTGTAGTCAACCATAAACACCAAAACAACAATTTAGTATGCAAATATGGATCAAACATACCCAAAACTATGATTTTTCCCTTAATCCCCTTTATCATGATTTAACCATACGATCAGCAAAACATGTCCAAATTAACCCAAATTTCTAATAGAGGCATAAAATAATATTTAAGAATTTCGACATATTTTTCCAAATTTTTATAATGCAAAATTTCATTAATCAACACTATCACCATTAATTAGCCGTAATCAGTGAAAAACAAGGCAAATCACTCACCTTAGCCAAAAATAAATCTCAGATCTGAAAATGTCTCTGATTGGGTTAAATCTCTATGCAACACAACAGCTCTACCTCGATCTTTATGCTAATCCGCTTTAATTTGGTGCTGATTAGGCTAACATATGATTAAACAGTGATTAGAAGGTCATTTGGGAGTTGGAGGCCATTGTTAGGATTGAAGAAACGAGAGTGGCGGCTGCAAAAATGACAAAGAAAGGTTTCTCTAGCCCCTTTTAGCCCTTAAATACCCCTAATCCCGAAATCCCTCATGGACCTAGCTGCTAATTACCCAATTAAACCCAATCAAGATGTTTTTCACCTTCCAAACCTTATTTCAGCCATATCTCCCAAACGGTAAGCCCGTTTGATTAATGTGACCACTCTACGAAAAGAGAAACCAAGATCTAAATCCAATGGAAGTGGTTTCAGGTCAAAACTCCTTACCAGTCAAAAGTTATGGGCGAAACAAGATTCTCTAAGGGCAAAACGGTCATTTAAAAATCGGCAAAAATCGTGAACATGGAAAATGACCCCAGTAGTCGCTTTCCAAAGTTACACGACCATACGACTTCTCAAGGAAAAGAAATAAATATTCTATGATCCTTTAATGCGTAGAACGCGGGTCGTTACATACTTCATCCGTTGGAGGTTCCGTAATGGAAATGGGAGAGCGTCACTATGGGTTTCATAGTTGGTTTGCCTAGATCGAAGAAAGGCAACACCAGTATTTGGATGGTAGTCGATAGACTCACTAAGTGCGCTCACTTTATTCCAGTCAAGAATAAGAGGACGACATCGTGGTTGGCAGCGATTTTTGTTCGTGAGATAGTTTGTCTTCACGGAGTACCTTCTAGCATCGTGAGCGATCGTGACCCCATCTTTACCAGCGAATTTTGGAGGAGTTTGCAGGAAGCATTAGGTACACAGTTATGTTTGAGCACCGCTTATCATCCTCAGACCGATGGACAGACGGAGAGGGTGAACATGATTCTTGAGGATCTTTTGAGGCTGTGTATCCTAGACTTTGGAGGGACTTGGGAAGAGCATCTTCCTTTAGTAGAGTTTGCCTATAATAACAGTTATCAATCTAGCATCGGCATGGCACCCTTCAAGGCATTGTACGGGCGACCCTGTAGATCGCCAACTTGTTGGTGGTAATCCACAGAAAGATTATTACTTGGACCAGATATGGTTAGGGAAACGTCCGAAAATATTGACCTTATTCGACGGCGAATGAAGACAGCTCAAGATAGGCAGAAGTCCTATGCAGACAGGAGAAGAACTGACATCGAGTTCGAAGTGGGAGACTTAGTTTTTATAAAAGTATCGCCTTTAAGAATGTGGTTCGCTTCGGATCAGTAGGGAAGTTGGCACCTAGGTTCGTAGGACCATTTCCCATAACCGAGAGGATTGGCCAAATGGCCTACCGAGTAAAGCTCCGAGAAAATCTATCTGTGGTTCATGACGTTTTCCATGTCTCTCATCTGCGGAAATTTCTGCATGATACCGCATAAGTTGTTGAGCCGAGTATGTTGGAAGAGGTCAAAGTGGAACAGGAGGCGACAGTTAGACGAGTCCCTACCGGTATTCTTGGGTCAGAAGTTAAGAAGTTGCACAATAAAGAGATCAAATTGCCAAAGGTCCAATGGGGAGATAACCCAGAAGATGCGACTTGGGAGACCGAAGACAAGATTCGTGCTTCGTACCCTTTTCTTTCCGAGGGTATGTTCTTAACTCCTTTTTCCTAAGCTTTATCAGTGCTTGTTTCTGTCAATAGAGTATATCTTATCCATAGTATTTTTGACTTTTAGATAGGAATCCTATAGGTGTAAACATGTGCTTGAAACATGTTATATTTGATGGATGCAAGCGGATGCAAGTGTTTGCTAGTGGTTGCCTGTGGACGCATATACACACACTAGGCATTAAGATCGGCTCAATCACTTTTATACTACATATGGATGTGTGTGCATTTTCTTTTATGGATGGAAATGGATGAAATAACATATGGATGTTGCATTTTGACGGATGGGTGTGCACACATATAGAACTTATATGATACAATAGGTTTATTTGCATACATGTTGGATTCATGACACTAACATACATTATGGTAAGGGGGTCAACTGAATCAGTAGACCGCCTGATCTTCGCAGTAGTGTTGGGACGTATACACACACCTTCGCATATATTCATATAAGCATTAGAACTCTTTAAGGACAATGGATGCCAGTGGTTGGTGGATGAGTAGATGGATGATGGATGGACGTAGGATATGCATTCTTCTCAACTTAGAGATTTCGGGACGAAATCCTTTGAGTAGGGGAGAATGTAACACCCCAAATTTTTAACGACATTAAAGAGAATAAATTAAATAATAATTAATTTAATATTTAGAATTAGAGGAAAGGGACTGCACCATTGCATCCATCTCGAAATTCTGGACACGATAGACATTTGGTTTGCGTAAAACAGACATCGTATGAAGAAGTTATGAGGGTTTTAAGTTTGTATACGTGTATAAAAGTTATATATATATATATATGCATGAGTCAGAGATGAGTCAGAATTTTATCTAGAAAGATTCAAATTCGAAAATTCATCAGAGCAGCAAAATTCCCGCTCTAGGTGGTCGACCCCCCTAGACGGGTGTCGACCTAGTGGTCGACCCCCCTTAAGGGGTGTCGACCTATGGGTCGACCCGCCCACTGGGGTGTCGACACCCCTAGGGCTGACGTGGCACTCGGTTTCAGGGGGTCTGGCAGCTATATACATGTGTCCTCTTCTCCTATTTTCTTCATTGGAAATTATGGAGGCCATATGCTGCTGGAGTGCGAACTGAACTATTTTCTACAACAACAAACTTTGCAAATCAAATTCAGAAATTCTAGATCTGTTCTTTCTCAATTCTCTAAACCTAACGTTGTGAGTTTCTAGTTGTTTTTAGGTTTAGATAAGTAAAAGTAAATTGTCAAAGACTGTGAATTGGATATGTTGTAAAGTATGATTCTGCGCTAGTGTTAAATCATATACTATGTCATGATAGATCTATTTCCCTAGATCTAATACAATTGTGGTTATTCTATTATGTTGCCTATGTGGATCTTGACTTGTAATTATATAGTGGTGGATATAAATCTATCAAATTGGATAGTTGTAACATTGGCCAGATCTAGTTCCTTATGCAAATCACCTTTCACTTATCATATTGTGATCAATCTAAATGTGTTGTAAACTTGACATGTGAAGCCATCTTTAGATCCAAACATGTTGTTTGTCACCCTAATTATGCTAGATCTAAATAGTTGGACAGCTAAAAGGGTTAATTTAGATCTCATTATATTTGCTTTTACATCGTAGTTGCCACAAGTTCATCAGTTTTATGCCCACCTTGTTATGATGTTAATTACATGCCCACTCACCTTGTTATCATGCTAGTTTATGTTTATGCCAAGATATGTTGAAACTATCACCTTTGTCACATTCCCTTTTCATTGTTATGGCTAGGCTACTTTATAGCCTAAATGTCGCCAAAATACGTGCGAGTACATTAGTTAGGAAACAGGGAATATGGATTTATATTTGGCATAATTTATGTAATATTGGACATATAATTCAAATAGGGAAACATAGGAATAATCACCTATAATGTCATAGGTAGATTTGGATAAAAATGGAATATTTAGTAATTACAATTAGGAATCGTAATGGTATTTATGACACGAGGTTAGGTTGCATTAGTGGTGGAAGTCTGCCCGGACCCGACCGGCCTATCCAGCAGCCACTAATGTTGAACCTAATGTGGGAGGTCAAAGTACGTAAATACGAATAGGGCTATGACACGAGGTTAGGCCCAACTGTGGAATAAGTCTGCCTGAACCCGACCGGCATATCCACCATCCACATGTTGTTGGCCTAATGTGGGAGGTCCAGCCCATTATAAACCATAAATGGACATGGTAAAGAATTGGACCACTTAACCTAATTTAATCCATAAGAATTGTATGATTATGAACTTAAGTTAAGGTTAAGTAAAATTGAATGGGTAGTGGGTGGGTTAAGTAAATTAGAGGGGGTGGACAATATTTACATATAGACCCGCAAACTTAACCCAGTAAGGTTATGTAATTAAAGACACCTAGTGGTATACATAACCGGTGGAAAATATAATAAAGTTATGTAATTAAAGACACCCTTTAGGGTAAGCATGACTGATATAAGGTTATGTAATTAAAGACACCTAAGGGTATACATAGTCAGTGAAAAAACTAGTGGGGATACGAGAAAAACGGGAGAGCTTGTATCATATTGTGTGGGACCCATTTCAGTCAGTAACCTGGAGTAGGTATCAGGTAAAGAACTCTGCACTAGGTGGAGAAGGGGCACGCTTACTGATTGATTATAAGATATCCAAACGACACGGATGGTGTGGGCGGCGCAAACCGACCGGGCCATGTGCGTGCATGAGCCGGGTAGAAGGGGATAAGACGACCGTGACACCAGTAGATATGGTTGTGTACACCTGAAGGGCTGCCACTTTAGGGAGTGATACCTCCTACTGTGGGGCCAGCACAGGATATATACGGGGTAGGGAGCCGATAGATTAGGGTAGTGGTTAGGGTATACTCGGATGTATGCCCTAAGTCTACCAACTTATAGTGGAAGGGATCATCTCATTTTAGTTACACTAGTAATAATGTAGAGTAATCATTAGTGAAGCACATACACCTTTACCCTATTTACTTTGTCACACCTGCCATATATGTAGTGATCTCTCTTATCCACTTTATATGCCTATCATGTTACTTTTATTTATTTACTGGTAAAAGTAACTAGACTCTCCAAACTTTATGTTTGACCCTTTTGTTTCTCCTTCTTTCTTCCGTTTCTCCCTCCTCCCCCCCTCCATGGTTCTCAGGGAGGAAACACCCAAGCTTAGTCAGGACTCAGATATCATCTTGCTAGGAGCTACTTCTGAAGTATGGCTCAATTTCTTGTCTCTACTATGGCTTAACTCTTTCAATTGGGGAAATTATGCTTTTTTATTTACTTATGTGCTCTGATGGTGCAAGACAGAGGTTATTTTATTGTAATGGTTTTTGTGACTTATGATGTTGTGAACCACGGTATTATGATTTATGTTTGAAATAAAAATTTATAAATTTCCGCTGCTATCTTATTTATATCTATCTTGTAATAATTATGTGTCTGTTTACCTATAACGCTTCACGAAACATAATGCATTCCCTTAGTGAGTGACATTAATGGACGTGGGGTGTCACATATCACTTATGAGGTGTAAATCTCAGCACACATATGACTTGAGTCTACTCAAATTAGTATATAACAATAATAACCTCTAAGTGTGGACTCACATTAAAATGTTTACTGTCACTTTTTACTTCCTCATTCACAGATTTTTGTTTAAACTCCCAAAATACACTCTAACTTTCTTGTAGATATTAAATCCTTAAACATCATAAATATCGGGATCAAATATCATAGATATCCATCAACACATATATAATTTGAACGTACTAGAGTTCATATAAAAATAGAATTTAAAGTGTTTACTCACTAAATTATTTATTATGGATTGCCATTGAATATCTAGTTTTTTCCCTAGTATCTTGTTTTTCTAATGATTTAAATCAACACAAATAAGAATGTCTATAGGATGGTATATATCCATTAGCAACCCCATGCAGACAGTTGTATGAATAAGAAATTTCTAAAATAGATTTTTAAGGAAATGGTTAGAGTTTACTCATTATATCTACTCAATGTCCTTATATTCCAAAACCCAAATGTTTGAATCCTGCTTACTTGTAGAGACACACCCTTAAACACTCAAATGTTTGGATCCAATATGATGGGTACAAATCAATATACATACAGTTTCATTCTTAGTAGGATTTAATACTAACAGTAAAGGGGTTTAGGTGTCTACTCTCAATATGTATTCACTACTACTTTGGATTTTGTTTCTCAGATTGTTCAAACACCTTGATTCTTATGCTACCTACCTTTAAACACTTCACTAATCACACTCCATATGATGGGAACACACAGCATGCATATAGTTTGAATTCACAGGAGTTAAATATAGATTAGTATAGAAATTGTTAAGTGTTTACTCACCATTATATAGCTCTTGTCTTTCCAGTTTTTCTCTAGTTTTTTCTTACTGTTTTCTACCATTTTTAGTTTAGGTTTTTCTCTTAGCCTTCGTTAGTTTTCTAGTGAACTAGTGTATGGGTTTTTTGTACAGTTTTCATGTGTATTTATAGATGGAAAAAAATGTAGGTTTTAAGTCAGGTAGGTGATTTAGGAAAACTAGGTAGATACGCTAGTATATGAATGAGGTGATGTGTGATTGAGAAGAAGCTTGCTAAGGTTCTTTTCCTCAGGCAAGTGCACATGCATGGACAATATATGTATGTGTAAAATTCAAAACAAAATACTTGCAGACTTCGATCCTAAGCAATATAGCTATGTCATGTTCCTAGCTGCAAACCATATTTATAGGCATGTAAACAATTCAAGTTTAGTATCCAAGTAACAATTTCACTTGTCGTACAAATAGTTCATACGCTTAGTTTTCTTTTCCCACCTCATGCTTGGTTGGTTTTAAAATAGTGATAGACTGGCTCTACTTGATTTTGTAGGATGCGTATACATGAATCGGCCTTGAATGCGAGGGGAAAGTGTGATGTGAAAATCCCCAAAAATGCACACAAACTTTGCTCTTAAGTAATCCACAAGGTTTTGTTCTTATTGCAAATATATGTAAAAAGTTTACCCCTAGTTCCCATGCCAAATCAATCCTTTCATGTCTATGTTCTCGGTTATACAACCTTTGCATATGCATGTGCTAAATATATTTACAACTTAAACGTAACATCTAAGGAATATCAGTCCCCTTTAATTTGATTTGCTCATGTCCTTTCCTATCCTATAAATGTATGTTCACCATTGATTTCTAATGCTTATAAGTGAAATAAAAATGATATCTTACTTTAGTATATTCATTAATTGCCATAGATAGTACTATATCCATATGAAATAAAAGCAAGTTAAATGTAAAGATGTCAAAATACCAAGCACTTGTATATATATAACTATATATACATATCAAGTAAATACTTAGGAAATTGTTTAATTTAAATGAATATCTTTTATTTAATGAACATATATGCTTGGACTTTCCTCCATTTGAAGTAATCTCATTTTGTTATCAAATAAAAATCCAAATTTATTCATGTAAAGTAGTCTTCCATTTTACTTAAGAAATTTCATAATCCTATAAGTTTAAAACATTTAAAAATAAATAAAATAATAGAACAATAATTACTTGTTTTATATGCATTGGTTACACACCATCCACAAATATATTTATTTAGAATTTCTCTGATATTTTTCCCAAACATATAAAATCTTATTTTTTTAATTATATTAAATTATTAGTATAATCTATACATTATAGATTATAAAAATAGTTCAGAAACTGGGTCGTTACAATCTACCCCCTTAAAAGAATTTCATCCCCGAAATTAAAGAGTGATGAGGAGATTCTACTTATATTCGAAATCAGACTTATCTCAACATATACGTGGGTCACCCCCGAACAATCACAACAACCAACGCATCCAAAACACACTGGTTACCTACCAAAATATTTCACAACAAACAATACACACTTCAGCAATTGGCTATAAGTCGCAGTTATTTTAAAATATCCATTATTACAGTTGGAAAACATTTCTATTCCACATTCATGCATTATCATTCTTCATTAGTTCCTGACCGTAAATTGGTAAGAAAATAATCCTCTAAGTATAAACCCTGAAGACCGAAATAAACATCAGATTAATACTCAGAAAATCATTTAACTCAACCAATCTCTAGTTAGGTTCCAATTTCTTGACTCCAAATCTTAATTTCTTATCAACTCATATTATCTCATTTTCAATGTAAGAAAATATCCTTAATTATTACGTTTGGAAAATAAATTCCAATTCTTATCTACTCTATTAATTTGAATCAAATTTATTTGAACATATTCATCTGTTTCAAATTCTCCTTTTAAACCCAATCCAATTTAATTCTATTCAACTGTGCTATTTCAATCTAATTCCGGTTGAGTCTTCAAATTCCAAAATCCTAACTCCTAGTTTTGTTTTTCAAACGGTTTGAATTTACATTCAAAACCTTTGAATTTCCCCCCAAATATTATGTTTTCCTTAACCACTTTCCCCAGTTTTTCATATTTGTGTTTTCCATTTTCTATACAAATTCAACTTGTTTCATCATATAACCATTTCAATTTTATAATCTGATACCAGATTATAATAGCAACCATGACAGCCAATAACAAAAATTTCAGAAAATTATTCTTTTTATATCAAAATATAATCTTGAGTAAAATTATTTCATTTATACAACCTTTAAAAATAATACTGTATCAAATTATTTTATTCAAGAGTTTAGAAACACCTATCAATACAGTTTTGACTATCGCATCGACCAGAATTCATAATCGCTCGATAAACTAATCAACACAATATAAAACGGTTTTTATATCAGTTACCAAATACGCGCTCATATATATACACTCAAACTCAACATAGGGTATCACTAACCCCATCTCTATTGAGTTACGCCACAAAGCCAAGTTTATTACTAAACCATTGCTCTGATACCAACTATAACGGCCGAAAAAGTCCTAATCTTGATTATCGATACTAACACATATCCCGTATCACATACCGACTAATCAAACACCAGAAATTAACATATCGTTAATAGGAAGATGTTAGAGGGTGAGAAATAGAAAGAAAGAAAGTTAGAATAGAAGAAAAAAGAAGAACTGAATACAACAGAATCAGATATAATGAATCTCACAGCGGAACTGAACAAAATATATTATATAACATCTTGAAATACATAATTGTATTTATACTTACATTCATCATCAGAGTACAACATATATACAAGTAGCGGAAATAAGCTCTATATATCAATTGCTGAAGCGTCTTGCTCCAAGATTCTTCAAGTTAATATGTAAAATCCTGAAACCACTTGACTGCCCATACAAATTTGGGCACCTAAGAGTTTAGAAAAACATAGAAAATAAACTCTGGGTCAATCATTGGACTGGTGTAAGTAAACAATTTTTAAAACAGCTTGATTTAATGTTCAAAAATCCTTTTGAAATAAAAGAAAAACGTAGGACCAATCCACACATAAATACTGATGTTTCTACCTTACGATAACCAAATACATTTTGAAATCATATATATCTTCTGATATTATAATAGTGTCTAAATACTAATAAATATCAATCTAGCAGAACGCTTGCATCTCACGCTCCACATATATAGTATACAATCAAAACCATGGGCGCTTATTGGGGATTAGATTCAGACTATGACAAGGTATGGAACCACCTGCTGATAGTGTATCTCTAGAGGGAATACACTGGGTTCAACAATAACGTCTTGCAACCCGGCCCACACATGACCGACCACTCATTTTGCTTGAGTGTATCGAATGTATATCACCAACGGTTGGGATCAGCAAACGTTTCCCGAAAGGGAAAACATTGAATAGATTAAAGAAGGAAATGAAATTTCTATAGATAGGTGATTATACACCCTAATGGGAGCGACCCATATAACCATGCTGCCTGCCCGATTTTTGTCATTTCCAAATTGATGAGGCTTGAGGTTAGAATTTACCTTTAGAACATCTGGTTACCATTTACTTTGAAAGTCGCATTGTTAGATCCGTCCAATCACTAATTGACATCCACAAATATATACTGGATGTAAAATAAGTGCCCTACTTTGCCATCAACTCGGTATATTTGTAAAAATCAACGTAAGTGAATTTTAGGAAATACCTTGTCAGACATTCGTCCATACAAGTCATCCGGAAACAGGATGAACCGAAGGCACTCTCCTACTGCATCCAATATAGGAATCACCCAATGGATTAGTAGCAAATAGTCCTTGCAAATCCGAAGATTCAATCATGAAAGAATTTCAAGTTATAATAACTCTGGCGGCCACCAGAGGATTTTAACAAGTAATTCTTTCCGTTCATGAAGATCTACCATCTTCAACTTCATTCTTTGTGTATGTATCCTGCAAGTTAGTTACGTAAAGTCGGTTCGAAGTGGTTTTGGGTCCAGTTCCTATCCCAGACTCTTCAAACAAACGCCGAAAAAATTGCTTTGATTATCGGTGATTTAACTATCAAATTTAACAGTGTTGATGAACAAAACTTTTATAATTTGTTTTACAATATTTCCAAGGCAAAATTAATTAGCTTATATAAGTTTCAATTTTGACTTAATACAATACAACCAAAATACAATAAAACGTGTCAACGTTTATTTTAACAACTCTAGATTGATTAGTTTATAGCATAACAGATGATTAACAACTATCATTTATCATAATAATAAGAATCAACACTGATTCGATGTTTAATTTCAAACTAAAAAGCAGTTTGAAATCTTTGATCTTAGATGATGACTAATTTCACATCATATTACCCCGAGCTCTTTGGAATTAAATTAATTTTCTTTATTTAAACCTTCCTTCTGTTCCCAATAGATACCCGTATCAATTATTTAGGACTTTGAACTTCAGTTTTCATGACGACGTCTATTCCCATGATTTCAAAATAGCTTCCTGATCCTTTGTTTTTATTTATTTCTTTATAAATTTATACATTTATCGTTTATCTATGTTAAAATCAATTTTATTAACGTTGATTTAATTTAAATAACACGAATTTTGTCGACCCATGCGGTCCATTTCGTATCCACATATCGTAATTAAATTTGTCATTTCCCATATATTATTCTAGTGAACTTCTCACTTCATAACTATTGTTTAAAATTAAAAATATATCTTAAATAGCATTAATTTGTTGTTAAATTAATTCCTAGTTCCGAAACCGTAAATATACAACAGCCCAACATCCTTCCTTATTTCTCCTTTTGATCTGATATATATAGTTAGAGAGAATACAGGATAGAATAATACCACCAGAAATCTCATGGTGTAATGGGATACCATGAAACAAACACTCTAAGAAAACACCAGACGTATCTCTCGAATCTTCCTTAACGACAATTTCAACTAATTTCACTAATATTTTACTTAAGGAGTCTAAATCCACATTTCTGTAGCAAAAGTTCTTGCCTTTTATTCTCAAATCCAACAAGTTTTAATAATGATAGTGGAGAAACCCCATAACCCTAACAGAAAGAACACATGAGAGAAGAAAACCACCAGAAAGTTCATGGTGTAATCTGATATATATATTTGTTTATTTATATATGTATATATATATATATTTAAACAACTCGGCCCATACATGAAATATCCAAAATCCCTACTCTATTCCTTAGCTTTTCCACTGCCAGATGATCGATGTAAACAACAAGGCAAACATACAGAACTGACATACAAAAAGATTGGATCAACAGTTCGATCTTCTTTTTTCCTTCTACTAAATTCTTTCCTTCCTCCTCATCCTATTACATCTGTTTTCACTGTTCCTCTGTGCACTACCTCAATCGTGAACGTGCACAACACCCCCTTCGATGATCTCATCCCCAACTCCATCGGCACAAGTGCCAAAGGCAGCTCCAATCTCAGCGCCATCGCCATAAATCTTCTCAGACTTCTAAATCAAAATCTGCAGTTTCAATGCTAACTTACCCATCCACTTACCTCCACAACCATTTCTTCATCACAAACCCATCGGCTATCTTCCTACTCTGGTCTTAGGTAGGTGACATGTAACATCCCGTATTTCCAGTGAATATTAAAGTAACGAATTAAAGAATACTTAATTTTAAAAGTGATAACTAAGGGAAACGGGTTACGCCATTGCGTGCGTCTCGGAATTTTGCCTGAGATAGAGTCCGAGTTTGTGTGATAGGACTCCGTATGAAGAAGTTATGGAGTTCAGAAGATTTCATGTTTAAACAGAAAATATAAATAATAATTAAACATCTCAAAGAAAGTTCAAAATTTGAAATTCAAGCAGAATAGGCTGAGCGAGAAAATTCCCGCTCAGGGTGTCGACCCCTCCAGGGGGAGTCGACATAGGTATCGACCCCCCTATAGGGGAGTCGACCCCTTTTGGCCCATATCTGGCCGATGACGTGTTTTGCCACGTGTCGCTTTCTGATTCGCTATGTGACGTGGTATTCTGCTCTGGACGATTCTGATGACTTCTAGACTGATATGAAGGCTCTAAATCTCCCTATACACCTATAGAAAGACCCATAAACCTATTGTTTCCTACACACGAATTCATAAGCATTTATATGATGCTAAAACCTGAAGTGACCTAGCCTCCACCTGAATCAATCAAATTAGAATTTTCAAGTTAACAATCAAAGTATACATCAAAAGAATAGCTAATCAAATTCAGAAATCAGTTCCCAGAATTCAAGACTATTCTGTAATTTGTAAGTTCATGTTACTTTCAAAAGTAAAATTCAATTGTGATTCTGACATTGTAATAAATCTGAATCTGAGATTATGCCTATTTCTATCTGTCTTTCTATATCCATTGGATCTATCTCATTGATATTATTGTGTCCATTCTTTGTCTCTTCTTTCCTTCTTCCCTTTTTGTTTTTATAGCCAGGCTACTGCGAGCCTGAGCCAAATCTCATAAGAGATGAATGTACGTTGGAAATAAAATTGGGCATAATATATGATTTGGACATGACCAGCGCTAAAATTGGGAAAAGTATTAAATTATGTATAATTGGGCATAACTGATTTGTAACTGATTTGAGGACGTAACACATGTTGTATTTAAAACATAAAGTGTATCGAACATATGACTTGAGATTTGAGGCATAAGTTATATTGGACATATGACTTGGGATTTGGGGCGTGAATTGAACGACAGTAAGCAAGCTTGAATCGGAGTTCGGGCCAAAACGGGCTTAAGCGGGCCAATTAAATAATGATTAGTTTAACCTAATATTTTAATATAAAAACACTATTCACGTCCATCTTCTTCCTCTTTGCTGAGCCGCACAAACCCATCATGGCTGAAAATTTCAAACCTTCATAACTCCTTCATTTCTCAACGAAAATTTGCGTGTGAGTACACGTTTCGAAGCTCTCGCCGAGCTCTTCGATCTCCGACAAGTCCCGTCCCTTTCCGTCGCCTGTGCCGCCCGCCCCGAGCCCGAGAAGCTCCGCCGGTCGCAGCCACGCCGGGCCTACCACGCTCGACCGAACTCCACCCCCTTCTGGCCGTGCAAAGATCTCTCCAAGGCGGTCATTCTCCAAAAAAACGGCACCCAAAACCGTTCAGTAAATCAAAAGTTATCGCGATTTGAAGTTTTGAACAAATTCTGAAATTGAGGTATGCTTCAGATTTTGTAACGCTTTTAAGCGTGACAGAAGCAGTTGTTAAAAGTCTGTTTGATTTAAAACATCAATAACTTTTTCATATAAACACCGATTCTGAAAATTTCAGATCCGATGGAACCGTGACTTCGAATACCACTTTAATACAGAGCAATTGGGAACAAACTCTAATCTAATTGAGGTGAGAATCCTATTTATTTTATTTAAGTAATTATGTTTTAATTATGGATGTTCGCATTCATAATCATATATGTATGTGAATCTGCTATGATATAAACTGTATGTGAATCTGCTATGACTTAATCTGTATGCGTATGCTATGTCAAAACCCACCGTATGTTGAGATGTTTCAATATAAAATTAAATATATTAAAATCGTTCATGTATGTTGTGTGACATGTTGATATGTCAAAATTAAAATTGTTCATGTATGTTGTGTGACATGTTTATATGTTAAAATGTTAACATATCAAAATTGTTCATTGTATGTTATATTAACATTATTATATATTAAAAATAGAAAATGTTGGAAACGTTCATCGTAAGATAAAATTGACATTTTTGTCAATATTAAAATAAGAAATTGTTCATGTATGTAAAGTGACATTTTTGTCAATATTAAAATAAGAAATTGTTCATGTATGTCGTAAAGTGACATTTTTGTCAATATTAAAATAAGAAATTGTTCATGTATGTAAAGTGACATTTTTGTCAATATTAAAATAAGAAATTGTTCATGTATGTTGTAAAGTGACATTTTTGTCAATATTAAAATAAGAAATTGTTCATGTATGTAAAGTGACATTTTTGTCAATATTAAAATAAGAAATTGTTCATGTATATTGAAGTGACATTTTTGTCAATATTAAAATAAGAAATTGTTCATGTATGTAAAGTGACATTTTTGTCAATATTAAAATAAGAAATTGTTCATGTATGTTGTAAAGTGACATTTTTGTCAATATTAAAATAAGAAAAAGAACATGTATGTAAAGTGACATTTTTGTCAATATTAAAATAAGAAATTGTTCATGTATATTGAAGTGACATTTTTGTCAATAATAAAATAAGAAAAAGAACATGTATGTAAAGTGACATTTTTGTCAATATTAAAATAAGAAATTGTTCATGTATGTTGAAGTGACATTTTTGTCAATATCAAAATAAGAAAATGAACACCGTATGTAAATTGACACTTTTGTCAATATCAAAATAAGAAAATGAACACCGTATGTAAATTGACACTTTTGTCAATATCAAAATAAGAAAATGAACACCGTATGTAAATTGACACTTTTGTCAATATCAAAATAAGAAAATGAACACCGTATGTAAATTGACACTTTTGTCAATATCAAAATAAGAAAATTAGCACCGTATGTTGAATGAACAAATTTGTGTTATGATAGAATACAAGCACCGTATGTTGAATGAACGAATTTGTGTATTTATAAAATAGAATTGGTCGTTATATGTGAATGATTATATTTTGTTCATTTATAAAATAAGAAAGCGCTATATGTTAAAGAATTATATTTTGTGTCATTAACAAAATAGAATTTGTCGCTATGTTAAAGAATTATATTTTGTGTCATTAACAAAATAGAATTTGTCGCTATGGTAAAGAATTATATTTTGTGTCATTATTCAAAATAAAATTTGTCGCTATGTGAAACGAACCATTTTTTGTTCGTTAATAAAAATAGAATTAGTCGCTGTATGTAATGAACTAATATTTTGTTCATTAGTAACAATAAGCAAGCACCGTATGTTGAATGAATATATTTTGTTCATTATCAAAATAAGAAAACATCGTATGTAAGTGAATATATTTTATTCATTATCAAAAGAAGAAAGCATCGTATGTTAATGAACTATATTTTGTTCATTATATAAAATAAAAATAGCATAGCATGTTAATGAACTATATTTTGTCCATTATATAAAATAGAAGATGGCACTATATAAAATAGCATATTTGTCATGTTATCAAATAGAAAAAAATATAGTACATTGTATGTATTGCATATTATTTTTGTCAAAATAGAAAATATAATGCATATTATGTATTGCATATTATTTTTGTCAAAATAGAAAAAAAGCATTGTATGCATAGCATATTATTTTTGTCAAGTTAGAAAAATAGAAAATACATTGTATGCATATTATTTTTGTCAAGTTAGAAAAATAGAAAAAAAAGCATTGTATGCATAGCATATTATTTTTGTCAAGTTAGAAAAATAGAAAATACATTGTATGCATATTATTTTTGTCAAGTTAGAAAAATAGAAAATACATTGTATGCAAATAATATTTTGTCAAGTTAGAACGTTATATAGAAGTGCATTGTATGCAAATATTATTCGGTCATGTTAGAAAAATAGATAATGCATTGTATGCAAATATTATTCGGTCAAGTTAGAAAAATAGATAAATGCATTGTATGAACATATTATTCGTCATGTTAGAGAAATAGAAATGTATTGCATAAAATAATATTTTGTCATGTTAGAGAAATAGAAATGCATTGCATAAAATATTATTTTGTCATGTTAGAGAAATAGAAATGCATTGTATGAAACTATTATTTTGTTACGTTAGAAAATAATAAATGCATTGTAGGTAAAAGAATATTTTTGTTATGTTAAAATAAGACATGCATTGTATGAAAAATAATATTTTGTCATGTCAACAATATAGAAAATGCATGTCATGTAAATATACATTATTTATAATGTTTATTAAAAGAGAATTTGCATTGTAAGATAATAAGCATTATTTATAATGTAAATAAAAAAAAGAGAATTCACCCCGTAGGAAGAATTAACATTTATTTTATGTTAAATAAGAGAAATGAAACTATATGCAAGAATTAACATTATTTTTAATGTTAAGCAAATAAAATGGAACTGTATGAAAAGAATTAACATTATTTTTAATGTTAAATAAAAAGAAATGAAATGGAGGAAAAGATTTACATTATTTATAATGTATAAAGAGAGTTTACACCATGGAAAAATGTTCATTGTTCATAATGAAATGGGAAAAGAAATATATAAAGAAATTAATGGAATGGTATGTTATAATTTACATTTTTCAAATGTAAATTATAAAATATAAAAATAAGCAATAATGAAATAAAAGAAGAATTATCGTCTAATCCTAAACTACATTATCATGTAAGTAGAAAAGTGGGAGATAAGAGAAATGTAAGCTGTATGTAAGGACGATGAGTTAAACGAATTATTTATATATATTTTTATATATATATAATTAAAATATAACGAATCGAGCGCAGTAGTTCGTGTTTTGAAATCGAACTTTTAAACGAATATACCGGAAGATCCGACCGTCGGATTTTCCCAAAACTGAAACCGTTAGGACCGTCGTGGAAAAATCTTTCCGACGATATAAGCTACGCTAAAATCCAACGGTTAGATTTTGAGGAAAGTAAAAATAACAAAATTGATTGAAAACAGCGCCAAGGTCGCCCTTGACCTGAAGCGTCCTTAATTAAGAAATTAATTATATTAAAATAATTAAGGCAAGAATTAATCGTTATAAAATAAAATAACGATATGAAATATGTTTTTCTCAAAATATATGAATGCGAGATTATTTGCAAAGACCGTGTTAATCCCATTCCAAATGATCGTACGACTTCAAGAATTCAAGTATGAAGACGGCGTATGAAGACCGTAAATCTCCCCTCGAATGGACAACGATCAAGACTCTGAATTGGTTTGATCCCAATTCAAGGGTCGGGGTAATTGCCCAAACGTACGTGTTGATTTCACGGGTTTGACCCTAGTTCAGACCTAGAGCATGGGTATAAATGGATAGTGTGTCTGACATCGTACCCCACAAAATATTATGTTGTTGATATTCAGTTAATATATAAACGATTGGTGGTAGAGAATTTATCCTCTACTTAACACCCGTTTATATAGTGACGGAAGATCAATAGTACGGTATGGAGTGACGGTGTGGCATACTAAGATGCAATGATCAAGGTTTCTTGTTGAAAAGCAGAACCTTGTGGTATGAAGAACATGACTTCACGAGCCTCACAAACCGGTAGAGTCTAAAAAGGGGGAAGGGAACGCAGGGAAAGTAGCACGTTTCTTTCTAGTTAGTAGTCATTTTACTTTGGAGGATGATGAAATGAGGCGCCTCGGATAGGTCCTATAGGACCGGGAAACGTGTGCTTAGGAATTGCCAATCCTCTAAGCTGTATGTGAGGACCGGCCCTGCAGGATCCAAGGGTTAACTGTGGGTAATCCTGAGACGTTAACTAGAGCGTCTCGAATCGGTAAGGAGTCCTCCCTAGCCTGGACTCATGATGGAAACCCAAATTTCCAATACGACCCCGACGGATTTGATTGTATTACTAGTATTGGAGGCATAATATATGGTACCTATGCTTCCTAGGATTGATACTTATAATTTGAATTGTTTTAAAACATATACACTAATAATAGTATTAGTTACGTATTTGGCGTATTTAGCATGTTTAACCACCATAAGGTAAAACTCTATCCTCTTGGTGTGCGTTGCATTGTGTGATGGGACCTGAGTCTTATGGTGGTTCCATTTTTCAAAAGACATTGCGTTGTTGACGACTTATTTAATCATTTATTCTGACACTTTAAATTATGCACGGCAGTCCCTTAGAGTAAACCCGTTCCGCGTTAGCGGCGTGGTCTTTTGGATTTGCCTTATTTTTATTAGTATAAGTTATTTAAGAATTCTCACACCAGTCCCACGACTGACCCATAGTTTGTTTCACCTTTTTGCAAACTTGGGTGCCCTCTCTTCTACACGGGCAGCCGAGTAGACAGGTTCATTCTTTGCTTGGAGCTTTTCTTTGAAGCTGCTTATTTTCTCTCTCTTGGATTTTGCTTGGGAGAAGAGGTGATGACTTGGAGCTTGAAGACTTTTTGTTTCTATTGGCATCTTTTCTTTTCTTTTTAGACATCAAACTTATTTCTTTTCTGCAAACTTGTTGTAATAGCTTAGATTCTGTGACTGTGGATTTTCTGTGATTGATGACATTATATTTTTCCGCTGCTATAATGTTATTACTCTATGAATCTCCTTTGCTATATTGTATCTGTGTTCTGTTTTATTGTATTTATGTTGTATTCCAAAAATGATTTCTCCTGCTTTCACCCGTGGAAGTTTGGGGTTGTCACAGTTGGTATCGGAGCTTTGGTTTACAAAGCGGAGTACAACATATCTATAATAATTCGTTTACATAGAATCACTATATTCTATGGCGAACAGTTCATGAGATACATAATAGCCAGTCACTTTATCGTCATCTTTTCATTCATCCTTCGATCTTTTAGAATCACCTTTTCTGTTGTTTTGACTCTTTCCTTGATCGTGCATTCGAAGAAGACTAAGTGAAGTGGCGATGCTCAATTGGCACATGTGTACGAAGGAGCGAAAGGACCAACTTCTTCGGTAGAAGGCCTGATGTTATAGACGGTACCATCTCTGTTAAAAACATTCTCTGTGTTTATTCTTCCTCTTTCCCTTTTCTATTTTTCTTTTTCCTTTTCGGGGACGAAAAGTTTTTAAGTGGGGGAGATTGTAACAACCCTGAATTTTGGGGCCAAGTTAAAATTTATTTTAAGTGATTTTAAATGAGTTTTGATATTTAAAATAATCTATTTTAAATAATAAGGATCACAAATTTGGTTCAAATCGAAGTTAGAATGAATAAATTAATTTTAAATATAAAAAGAGCTAGAAATGGCGCGGTAGTTTGAAAAGTCAAACTTGAACTTTGACTAACCATACAGGATGCAAAATTTAACGGATTTTAGTAAAACCAAAAATATTGGAATCTATTTAAAAATATCTTTCCAACGAATCCGAAAAATCGAAATTTCATAGCGGAAATCAAAAGTTATGGCTAATTCAATTTTTAGAAAGGTCGGTGGGTAATTTGCATAAGACAAAAATGCTACTTTTCACATATGTAGGAATTTGAACTCGAAACCACTTCCATTGGTTTCAGAATGACGTTTCTGCATTGAAAAACAGTAAACACTTATATGTTTCGAGTTTCAGAAAATATTTGTTTAAAAATGTATTTTTAATATTAAAAATATTCGCCTTGAAAATAGCCATTTTTCAAAAAGTCTCAGAATCGAACGAAATAAATTTTGTTGGGTTCGTATCATCAAAACAAAGCTAAAAATGATTTTTTGGTAATTTTTAGAATTAATATATAATTATAATTGATTTTTCAGTGTAAACGGGCAAATTTTTGACTTTAAAAATTTATTAAAAATTCAAACGGGCTCAGAATTGAACGAAATTAATTTTCATAGGTCCACAGCATCAAAACATAGCTAAGTATATTTTTCGAGAATTTTTGAAGTTAATTTGAGACCTGGGTGAATTTCTGCGTACGTTTGAATTTAAAATAATGATTTATATTTAAAACTGAAAAACGAAGGCCAAGACGATCTCGTGGGCTGATGAGACATATCCAGATGAGTTCGGAACGGGGGCTAAATGGTATGAACGACAGTAAGCAGGCTTGAATCGGAGTTCGGGCCAAAACGGGCTTAAGCGGGCCAATTAAATAATGATTAGTTTAACCTAATATTTTAATATAAAAACACTATTCACGTCCATCTTCTTCCTCTTTGCTGAGCCGCACAAACCCATCATGGCTGAAAATTTCAAACCTTCATAACTCCTTCATTTCTCAACGAAAATTTGCGTGTGAGTACACGTTTCGAAGCTCTCGCCGAGCTCTTCGATCTCCGACAAGTCCCGTCCCTTTCCGTCGCCTGTGCCGCCCGCCCCGAGCCCGAGAAGCTCCGCCGGTCGCAGCCACGCCGGGCCCACCACGCTCGACCGAACTCCACCCCCTTCTGGCCGTGCAAAGATCTCTCCAAGGCGGTCATTCTCCAAAAAACGGCACCCAAAACCGTTCAGTAAATCAAAAGTTATCGCGATTTGAAGTTTTGAACAAATTCTGAAATTGAGGTATGCTTCAGATTTTGTAACGCTTTTAAGCGTGACAGAAGCAGTTGTTAAAAGTCTGTTTGATTTAAAACATCAATAACTTTTTCATATAAACACCGATTCTGAAAATTTCAGATCCGATGGAACCGTGACTTCGAATACCACTTTAATACAGAGCAATTGGGAACAAACTCTAATCTAATTGAGGTGAGAATCCTATTTATTTTATTTAAGTAATTATGTTTTAATTATGGATGTTCGCATTCATAATCATATATGTATGTGAATCTGCTATGATATAAACTGTATGTGAATCTGCTATGACTTAATCTGTATGCGTATGCTATGTCAAAACCCACCGTATGTTGAGATGTTTCAATATAAAATTAAATATATTAAAATCGTTCATGTATGTTGTGTGACATGTTGATATGTCAAAATTAAAATTGTTCATGTATGTTGTGTGACATGTTTATATGTTAAAATGTTAACATATCAAAATTGTTCATTGTATGTTATATTAACATTATTATATATTAAAAATAGAAAATGTTGGAAACGTTCATCGTAGGATAAAATTGACATTTTTGTCAATATTAAAATAAGAAATTGTTCATGTATGTAAAGTGACATTTTTGTCAATATTAAAATAAGAAATTGTTCATGTATGTCGTAAAGTGACATTTTTGTCAATATTAAAATAAGAAATTGTTCATGTATGTAAAGTGACATTTTTGTCAATATTAAAATAAGAAATTGTTCATGTATGTTGTAAAGTGACATTTTTGTCAATATTAAAATAAGAAATTGTTCATGTATGTAAAGTGACATTTTTGTCAATATTAAAATAAGAAATTGTTCATGTATATTGAAGTGACATTTTTGTCAATATTAAAATAAGAAATTGTTCATGTATGTAAAGTGACATTTTTGTCAATATTAAAATAAGAAATTGTTCATGTATGTTGTAAAGTGACATTTTTGTCAATATTAAAATAAGAAAAAGAACATGTATGTAAAGTGACATTTTTGTCAATATTAAAATAAGAAATTGTTCATGTATATTGAAGTGACATTTTTGTCAATAATAAAATAAGAAAAAGAACATGTATGTAAAGTGACATTTTTGTCAATATTAAAATAAGAAATTGTTCATGTATGTTGAAGTGACATTTTTGTCAATATCAAAATAAGAAAATGAACACCGTATGTAAATTGACACTTTTGTCAATATCAAAATAAGAAAATGAACACCGTATGTAAATTGACACTTTTGTCAATATCAAAATAAGAAAATGAACACCGTATGTAAATTGACACTTTTGTCAATATCAAAATAAGAAAATGAACACCGTATGTAAATTGACACTTTTGTCAATATCAAAATAAGAAAATTAGCACCGTATGTTGAATGAACAAATTTGTGTTATGATAGAATACAAGCACCGTATGTTGAATGAACGAATTTGTGTATTTATAAAATAGAATTGGTCGTTATATGTGAATGATTATATTTTGTTCATTTATAAAATAAGAAAGCGCTATATGTTAAAGAATTATATTTTGTGTCATTAACAAAATAGAATTTGTCGCTATGTTAAAGAATTATATTTTGTGTCATTAACAAAATAGAATTTGTCGCTATGGTAAAGAATTATATTTTGTGTCATTATTCAAAATAAAATTTGTCGCTATGTGAAACGAAACATTTTTTGTTCGTTAATAAAAATAGAATTAGTCGCTGTATGTAATGAACTAATATTTTGTTCATTAGTAACAATAAGCAAGCACCGTATGTTGAATGAATATATTTTGTTCATTATCAAAATAAGAAAACATCGTATGTAAGTGAATATATTTTATTCATTATCAAAAGAAGAAAGCATCGTATGTTAATGAACTATATTTTGTTCATTATATAAAATAAAAATAGCATAGCATGTTAATGAACTATATTTTGTCCATTATATAAAATAGAAGATGGCACTATATAAAATAGCATATTTGTCATGTTATCAAATAGAAAAAAATATAGTACATTGTATGTATTGCATATTATTTTTGTCAAAATAGAAAATATAATGCATATTATGTATTGCATATTATTTTTGTCAAAATAGAAAAAAAGCATTGTATGCATAGCATATTATTTTTGTCAAGTTAGAAAAATAGAAAATACATTGTATGCATATTATTTTTGTCAAGTTAGAAAAATAGAAAAAAAAGCATTGTATGCATAGCATATTATTTTTGTCAAGTTAGAAAAATAGAAAATACATTGTATGCATATTATTTTTGTCAAGTTAGAAAAATAGAAAATACATTGTATGCAAATAATATTTTGTCAAGTTAGAACGTTATATAGAAGTGCATTGTATGCAAATATTATTCGGTCATGTTAGAAAAATAGATAATGCATTGTATGCAAATATTATTCGGTCAAGTTAGAAAAATAGATAAATGCATTGTATGAACATATTATTCGTCATGTTAGAGAAATAGAAATGTATTGCATAAAATAATATTTTGTCATGTTAGAGAAATAGAAATGCATTGCATAAAATATTATTTTGTCATGTTAGAGAAATAGAAATGCATTGTATGAAACTATTATTTTGTTACGTTAGAAAATAATAAATGCATTGTAGGTAAAAGAATATTTTTGTTATGTTAAAATAAGACATGCATTGTATGAAAAATAATATTTTGTCATGTCAACAATATAGAAAATGCATGTCATGTAAATATACATTATTTATAATGTTTATTAAAAGAGAATTTGCATTGTAAGATAATAAGCATTATTTATAATGTAAATAAAAAAAAGAGAATTCACCCCGTAGGAAGAATTAACATTTATTTTATGTTAAATAAGAGAAATGAAACTATATGCAAGAATTAACATTATTTTTAATGTTAAGCAAATAAAATGGAACTGTATGAAAAGAATTAACATTATTTTTAATGTTAAATAAAAAGAAATGAAATGGAGGAAAAGATTTACATTATTTATAATGTATAAAGAGAGTTTACACCATGGAAAAATGTTCATTGTTCATAATGAAATGGGAAAAGAAATATATAAAGAAATTAATGGAATGGTATGTTATAATTTACATTTTTCAAATGTAAATTATAAAATATAAAAATAAGCAATAATGAAATAAAAGAAGAATTATCGTCTAATCCTAAACTACATTATCATGTAAGTAGAAAAGTGGGAGATAAGAGAAATGTAAGCTGTATGTAAGGACGATGAGTTAAACGAATTATTTATATATATTTTTATATATATATAATTAAAATATAACGAATCGAGCGTAGTAGTTCGTGTTTTGAAATCGAACTTTTAAACGAATATACCGGAAGATCCGACCGTCGGATTTTCCCAAAACTGAAACCGTTAGGACCGTCGTGGAAAAATCTTTCCGACGATATAAGCTACGCTAAAATCCAACGGTTAGATTTTGAGGAAAGTAAAAATAACAAAATTGATTGAAAACAGCGCCAAGGTCGCCCTTGACCTGAAGCGTCCTTAATTAAGAAATTAATTATATTAAAATAATTAAGGCAAGAATTAATCGTTATAAAATAAAATAACGATATGAAATATGTTTTTCTCAAAATATATGAATGCGAGATTATTTGCAAAGACCGTGTTAATCCCATTCCAAATGATCGTACGACTTCAAGAATTCAAGTATGAAGACGGCGTATGAAGACCGTAAATCTCCCCTCGAATGGACAACGATCAAGACTCTGAATTGGTTTGATCCCAATTCAAGGGTCGGGGTAATTGCCCAAACGTACGTGTTGATTTCACGGGTTTGACCCTAGTTCAGACCTAGAGCATGGGTATAAATGGATAGTGTGTCTGACATCGTACCCCACAAAATATTATGTTGTTGATATTCAGTTAATATATAAACGATTGGTGGTAGAGAATTTATCCTCTACTTAACACCCGTTTATATAGTGACGGAAGATCAATAGTACGGTATGGAGTGACGGTGTGGCATACTAAGATGCAATGATCAAGGTTTCTTGTTGAAAAGCAGAACCTTGTGGTATGAAGAACATGACTTCACGAGCCTCACAAACCGGTAGAGTCTAAAAAGGGGGAAGGGAACGCAGGGAAAGTAGCACGTTTCTTTCTAGTTAGTAGTCATTTTACTTTGGAGGATGATGAAATGAGGCGCCTCGGATAGGTCCTATAGGACCGGGAAACGTGTGCTTAGGAATTGCCAATCCTCTAAGCTGTATGTGAGGACCGGCCCTGCAGGATCCAAGGGTTAACTGCGGGTAATCCTGAGACGTTAACTAGAGCGTCTCGAATCGGTAAGGAGTCCTCCCTAGCCTGGACTCATGATGGAAACCCAAATTTCCAATACGACCCCGACGGATTTGATTGTATTACTAGTATTGGAGGCATAATATATGGTACCTATGCTTCCTAGGATTGATACTTATAATTTGAATTGTTTTAAAACATATACACTAATAATAGTATTAGTTACGTATTTGGCGTATTTAGCATGTTTAACCACCATAAGGTAAAACTCTATCCTCTTGGTGTGCGTTGCATTGTGTGATGGGACCTGAGTCTTATGGTGGTTCCATTTTTCAAAAGACATTGCGTTGTTGACGACTTATTTAATCATTTATTCTGACACTTTAAATTATGCACGGCAGTCCCTTAGAGTAAACCCGTTCCGCGTTAGCGGCGTGGTCTTTTGGATTTGCCTTATTTTTATTAGTATAAGTTATTTAAGAATTCTCACACCAGTCCCACGACTGACCCATAGTTTGTTTCACCTTTTTGCAAACTTGGGTGCCCTCTCTTCTACACGGGCAGCCGAGTAGACAGGTTCATTCTTTGCTTGGAGCTTTTCTTTGAAGCTGCTTATTTTCTCTCTCTTGGATTTTGCTTGGGAGAAGAGGTGATGACTTGGAGCTTGAAGACTTTTTGTTTCTATTGGCATCTTTTCTTTTCTTTTTAGACATCAAACTTATTTCTTTTCTGCAAACTTGTTGTAATAGCTTAGATTCTGTGACTGTGGATTTTCTGTGATTGATGACATTATATTTTTCCGCTGCTATAATGTTATTACTCTATGAATCTCCTTTGCTATATTGTATCTGTGTTCTGTTTTATTGTATTTATGTTGTATTCCAAAAATGATTTCTCCTGCTTTCACCCGTGGAAGTTTGGGGTTGTCACACTATGAATCATGATTGGGGGTTTTTTGGAGAATGTTTTGTACGGTGCAATATGATAAACCTTAGGGCGTGTGCTATATTGTGATTTTTGGGGCATGACTATTATTGAAAATTTGGGAAAATTAGGCGTAACCTATTTTGAGTAATAACTTGAATTTGAATTTGGGGTGCTTAACTTGAAATTAGCTTTGTTGAGGTATAACTTGAGAATTGGAACATGACTAGTTGGGATAATTAGCATATAAAATCTAGACTTGGGCATGTATGGTAAATATGCTAAAAGATAAACATGCCTAACCCGAGGTTAGATTGAGTTGCGGTGTAAAATTGCCCGGAACCGCCCGGCACATCCAGTAACCGCAACAACACCTATCTAATGTGAGAGATTAGTGCATCATGCCCAAGAAAAAGCCGAGGTTAGATTGAGTTGTGGTGTAAAACTGGCTGGAACCACCCGACACATCTAGTGACCGCAACAACATAGATCTAATGTGAGAGGTTGGTGCATTAATAAATCAATTAATGCTAATGAACAAAACATGTTAAGAATGGTAGGGTTAAGTTAACTAAGGAAACACTTAGCCGTTATAACATGTTATTTAGACATGAAGATGGGGTTAAGTAAATTTAGAACACTTAACCGTTATAACATGTTAATTAGACAAGAAGATAGGGTTAAGTAAATTTAGAACACTTAACCATTATAACATGTTAAGTAGACAAGAAGGTGAGGTTAAGTAAATTTAGAACACTTAACCGTTATAACATTTTAATTGGACAAGTAAGCAGGGTTAGGTTAACCAGTACAACATGATGATTGAGAAGGGTTAAGTTAATAAGAAACACTCCACCAATATGACATGATGAATGGGTAGAGTTAAGTTAAAACAAGAGAGCAACACTTAACCAATATAACAGGATGCGTGGAAGGGTTAAGTTAACACAAGAAGGCAACACTTAACCAATGTAACATGACAAGTGGGTGGATTAAGTTAACTTGAATTGATTGATGACACTTAACCAATACAGCATGATGAACGCGTGGGGTTAAGTTTATAAGATACACTTAACCAATGTAACTTGATGAACGAATGGGGTTAAGTTAATAAGAAACACTTAACCAACATGACATGATGAGTGGGTGAGTTAAGTTAACATGAATGGACAACACTTAACCAATATGACATAATGTGTGGGAGGGTTAAGTACATATCGGGTTGGTGGGCAATATTAGTAAATATAAGCCCACAAACTTAACCATTAAGTAAACATGTTTGAATCAGTGGGAGGGTTAAGTACATATCGGGTTGGTGGGTAATATTAGTAAATATAGGCCCACAAACTTAACCAGTAAGAAACCCTTGTAACGGGGACCCACTTTAGCAGGTAACCCACATAGATGTATCAAGGTACCCTGAAACTAGGCAGGGTGGGGCACGTGTAGGTTACGATGGATTACGGGCGTGCACGTACTCCGAAGTGGGAAAAAGCAGGCACTGGGTACCAGTAGTTATACACTGTGCATCTTGAATCGTGTCGGGTCGCTATCATAGGGATTGATACACCTTATGGTAGGGCCAGCTCAGGGTATCTACATGCAAGAGAGGTCCGATTGACACATACACATGGAACATTAATACAAGTAGGGAGCCGATCGATAGGGTAGTAAGGGTACATCTAACATCTTCATGGCAATTAGGCTGGTTGAGGTAAGATCCTCATACTAGATGTACACCTGAAGGCTACCACAATTTGCAGGGATTGGGATCACATTATCATATGATCATTTTATACAGATTACTCGTTGGGACACTAGTTAGGTGGTGCAGAGATAAAGAAATCAGAATAACAGGGTAGTAGCAGAGAAAGAGCAGAAGTGCACTCAGTTTATCTTGTCTTATCATATCTATGCTAGTTGTACGTTATCTTGTTATCCTTGTTATCACGGTATTGTCTTATATTCAGTTTATTCATGTTATGAATGCTTTTGCCTATTTACATGCTAAAAGTCACTGGACTTACCAGACTTATGTCTGACCTAGTTTGTTTCGCCTCTTTTCTTCCGTTTCCCCACTAGGTTCACAGGGAGGAAATGTTACCACTTAGCTCAGTTTTCTTTCCAAGCTCGAAGATTGTCAATATATTTCTTTGGACTCTCTCTTCTACTGCTATGGCTGGTTCATGCTTTATTGGGGAAATATCATAGTTATTTTTACGCTTCTTTTATACTTGGAAGTTTTTGAATCAAGACAGAAGTTCTATGTATTATTCTTAAGTATGATTGAGACCATTATTGTAAAATGTAACAGCTCCAGATTTCGCTCGACCCGATTGATCGTTAATCGACCAAGATCGTTCAAAACCCGAACACGTTAACTTTGGGAATACAACAACATCAGAATAATAACAGCAGACTTTTATAAACATTACAATAATGTCACATCAGAGTACAGAACATATCAGAGTATATTGAATAAAATTACAGTGGAAGATAAATTACAATAAATTAAATACAATACACAGCGGAAATAAAATTACTAAGGCAGCGGAAGACAATTATGCTCTGGACACAGCTTTAGGCTTCGATTTAGAATCCTGCTTGAGATAAGAACCTGTAGACAAAATACTCGACTGCCCATGTGGAGAAGAGGGCACCCGAGTTTGTAAAGGTGGAAACAAACAACGCGTCAGTCATGGGACTGGTGTGAGAATTCTAAACTAATTTAACTAATAGTAATAAGGCAAATCCAAGGACCACACCGCTAACGCGGAACGGGTTTACTCCAATGGATTGTCGGTGCATAAAGTAAAGTAATTCGTTAAACAACGCAATGCTTTTTAGAAAAATGAAACCATCATAAGACTCAAGTCCCATCACACAATGCCCGGAGGATAGAGTTTTACCTTATAATGGTCAAAAAAGCTTGATACGATAAAAACGATTTTGATATTATAATTAGTGTATTTATGTTTCAAAAACATTTCAAAGTAAATGTATCTGTAATGACCCAGATATTTGACGGGTTAATAACTAACTTATTTAATTATTTAAATAACGAATATATTATTTAATCGTCGACGTTAGAACGTGGAATTATAATATAATTATAATCGAGCTCGAAATGGCGCTGCAGTTCGTAAATTGACGATTCGAACTTCAACTGAATGTACAGGATTCGTTTTAAATAGGATTTCTGTGAAACAAGAAACATGTGGAGCTAGTGGATTATATCTTTCTAGTGGAAGAGAAAAATTAGGATTTCGTCGTGTAGATTTTGAGAAATGTCCAAATCAAATTTTAAAATAGTCGCTATAGAATCGTTTATCGACCGTAACAGATTATTCGATATAACTGGAGATCGGGTTTGAATTTAGACAAGGTTCTTTTGGGAAGTAGTGATAATTTAATTTTTAGAATTTTATAGAAAATTTTAATTAATTTAATAAGCAACTTTTTATTCGGAGTATTTGGCACCCTGTATCGACATTTCGGGGTTTCACAATATGAGTCCATCTACCGGTATTATCACATTTTTGGGACCAGAGCACGTCACTCATTTCAATGGTATTTTTGTTTCTGTCCATAACAGTCCCTACGTGAACAGAACGTTTCATAGTACGGTACACTATGTTTTTAACTTAAAACAAACTAAACTGAATGGTTAACTGGTCAAACGAACTCAAAATTCAATGAAACAAGTTTCATACGAAACCTTAGGAAGAGGTCTAGTGAAACGTCAAGGCCTCATATTTTTAGGATTTTTTCTGTAATTTTAAGGAATTAATGCTCGGTGTTTTTCATCGATATTTTCTAAGGGATTTTCGCAAACAGTGTCGTAATTCGACGAAACCTGTCCCATTGGGTCCGGAATATTTTTCTATGCTAGGAATAGCTTAGTTTGTCAAAAACAGAGATCTTATGAGGTTATTTTTCTATGAGACTTCACGTTTAAGTTTAACTATATTAATATATATTAAATTATTTCTATAAATACTCATCAACTCCTGCTAAACCCTAAATAAAAGTCACACACTCATTTTTCTGAGCCGCCGGTGTTTTTCATTTCCAAACGTGAAAACCACCTCAAAGAAAAATCAAAATCAAATCCAATAAATTAATATAAATCACGAGAGTTATATCAATGGATTCAGTGAGTGGTTTTCTTCCAATCGATGCCTATATTTCTGGGTTGACATCCTTCTTCTCGATACTGGAAACGTTCACAGCAAGCAAAGGGTGAACTGAAGGAGTAAGGACTGGCGAGCTGTCTGGTATTGTCGATGGGGCGTTCAATGACCGGAGTTATTCGTTGTGGTGGTAGTTCGGATCTCTCAGGGGATAAGGTGGAGTGCGGGTCTGTAAATGCAGTAGAGATCAAACTCTTTACTGATGAACTGAAGATGAAGCAGAGTAGTGTATGGTGTTGCTGGAGTTCGGTTTGTCTGAATCTGAGCGAGGGTGAAGGACGTCCGTTGAATGCAGTGGAGTTCGAACGGGGATGATGAGAACAATATCCTGGAGCGTAGCATTTCAGTGAAGTAACGGAGGGACAGACGAGAAGAATAGTGGTGTATTCCATTTTTGATTTCGGTGGTGAGATGAACGAGTGTGGTGACGTGATGAAATGGGAATGGTGCGAATTGATGTAGCATGGAGGAAACGCGTAGAGCTCATTTGGGGGAGAAAGGTTTTACAGTGGGCTTCGTATTTAAAATGAGAATGGGCCGGTTTGGAGAGAATGGGGTGAGGCCCAATAGGGTTTTAATATTTATAATTTGTATATAAAAGTGTATTAACTTCGTAATATCACAACTTGACCATACGATATCAGATTGACGAACCATAAGTTGCTTTGGGACCGTATGGACGAGAGCTTCACAATGAAGCTGACTGGAAGTGGATTAGAGCTCGTATGGATTTATGGCGAAATAAATTGTTTGATTCAAATCAAATAAACAGTTTATCGTTCTTTAACGATGAACTGCCAAAGTGAGTAAAACTCACCAATTCTGAACAGTTATATTTTTATAACGTATTTTTAGAACTGTTAATCATTTGTTGATTGCTGTGTGTTGATTTGGTTGATTGAACTGCTAGTCAGTTAGTTGAAATTATAGATAACGATATATATATAAATCGTTAATCGAATATTGATTCTGTTTATCAGAATAGTTTATACTCGTGTTGTTTAACATCTGTGATGCAAGGGAACAGGTTGGAGGGATCCGACTGGATTCCTCAACATTTATTTTGCTGTTTATCATATATTGTAATATATGATGCGATATAATCTGTTTGATTTTGTATGTTTAAATAATATCGATCTTTGTGGTTTGGTATATAAAATACCGTAAGAAATATAAGGGAAATATATTTGTAAATCAAATAAAAGGAAAATATTTGTCAACCAAATAGAAGGAGAAATATTTGTAAACCATTTACAAATAGAATAGAGATAAAAAGAAATATTTGTAGAACATTTACAAATAGAGTAATTGGGATTATTTATTTATTTATTTAGGGAATAAATAAATAGAGTAAAGGAAATATTTATTCAGAAAATAAAAAGAATAAAGGAAATATTTATTCAGAAAGTAAATACGATATTATAAAAGGAAATAGAGTTAATTAATTAGAGCTAATCAAAGAGAGTAAATTAACCAGTTAGAGTTAATCAGTTAGGGTCGATCAGTTAGAATTATCCAAACAGAGTTAATCAAATAGAGTTAAACAAAAATTAGAAACTGACTAGAGATTAATAAGTTGAATGGTTTCCTGAGTATCGATCTGATGTTGGTTTCGGCCTTCGGGGTTTATACTTAGGAAATTGTTCTCTTGTTAGTTTATAGTTAGGGACTGATAGTTGTGGGGGAATAGTGATTTGTAAATAAGAAGATGGAAACGTTTTCCAGTGTTAATAACATACATTTTCTAATCATAGAAAATAAGGAAATATATATATATATATATTTATATGTTGGATGATTTGATCGATAATTCCATTCGGAATTTAGATCGTTGTTTGCACACTGACATGTTTTCATTTGATAGTTAAATCACATACTATCAAAGTTTTGACCATTTTAACGTTGTTAATATGGAGAGACCAGTTGGATTCTTATCCAAAGAACCACTCTGTATTGGCATAAGCGTTGCGAATTTGCCGAAGAAAATGGAAGACGGAGTAAAGTGCAAGGGCTGTTGTGTAAATCTTAGATAACAATGGACTAAGATGGATGTACTGAATAGTGCCTTCGGTTTCGTTTAGTCCCAGAACGAACGTATATAGACGAGTGTCTGACAGAGTATTTCCCATGATCGAATATGATTGGTCTGTACAAATATATATGGTGGCAACGGATTTATTCCCTTAGCATAACATCCAGAATATTTGTGCAAATCAATTAGTGATTAATGGATCTGACAATGTGGCATTCAAAGTGATCGTGTTATCAATGAATGGAAAGTAGTCGTAGCCTCTGGCCTCAACAAATAGGAAATGACAAAAATCGGGCAGGCAGCATGGCTAAGTCGGTCGCGCCGAAGTAGGGTGTATAATCACCTATCTAGAGAATATTCATTTGCTTCTTAAATCTATCAATGCTGTCCTATATATATATATATATATATATATATATATATATATATATATATATATATATATATACGGGAAACGGTTGCTGATCCCAACCGTTGGTGATGTACATTCGATACACTCAAGCGAAATGAGTGGTCGGTCATGTGTGGCTGAGTTGCAAGATGTTCTTGTTGAACTCTAGTGTATCGTTCCTAGAGTACACTGGTCGGAAGGTGGTTCCATACCTTGTCATAGTTGGAAATCCATTACCCAATACGTGCTTGCGATTTTGATTGTATACTATATATGTAGAATGTGAGATGAAAACGTTTCTGCTAGATGATTATTATATTGTGTTGGTAGGCATTATTATAATATCAAAAGGTTTTTGATATAAAGATATTTTGGATTCTCATAAGGGAAAACCCGTTCAGTTATACGGCGTGGTCTTATGAGATATCGTTTACTTGTTCAAACTGATTTAAACTGTTTCACTCATACTAGTCCCATGACTGACCTGGAGTTTATTTTGTTTTGTTTTTCCTAAACTCTTGGGTGCCTAATTTGTACGGGCATTCAAGTAGTCAGGATTTTACAGATACACTTGGAGAGCTTGGAGCAGGAGGCTTCAAGATTCTATAGCTATTATTATTTCCGCTGTTGTTGTAAGTGTTGTACTCTGCAATGCTATTGTATACATATACTGTTTGTATTTCAAAAGTTATGTTATATTTTATTCGTTCCGCTGTGAGATTCGTGTTACTTTGATGATGATGTTCTTCTTCTTCTTCTATTCTACTAGTTCTATCTTATCTATCCTCACCCTCTATCTTCTTTCTATTAATTTCTTGAATTTTCAGTGCAATTTGGGGTTGGACTTGTGTTATTTAGTCAGCTCAAATTGGATCGGATTTTCGGGTCATTACAGTATCAATCCTAGGAAGCATAGCTACCATATACTATGCCTCCATACTAGTAATACAATCAAAACCGTATGAGATTGTAACGACCCGGGAAAAAGCGACCTTGGTTATCCGATATATAACACCTATCGAACAATCAAAAGTTGAATTTACCGGATAGTCCAAGAAAGAAATTAGAGGGTGAGGATAGATAAGATAGAAAATTAGAACAGAAGAAGAAGAAGAACACAACAACATCAGAGTAACACGAATCTCACAGCGGAACGAATAAAATATAATAGACAACATATCTTGAAATCAAAGTAGTATATGTATATCATACCATTATCAGAGTACAACACTTTCATCACAGCGGAATAATCAATAGCTAGAAAAATCTTGAAGCCTCCTGCTCCAAGCTCTTCAAGCATACCTGTAAATCCTGACTACTTGACTGCCCGTACAAATTTGGGCACCCAAGAGTTTAGGGAAAACAAAACAAAATAAAACTCTGGGTCAGTCATGGGACTGGTGTGAGTAAACTCCAATCATTTGGTTTAACTTTTCAAAATCCTTTTCAAAAGAAAAGATAATCGTAAGACCAATCCACTCATAAATACGGATGGCTTTTACCTTACGATAACCCAAAACACTTTGGAAATCATATATTATCTGATATTATAATAATGTCTAATCACAAGTAATTAAAATCTAGTAGAACGCTTGCATCTCACGCTCTACATATATAATATACAATCAAACTCGCAGGCACTTATTGGAGATTGGATTCCGACTTTGACAAGGTATGGGACCACCTGCCGATAGTGTATCTCTAGAGGCGAATACACTGAGTTCAACAAGAACATCTTGCAACCCGGCCCTCACATGACCGACCACTCATTTCGCTTGAGTGTATCGAATGTATATCACCAACGGTTGGGATCAGCAACCGTCTCCCGAATGGGGCAGCATCGATAGATTTAAGAAGCAATTGGAATTTCTCTAGATAGGTGATCATACATCCTAATGGGTGCGACCCACATAGCCATGTTGCCTGCCCGATTTTTGTCATTTCCCGGTGGATGAGGCTTGAGGTCATAACGTATCTTTTGACAGATCCCACCTCCATTACTTTGAATACCACATCGTCATACCCGCCAAATCACAAATTGATTTCACCAAAAATACCATGGGTATACAGCTAAGGGAAACGAATTCCTCCGCCACCAAACGTAGGTACGTTTGAAGAGATCAACTTACGCGATCCTTTGAATATACTCTGTCAGACATTCGTCCATTCACGTTTGTCCTGGGACTGGACAAACCGAAGGCACTATTCTGTAAATAGGATAGCCCTTGCATAACTCCCTCTTCAATATATTCAGCATACTTGATTCGCAACGCTTATGCCAATACGGAGTGGTTCTCTGGATAATAATCCAACCGGTCTCTCCATATTAACAACGTAAAATGGTCAAAAACTTTGATAGTTGGTGATTTAACTATAAAATGAAAACATGTCTGTGTGCAAACAACGATATTATTTCCAGATGGAAATTCTATCGATCAATCATCATTCATCATCAAATTATCATAAATTTACCCTTTTCCTTATTCTTGTTTTCCTATATTTCTTATTTACTATATTTAGAAAATATACGTTATTAACAATGGAAAACAATTCCATTTCTCATTTTCTATATTCAGAAAACATTTCTGATTTTCATTTGGAAGACATTTCCAAATCTCCTTCATTGGGTTTAAACTGATGTTTGAATAAACATCGCTATGCCAACACCAACCATTTCGCTCATTAACTAAATTCACTTAACCACTTTCACTCTCGAACCTTATCCGCTTCTTAGTTAAAAACGAAGTCAATCAAGTTGGGGTATAATTACCTCTCAGACCTTAACTGAACAACATTTCTAACTTCGAAATAGACAAAGTTCAAACATTACTCTTTAAGAAACTTCCTTGCGAACTCTCGGATTCTATTTATGAATCCACTTCCTTTACTGAATCATTTGATTATAACTATAAATGTTATAATTCCATGCTTTCAAAATATGTTAACTTAAATATATTCCCATATCTTAATTTGGATAAATAAACAACCAACTACTTTATTAACAAATAATTAAAACTTGATTTGAAATGGAAAGTAAACATTACTTCCCTTGATTCGATATAATCAAATTTCCATGTATGATTCGCTCTCGAATAATCACTATCCGATAATTCTCTTTCGAATAAACTATATTCGATTCCCCTGTTCGAATAACTAATATTCGTAATCCTTTTCTTCGAATAACTAATATTCGAAAAATCTCACTTCGAATAAACCATATTCGATAATTCTCTCCTTCGAATAACTATATTCGATTTAACACACTTCGAACGAACTATATTCGATTACTCTTCTCGAATAAACTATATTCGATAACTCTACTTTGAATAGGTGATATTCGATTAATTCCCTTTTTGACTAACCCTACTTAATTTACTAATACTCGACTAACTCGACTTAATTAACTTCTATCGATTAATTACTATTTGATTTAACACCATTTGCTTGACTCTAGATCGCAGCGATCACAATGGTTACGCCTGATTCCCTCAGGAAACATCCGACCGCCGTAGGCTATCTGCAGCCCTGCGAATTACGCTAGCAGTCGTGCTAAATGGAAATTCATCCTTAAATAACTTTGTCTATTTTTAACTCTATCTCGAATAATTAGATTCGATCAATTCTAATTGAATAACTAATATTCAATTAACCCTTATTCGATTATTATATTTGAATAACTCTAGTTCGATTTGACTCAAAACGATTAACTCTAACTGATTAACTCTAACTGGTTAATTCTAACTGAATAACTCTAACTGGATAACTCTAACTGAATAACTCTAACTGGTTAACTCTAACTAATTCTAACTGTTTAAATTTACGGTTTAACTCTGACAGTTTAACTTCAACGGTTTAACTCTAACAGTTTAACTCCAACTGTTTAACTCTAACAGTTTAACTCCAACTGTTTAACTCTAACAGTTTAACTCCAACGTATAACTCTAGTAGATTAACTCTTTTGAATTAATCCCTTTGACTTTTCTCTTTTGAATAATTCCTTTGGAATAATTCCTTTGAATTACCTCCCTTGAATAGATTCTTTTTCTGTTCGTTTACTCAACAAATAACTATTCTCTTTCCGCTTCTATTTATTTAACAAATAAATATTCCCTTTTAACTTTTCTATTTATTCAACAAATAAATATTTCTTTTAACTTTTCTATTTATTTAACAAATAAGTACTTCTTTCAACTTTTCTTTATTCCCTACATGAATATTCCCTTTTCAATTCCATTTGTAAATACTTTTACGAATGTTTCCCTTTTTATTTCTATTTGTAATCGTTTCACAAATATTTCCCTTCTATTTGATTTCACCAATATTTTCCCTTCTATTTGATTTCACCAATTTTTTTTTTTTTTTTTACAAATGCTTTGATTCTATAATCATTTTCTCTCATGAAATTCTCTTCCTTTTATATATAAAATCTATTGATTTTATATAAATAATTTATTTTCAAAATAAACTTTGAAAATCCTTTTTCACTTTCTAGTATCACTTATGGTATAAAAATACCAAATCAAAAGGTTCAATCATCATCCAAACACACAGGTTCAATAACAGATGATATAACACATCATATATCAGAATATATGAAAAACGGTAAATAAATGTTGAGGAATCCAGTTGGATTCCTCCGACCTGTTTCCCTGCATCCACAGATGTTACACAATATAATTCACATCAATTTCATTTCAATATGAGGTATTCTGATAAACAAAATCAACATCGGTTAACGATATATATAACTATATCGGTATTTTCAATCAATTGACTAGCAGTTCAACCAAACAATCAACACTCAGCAATTCAACCAATAATTATCAGTTCTAAAAATACTTTATAAAAATATAAAGTGCTCAGAGTTAGTGAGATTTACTCACCTTGGACGGTTTATCGTTGAATAACGATAATCGGTCATTGATTTGGTTCAGACGTTAAATTTCACCATAAATCCAAACGAGCTCCAATCCACTTGCGGTCAGTTCCATTGCGTAGTGCTCGTCCATACGATCCCAACGGATCCTGTTTCGTTAAATTTCGTTAATGTATGCAAAAGTTATGCTATTTACAATATTTACCTAATTTAAATGAATATATTTTTAATTAAATTAATTAAATTATTTTTATCTTAATTAATTTCTAATTGCGTTATTAGCCAAATTACCTTCCCTGCCCTTCTAAAAAATCATACTTTCCCATCTCTAGCCATATCCAAATTTTTTTTAAAATTGAAAAACCATTTTAATATTAATTATATTTAATTTTCAAATAAAATATTTAAAAATATTCATTTAATTATAACTTAAAATTTTTAACCCGGATCAAAAATCTGCTTCCACTCATTTTAAAGTATTTTTCGATAAGAATCCAACGGTCCTTGTTTCGTGGAAATCCGACTTGTTTTGAAAAAGTTATAAGCTTTTAAAGTTTATGGTTAAAAATTATGAAAATGCCCCTGGTCTGTTTTAAATTCAAATTAAATTTTAAATTTAAATTTAAATTAATCATCCCATCCGTTGGATCAGTTAGGGATAGTCAGGGAGAGCAGGAAACTATATTTTCCAAACTAAAGCCTTAGACACTATCCTCTCTGTCACCCTTAGAATGTTCTGATATTTATTTTTACAAATTCTATTTTAATTATAATATATATATATATATATATATATATATATATTACACAAATAAATAAATAAATAAATAAATATTATTTAAAAACTTACCCCGCGAAGCCCAAGCCTCTGCCTAAGAGTCCCTAGCTCCCCGTCTTGCCCTCCTTTCTCCCTTCCTTCCCTTTTCCCTATTTCCTAATATTTTATTATTATTTCTGCCATTGCCAAAGCTTGAAAGAGGAGGAGGAGGAGTGAGTGAGTTTAAAATGAAGGGGGGGGGCTATTTATAGCCGAAGGAGTCACATGGATTGCTGAGGTGGCGCGAATCCAACGGTCGAAAATGGATGGCTAGGATTAATCCTTAAATTTATTAAATTATAAATAAATTTAATAATTTATGAATAGTAAAGTGTGTTTTCTCAACCCTATTCGGACGTTAATTTGACTTACTTATTGATACCTTATCCAAAATCTTTTTCAACCATGTTGTTCAATTTTTCTTGCTCTTCAATAATATATAAAAATATTTAAATTTTGAATTCGTTTGAACTTTCAAATAATTTAAATTCAAATTCAAAATAGTGTTTTGTGTTAGTTTCAACACCTTCCGGTCTCATGTTGGAGTATCAAACGATAACGGTTTTCAGAAATTCTTCCACCATCTGGTCCGGTTTTTAACGTATTTCAATCCTATGTATTCAAATCAAAAATCGGAGTTTGTTTAGATTTTCAAATAATTTATTTAAATTTTGTTTCCTTAATAACTTTCTATATCCGTTATAGGATTTTCCCAGATTTCATATATAGCTAATATCCTATGTTTAGAATTTTCCTGGATAGGTCTCGGGTTCCAGTTTTGCCGTTAGCATTAGCAAATTCCAATTACCGTCAAAATTTAGTTCAAATTTTGGCCTTTTATTTTTTCTTTTCCACATACGGATGCCATTTTTGACGTAACTTGGTTGGTTACCTAATTTCATCATTTCAGATTTAATGAAACTGATTTCATCGAAATCCGAGTTCGTTAGCTACTACATCCTTTGTAAACGTACTATTTTAAATTAAAAATTTATCCTTTTATACTGCCAGTTCACATTATATTGCAGATACACTAAATTTCTACCATTTCGGAATAAAATAAAATATTCAAAATTATTGAAATTAAACCATTTAAACTTTCAAAACAATAAAAAAACATTTTTAAATAATAACTAAATGGTCAAAAAAATCTGGGCCGTTACAGAGATTGTATTGGAAATTGGGTTTCCATCATGAGTCAAGGCTTGGGAGGAGCTCCTTACCGATTCGAGACACTCTAGCTAATGTCTCAGGATCCCCCGCAGTGAACCCTTGGAAAGCTGCAGGGCCGGTCCACACATACAGCTTTGTGGATTAGTTATTCTTGAACACATGTTTACCGATCCTATAGGACCTATCATCTGAGGCGCGCCTCATTCCATCATCCACATAAGTAAAATATCAGCCAGTTTAAGCACTGACACTTCCCCTAGCTAGAAAGAAACGTGCTGCTCTCCCTGTGTTCCCTTCTCCCGTTTTAGACTCAACCGGGTTGTGAGGCTCGTGAAGCTACGTAATACACAAAGCTTTGCTTATTCAAACTGTGCTTTGATCGTCACCACAAGGTTCTGCTTTTCAACAAGAAACCTTGATCATTGCATCTTAGTATGCCACATTGTCACTCCATATCACACTACCCATCCTTTGTCGAAATATATGAAAGGGTGTTAAGCAAGAGAATAAATTCTCCGCCACCAAACATTCATACATTCGACAGAAAATCAATAAATACAATATAAAGGAGTACAATGTCGGACACACATTCCATTTATAAGCTTATTCTCTGGGTCTAAGCGAAAGCCAAATCCGTACAAATCAACACTATGTCCGGACAACTACCTTCTTAGCCCCGTCTTGGGAGCAAATCAATCAAGGGCATCAACACTAGTTACCCATTCGATGTGAAAATCGTCGGTCTTCAATCGCCGTCTTCAATTCTTCGAGCGTCGTATCATTATTTGGAATGAGAGTAAACTCGGACTTTCCAAATAACTCTCGCATATATAAATTTGAAAACCATTTCATATTGTTGTTAATAATTTATAACGATCTATCGCTATTTTTATTTTACTTTACATACACATCCTAAACATAACAATGTATATTTTCTTCTTCCGTCCTTCAATTTATACAAAATATATATTTGGTTTCATTATTATTTTTTCTAATGAAAATCTATTCCTTAGAAATGTAATTTTCTAATCTTATTATTTACATTGAAAAATGTAAATTTCTATTCCTATTTTATTTACATTGAGAAATGTAAACTTATATTTCAATATGTTATTATATCGAAAATGTAACTTTTATTCTATATTGTATTTACATTATTTGAAATGTAAATTCCTAATCATTCCTTTATTTCCTTTGTTTACATTGAAAAATGTAAATTCTTTAAAATGTCACTTTTATTTCTATGCTTTTATTTACATCTAAAATGTAAATAAAAATACACTTTTTTAATTCATATTTTTTTAACTCATTTTTTTATTTACATGAATTCGCCACATGATTCTAATGTGTTTACATTTCATACACAAATTCTAATATGTATTGACAATAAAAATGTCCTTTTTATTTATGCCCAAATTCTAATGTGCATTATGACGGTAAACATAATTCTTTAATTAACATACAAATTTCATCACAACAGAATGCCTAAAAGTGATGCACTCATTTTTGTTGACAATTCTAGTTCAACAATATGGAATTTTTTTCATTTTAATTCAAATCTCTTCTAACGAAAATGTAATTTTTGTTTTCCACTACCACATTTGACAAAATGTACATTTTTGTTTGAACTCTTATATCTAGACAAAAATGTGAATTTTATCCCAACTCTATTCTTTTGACAAAAATGTTTATTTTTGTTTCTATTGAACAAACATATATTTTCGTCCAATCCATCTTAACGAACAGATATTAATTTCTGCCTAATGAACAAGAATGTGTATTTTTGCTCAATCTATTTTAATGAAAAAAAATGTTAATTTATGTTCTATGTTTCAAATATTATATTAAAAATGTGTTTATAATGTAATTCCTCATTTTATAACTAAATGGTATTTTTAACCTAACTTATCATTTCCAAACCAAAAATGATAATTTTAATCTAACTTATCATTTCCTAACAAAATGATAATTTTAACCTTAACATAACATTTCTAATATATATGATATTTTTATCATTAACATGATTTTTCCTATAAAATGGTATTTTAATCCACATGACATGCTTTCTAACAAAACGGTATTTTTATTCACATATCAAATTTTTATATATTTTACATTTACATTGAAAATGGGATTTCCAATGACAACCTATCCTTCTCTTCAAAATATGATCATTTTCTACTTTTATACTTTACATTAAAAACGAGATTTTTAATGTAATCAAGTTTTCATTTTAAAATTATGATCCCTCTTTCTAAATTTTACTTTACATTGAAAATGAGAATTTTCAATGAAATCACACTTACACTTTAACATTAAGATCATTTTTCTATATTCTAACCTTACATTAAAAATGAGACCTTTATTGTTAGCATATTTTTATTTTAAAAATATGATCATTTCCCTCGTTTCATGACTTCCATAAAAATGTATTCTTTTCCTCATATAAAAAGAAATGTATTCTTTTCTTTATTCTCTTTTATTACATTATAAAGAATGTAACTCTTTTTAACTTCTTTCACTACATTATAAAAATGTAATTTTCTTCTTTTTGATTGCATTACATACAAATGTAATTTTTGTCTTTTTCTATTACATTGAATAGAAGATGTAAACTTTTCTCCTTCTATCTATTACATTAAATAAAATATAAACTTTTAATCCATTCTTTTTAATGTAACAATTTCACATTAAAAATACATCTTTTTAGCGTAACCAATTTGACACTAAAATGTCTTCTTTTTAACACACTAAAAAAAGAAGTTTTTTTAACGTACTAAAAATGTGTTCTTTTAATGTAAATTTCACTTACTTTAAATCTAATTACATGAAAATGGTAATTATATCCTTAAATCTTAATTACATAAAAATGGTAATTTTATCCTTAAATCTGAATTACATTAAAATGGTAATTTTACTCTTTAAATCTTGATTACATAATAAATGTACATTTTTCACTTTAATCTAATTCACATGTAAATTGACTTAATTACATAAAAATATAATTTTTATGTTCTCTAACTTAATTACATAAAAATGAAATTTTCTTCTAATTCTTATTTACATTAAGAAAGATGTAAAACTTTTCTAATCCTTATCTACATTAAGAAAATATAACTTTCTTTTATAACAACTTGGAGGTGAAAATATTCATTTCATTATTAACACATAACGGTGCAAAAATGTTCATTTCTAAATTATCACATAACAGTGTGAAAACAATGTCAATTTCTAATTTAACTCATGACCATGTACATAAGTCTCATTTTCTAATTTCAACATAGCAGTGTAAATAAGTCTCATTGACGAATAACGGTGCAAATAAGTTTCATTTTTTACACTAATACATAATGGGCAAATTAATGTCATTACCGATTTTTTTACAAACAAAAGTGATTCTTTTCATTATAAATCAAAAATGATTTCCTTTCATTAATAATAAAAATCAATATTAACTTATTTTAATTCAATTAATATTAAAAATCAATATTAATAATAAAACAATGTAAAAATGTAACTTTTCCTTCTTTAACATAATCAATGTAAATTTCCGTTCTTTTCATTCTTAACAAAACAAATGCAGAATTTGTTTTCTTTTTATTAACAAACAAAAATGACAAATCATATTTTTATTATGAATTGATAAACTAGATTAATTCAAATCAAACAAAAGTGATACCACAAACATGTGATCATTATAATGCTAATGTAAAAATGAGATTTTTATAATATTAACATTTATACATAAAAATATGATCTTTTCCAAATGATGAAATTTTTAAATAAAAATGTTAATTTTCTATTCTAACAATTTATATAACAAAAATGATATTTTCCTTGATGTAAACATTCCATATATTTCATACCATCCATCAACACAATACGGTCAATTCACCACAATATAGTCAATTCAATTAATCTCAAACATCACAAAATGTTCAATTTGGTGTCACATAAATAATGAACAAAAATAGGGATTTTTGTTTTAACTAATTTACCTTGACAAAAATAACAAATTTGTTTTGACAAATTTATTTTTGACAAAAATCTATATTTTTGCTTTCAACAATTTTTTATTACAACACGATATCATCCAATTAACAGATCTATACAACACATCAATCATAGAATCAAATCACGTCACATAACAATAGAATTTTACCGCAGAGTGATGATAACACAAACATAAATAATTTTAGTTATTTAAGAAGAAATAAAATAGAATTTCTCACTTTGCTTTGAAGCGGTTCGGATCTGATTTTGCTGAAAATTGTAACTAGCTCCAAATCACTTTTAATCAGTTCAGAAATGTAGATCTCGTCGCCACGATTCCAACGCAACTGGAATTTTTGAATTTCGAGTTCATATGAGAATGTTATGATTTTTACAAACTAAATGAATTAGCGACGGTAATTTGGTGTTGCAAACCTTCGAATTGTATAACCCGTGTTTTCTCAGTTTTGTTCAATTCTTTGAATCCAAATAACTCGAGCTACGGTCAACGGTTTGAGGAGCCGTTTGTTGGAGGTGTACTTCCTAGGAGTGGCGCACGTGCGCCAGGGAGATGGAGGGGTGCGGCGGCGCTGTGTGGGTCCGGCGGAGCTTCGAACGCCGTGCGTTCTCGGGTGCGGATCTCGGCGAGCGTGGAGTTTTAGGGGGTGAAACTTATCGAGATTAAAAGAGGAGGAGGAGAACTAGAAAAAGTTCAACTGGGGCTTGGTCTAATTCTTCATGGATTGACGGGAATTTGAGGAAGAAAAATCGAAAGTTATAAATGGGGCGGCGGCTAAAAACGATGGAGAAGGAGAATGAATAGTGTCGTATTCCGTATTTTCAAAGGTATTTATAGCCATATTTTTTACATTTTATTTAATTCATTTAATTTTGAAAAATATCCAAAATTCGTACGAACTCCAAATCGAATCCAACGAAAGATGATCCCAGCCAAATACCCCCGTTCCGAACACAATGGAATAGGTCCCGTAAGCCCATTCAACTGTTTTAATAAGTTTTTCCTTAATTTAAAATATAAACATTTATTGTTTAATTAGTTCGTACTTTAAAATTTCATTGGGGCCACAAATTAACTTCAAAAATTCATGTAACACCCCACATCCGTTAAGGTCACCCACAAAGGGAATGCCTTAACTTCAGTGGAGCATTATGGGTACTGGAACAGAAATATTACAAGACAGATGTATATAAAACAACGGAAAGTAAAGTGGAAGTACTTCAAATCATTTATTAAATATAATTGTTTACAATAAAAGCCCATCAACTTCCAATACCCAATTACATAGCTAAAATATTCGTCTTGCTCAAAAACAAAGAAGCATAAAAATAAATTGTGATATTCCCCAATAAAGCAAAGCAAGCCATAGCCAAGGGAAGTCTAAGCCGTACATGAAAGAGCATTGGAGCTTGGTAAGATCCGAACTAAGTTGTATTCCCACCCTGCGAACCTGGGGGGGGGGGGGGGGGGGACAGAAGAAAAAGAGGCGAAACAAAACGGGTCAGTAATAAAGACTGAGTAAGTCCTAGTGACTTTCAGCATAAAAATAGGTAATGATAACGTGGCATGAATAAACTGAAAATAAACATAAGCATGATGACAAGATAAGCTACAGGCACGATAACTAAGAATAACATCATATGACTTTTGTCATGTATAACATTGCGAGGTTCCCATTCAAGATGAACTAAGTATAATTTCGCAAGATCGCAAGATTTCTCTGCTTCACCGTTAAAATATTTCTATGATATCTATTTGCTCTGCACCACCCCTACTAGTATCCCAACCCGTGTCATGTGTTAACTATAAAATGATCCCTTGCCCAATGTCATGAAATGACCCATTACTTGGTCCCACGAAACGATCTATTAATCGATCGGCTCCTTACAAGTCCTATCTCATTCATGTGTTTGTGTCATACGGCTCTATCACGAATGTAGTTACCTGTGCTAGGTCCACCATAGGGTGTATCAAGCCGTAGGGTGCCAACCATCGACACGAATCAAGCACGCACAGTGTAAACCTACTGGTGCCCAATGTCTGCTTTTTCAACTCTGGACTACGTGCACGACCATAGTCCGCCTGAACCTACAATGGCGCACCAACTCAACCATCGTTCTGGTCGCTTACAATCAGCCCAGTAATCGTGCCCCACCCTGCCTAGTCCCAGGGTATCGTGATACATCTAAGTGGGTTACTGCTGAAATGGAGCACGTAACTAGGGTTTCTGTCTAATAGGTTAAGTGTTGTCATTTAAATTCGTGACTTAACCCTTATCATTCCAGCATGTCAAGTTGGTTAAGTGTTGTCATTCAAGTTCGTGACTTAACCCGCCTACATGTCATGTCAAATTGGCTAAGTGTTGTCGTTCAAGTTCATGACTTAGCCCTACGAATCATGTGTCAAGTTGGTCAAGTATATTCAAGCGGTTCATGACTTAACCCTAACAAATCATCGTGTCAAATTGGTTAAGTATATTCAAGTGGTTCATGACTTAACCCTACCAAATCATCGTGTCAAATTGGTTAAGTATACATTGACTTAGCCCACCTGCTTATCATATTGTGACGGTTGAGTGTTACCCTCGGTTGTTACTTAACCTTACCACGCATCACGTTATATTGGTTAAGTGCGTGTTAACTTAACCCCATCCACTAGTCATATTATAATGGTTAAGTGTTACCCTCGTGTGTTTACTTAACCCTACCATGCATCAGATTATACCGATTGGGTGTTATCAACCCATTCAAGTTAAACCAACCCATCCGCTAGTCATGTTACAACGGTTAAGTGTCATTAGCCTAGCCCTATTACTTAAACCACCCATTCATGTCATATCGGTTAAATATCATTAGCCTAGCCATATTACTTAACCCACCCATTCATGTCATATTGGTTAAGCGTCATTAGTCTAGTCATATTACTTAACCCACCCCCTGTTTAACATGTTATGTTGGTTAAGCGTTCTTAGTTTACTTAACCCTATCAATCCAGACTTAGCTTTAACTTATTCAGTAAAGCACCAACCGCTCACATTAGACAGGTGTTGTTGCGGTTACTGGACAGCCGGTCAGTTCCGGGCAGGTTTACACCGCAACTCAGTTTAACCTCGGGTCCTTATTGGGCTCAATGCCTTAGCCTCCCACACTGGATAGGTATTGTTGTGATTACAGGACAGCCAGGAAGGTCTGGGCAGGTTTACATCACAACTCAATCCAACCTTGGCTTAAGCATTTCGTATTTTCTAAATTTACATATTTGCTCTTTATATGTAAGTGTGCTAACAATTTAATGTTATGGCCCATTTTCCAAGTTCATAATTCATGTTTTTTTCCCCAAAACGTATTCCCAAATTATTATCATAATTCACTATGAAGTTATGCCAAGCTATAGCCTTTTATTTACAATACAAGCCAACTACCCAAAACCCAACTTAGGCGCGTTCATATTAAACTTTCTTCAAGTCATAAATTATCATATATGTTTCTACTCCAAATTTTACATAATTAACATATGCCCAAGTTCTAGATTACATGTCAATTTTACATATGCCCAATTCATACCAAATTTACATATGTTCAATTCTTGCCGTTTTACATGTATGCCAATTTTTTGCCAATTTACCCATATACCAAGTTTCATGATTTACATGTTTACAAAGCTATGCTCAATTTACATAGATCAAGTTTTATACCCAAAATTACATGTATACCAGTTTATACTAATTTACCCATGACAAGTTCTAACCAAATTACATATATCAAGATCCATGTCAAATTACATATATCAAGATCCAAGTCAAAATATATACGCCAATCCCCATTCTTGCGATTACCATTATAATGACAATACCCAAATATTCAATTTCATGTTAATGATAGTAATACCCAAATATCCAATTTTTATGTTATGCCATCAATTACACCAAACACGTATATCCAAATAGGCAGTATCCCAATATTTCCCCGTATTCAATCGCACGTATCTCGTAGTTTAGGCCTAGGTCCGAAATTGACCAAGGTTCATCAAAAGAAAATAAATAGGGGGAGGTAGAAGTTGCAATAAGAACAAGATCAAAAATAAAATAGCATAATCATCATGATAGGCGTAAAGATTACAACTTGATGATAACATCATTATGAATCAAGAAAACTGCTGAATAGATCATAAACTTGGCATGAGAATAAAGATAGACAAAGTCTCAAAACTCAAGATTCAAGAAGCAACAGAAATAGATCTAAATCGATAAACATACTTAGATCCAATTCCACTTTATTTCATGTCCATATTATAATTAAATATTTAAATCTAAAAGTAACTAGCACTTACAGAGCATGGCTAGCAAATTAAGAACTGAATTTGTTGTAGAAATGTTGCAGCGTTGTTGATTTACTGTCTTGAATCATTGTTGAAGCCTTGTTCTTTGAATTAATTTGAGTTTGAATGCTTGTACTTTGATTTGGAGACGGCGACCATGGTTCAAGAGGTATTTAAACAGTATTTTGATGTAAGAATGATTTGTTATGAATTAGGTTAGGCCTTAGGGTGCATTTATAAGGGTAGCAACTAGTTTAGGCCCTTAGATTAACCCCAGAATCAATCTGTACCATCAAAACACGTCTCAGGCTTCAAAAATGGGTTCTGGGTCAAAACAGGACGACCAACTCGACCTGTAAGGGGGGTGGTCGACCATATGGTCGACCTGGGGGGGTAGGTCGACCCTAAGGTTGACCACGTGGTTGACCCGGCCCCAAGGTCGACCCCCAGGTCGACCTGCCTGGTCCTGTGCTGCCTAAAATTTGCTGAATCTTCTACAGGCCATAACTTCTTCATCCGGACTCCGATTTTCGAAAACTCAGACTCTATTTCATGTAGAATTCCGAGACGAACGCATTGGCGCAACCTGTTTCCCATGATTCCCATTTTAAAATTTAATTATACACTGATTTCTAGTTTCAACATGTTATTAAAATTCGGGTTGTTACAATTCCCGAAAAATATATTTACCAATGTTTTTTCGCTATAGACCTAGAAAAATTAATTTCGTTCAATTCCGAGTTCGTTTGAAAAATGACATTTTTCAAGTCGATTAAAATTGACCGAAATTGATAAAACTGAAATCTTTTTGCCACAGCCACAAATTAATTCTAAAAATTATGAAAAATTAAACGTAACCATATTTTGACATTCCGGATCCAACAAAAGTGGTTTCATCGAAAACAGAGGTCGATTGAAAAATGGCTATTTTCTAGGCGTATATATTAAATATTAAAGATACATTTTTAAACAAATAATTTTCGAACTTGAAATATATAAGTGTTTACTGTTTTTAAATGCAGAAACATCATTCTGAACTCAATGGAAGTGGTTTTGAGTCTAAATTCCTTCGTATGCAAAAAGTAGCATTTTTGACCTTTATATTATATAAATTTCATAGCGACCTTTCTAAATTTTAATCTAGGCATAACTTTTGATTCCTGCTATGAAATTTCAATTTTTCAGATTTGTTAGAAATATATTTTTAAATAGATTCTAATGTTTATGGTTTCACTAAAATCCGGTAAATTTTGCATCTTGTACGGTCAGTCAAAGTTCAAGTTTGACTTTTCAAACTACCGCGCTATTTCTAACTCCTTCTATAATTAAAATTAAATTATTCATTCTAACTTCGGTTTAAATCAATTTTTAATCATTATTATTTTAAATAAATTATTTTAAATACCAAAAACTCATTAAAATTACTTAATATAAAATTTTTAATTTTACCCCAAAATTTAGGGTTGTTAAAGTCTCCCACACTTAAAAACTTTTCGTCCTCAAAAAGGAACGAAGCTAAAAAGTATTTAGTTAAATAACTCATCTTTTTTTTTTCTCAATTGGTTTCTATAATTTTATTAGTTGAACTAATAATTACACTACTCAATCATCAATCAATTAGTTGATTAGCTTTTTAAGTATTTATAACTTTTATATATTCAAAAATCATTTTTTCAAAAATCGGTTTATATATAATTAAAAATACGTTAATTATAAACTGGGCACTCTCAACTCATTCTAGGGCATTACTAACCCCATCTCTAATGAGTTTTATCATTCTAGGATACTGATGATCCTATCTCTAATGAGTATTCTTATTGGATATTACTAATCCAATCTCAGATGAGTCTTTTGTTCAGTTCTAACGAGTTGTATCCCCCAAAGATTTGAGCTAACCAGAGCTCTGATACCAACTGTAACGGCTCCAGATTTCGCCCGACTCGGTCGATCGTTACTCGACCAAGACCGTTCAAAACCCGAACACGTTAACTTTGGGAATACAACAACATCAGAACGATAACAACAAACTTTTATAAACATTACAATAATGTTACATCAGAGTACAAAACATATCAGAGTATATTGAATAAAATTACAGCGGAAGATAAATTACAATAAATTAAATACAATACATAGTGGAAATAAAATAACTAAGGCAGCGGATGTAACGACCCAGATTTTTGAATAATTTATTTTAAATATTTAATATTGTTTTAAATATTTAGTTGATAATATAAATGATATTTTATATTGAATTATCAATTTAATATGGCTGTTTATATTTACATTCGAATTTAAATTTCAATATCAAATCACAGAGTTCAAAATAACGTTGTAATATTGAAGATGGCAGTTGTCACGTCAAAATAGCGGTCCGGGGTTTTAAATTAAAAGACCGCCAGACAATTTAATTTAAAGTAAAAATCAAATCAATTTCATTTTCAAGCCGACCAAAAATTTATAGTAGCCGACCTAAACTGAAAATCGCGCAACTGCTTTCTTCTCGAGCAGTAATATTTGTTTACCAGGTTCAGTATCAAGCAGCACAATTTTAATGGCTGTGTACCTCCTGTCTCCCTCCTCCTTCTATAAAATCGCGACTAATTCCCCCTTCTCTCCTTTAATTTCTGGCATAATCCATTCTCTATAAAAATGAAATCAAAGCCGTCACCCCTCTTTACTTTCAAAAAGCTAAAATACCTCTTTCAAAAATCAAAGCGTAAGCCGTGACTGAAGTTCATCGCAAGTCCATGGGACAACGCACGTGAAGTCGCGATGGCATCGTGGTTCACAGGGAGGAAGAAGGTCTGTGGTTGCTGAGAGTTAGAAGAGGCGCGACGGATTTTAGTGAAAATTGGAGGAGATTTGAAGTCGCAAGGGACTGGGTTGATCAGTAGGGTAAATCGAAGCGAGAGGAGGAGTTTTTGGCAAGCTCGGTGGTGCCAAGGTCGTGAGATATGGGGTTCGCTACTTCTTGCTGTTGCAGTCGAGGAGTTGGAAACGCGATTTGATATGGAGCAGCTCGAGTTCTGAAATCTTTTGATAACTAAAGGAAGGTCGAGCTGTTGAAAAATGGTAATATCATATTCGAATTCATCATCTGTAGGTGAAAACAGAGGTTAGAAGGGGGAACGATGAGGTGAACATACGATGGTGGAAGGGGTTCGTTTTCATTGTAGTAGATTGCGTTGGGTATTAAAGGGGATGACGAACTTGAACTCTAAGTGCTGGATTGAATTGAGTTTGTTATGACTAGTAATGAACTGGGTTGTTTGAAGTCTGCAGTGGAATAGGGAGAAGTTTGTGGCTGATAGTTTTAGGACAGTGGAGCTGAGGCAAAACAGATGAATTTTGCAAGAGGGGAAGAAGGATTTTACGAAGTAACTAGATCGAAGTAAAGCAAGGTTCGATGAATTTCGGATGGGCTTGTGGAAATTGAAGCATTTGCAGTGAAGAGTTGTTCGAGAATGTATTTTGTCATTCGTCGAGTGAGTTGCAAGTAAATAAGGTATACGCTTTGATTAAATTTTAATTATATAGAATAATTCATTTAATAGTTTAGTTAAGTAAATAATTGGTTAATCGATAATAATAAAATGAACCATCGTAGGTGCAAGGCATATTAATTCGAGTTGATTCAAAAACGCGAAGATGCCATTTAATCGGATATTCGACAAATTAAAATCGCGGTGAGTAAATCTCACTCACCTTTTATTTATAATTATTTTTATTTTGTTAAAAATAATTGTTTGTTGCTTGTGTGAATGCTTTCTGCTTGCTTTATATATATTAGTTATTTAGGCTATACATATATATATATTGGGTTGATTGATTGGTTGGATTCCCGCAGTCTCATTAGCGGATGCCCGCAGTTTCATAGCGGATGATTACCCTATACGCCCCACGCTATGATTAGTGGATGACCTTCTATACCGCGATATTCTGCCACGAAGCAGAATGGGTATTATTTATGTGCTAACATCTGTGGATGCAGGAAAACAGGTTGGAGGAATCCAACTGGATTCCTCAAAAATATATTATCTGTTTGTTTATTTGTTTGCATATATATATTGTTATATATGATGTGTTAGAAAAATAAATAATTGGTTGCTTTGTGTGTTTTATCACTGGGCTTAAGTAATGATATTTAAAAATATCGTGGAAGGATATTTGAGATTTAAAAAAAAAAAGAAAATTCTATTTTTAAATAGAATTTGAATTTTAAATGGAAATAAAAATATAAAACTTGTTTTTGAAAAATAAAACAAGTAGTTTCTTTTTAACGAAGTTTATAAATAGTTCTTTTATAACGAAGCTATAAATGAAGTAAGAAGAATTATCATTTGATAATTCAGAAATAGAAATACAAGCATGGAATTGGGTTTTGAAATGGAATTTCAAAATAAGATGTGAAAGGAAAATTTTAAATATATAACTCAAATGAAATTTGAGTATAACAATTGAATAGTAGAATTAGAAAAGAGAGTTTAAATATTTGAAAAGAAAAAGGAGATTGAATATTAGAAATTCAAATAGAAGTTCAAATAGAATTTGAATCGACGAAATTAGAATGAAAAATAGAATTTGAATTCAAGGAATTAAACTAAAATTTGAATTCAAAGGAATTCGAATAAAGAAATTCAAATAGAGATTTGAATGTAGAATTTCAAGATAAAATTTGGAATATAGAATTTCAAAGAAGAATTGAATAGAAATTTGAAATATAGTATTTCAAAGAAGAATTCAAATGTGAAATTTGAATAGAGCTTTGAATGGAATTTAAATATGAAATTTGAATAGAGGTTTGAAAAAGAAATTCGAGCATTGAATTTGAACATGGAATTGGATATAGGAATTCAAGTAGAAATTTGAATATGAGATTTCAAAATAGAATTTGAAATAAACTTTGAAAATAGGATTTCAAAGTAGAATTGAAAAATAGAATTTCAAATAGGATTTCAAAATAGGAAATCCAAATGGTTTTGAAATGGAATTTGAATTCAAGGGAATTCAAATGGATTTGAGTGAAGAAATTCAAATAGTGTTGAAAATGAATTTGAATAATAGAAATTCAAATGGTGTGGGAAATGAATTTGAATATTAAAATTCAAATGAAAAATGAAAATGAAATTTGAATATAAAGAGATTCAAATTGAATTCAAAAAGGATTTGATCTATGGGATTTGAATATGAAATTCAAATGGGTTTTAAACTATGGAGGTTTGAATATAGAATTTAAAAAGGAGTTTGAATATTGAATTTCAATAGAATTCAAATATAGAAATTGGAATATAAAAGTTCAAATGGAATTTGAAACATTTAGAATTTCAAACAGAAATTTAAATGGAGTTTGAATATTTAAATTCAAGTATGAATTTCAAATATAGAAATTCAAAAAGGAGTTGTATAAAAGTGGGAATTCGAATATAGGATTTTGAAATGGAATTCGAATAAAGAATTTGAAATGGAATTCGAATAAAGAATTTCAAATGGGATTTGAATACAGGATTTAAACTATGTAAAGATTCAAATGGAATTTGAAATATATACGAATATATATATATATATTAGTTGAAGTTGAATCCATTTTAAAGAGGTTTAAAAAGTTTATATATAAATATAATTAAAACGAACTCGCCGCAGCGCTGCAGTTCGTAAAATAGCGATTCGAACTTCAATCGAGTATACCGGACTCAATTGAAGTCGAAATTCTTCGAAACAAGAAACGTCCGGACCGATTTGATAATAGTTTTCTGATAGAAGAGAAAAATCTGAATTTCGTCGTATAGATTTTGAGTTATGTCAAAATCAAAATTTCAAAAATGCAGCGCCAGAAACCATTATAAACCATAATGGATTTTTTATATAAATATTGGGATTTTTAAGCAAATAAAAATCCGGATTTCCATTTAAAAATCTAGACTTGAGTTAAAAAAATAAATATGGACTCAAGTAAAGTAAAGAAGATGATTTTTGAAATAATAATCATATTTTCGATTATTGAATAGAATTAACTAAAGAAGAATTAGTTAATCGAGTTTGAACTAAAATCGAGATTCGAAAAGTGAAATTTGGGATTGTAAATCGAATATAGAACTAAAATTGAAATTTGAATTCAATTGATTGATAAGTAAGTGGAAATATATTTGAACGTGTTATATTCAAATATACAAGCGAGATAGGTAGAGAGTTAGTTAAAGAATTACTTTAACGAATTGAGTCAAACGAGTGTATGAAGTTGAAATAAATTGGACAGGTATAGACATACAGGAGACAGGTATGTGACAAGGATAATGCAGGTATATAAATAATGTGCTCGACAAAAGGTACATGTTTAAATTCATATATGGGTTTTATGCGCCGTATCGGCAAGCCGCTTGGCTTTTTCTTTTTCTTTTTGATTGAGGAAGATACCGGGAAGCTATTTGAAATTTCCCGATGCTCCCGATACAGGGGAGGTTATGGCGAATTTTTCCGGGAATTTAAGGAGTTAGAATATTTTTAAGAAATTTGACAATTAGAAATCTATATATCGATATATATAGAATTCGACAAGGAAACGAAATCAAAAATAGCGAAAAGAGCCAAGATTGATTATTGAAAATATTTGGTTAACAAATATTGATAGAGAAAATGGAGAAGAGATTTAATTAATGAAATATTAATTAAAGGGCCCAGTGATTGTTTGATATGTTGATTGAACACTTGTTTTTATTCGATAGTAAAATCACAGACTATCGAAGTTTTGACCATCGTTGTCAATATGGAGAGACCGGTTGGATTATTATCCGAAGAACCACTCCGTATCGGCATAAGCGTTGCGAACCAAGTATGCTGAATATATTGAAGACGGAGTGAAGTGCAAGGGCTTTTCTATTTATAGAAATTGTGCCTTCGGTTTCGTTCAATCCCAGAACGAACGTAAATGGACGAATGTCTGACAGAGTATTTCCAATGATCAAATGGGTTGGTCTGTATGAAGATATATGGTTGCAACGGATTTATCCCTTAGCATAATATCCAGAATATTTGTGCAAACTCAACTAGTGATTAACGGATCTGACAATGTGGCATTCAAAGTGATTGTGTTATCAAGGAATGGTAAGTAATCGTAGCTTCAGGCCTCAACAACCGGGAAAGGACAAAAATCGGGCAGGCAGCATGGCTATGTGGGTCGCACCCATTAGGGTGTATAATCACCTATCTAGAGAAATTCCTTTTGTTTCTAAATCTATCGATTCTGCCCATTCGGGAAACGGTGGTTTGAGTCCAACCGTTGGTGATATACATTCGATACACTCAAGCGAAATGAGTGGTCGGTCATGTGTGGGCCGGGTTACAAGATGTTCTTGTTGAACCCAGGTGTATTCGCCTCTAGAGATGCACTGTCGGAAGGTGGTCCCATACCTTGTCATGTTGGAAATCCAATCTCCAATAAGCGCCATGCGGGTTTTTGATTTTATAATATATGTGGAGCGTGAGATGCAAGCGTTCTGCTATTTAGTTATTTACTTGATGTAGACATTATTATAATATCACTGGATTGATATCAAAGTGTTTTGGGTTATAGTAAGGTAAAAACCGTCCATGTTATGTGTGGGCCGGTCTTACTATTATCTTTTCTTTCGAAAAGAGTTTTGAAAGTTAAACAAGTGGTTGGAGTTTACTCACACCAGTCCCATGACTGACCCAGAGTTTATTTTGTTTGTTTCCTAAACTCTTGGGTGCCCAAATTTGTACGGGCAGTCAAGTGTTTCAGGCTTTTACAGATACACTTGGAGGAGCTTGAAGCAGAAGGCTTCAACGTTAGTTATTTAGAGTTACTTCCGCTGGATCAAATGTTATGTGTACTCTGATGATGGTATGTATATATGTACAAACAGATTTGTATTTCAAAGCTTATGTTATATAATATATTTTTTCGTTCCGCTGTGAGTTGTGATCTTCGTTTTTTTCTTCTATTCTAATATTTCTTTCTTTCTATTTCTCATCCTCTAACTTCTTTCTATTAATGGTTCGTATTTCTGTGTTATTTGGGTTGGACGTGTGTTGTATTTAATCAACTCAGATAGCACGGATTTGCGGGTCGTTACAGGTGGTATCAGAGCTTAGGTTGAGCGAATACCTAGGCTTTGGTGGAATGTGAGATAGGGTCAGTAGTACCCTAGAATGAGTTGAGTGTATATACGAGAGAGCGTATTTGTTAGTTGATATAAAAGTTGTTTTATATTGTGTTGGCTAGTCTGTTGAGTGGTTTATGAATTCTGGTCGAATCGTGGGACGCCACGAAGTCGATAGGGATTTCTAAATACTCGAACAGAAAATACGACATGATATTATTTTTAAGTGGGTAGATGAAATAATTTTACCCAAAATTCTATTTTGATATAGAAGAATAATTTTCTGAAATTATTATATGGATGTGTTGATTGTTAAGATTATAATCAAACGAGATTATAATATGGGAATGGTTATTTATAACCAAAATAGCATTTGTATAGGAATTAAATATACAAATGAGATAAATTAGAATAAAATTCAAAACAGAATTTGAAAATTTAAAATCCTGTGAAGTTTGAAATATTTTTGGAAATATATTAGAACAATATAGCTTGTTTTAAAAGGATTTAAAATGGATTTTGAAATTGTTAAGCACTGAACTCACTTCAGTGGCTGGGAAATAATTCTGATGATGATTGCAACATCATCAGTGTTCATTTCCGAGTTTCTAAGTGATGAATTGTTGCCTTAGAAAGAGTTTTGATGGAAATTTGTTTGAATATTCAAATGTTTTGAATTTGAAATGAAAATAAATATATGTATATATTTATGGGATTTCAAAAGAATTTGAAAAGAAAAACCCTGGGATTTGGATTCTGGAATTGAAATTTAACTTAAACAAGTTAAATGGGTCGAAGTGAGTGAATTGATTAGAATCAATTTGAATAGGTTTATTGGAATATAGATTGGATATAAATGGATTGATCGTAGATCATTCGAATCAAATGTGTGAAGACCAAAAGTTTTGGTGAAATTAAATATGTTGAAATATAAGGAGTTGAGTTTCAATATAAAGGAGTTTTGAAAAGCAATGGATTTGTATCATTTTTCCTACCTTAGCAATTTCGAGGACGAAATTATTATAAGGGGGGAAGAATGTAACGACCCAGATTTTTAAATAATTTATTTTAAATATTTAATATTGTTTTAAATATTTAGTTGATAATATAAATGATATTTTATATTGAATTATCAATTTAATATGGCTGTTTATATTTACATTCGAATTTAAATTTCAATATCAAATCACAGAGTTCAAAATAACGTTGTAATATTGAAGATGGCAGTTGTCACGTCAAAATAGCGGTCCGGGGTTTTAAATTAAAAGACCGCCAGACAATTTAATTTAAAGTAAAAATCAAATCAATTTCATTTTCAAGCCGACCAAAAATTTATAGTAGCCGACCTAAACTGAAAATCGCGCAACTGCTTTCTTCTCGAGCAGTAATATTTGTTTACCAGGTTCAGTATCAAGCAACACAATTTTAATGGCTGTGTACCTCCTGTCTCCCTCCTCCTTCTATAAAATCGCGACTAATTCCCCCTTCTCTCCTTTAATTTCTGGCATAATCCATTCTCTATAAAAATGAAATCAAAGCCGTCACCCCTCTTTACTTTCAAAAAGCTAAAATACCTCTTTCAAAAATCAAAGCGTAAGCCGTGACTGAAGTTCATCGCAAGTCCATGGGACAACGCACGTGAAGTCGCGATGGCATCGTGGTTCACAGGGAGGAAGAAGGTCTGTGGTTGCTGAGAGTTAGAAGAGGCGCGACGGATTTTAGTGAAAATTGGAGGAGATTTGAAGTCGCAAGGGACTGGGTTGATCAGTAGGGTAAATCGAAGCGAGAGGAGGAGTTTTTGGCAAGCTCGGTGGTGCCAAGGTCGTGAGATATGGGGTTCGCTACTTCTTGCTGTTGCAGTCGAGGAGTTGGAAACGCGATTTGATATGGAGCAGCTCGAGTTCTGAAATCTTTTGATAACTAAAGGAAGGTCGAGCTGTTGAAAAATGGTAATATCATATTCGAATTCATCATCTGTAGGTGAAAACAGAGGTTAGAAGGGGGAACGATGAGGTGAACATACGATGGTGGAAGGGGTTCGTTTTCATTGTAGTAGATTGCGTTGGGTATTAAAGGGGATGACGAACTTGAACTCTAAGTGCTGGATTGAATTGAGTTTGTTATGACTAGTAATGAACTGGGTTGTTTGAAGTCTGCAGTGGAATAGGGAGAAGTTTGGGGCTGATAGTTTTAGGACAGTGGAGCTGAGGCAAAACAGATGAATTTTGCAAGAGGGGAAGAAGGATTTTACGAAGTAACTAGATCGAAGTAAAGCAAGGTTCGATGAATTTCGGATGGGCTTGTGGAAATTGAAGCATTTGCAGTGAAGAGTTGTTCGAGAATGTATTTTGTCATTCGTCGAGTGAGTTGCAAGTAAATAAGGTATACGCTTTGATTAAATTTTAATTATATAGAATAATTCATTTAGTAGTTTAGTTAAGTAAATAATTGGTTAATCGATAATAATAAAATGAACCATCGTAGGTGCAAGGCATATTAATTCGAGTTGATTCAAAAACGCGAAGATGCCATTTAATCGGATATTCGACAAATTAAAATCGCGGTGAGTAAATCTCACTCACCTTTTATTTATAATTATTTTTATTTTGTTAAAAGTAATTGTTTGTTGCTTGTGTGAATGCTTTCTGCTTGCTTTATATATATTAGTTATTTAGGCTATACATATATATATTGGGTTGATTGATTGGTTGGATTCCCGCAGTCTCATTAGCGGATGCCCGCAGTTTCATAGCGGATGATTACCCTATACGCCCCACGCTATGATTAGTGGATGACCTTCTATACCGCGATATTCTGCCACGAAGCAGAATGGGTATTATTTATGTGCTAACATCTGTGGATGCAGGAAAACAGGTTGGAGGAATCCAACTGGATTCCTCAAAAATATATTATCTGTTTGTTTATTTGTTTGCATATATATATTGTTATATATGATGTGTTAGAAAAATAAATAATTGGTTGCTTTGTGTGTTTTATCACTGGGCTTAAGTAATGATATTTAAAAATATCGTGGAAGGATATTTGAGATTTAAAAAAAAAAAAAATTCTATTTTTAAATAGAATTTGAATTTTAAATGGAAATAAAAATATAAAACTTGTTTTTGAAAAATAAAACAAGTAGTTTCTTTTTAACGAAGTTTATAAATAGTTCTTTTATAACGAAGCTATAAATGAAGTAAGAAGAATTATCATTTGATAATTCAGAAATAGAAATACAAGCATGGAATTGGGTTTTGAAATGGAATTTCAAAATAAGATGTGAAAGGAAAATTTTAAATATATAACTCAAATGAAATTTGAGTATAACAATTGAATAGTAGAATTAGAAAAGAGAGTTTAAATATTTGAAAAGAAAAAGGAGATTGAATATTAGAAATTCAAATAGAAGTTCAAATAGAATTTGAATCGACGAAATTAGAATGAAAAATAGAATTTGAATTCAAGGAATTAAACTAAAATTTGAATTCAAAGGAATTCGAATAAAGAAATTCAAATAGAGATTTGAATGTAGAATTTCAAGATAAAATTTGGAATATAGAATTTCAAAGAAGAATTGAATAGAAATTTGAAATATAGTATTTCAAAGAAGAATTCAAATGTGAAATTTGAATAGAGCTTTGAATGGAATTTAAATATGAAATTTGAATAGAGGTTTGAAAAAGAAATTCGAGCATTGAATTTGAACATGGAATTGGATATAGGAATTCAAGTAGAAATTTGAATATGAGATTTCAAAATAGAATTTGAAATAAACTTTGAAAATAGGATTTCAAAGTAGAATTGAAAAATAGAATTTCAAATAGGATTTCAAAATAGGAAATCCAAATGGTTTTGAAATGGAATTTGAATTCAAGGGAATTCAAATGGATTTGAGTGAAGAAATTCAAATAGTGTTGAAAATGAATTTGAATAATAGAAATTCAAATGGTGTGGGAAATGAATTTGAATATTAGAATTCAAATGAAAAATGAAAATGAAATTTGAATATAAAGAGATTCAAATTGAATTCAAAAAGGATTTGATCTATGGGATTTGAATATGAAATTCAAATGGGTTTTAAACTAGGGAGGTTTGAATATAGAATTTAAAAAGGAGTTTGAATATTGAATTTCAATAGAATTCAAATATAGAAATTGGAATATAAAAGTTCAAATGGAATTTGAAACATTTAGAATTTCAAACAGAAATTTAAATGGAGTTTGAATATTTAAATTCAAGTATGAATTTCAAATATAGAAATTCAAAAAGGAGTTGTATAAAAGTGGGAATTCGAATATAGGATTTTGAAATGGAATTCGAATAAAGAATTTGAAATGGAATTCGAATAAAGAATTTCAAATGGGATTTGAATACAGGATTTAAACTATGTAAAGATTCAAATGGAATTTGAAATATATACGAATATATATATATATATTAGTTGAAGTTGAATCCATTTTAAAGAAGTTTAAAAAGTTTATATATAAATATAATTAAAACGAACTCGCCGCAGCGCTGCAGTTCGTAAAATAGCGATTCGAACTTCAATCGAGTATACCGGACTCAATTGAAGTCGAAATTCTTCGAAACAAGAAACGTCCGGACCGATTTGATAATAGTTTTCTGATAGAAGAGAAAAATCTGAATTTCGTCGTATAGATTTTGAGTTATGTCAAAATCAAAATTTCAAAAATGCAGCGCCAGAAACCATTATAAACCATAATGGATTTTTTATATAAATATTGGGATTTTTAAGCAAATAAAAATCCGGATTTCCATTTAAAAATCTAGACTTGAGTTAAAAAAATAAATATGGACTCAAGTAAAGTAAAGAAGATGATTTTTGAAATAATAATCATATTTTCGATTATTGAATAGAATTAACTAAAGAAGAATTAGTTAATCGAGTTTGAACTAAAATCGAGATTTGAAAAGTGAAATTTGGGATTGTAAATCGAATATAGAACTAAAATTGAAATTTGAATTCAATTGATTGATAAGTAAGTGGAAATATATTTGAACGTGTTATATTCAAATATACAAGCGAGATAGGTAGAGAGTTAGTTAAAGAATTACTTTAACGAATTGAGTCAAACGAGTGTATGAAGTTGAAATAAATTGGACAGGTATAGACATACAGGAGACAGGTATGTGACAAGGATAATGCAGGTATATAAATAATGTGCTCGACAAAAGGTACATGTTTAAATTCATATATGGGTTTTATGCGCCGTATCGGCAAGCCGCTTGGCTTTTTCTTTTTCTTTTTGATTGAGGAAGATACCGGGAAGCTATTTGAAATTTCCTGATGCTCCCGATACAGGGGAGGTTATGGAGAATTTTTCCGGGAATTTAAGGAGTTAGAATATTTTTAAGAAATTTGACAATTAGAAATCTATATATCGATATATATAGAATTCGACAAGGAAACGAAATCAAAAATAGCGAAAAGAGCCAAGATTGATTATTGAAAATATTTGGTTAACAAATATTGATAGAGAAAATGGAGAAGAGATTTAATTAATGAAATATTAATTAAAGGGCCCAGTGATTGTTTGATATGTTGATTGAACACTTGTTTTTATTCGATAGTAAAATCACAGACTATCGAAGTTTTGACCATCGTTGTCAATATGGAGAGACCGGTTGGATTATTATCCGAAGAACCACTCCGTATCGGCATAAGCGTTGCGAACCAAGTATGCTGAATATATTGAAGACGGAGTGAAGTGCAAGGGCTTTTCTATTTATAGAAATTGTGCCTTCGGTTTCGTTCAATCCCAGAACGAACGTAAATGGACGAATGTCTGACAGAGTATTTCCAATGATCAAATGGGTTGGTCTGTATGAAGATATATGGTTGCAACGGATTTATCCCTTAGCATAATATCCAGAATATTTGTGCAAACTCAACTAGTGATTAACGGATCTGACAATGTGGCATTCAAAGTGATTGTGTTATCAAGGAATGGTAAGTAATCGTAGCTTCAGGCCTCAACAACCGGGAAAGGACAAAAATCGGGCAGGCAGCATGGCTATGTGGGTCGCACCCATTAGGGTGTATAATCACCTATCTAGAGAAATTCCTTTTGTTTCTAAATCTATCGATTCTGCCCATTCGGGAAACGGTGGTTTGAGTCCAACCGTTGGTGATATACATTCGATACACTCAAGCGAAATGAGTGGTCGGTCATGTGTGGGCCGGGTTACAAGATGTTCTTGTTGAACCCAGGTGTATTCGCCTCTAGAGATGCACTGTCGGAAGGTGGTCCCATACCTTGTCATGTTGGAAATCCAATCTCCAATAAGCGCCATGCGGGTTTTTGATTTTATAATATATGTGGAGCGTGAGATGCAAGCGTTCTGCTATTTAGTTATTTACTTGATGTAGACATTATTATAATATCACTGGATTGATATCAAAGTGTTTTGGGTTATAGTAAGGTAAAAACCGTCCATGTTATGTGTGGGCCGGTCTTACTATTATCTTTTCTTTCGAAAAGAGTTTTGAAAGTTAAACAAGTGGTTGGAGTTTACTCACACCAGTCCCATGACTGACCCAGAGTTTATTTTGTTTGTTTCCTAAACTCTTGGGTGCCCAAATTTGTACGGGCAGTCAAGTGTTTCAGGCTTTTACAGATACACTTGGAGGAGCTTGAAGCAGAAGGCTTCAACGTTAGTTATTTAGAGTTACTTCCGCTGGATCAAATGTTATGTGTACTCTGATGATGGTATGTATATATGTACAAACAGATTTGTATTTCAAAGCTTATGTTATATAATATATTTTTTCGTTCCGCTGTGAGTTGTGATCTTCGTTTTTTTTCTTCTATTCTAATATTTCTTTCTTTCTATTTCTCATCCTCTAACTTCTTTCTATTAATGGTTCGTATTTCTGTGTTATTTGGGTTGGACGTGTGTTGTATTTAGTCAACTCAGATAGCACGGATTTGCGGGTCGTTACAGCGGAAGACAATTATGCTCTGGACACAGCTTTAGGCTTCGATCCAGAATCCTGCTTGAGATAAGAACCTGTAGACAAACTACTCGACTGCCGGTGTGGAGAAGAGGGCACCCGAGTTTGTAAAGGTGGAAACAAACAACGGGTCAGTCATGAGACTGGTGTGAGAATTCTAAACTAATTTAACTAATAGTAATAAGGCAAATCCAAGGACCACGCCGCTAACGCGGAACGGGTGTACTCCAATGGATTGCCGATGCATAAATTAAAGTAAATCGTTAAACAATGCAATGCTTTTTAGAAAAATGAAACCAGCATAAGACTCAAGTCCCATCACACAATGCAACGCAAACCGGAGGATAGAGTTTTACCTTATAATGGTCAAAAATGCTTGATATGATAAAAACGAATTTGATATTATTATTAGTATATTTATGTTTCAAAAACATTTCAAAGTAAATGTATCAATCCTAGGAAGCATAGCTACCATATAATATGCTTCCATATTAGTAATACAATCAAAACCGTATGAGATCGTATTGGAAATTGGGTTTCCATCATGAGTCAAGGCTAGGGAGGATCTCCTTACCGATTCGAGACACTCTAGCTAATGTCTCAGGATCCCCTGCAGTGAACCCTTGGAAAGCTGCAGGGCCGGTCCACACATACAGCTTTGTGGATTAGTTATTCCTGAACACACGTTTCCCTATCCTATAGGACCTATCATCCGAGGCGCGCCTCATTCCATCATCCACATAAGTAAAATATCAGCCAGTTTAAGCACTGACACTACCCCTAGCTATAAAGAAACGTGCTGCTCTCCCTGCGTTCCCTTCTCCCATTTTAGACTCAACCGGGTTGTGAGGCTCGTGAAGCTACGTAATACACAAAGCTATGCTTATTCAAGCTGTGCTTTGATCGTCACCACAAGGTTATGCTTTTCAACAAGAAACATTGATCATTGCATCTTAGTATGCCACACTGTCACTCCATATCACACTACCAATCCTTTGCCGAAATATATGAAAGGGTGTTAAGCAAGAGAGTAAATTCTCCGCCACCAAACATTCATACATTCAACAGAAAATCAATAAATACAATATAAGGGAGTACAATGTCGGACACACATTCCATTTATAAGCTTATGCTCTGGGTCTGAGCGAAAGGTAAATCCATACAAATCAACACTACGTCTTGACAACTACCATCTTAGCCCCATCTCGGGAGAAAATCAATCAAGGGCATCAACACTAGTTACCCATTCGATGTGAAGATCGTCGGTCTTCAATCGCCGTCTTCAATTCTTCGAACGTCGTATCATTATTTGGAATGAGAGTAAACTCGGACTTTCCAAATAACTCTCGCATATATAAATTTGAAACCATTTCATATCGTTGTTAATAATTTATAACGATCTATTGCTATTTTTATTTTACTTTACATACACATCCTAAACATAACAATTTATATTTTCTTCTTCCATCCTTCAATTTACACAAAATGTATATTTGGTTTCTTTATTTTTTCCCTAATGAAAATCTATTCCTTAGAAATGTAAATTTCTAATCTTATTATTTACATTGAAAAATGTAAATTTCTATTCCTATTTTATTTACATTCAGAAATGTAAACTAATATTTTAATATGTTATTATATCTAAAATGTAACTTTTATTTTATATTCTATTTACATTGGGAAATGTAAATTCCTAATCATTCCTTTATTTCCTTTGTTTACATTGAAAAATGTAAATTCTTTAAAATGTCACTTTTATTTCTATGCTTTTATTTACATCTAAAATGTAAATAAAAATACACTTTTTCAATTCATATATTTTTAACTCATGTTTTCATTTGCATGAATTCGCCGTATGATTCTAATGTGTTTATTTTTCATATACAAATTCTAATATGTATTGACAATAAAAATGTCCTTTTTATTTATGCCTAAATTCTAATGTGCATTATGACAGTAAATATAATTCTTTAATAAACATACAAATTTCATCACAACAGAATGCCTAAAAGTGATGCATTCAATTTTGTTGACAATTCTACTTCAAAAATATGGAATTTTTTTCTTTTTAATTCAAATCTCTTCTAACGGAAATGTAATTCTTGTTTTCCACTACCACATTTGATAAAATGTACATTTTTGTTTCAACTCTTTTATTTAGACAAAATGTGAATTTTATCCCAATTCTACTCTTCTAACAAAAATGTTAATTTTTGTTTCTAATGAACAAACATATATTTTCATCCAGTCCATCTTAACGAACAAAATATTAATTTCTGCCTAATGAACAAGAATGTGTATTTTTGCTCAATCTATTTTAATGAAAAAAAATGTAAATTTTTGTTCTATGTTTCAAATATTACATTAAAAATATGTTTTTAATGTAATTCCTCATTTTATAAATAAATGATATTTTTAACCCAACTTATCATTTCCAAACCAAAAATGATAATTTTAATCTAACTTATCATTTCCTAACAAAATGATAATTTTAACCTTAACATAACATTTCTGATATATGTGATATTTTTTTCATTAACATGACTTTTCCTATAAAATGGTATTTTAATCCACATGACATGCTTTCTAACAAAAAGGCATTTTTATTCACATATCAAATTTTTATATATTTTACATTTACATTGAAAATGGGATTTCCAATGACAACCTATCCTTCTCTTCAAAATATGATCATTTTCTACTTTTCTACTTTACATTAAAAATGAGATTTTTAATGTAATCAAGTTTTCATTTTAAAATTATGATCCCTCTTTCTAAATTTTACTTTACATTAAAAATGAGAATTTTCAATGAAATCACACTTACACTTTAACATTAAGATCATTTTTCTATATTCTAACCTTACATTATAAATGAAACCTTTAATGTTAGCATATTTTTATTTTAAAAATATGATCATTTCCCTCATTTCATGATTTGCATAAAAATGTATTCTTTTCCTCATATAAAAAGAAATGTATTCTTTTCTTTATTCTCTTTTATTACATTATAAAGAATGTATCTCTTTTTAACTTCTTTCACTACATTATAAAAAGTGGAAAATAGGCATAAGGACAAACTTTGAAAAAAAATTAGTCTGAAGGACATCAAGTTTTATTATTAACCTGAAGGACAAACTTTAAAAAAAAATAGGTTGAAGAACAATGCTAAATGTAATTAGCATTTTCTGTAGTGTAAAACTGAATAATGCTAGTTAAAACTAGCATTTTCGTGTAGTGTAAAAAACTGAATATAATGCTAATTACATTTAGCATTTTCCTTCAGCTTAATATGGGTTCAAAGTTTGTCCTTCAGACTAAAAATAAAACTTGATGTCCTTCAGCCTAATTTTTCGGCAAAGTTTGTCCTTCTTCCTAATTACCTCTTATAAAAATGTAATTTTCTTCTTTTTGATTGCATTACGTACAAATGTAATTTTTGTCTTTTTCTATTACATTGAATAGAAGACGTAAACTTTTCTCCTTCTATCTATTATATTAAATAAAATATAAACTTTTAATCCATTCTTTTTAATGTAACAATTTCACATTAAAAATACATCTTTTTAGCGTAACCAATTTGACACTAAAATATCTTCTTTTTAACACACTAAAAAAAGATGTTCTTTTTAATGTACTAAAAATGTGTTCTTTTAATGTAGATTTCGCTTACTTTAAATCTAATTACATGAAAATGGTAATTTTATCATTAAATCTTAATTACATGAAAATGGTAATTTTATCCTTAAATCTTAATTACATGAAAATGGTAATTTTACTCCTTAAATTTTGATTACATAATAAATGTAAATTGACTAAATTACATAAAAATGTAATTTTTATGTTCTCTAACTTAATTACATAAAAATGAAATTTTCTTCTAATTCTTATTTATATTAAGAAAGATGTAAAACTTTTCTAATCCTTATCTACATTAAGAAAAATATAACTTTCTTTTATAACAACTTGGAGGTGAAGATATTCATTTCATTATTAACACATAACGGTGCAAAAATGTTCATTTCTAAATTATCACAAAACAGTGTGAAAACAATGTCAATTTCTAATTTAACTCATGACCATGTACATAAGTCTCATTTTCTAATTTCAACATAGCGGTGTAAATAAGTCTCATTGACGAATAACAGTGCAAATAAGTTTCATTTTCTACACTAATACATAATGGTGCAAATTAATGTCATTATCGATTTCTTTACAAACAAAAGTGATTCTTTTCATTATAAATTAAAAATGATTTCCTTTCATTAATAATAAAAATCAATATTAACTTATTTTAATTCAATTAATATTAAAAATCAATATTAATAATAAAACAATGTAAAAATGTAACTTTTCCTTCTTTAACATAATCAATGTAAATTTCCATTCTTTTCATTCTTAACAAAACAAATGCATAATTTTTTTTCTTTTTATTAACAAACAAAAACGACAAATCATATTTTTATTATGAATTGATAAACTAGATCAATTCAAATCAAACAAAAGTGATACCACAAACATGTGATCTTTATAATGCTAATGTAAAAATGAGATTTTTATAATATTAACATTTATACATAAAAATATGATCTTTTCCAAATGATGAAATTTTTAAATAAAAATGTTATTTTTCTATTCTAAAAATTTATATAACAAAAATGATATTTTCCTTGATGTAAACATTCCATATATTTCATACCATCCATCAACACAATACGGTCAATTCACCATAATATAGTCAATTCAATTAATCTCAAACATCACAAAATGTTCAATTTGGTGTCACATAAATAATGAACAAAAATAGGGATTTTTGTTTTAACTAATTTACCTTGACAAAAATAACAAATTTGTTTTGACAAATTTATTTTTGACAAAAATCTATATTTTTGCTTTCAACAATTTTTTATTACAACACGATATCATCCAATTAACAGATCTATACAACACATCAATCATAGAATCAAATCACGTCACATAACAATAGAATTTTACCGCAGAGTGATGATAACACAAACATAAATAATTTTAGTTATTTAAGAAGAAATAAAATAGAATTTCTCACTTTGCTTTGAAGCGGTTCGGATCTAATTTTGCTGAAAATTGTAACTGACTCCAAATCACTTTTAATCAGTTCTGAAATGTAGATCTTGTCGCCCCGATTCCAATGCAACTGAAGTTTCTGAATTTTGAGTTTGTATGAGAAAGTTATGATTTTTACAAATTAAATGAATTAGCGATGGTAATTTAGTGTTGCAAACCTTCGAATTGTATAACCCGTGTTTTCTCAGTTTTGTTCAATTCTAAGAATCCAAAAAAATCGAGCTACGGTCAACGGTTTAAAGAGCCGTTTGTTGGAGGTGGACCGCCTAGGAGTGGCGCACGTGCGCCAGGGAGATGGAGGGGTGCGGCGGCGCTGTGTGGGCCCGGTGGAGCTTTGAATGTCGTGCGTTCTCATGTGCGGATCTTGGCGAGCGTGGAGTTTTAGGGGGTGAAACTTATCGGGATTGAAAGAGGAGGAGGAGATCTAGAAAAAGTTCAACTGGGGCTTGGTCTAATTCTTCATGGATTGACGGGAATTTGAGGAAGAAAAATCGAAAGTTATAAAGGGGTCGGCGACTAAAAACGATGGAGAAGGAGAATGAACAGTGTCGTATTCTGTATTTTCAAAGGTATTTATAGTCGTATTTTTTCCATTTTATTTAATTCATTTAATTCTGAAAAATATCCAAAATTCGTACGAACTCCAAACCGAATCCAACGAAAGACGTTCCCAGCCAAATACCCCCGTTCCGAACACAATGGAATAGGTCCCGTAAGCCCATTCGACCGTTTTAATAAGTTTTTCCTTAATTTAAAATATAAACATTTACTGTTTAATTAGTTCGTACTTTAAAATTTCATCGGGGCCACAAATTAACTTCAAAAATTCCCGAAAAATATATTTAGCTATGTTTTGACGATACGTACCTAGGAAAATTAATTTCATTCAATTCTGAGTCCGTTTGAAAAATGACATTTTTCAAGTTGATTAAAATTGATTGAAATTGACAAAACTGAAATCTTTTTGCCACGACCACAAATTAATTCTAAAATTATGAAAAATTAAACTTAATTATATTTTGACATTCCGGATCCAACAAAAGTGGTTTCGTTGAAAACAGAGGTCATTTGAAAAATGTCTATTTTCAAGGCGTATATATTAAATATTAAAAATACATTTTTAAACAAACAATTTTCGAACTCGAAATATATAAGTGTTCACTGTTTTTAAATGCATAAACATCATTCTGAACTCAATGGAAGTGGTTTTGAATCTAAATTCCTTCGTATGCAAAAAGTAGCATTTTTGACCTTTATATTATATAAATTTCATAGCGACCTTTCTAAATTTTAATCTGGGCATAACTTTTGATTCCTGCTATGAAATTTCAATTTTTCAGATTCGTTAGAAAGATATTTTTAAATAGATTCTAATGTTTTTCATTTCACTAAAATCCATTAAATTTTGCATCATGTACGGTCAGTCAAAGTTCAAGTTTGACTTTTCAAACTACCGCGCTATTTCTAACTCCTTTTATAAATAAAATTAAATTATTCATTCTAACTTTGATTTAAATCAATTTTTAATCATTATTATTTTAAATACCAAAAACTCATTAAAATTACTTAATTTAAAATTTTTAATTTTACCCCAAAATCCAGGGTTGTTACATAAAAGCTTGACTGAACAACATTGTTTATAAAATGACTTTATTTTCCGTTGCTTTATTTGTTTGTCTTGTAATTTATCTGCATCTTTTACCTAAAACGCTCCACCGAAGTTAAGGCATTCCCTTTGTGAGTGACCATAACGGAGGTGGGGTGTTACACTTGGTATTAGAGCTGAAGGTTACCAGATCAGATAAAAGATTTGAAAAATTATTTTCAAAACGGTTTTAAAAGAAGCATTTTCTAAAGAAAAAGTTTTGTTTTAAAGGCATATTCCCCAAAGCCATACGCACTATCTTTTGATCCTCTGTTTGAATCCTTGTTTCCTTCTTTCCTGAGTCTCCGGGGCTCCTGGCTTTCTGGGAGGTAACCTCATCATGGCATGGTTCCGTAGGCTTGATGAGACTACGACACCTGTCAAAGAGCAAAGAAGTGCCCAACTTCCATCTATAACCGTAATAGTTTCACCTATGGCTAATTTTCTTTCAAGCATTGTAGGGTTTTCTGTGCAATGGAGGCAGCTTTCAAGAGACTTGTCAACAAGTTAAACAAAGATGGCAAAGATGAGAATAAGGGGGTTTGGCTAAGGAACACAACCCATAGATGGGAAACCCATGGATATGGACTTGGTTCACGAAGGAGGAAAGAATAGAAAAATCTAAGATAAGAGGAAGTGTCGTTATTATGGTATAACGGGTCATATAATTAAAGAAAAGGGCAAGAACTAAGGACATGATTTTCAGGAGGGCAAGTGCATGCTCTCACCGCCAGCGTACCTGAGAGAGAGGTAGTAAAGTTTCTGTTGAAAAAGTCTAGTTTTTCTTTTTTTGGTCATCCTGTTAGTACTCTTTTTGATTTTAGCGCTTCACATTCGTTTATATCTGCTTTCGTAGTTGAGTCTCTGCACCTTAGTACTTGTATAATAGAAGATCCCATTACTGTCTCAAATCTGGTTGGTGGTTCGGCTCGTTTATCTTTGGTTTGTAAGGATTTGAGAATAGCTATGTTAAGTATTGAGTTTTAGTGTAATGCTTATGTTTTTGGTTTCATGGGCTATGGGATGATTCTAGGCATGGATTGGTTAGCTAGTAGTTGTGAAAGGAGGGTAGTTAGACTTTTGACTTGCCTCGGGAATACCCTCAAGATTTCGTGCGATCCTAAGGGATCAGTTTGTCTTGGCTACCTAGAATCACTTGATGCATCCATCAACGATTTGCGATCCATTAGAGTAGTCCATGAGTACACAGATGTTTTTGATCAGACTAGGGGTTTATCCCCTAAAACGCGAGATAGACTTCCGCATATATCTAGTTGACAATACAAAGCCAGTTGCATTACCTGTACGACACATGACTCCAAGGGAAAGGAAGGGCTCAGTAAACAAGTAAAAGAGTTACTTGAGAGAGGGTTCATATGGCGAAGTACTTCTAAATGGGGTGCTCCAGTTGTTTTTGCTATAAAGGCGGATTGTTCACTTCGCTTGTGCATAAATGATATTTTGGAATGAGGAAGAACATGCTTTGCATCTAAGGGAAGTCTCGAATACCCTCCAAGCGCATCAACTTAAGGCGAAGTTCTCCAAATATCATTTTTGAAGAGAAAAAGTAAGGTTTCTAAGGCAGGTGATATCCAAGGAAGGGATAACAGTAGATACCGCAAAAGCAGCTGCGGTGCACGATTAGAAGGTCCCAAGGAATTCAACGGGAGCAAGAAGATTTCTTTGATTAGCGGGCTGGTATGGGAAGTTAATTTAGGACTTTGTAAAGGTATCAGGCCCCACTTACTACATTGACGAAGAAGAATCTAATCATCCTAGTATATACACTTGGTAACATGGTCAGCATTTGTTTATTTTCAAGAGATAGTTCTGGAAATGTTAGCATGACATGGCAGAGGTTGTAGTGCCACGTATACTATAAGAAGAAAAGGAGGAACAAGAGGCGATAGTGAAATGAGTTCCAATGCATATTCTGGAAACAGAAATTAAGAAGCTATGCAATCGTGAAGTTAAGACAGTCAGAGCAATATGGAATGAAGCTCAAGAAGATGTGACTTTGAAGACTGAAGACTAGATACGCGCATCATACCCTTTTTTTAGGGTATATCCTTGATCTCTCTTTTTCTGTAAAGTTTATTTGCTAGTCTTTATCTTTTAAGTATATCCTCTCGATCCTATCCTCGATCCTTATGTAAAAGCCAATGGATGTAAACATGTGTTTAAGACATGTTATGTTTGGTGGATGCAAGTGGATGTAAGTGTTTGCTCGGGGATGCAAATACACACATTAGGCACTAGATCGGCTCAGTCACTTTCATATTGCATATGCATGAGTGAATTTTTATGTATCTGAATTAAAACTTGATGTGTTATCATATGGATGTTGCATTTGTATGAATGATTAAGCACTCATGTAGAAGTTATAAAGTACGATTAGAAATAATTGCATACATGATGGACTCATGGCACTGACATAATTCGCATTAAGGAGGTCAACTGAATCAGTAGACCGCCTGATTTTGCATTAGATAAGGACATATACACACACTATGCATATGTTCATGAAAAGCATTAGAAATCTTTTTAAGAATAATGGACGCCTGTGATTGAATTGTTGAGTAGATGGATGTTGGATGTTATGATACATTCTCCTTGACTTAGAGATTTCGGGGACGAAATCCTTTAAAAGAGGGGAGAATGTAACACCCCGTATTTCCTGTGAATATTAAAGTAACGAATTGAAGAATACTTAATTTTAAAAGTGAGAATTAAGGGAAATGGGTTACGCCATTGCCTTTGTCTCGGAATTCTGCTTGAGATAGAGTCCGAGTTTGCGTGAATCGGACTTCGTATGAAGAAGTTATGGAGTTCAGAAGATTTCATGTTTAAACAGAAAATATAAATAATAATTAAACATCTCAAAGCAAGTTCAAAATTCGAAATTCAACCAGATTAGGTTGAGTGGGAAAATTCCTGCTCACGGTGTCGACCCCCCTATACGGGTGTCGACATAGGTGTCAACCCCCCAATAGAGGAGTCAACTCTTTTGGCCCAGATCTGGCCGATGACGTGTTTGCCACGTGTCGCTTTCTGATTCGTTGGTGACGTGGTATTCTACTCTAGACGATTCTGATGACTTCTAGACTGATATGAAGGCTCTAAATCTCCCTATACACCTATAAAAAGACCCCTAAACCTATTGTTTTCTACACACGAATTCATAAGCGTTTATATGCTGCTAAAACCTGAAGTGACCTAGCCTCTACCTTAATCAATCAAATTAGATTTTTCAAGTTAACAATCAAAGTCCACATCAAAGGAATAGCTAATCAAATTCAAAAATAAGATCCCAGAATAAGACCGTTCTGTAATTTGTAAGTTCATGTTACTTTCAGAAGTAAAATTCAATTGTGATTCTGACATTGTAATAAATCTGAATCTGAGATTATGCCTATTTCTATCTATCTTTCTATATCCATTGGATCTATCTCATTGATATTATTGTGTCCATTCTTTGTCTCTTCTTTCCTTCTTCCATTTTTGTTTTTATAGCCAGGCTACTGCGAGCCTGAGCCAAATCTCATAAGAGATGAACGTATGTTGGAAATAAAAATGGGCATAATATATGATTTGCACATGACCAGCGCTAAAATTGGGAAAAGTATTAAATTATGTATAATTGGGCATAACTGATTTGTAACTGATTTGAGGAAATAACATAGTTGTATTTAAAACATAAAGTGTATCGAACATATGACTTGAGATTTGAGGCATAAAGTATACTGGACATATGACTTGGGATTTGGGGCATGAACTGAACTGTAAACATATAAGGCATAGTACATGTTGTGTTTTAAGACCTAAAATTGGGGCACACACGGGCACACACACACACACACACACAGATATATATATATATATATATATATATGATAGTTTATGACTTGGAAGAAGGAAATCATTGTGTACAATGATATATGGCTTAGGCATGAAAAACCTATTGTAAGATAGGGATAACTGTTAAATGTGAACACGCCTAAATTGGGATTATGGGCAATTGGCATGCACTGTAATTAAAGGCTATAATTTGGCATAGTTTATACTGTGATTCATGATTGGGTGTTTTTGAGAGAATGTTTTGTATGGTGCAATATGACTAAACCTTACGGCGTGTGCTATATTGTGATTTTTAGGGCATGACTATTATTGCAAATTTGGGAAAATTGGGCGTAACCTATTTTGAGTAATAACTTGAATTTGAATTTGTGGGGCTTAACAAGTTAGCTCTGTTGAGGTATAACTTGAGAATTGGAACATGACTAGTTGGGATAATTAGCATATAAAATCTAGACTTGGACATGTATGGTAAATATGCTAAAAGATAAACATGCCTAACCCGAGGTTAGAATGAGTTGCGGTGTAAAACTGCCCGGAACCGCCCGGCACATGCTGTAACCGCAACAACACCTATCTAATGTGAGAGGTTAGTGCATCATGCCCAAGAAAAACCCGAGGTTAGATTGAGTTGTGAAGTAAAACTGCCCGGAACCGCCCATCTAGTAACCACAACAACATAGATCTAATGTGAGAGGTTAGTGCATTAATGAATCAATTAATGCTAATGAACAAGACATGTTAAGAATGGTAGGGTTAAGTTAACTAAGGCAATACTTAACCGTTATAACATGTTAATTAGACAAGAAGATGGGGTTAAGTAAATTTAGAACACTTAACCGTTATAACATGTTAATTAGACAAGATTATGGGGTTAAGTAAATTTAGAACACTTAACCTTCATAACATGTTAAGTAGACAAGAAGGTGAGGTTAAGTATATTTAGAACACTTAACCGTTATAACATGTTAATTGAACAAGTAAGCAGGGTTAGGTTAACCAGTACAATATGATGAATGAGAAGGGTTAAGTTAATAAGAAACACTTAACCAATATGACATGATGAATGGGTAGGGTTAAGTTAAAACAAGAGAGAAACACTTAACCAATATAACAGGATGCGTGGAAGGGTTAAGTTAACATAAGAAGGCAACACTTAACCAATGTAACACGACAAGTGGGTGGGTTTTGAATTGATTGATGACACTTAACCAATACATCATGATGAATGCGTGGGGTTAAGTTAATAAGATACACTTAACCAATGTAATTTGATGAACGAATGGGGTTAAGTTAATAAGAACACTTAACCAACATGACATGATGAGTGGGTGGGTTAAGTTAAAATGAATGGATAACACTTAACCAATATGACATAATGTGTGGGAGGTTTAAGTACATATCGGGTTGGTGGGTAATATTAGTAAATATAGACCCACAAACTTAACCATTAAGTAAACATGTTTGAATCAATGGGAGGGTTAAGTACATATCGGGTTGGTGAGTAATATTAGTAAATATAGGCCCACAAACTTAACCAGTAAGAAACCCTTGTAACGGGGACCCATTTCAGCAGTAACCCACATAGATGTATCAAGGTACCATGAAACTAGGCAGGGTGGGGCACGATTACTGGGCTGATTATAAGCGGTTAAAATAGCGGCAGGGGGTACGTCAGTGTAGGTTCCGATGGATTACGGGTGTGCATATACTCCGGAGTGGGAAAAAGCAGGCAATGGGTACCAGTAGTTATACACTGTGCATCTCGAATCGTGTCGGGTCGCTATCATAGGGATTGATACACCTTATGGTAGGACCAACATAGGGTATCTACACGCAAGAGAGGGTCAATTGACACAGACACATGGAACATTAATACAAGTAGGGAGCCGATCGATAGGGTAGTAAGGGTACATCTAACATCTTCATGGAAATTAGGCTGGTTGAGGTAAGATCCTCATACTAGATGTACACCTGAAGGCTACCACAATTTGCGGGGATTGGGATCACATTATCATATGATCATTTTATACAGATTACTAGTTGGGACACTAGTTAGGTGGTGCAGAGATATAGAAATTAGAATAACAGGGTAGTAGCGAAGCAGAGAAAGAGTAGAAGTGCACTCAGTTTATCTTGTCTTATCATATCTATGCTACTCGTACGTTATCCTTGTTATCCTTGTTATCACGGTATTGTCTTATATTCAGTTTATTCATGTTATGAATGCTTTTGCCTATTTACATGCTGAAAGTCACTAGACTTACCAGACTTATGTCTGATCTAGTTTGTTTCGCCTCTTTTCTTCCGTTCCCCTCAGGTTCACAGGGAGGAAATGTTACCACTTAGCTCAGTTTTCTTTCCAAGCACGAAGATAGCCAATGTATTGCTTTGGAATTTCTCTTCCACTGCTATGGTTGGTTCATGCTTTTATTGGGGAAATATCACTGTTATTTTTACGCTTCTTTTATACTTGGAAGTTTCTGAATCAAGACTGAAGTTCTGTGTATTGTTTTTAAGTATGATTGAGACCATTATTGTAAAAGCTTGACTGGACCACATTGTTTATAAAATGGCTTTATTTTCCACTGCTTTATTTGTTTATCTTGTAATTTATCTGCATCTTTTACCTAAAACGCTCCATTGAAGTCAAGGCATTCCCTTTGTGAGTGACCTTAACGGAGGTGGGGTGTTACATGACACCATACCAGACCCTTTCCCTGCCAGTCGATCATCTGTAACGTCATCACAGATGCACGGTACAACATTTGCCCTACCCGTATCAAAAACAGTAGTTACAACCCCTTTAAAATCAAAATCTCCAAATTCACGTGTTTAATTTTTTTTTGTTATTATTCTTAAATGCAGTAAATTCATTATTAAATGAATTCCAGGTTTAAACCCAGTCCTAATTTATGCTTGAACGGGATTTTAGATTTTTGAAGTGACAAGGGATGTATATATTCCCCTATTAAACTTATAGTCCAGTTTTTATTGCTTGTTGACATTCTTCAAACAAACGCAACAGATATATATACCCATTGTTTTATATGATCATAGTAGTTACGCAAGTAAATTGGATCCTACATATGTACATTTCACTCTGAGCTGGATAGGAAAATAAGTGTTTTACTTATTTATTACTGCTATATTGTATTTAGTTGTTCACTGCATTTCTATTCTTCAGTTTTTCTTCCTCAAACAATCAAGTTCTCATCTAATCAGTTTTAGGGATTTACCCTCTTACATAACATAGATTTGAATTCAATACATTGTGTACCCATCACTCTATAGATACAGTTTGAATATATTATGGGAAAATGTAGACAGTAAAGAGTTTAAGTGGTTTACTCACAATATTCATATTACCGTCTTTTGTTTCTTCACATGTTTTCCCCAAAACTCTCTTGTCCTAGTTTAGGCATTTCAGAGATTAAATCTTTAAATGACCGAGATGTTTGTATCGCTTATGATGTGTAAATATCAGCACACATATGACTTGAGTCTACTCGAATTAGTATATAATAGTAGAAACTTCTAAGTGTGGACTCACATTAAAATGTTTACTGTCACTTTATACTTTCTCATCTAGATTTTTATTCAAACTCCCAAAATGCACTCTAACTTACTTGTAGAGATTAAATCTTTAAACATCATAAATATCGGAATCAAATAACATATATACCCATCAACACACACATAATTTGAATGTACTGGAATTCATATAAAATAGTAAAGAATTTAAAATATTTACTCACTAAATTATTTATTGTGGCTTGCCATTGAATATCCAGTTTTTTGTTTTTCCAATGATTTAAGTCAACACTAATAAGCATGTTTATAGGATGGTATATATCCAATAGCAACTCCATGCAGATAATTGAATGAATAAGAAATTTCTAAAATAGATTTTTAAGGAAAGAATTAGAGTTTACTCACTATATCTATTCACTGTCCTTATATTTCAAAGCCCAAATGTTTGAATCCTGCTTACTTGTAAAGACACGCCATTAAACACCCAAATATTTGGATCCAATATGATGGGTACGAATCAATATACATACAGTTTCATTCTTAGTAGGATTTAATACTAACAATAAAGGGGTTTAGGTGTCTACTCTCGATTTGTATTCACTACTACTTTTGATTTTGTTTCTCAGATTGTTCAAACACCTTAATTCTTATGCTACCTAACCTTAAACACTTCAATAATCACATCCATATGATGGGAACACACACCATGCATATAGTTTGAATTCACAAGAGTTAAATATAAACTAGTATTTAAATTGTTAAGTGTTTACTCACCATTATATAGCTCCTGTCTTTTCAGTTTTCACCAATTTTTGCTCTTTGTTTTCTACCATTCTTAGTTTAGGTTTTTCTCTTAGGCTTCGAACTAGTGTATGAGTTTTTTGTATGGTTTTCATGTGTATTTATAGATGGAAAAAATGTAGGTTCTAAGTTAGGTAGGTGATTTAGTAAAACAGAGTAGCGACAGTAGTATATGAATGAGGTGATATGTGATCGAGAAGAAGCTTGCTAAGGGTATTTTCCTCAGGCATGTGCACATGCATGGACAGTATATGTATTTGTACAATTCAAAACAAAATACTTGCAGACTTCGATCCTAAGTAATATAATTATGTCATGTTCCTAGCTGCAAACCATATTTACAGGCATGTACTATATATAACAACAATTCAAGTTTGGTATCCAAGTAACCAATTCACTTGCTATACATATATTTCATGTGTCTAGTTTTCTTTTCCCACCTCATGCTACACTGGTTTTGAAATTGTGATCGACTGGCTCTACTTGATTTTGAAGGATGCATATACGTGCAGAAGCCTTGAATATAAGGTGAAAGTGTGATGCGCAAATCCCCAAAAATATACACAAACTTTGCTCTTAAGTAATTCCACAAGGCTCTGTTCTTACTACAAATATATGTAAAAAGTTTACCATTAGTTCCCATGCCAAATCAATCCTTCCAGGTCTATGTTCTCAGCTGTACAACCTATGCACATGCATGTGCTAAATGTATTTACAACTGAAATTTAACAACTAAAGAATATCAGTCCCCTTTAATTTGATTTGACCATGGCCTTTCCTATCCTACAAATGTATGTTCACCCATAATTTATAATGCTTATAAGTGAAATAAAAATGATATCATACTTTAGTATGTTCATTACTTGCCTTAGATTGCACTATATCCATATGAAATAAAGCAAGTTAAATGTAAAGATGTCAAAATATCAAGCACATGTATATTATATATGTATATATATATATATAACTATATATTCATATCAAGTAAGAACTTAGGAAAATTGTCTAATTTAAATGAATATCTTTTATTTAATGAACATATATACTTGGATTTTCTTGCATTTGAAGTAATCTCATTTTGTTATGAAATAAAAATCCAAATTTATTCATGTGAAGTAATCTTACATTTTACTTAAGGTAAGTAATTTTATTATAAAATCTGAATTTGCTCATCAGATAAGCAATTATTATATTTGATTCTTCATGCAATGCATGTTAATAGTTATACAACCATTAGTGCTATTATATTATATACCGTAAAAACACATATTCTTCTATTATAATTCTTCTTTTCTCCATCACTCGATCCATATATAATGCTTTTCCACATTCTTCAAGGCAGTTTTGCTGTTGATCCCTAAAAAAACCATACGCAAATTGAGCCACAAAATCTTAGCAGAAACTACAGGACGAGCGTCATCAGGGTCGGTCATGCATATTATTGTCCAAGGCACTTAAATGACTCATAAAGAATAGGAAGCAACCATATAGAACAAGATTCAAATGTTTATCTCTTAAAGGACCAAGCTTGGCTAGAATTACAAAGCAAGCACTTACAACGTTTTTACGTGCCCATGTCTCAAACCAAAGCCAGATGCAAGTCGTGACCTGGTCAGGGAAGCAAAGGTCATTCGTTCGTATTAGAACAAAGCCGCTCGATTAGCAAAACAAGACGATTCATTCACTTAACAGGATCAGGAGCGACCACATAGCATAGCCATACTGAGAAACGGCGTGGTGAAAAGGCAGTAAGAATGAATATCCTTGAGCAACCTGCTAAGAGCGTACGAATTAGAGAAGGTCACACATTCTTAAACTGAGGAATTCAGTCGAGCAAAGCACAAAGAAGAATTGATCTCAGTCCCGTGCTCCACTTCATAGTCACTCGACCACAAGTACAATCCTAGTCACCCACTCATTTTACAATCAATCAAATCAGATAACCGCTCACCAATTACTGAAGATAGCCACACCCGAAGAACACTAGCTAAAGTCACCCACTTGACTATTTGAAACACTCGCTCCTACAAAGTCGCTCGCGCATGACAGCTAGATACAGATACAAACAACTAGCAAGAACCAGGCAGTGGCATTTTGGTAATTACCGGCTGAAACGATCCGTCGCTTGCATATATGAACTTCAACTCATTTCTCCGGGTAGGGACACCTATAAATAGGCCATGGCTGCCAACATAAAGGGGATCCAATCTTTTGAACCACGAAGTGCTGCTAAATTCTATCTTCAATCATTCCTTAAAGATTTGGACCATCTTCTCCATTCAAAGGTTCATCATCAGTTTTACTATGGCGCCTAGTATAACCTTGTAATCGGAAAATCAAAGACATCCTCCTTCTCAATCATCCATCGGTCCTTCTCCTCTTCAAACCCTACCATTTTCTCATAAAATCCCAGGATTGATATGTATAAATGAGAGTATGTCGAGTGAATGTTGAGATATATGAAAAAAAAAGAGTTGGTGTATTTTGTAATCTCCATTTTTAAGAATGCAAGTAATCTTCATAGTGGATAGGCCTGGCACAAGGCTAAACCACTCTAAATCTCGTCTTTATTTTTCCTTATTTGCATTTTTACTCTAAATTGTTATTAAGTACGGCTCCATTTATTTTCTTACTGTATCGGTGAAGTTTAATTCTAGTACCTTTGTTGTTTAAGCCATTTTTTGGTGAAAACATTTGACGTCTACTGTGGGGCCGTATTTACATCTCTCCCTAATAAGGTCCGACGATATTCTCCGAGAAAACTGTGCTTGGAATCATGGACATGCTGAGGGAAGTCACCGACGAAGTCAACAGCCTCATCAATAGTGTTAATATCATCACATCGTCCACTACCCATTCCGGGGCAGGAGAACTGTCTGGAGTTGAAGAAACTATAACCAGGAAAGAGTTGGAAGAAGCAATGACAGGATTAACGAATCAAATAACTATCGCAAACAATGTAATGATGAAGAAACTTGAGTCAATACTCATTATTCAAGCCGCCACCGCAAAAGCCGCGCTAAGGGCCACTTGTTCTCCATCCACTCAAATGCGCCACGGATCCGGGGCAGAATTCTCTGCTTCGAGCTCGAAACAGGAAAATTCCATTTAAGATGTTGCGTATCACGTCAATCGGGATCGTGGAAAGAACAAAGCATACGTGCGTGAGTACTTCGATGACACAATCTCGGAGCGGCTAAACAGCTCCGCCGCCTGAGGGAGAGTCCTCCCAGAAGAATGCCCAAATTCCTTGACTCTAGATCACGATTTAACTACCTAAACCAGAAGTTGGCACGAAAGAGGGTGCTCAGTCCATGGATCAGAGCAGAAAGAAGAAATACATTTTAGGAATGGCACGTGAAATTATGGAAGAAATTCTAAAGAAGGAGGATGATAAAAAAGAATGGGAATCTTTTCCAACTAAAACCCCACTTACTGAAAGGATTAAGAAGACTGTATGTCCTCAGAAATTCGAACCTCCAATGTTGCAGTCCTATAATAGGACAAGCGACCCTAATATATTCCTGTGCAAATATGACCAGTATATGAATGGGGCATGCGCTACCGATGAGATCAACACTACACCATGCAGGCTGTTTTGCAACACCCATAGGCGGACATTTCGCAACGGCTTAGGGCCGTTGCAATATTGCAACGGCTGTAGACCTTTACAAACTGTTTTACTACGGATCTAGACCGTTCTTTCTTACGCAACGGCTTAAAACCATTCCCCATTAAAGTACGCCCTTCCATACACCCCTCGTACTCCCATCCGTATCCCAATACGCTTTCATTTATCATCCGTTCCACAATAAAGAAAATTTCCCAGATCCAGATTCAGATCCTTTTGTTCCAGATCCAGATCCTTTTGTTCCGATCGATGCTATATCTCGTTCGAATTCTCTTCGATTTCTCTCCAGGTGCGTTTTTCCAGAATGCAAACTTGCCAAGATTTCGTTGTTTTGATTTTTGTTTTGATTTATTACTCTCACTGTTGCGAATAGTATGCGTAAATCTTCTCAAATTCGTGTTTGATAGTGAATAAATTAGGGTTTTTGATGCAAGTTAATTGAATTATGTGCTGTAAATTGGGTGAAATTACTTTCAGAGAACAAATTAAGGCTACTCCTTAATATGTCCACATATAAATTGGGTGAAACCACGTGCATCAAGATTCAATAGCCAGCATGTAACATAATTTTCTAGCTATTTGTAAAGTCGGCTTTTATTTATAAAAATTATGCTTAGCAGAGCAATTTTGCTACAAAAAGGAAGAATTCTTATTCTTTGGGATTCTTCCGTTTGGTCTTCTATTATCTTACATTCTTCCAACCAATTCACACCTTGTGTATTATATATAACACAGCTGGTCTAAGCTTAGTATGTACTGTTATTAATGGTTACAGTGAAGTAGATCAAAGAGAAGAACTATATAGTAATATACCAGAACATGCTAAAGCAAACCTGGAATTGTTGGTATGTACTGTTTATGGTTCCAATTAAGTGGTACTGTTGTTCAGATGGTTAAGTTGAGTATACCATCTATACTATATTTACAGCCCCTATGAATGCGTTTTACGGCTGTTATTCATAGGTGTTACTATAGTATAGATGGTATTACTACTTTTAACCCAACTTTTAGCACTCTCTATAATGTTGGGTATATTATCTATACTACTTGTTTTATAGCACCCATAGTATAGATATGTCTTTTTACCCAACATATCTCTGAATACCTTTATCAGTATTACTATAGATCCCGTGAAAAAAGACGGGCATACTATCTATACTATATTACTACTTTTTTTATGGCTGATACTATTATGGCGATAAAAGTGTAAGAAAATAAAAGCCAGTAGTTGTGTTAAAGTGGGTCGTGTATTTAAAAGCACGTTTATTAGAAAATCATAAATTAAGTACCCTACTCAATACCAAGCTCAGTAGTCGCAAATGCTTACGCTCAATGCTCCACTTGCGTTTGCCACAAATGCACCCTTAATCTTTTGTAATTATTATACGATTTTTTATTTTTTAATACAGCAGGGATGACTTTACAATTCAAAATTTATGTATATATATATATTCTACAAAACAAAACATTTATAGTTTAAATGTAACTATGGCTAATTTATATGTTTACCCAAATCATAATTTTTGCATTGCTTAGTAGTTACATGAATTATGTATTGGTTAGTAGCTGCATCTGTAATTTGGTAGCTACATATGTAGGATAGACTTTTGTACGTTCATCCAAACCATATCGGCAGCATCCTATAGTGGCTAACTAATACAACTGGAATCACTTTTCTATGAATAATGTATTGGTTAGTAGCTGCATCTGTAACTTGGTAGCTCATATGTTAAAGTGGAAATTGGAAAATGTGCACTAGCATTGTACAGTCTCACATGTAAGTTCAAAATGCAATGGACTGTTATTGCCGGTTGTCACCTGATTTGATTTATATTTTTATTTGATGGTAACAGTTAAATGAATGTTTGTCACCTGACTGTTATCTTCAAACCCATATACAGTTAAATGAATGTTTGTAAGTAAAATAGCCTGATCTTATTTTGAGTTTTTTTCTGCTGTTATTTTGCATGAAAAACTAATCCAATTTGTTTTTTCATGTGTGTTGCATATATCATCTTTAGTTTCAGGTTCTTTTAACAGATTGTTTGTCCCTCATTAAATATGTTATCACACGTAACTTACATGTACACAAGTGAGTGTGTGTATAGCAAATAATTTCAAATACGTTGATCAGCGAGTGCGAACTAGGGTCTTTGAATGAAGCTTCTTTTCAAACTAGGGTCGGAGATTTTATCCTAAGCTCATGGATGTTTTTCTTGGTGTTAATAGTAATAAAGGAGTTAAAATGGATGGTGGAATAAGTGATGCAGAACAGATCGAATCCAATTGCTTTAACCGTATATCGATCTAATTTATAATTGAATCTTGAATTCTGAATAAGTTTCTTCGGAGACCAATGTAAATTAAAATGTTATAAATAGAGTTAGAATTAAAAACAAAATATATACTATTTTATCATTATCTAAAATTTAATATCCTGTATTGATAAATTACTATTAGCAATCAACAATTTACCTAAAGCTATCATATGTTAGTTTGAACCGTTAGATGTTTGTTTTTTAGTTGAATATTAATTTGATAAATGATTTTTGGATGTGCTTCGAAGAGAAGTTAATAGTCTCTTAATGTAATTTAAATATTCTATTATTGTAATTTCAGAATGGATAAAGAGTGGATGAAAGAATCCGATCAAAGAACTGCACGATATGTGGAAGGAGTGCAGAAGTTTATTGATTTTGTTGTAGAAAATGGTGGTAATAAGAAAATCTATTCTTGTCCTTGTAAACGATGCAACAATATGAGATCAAATATTAAATTAGATGAAATTCATTATCATCTACTTAGATGGGGAATTGTCCAATCATATACCGTTTGGCGTTTTCATGGGGAAGAGTCGGCGAGGAAGCAAAAACAACCCGTTAGTAAAGCCATAAGTACCGATGAGTCTGAACTTCCTAGGATGGAAGATTTGGTCAATGATGCCGATAGATTTCATCATTTTCAACCTATAAGTTCGTTGCCATATAATATTGGGGAATTACCTACGGGTGATGTTGATTGGCAAGCCAATCAAAGTAGAAAGTATAAATCACTTTTTGATGATGCAAAAGTGGCATTGTATCCTTCATGTGCAAAAGGGATAACAAAATTATATTTCATCATCAAGTTGAATAGCTTGAAAACTCAGTATAGCTTTTCCGACAATGGTGTGACTGCAGTTCTTGAATTTATAAAGGAATTACTCCCTGAAGGCAATACAATACCAACAAAGTATTCCGGCATGAAGAAGATGATTAAACAAGTTGGGATGGACTACAAAACTTATGATGCATGCATTAATGACTGCATTTTATATTGGAAAGATGATGCAAATAGAGTTTTTTGTCCAGTTTGCAAAGATCCAAGATATAGGACAACATTCAACGAAGAGAAAAGAGCTACCAAAGTACCTCAAAAGACGTTGAGACATTTCCCTCTAATTCCTAGGTTGAGGAGATTGTATACTATACCGTGGATAGCTGATGCTATGACTTGGCATGGTCGTGCCAAGTCTAATTCAGATGTAATGCGTCACCCATGTGACACTTCTCAATGGCGAACTGCAGATTGTTTTGATAAAACGTTTGCCGTGGATTCACGAAATGTCACGCTTGGATTAGCAACGGATGGTTTCAATCCAAGTGCATCTCTGAGTAGCCGTTATAGTTGTTGGCCAGTAGTTGTAGTACCGTATAATCTTCCTCCGTCCATGTGCATGAAAAGAGAGTTTTCAATGTTGACATTATTGATTTCTGGGCCAAAACAACCAGGAAAGGATATTGATGTTTATTTGCAACCGTTGATAGATGAGTTACAACAGTTATGGGAAGGAGTCGTTGCATTTGACTCATTTAATAAATCCGAGTTCACAATGAGAGCTAGGTTGTTGTGGGAAATTCATGATCATCCTGCACTTGGGACTTTATCGGGGTGCACAACTCATGGCTATTTTGCATGTCCTACATGTGGGGAGGACACTTGTTCTTACTATCTTCCTGAAAGTAAGAAGATGTGCTACATGGGACATCGAATATTTCTTCCTTCCAAACACAAGTTTCGAGACGATAAAACAAACTTTGATAACAAACAAGAATATCTTCGTCCTCCAAAGCCATTGACTGGTTATCAAGTTGAAGAGAAGGTAGCTAATATCAAAATAAAAGTTGGTAAAAAAAATCAGAAATCAGTCGAAAACGAAAAAAAAGAATCATTGAAAAAGAAGATGTCAATGTTCCCACATGGTATAGGAGGTCCATCCTCTTTGATTTACCATATTGGAAAGCAAATTTGGTTCGACATAATATTGATGTTATGCATACGGAGAAGAATGTCACTGAGCATCTCATTAGCACAATCATGGGTCATAAAGACAAGTCTAAAGACGGCATCAATGCACGTAAGGATTTGAAAATCATGGGTATAAAACAAAAATTGTGGGTGATGGAAAATCCTGAAACAAATAAAGTAATCATACCAGATGCAGCTTTTGCCTTGGGTAAAGATGAAAGGTTTCGATTTTGCGCCATTTTGAAAAGCTTGAAAGTGCCTAGCAAATTCTCTTCCAACTTCAATAACAATGTGAGCATCAATCCTCCCGAACTAATAAATATGAAGTCGCATGATTACCACGTCATAATTCAACAATTACTTCCGGTATTGCTTCAGCATTCTTATTCACAGCATAAGGATTTGCGTAATGCTGTACATCGTATAAGTCTATTCTTTAACATTTTATGCTCAAAGGTGATCAACAGAGAACATCTCTTATTAGCGAAGAGTAGTTTGGTAGAAGCAATTTGTGTGTTTGAAAAATATTTTCCTCCTGCATTTTTTGACATCAGCATCCACCTTATGGTTCATTTAGCCGATGAAGCATTGATTTGTGGTCCTGTTAGATATAGGTGGATGTATCCTTTTGAACGGTAACCTATTAAATTTAGTTTTGTTCAATATCATTTGATTAAAATATGTACTAATTATTTAAGATCGATTACCATTCATAGGCTGATGAAAATATATAAAGGATATGTGCGCAACAAAAGATATATTGAAGGAAGTATTGCAGAAGGATATATTGTACCAGAAGCTAGTCTTTATTGCATGGAGTATATGCCAAAAGGAGGCGATGGCACACATAAACATACTCGTGAGGCTTTTTTAGACGAGGATGATGAGTTTGCTGGTGAGATGCCTCTAGATATTGGTAAAGACATAACCTTAACCTCAGTGCAATTCGAACAAGTTCGTAGATGGGTCCTCAATAAATATGATAAATTGGATGAATGGGAGAAGTAAGTTCGCGAATAACTCTTGAATCTCCACCATAGTAAATCAGCTCATATAGATGTTTTGAAATGTGTTTCTTTCAGGAGGTATGCCATTTATGTGAAAAGTACTAAATCTCAATCTCGAAGTAGGGTTTCATCCGTGGAAGCATGTCAAAGCTTTACTGTTTGGATGCGTGGCGAGGTATCTTAAAGCTTATTTGATATTTCACGCGTACTTGAAAAGGATCATACATCGTATTAATCATATTTTCACATATTTTATTTTTTAGTTGGTGAAAACAAAGGATGTTGATTCAACTCTTTGGCGGCTTGTGAATGGGCCAAAGTTCAATGCGCGTAGTTATACGAAGTACCAAGTAAATGGTTTCACATTTTCCCTAAAAAGTTACGATGAGCGGATGGTAACACAAGACAGCGGTGTATGCATGAGAGCAATTACAAAATTTAGAGCCAGTGGTAAAGATAAAAATTATAAAGAAGCAGAAACAATGTATTACGGAGTTATTCAGGAGATAATTGAGTTGGATTACATAGATTTCAAGCAAACGGTTTTTTATTGTGATTGGGTAAAGGTCGAAGACAAGGTCAATGGTTGCAAGATTGATCCTGTTTCAAACTTGATTACAGTTAACTTAGGAAAATTAAAGACCAAGGATAGAATGAATGATGAGTCATTTATTCTTGCGTCGGAAGCGGGTCAAGTGTTCTACTCAAAAGACTTAAAAAATAGCGGATGGTTTGTGGTTTTACATACACCTAAGCGGTTGACTACAACCGTGGATGACGTTGAGTTTCCTACTGCTTATCAATCAGCCTTTGAAGATAACCAAAAATTAGTAGACCTTATCAAATGCATATGCTAATATAAGATGTATTTTTAATTGAATTGAGTTGAATTTCATATGTGGTTATATTTTGTCGACTTTGAATATTATCATCGTTTGTAATGTTTGTTGTTTGTGGATTAGTTTGTAATGTTTGTTCTTCTTCTATTTTCTTCGTATGGCATATGAGAAATTTGGAGGTGTGTCCATATGTAATAGAACTAATCTCTATGTTCTGACAAGTCAATTATCCTATGTATAAAACCACTTCATCTTTTGTGTTTGTGTGGTCTTTTCTTATATGCCTAAAATAGAACTAATATTTGTCTTTTCCAAATACTCAAAAATTGCATTTTATACAGCAGTAATGTCAGAAGCTGCGGAAGCGTCGAATCATTCAGTCGCACATTCGTCATCCTCACAACCCGAGAAAGTTGAGGCAAACACATATGGTGTTCCAATTTCAGATAATGCTGGAAAAGTAGGCAGTAAAATTGGTAAATTGGTGCGAATTCACGTGCCGATATCATATGAAAGTTGGGATAAAGTTCCCATGAAATATAAAGATGACGTTTGGGATGAATTGCGGGTAAGCCTACCAAGTGTATAGCATTTTGACCAATATAATAGCTGTATGTTGTGGTATATGCTTGCTATTTTCTTATACACTTTATGCAGGATTCACCATATCTTTTGTGTTTGTGTGTTCTGATAAGTAACTGTTGTCTTTTTGCTTGCTTTCGGTCTTTTATTATTTATTATTCATAAATTTTTTAGGCTAGTATTTTTGATAGCCACAAAGTTTCAGATATTTATATTTTTAGGCTTCCCTGTTTAATGGCGAATTTGAAATAAAGTATATTTGTATCCAATCCATTATGTAGCCTAATAGCACACAATCTCATGTTTGTTAATATATTTTTTACTTACGTGGCTTTTAGAAAAATTGATTTAAACAAATGATATTTCACCTTTTTTATAATTACCCTTTATATATTTGATTATGATGCATTTAGTTTATGTCAACCATTTTCTTTTCTAATTACCTATGTCTGCCGCTAAGCTAAAATAAGAATTGAAATGGCTCATTTCCGCAAATATTACTGCACCGATCCTACGAATGTAAAACTGGGAAGCATAACAAATTTTGAGAATTTATGAATATACAAGGTCGTTAGCAATAGTATTTGATTTATAGAAGGTGAAGGTTTTGAACAGCCCAGATAATTATGTTGCGGAACAAATCAACATCAATTAACTATGAATTGGCATTGATTTCAAGTATTCGTTTTGTTACCCTTAATTTTTTTTCTTAGATTTTGAGATAAGAGAGAATTGTTCATTGTTTTGTACCTATAAAGGTGTTCAGGTTGATGTTTTTCTTTTGTTAAATAAAGAGTTAAATCATGAGGGTATTTCTGTGGATAAGCATTAAAATCTCATAAAAACAAGCACTTCGATGGCATGAAATCAAAATTTGTTATTGGTATCATAATATTTCTCAATATGCTTGTAACCTCAAAGTTACATTTCCAGTACGTGTTCTGTATTTTCATTATTAGTTTGTGTGAATATATTTTTCGGTGCACACATGCTGTTCAACCTTAATACATATAAGTGATGATACCAAAAATTTGTGTTTCCACATTTTTAGACTCTTTAAAAATATTTGTGACCTCTTACTATGATTAACATTTAGTACAATCTGATTGACGTTACAGCAAAGCCTGTTGTTTCCAAAATGTAGGTACATTGATCTGTACTATTCACAGTTCTTTTAAATCATACATGGCATTTTTCTACAATGCTCATCCTCTCCTTTATTGCATATGTACAAACAGTTGTGGGTTAACACTTTATATTCTAGGTATTATCTGCTCATAATTATACTAGGTAATGTATGGTCAAAAGAGAACTGAACAACCATACTAGGTAATGTATTCTTAGAAGTTCTAGACCAGAGTTCATTCTGAATGACTTATGATTATTAGAAGTGCGCAATACAATGTACAATGTTAATTCTAGTTTTTATAATATACGTCAAGACTGTTACTGTTTTTTACTTTTTTTTGAATTCCGGTCCATCTTGGTAGTTATTGCTTCTGCCACTGCTTCTAATTTATGAAATTTATTCGTTATCTTGGCAATTTACTTTGATCTAGTGAAGTAGATTCCTATAAACAAGTCGAATCCATAGGTGCATGGATGCGCATTCAGCAGGGGAGGTGATACTGATAGTGCACTGTTTTCTGTCCTTTTAGAATGGACAGAAAACAAGGTGAAAGAGGTTAAAAATAACCTGGATATGTTTACAAGTTAACCTGGAGATTTTTTTTTCCATTCTTTTTTCCTATTTGTTTACGTGTGCTGTTAAACTTAGAACCTCCTGCATCTTTTTTTTAGCAAAAGAACTGCCTGCAGGTTGCTTAGTATGGCAACATTTTTTTCTAACCATGATTATTCTTAAAGATTTATACTGAATTCTTTTAGTAAATAATTTACTTGATGTATATGCTCAGAAACCTTAAAACTAATGTTTGGACTTAAAGAAATTAACATATAAAGAAATTAACATTTAAATGGATTTTCATCTTGGTTACTCTTCCCTGTCATACTGTACATACTGATGTCATTGTTACTCTTCCATGTCTTGCCTTTGGTTGCATTTGGTGATTCCTTGGATTCAATTTTAGTTTTAGCAATACTGTAACTGAAAAGCCGTGTCACTTCAGATAAACAATTTACTAGAATTTGACATCGGTATTCGCCTTTACGCTTCTACATGTACTTCTAGTTAAAACTCATTTTCATGTTGAATTACACTAACATAATTTTAATCTTCATCATTTACAGGAATTTTTTGAGGTAGAGTCAGATGTAAAAGAGCTTTATTTAAAAAAAATGTGCGAGTCATTTAGAAGATACAAAAGCGAATTGAGGACCGGGTACTACGACAAATTTGATAATGATGAAGAAAGAAGGAAAAACTGTCCCCCAAAAGTTAGCATAGAAGATTGGGACGGATTCTTGAAAAACGAAGCAAAACCCGGTGCACGCGAAAGAAGGGAGCTAGGCAAAAAAAATAGATCACAGTACAATTATAGTCATCACAGTGGTCGTACAAGTCATGCCGTAGTAGAACACAAATTGGTACACATTTTTTGTTTTCCTGTTTTCGTGAAGTCTCTTATTAGTTCATAGGCAAGTCAGAAAGCTAGTCATGAATTTGTCACATGTTACATTTATCACCTTGAAATATGTTCCAGAACTGAAAAAAATAAATTCTATGTGCAATGTATATATTCTTATATTTTTCCAGTTTCTATTTACAGAGTGTAGCTGGCATGTTTGGGTACTGAAAAGTAAATATGTTATTACCTCAAAAATAAAAATTCACTTGATTTATTATAGCTGAAAGTGTATCTTATTTGTGTTTACTATTTGTAGCTACAGCTATATGACTTATCTCAATTTTTCCATCTGCAACTGGCATAATTGAATGCAGATGAACTTTCTAAAAAAGCGTCTTTTCTATCAATTAGTGAATTGAATGGTAGCCTGATGTGTATGCTAAATTAAAATATAGTCAACAGTTATTCAGCTAAATTACTTCCTATAAAAATGAAAAAGATAGGAAGGGCAACTGTAACACATATTTGATATATGGTTTTGTATAATCTTTTTTTCTGTATCAATCCTGTTGGATGGGAATCGTAGTTCCGCCATTTAGTTTATGGGTTCAAATCTCAGTTATGTAAATAAATAAATAAATTCTTTGATTTTTATGTTTTCATTTGCTATCTTCTCAGTATTATTATGTTCATCTGGTATTCGTCATCTTGTTATTTCATGCCTTATTTAAAACAATATTTTTTTGCGTGGTTTTCTTTTACCATACTTGATTGTTGCAGGCAAGTGAGAACCCAAAAAAAGAAATCACACGTCGTGAAGTATGGGAGAAAACTCATACAAAAAAGGATGGCACCATATCAGATTCGAATTCTTCGTACTTTGTAAGTTAAACAATATATTATTTTAGTTTAGTCACCTATCAATTCATGTAATATTTTAAGTATTTTCATATTTTAGGATAAAATTGCAAAAGCGAAGGAAACAATCAATGATGGTGAGGAACAAAATTTGACAGTGGATGAAGACATTTTATCACAAGTGTTTGGCAAGGATAAAAGGGGACGAACTCGAAGTGTTGGAACTATGATATCAAAATCACAAGTTAAAGCTTCTACCATTCCACGTAAACAACTCAAAAAGAGTAAAGCAAGCTCAGATATTTTGACAGCAAGGATGGATACAATGGAGGGGAAATTGGGTAATATGCAAGGGACATTGGGTAATATGCAAGGGACATTGAATTCAATTGTCGGCTTTTTAAAAGGATATGCGAGTCAAGATAACCCGATACCAGACATTGCTTCCAATAAAGGAGGAAGTGGTGGAACACATCAGGAAAGTGGTGGAAGAACGTCAAACAACAATGTTGTTGCTAATCCGGTGATTTCGCATCTTTCGGCAAATCAAAAATGTGAAGTGTTAAGCTTTAATCTAGAGGTTGTTGCAACATGTTTAGTATGCAGAGATTCAACGGCATCCATCATACATGGAAAACCCATACCTCCAACACATGAGAAGGTGATTGTGGACAATATACTGTTACCGGATGAGATCACAGCCAAACAAAATCAGCCTCTTGCTATGACCTTTGGTGACGTTGGAGTCGGTGGTTATGTGTGTCACCCAAAGAGTTCAATTCGATATCTTTAGATGGAGGAGCAGGTATGAGCTATTACAGTCTTCTAGATTAATTTCGATATCTTTAGATGGTGGTTATGTGATGCCGTTCAGCATTTACAAATGCATTTTATTAGTTTCTACTGACTATTAAGAATGTCAAATCTTAAGTAAGCACTTACAATTGCAGTTAAATGCGAAGTTCACAACACAGAATAACTTTATGGATGCCTGTAATTTGGTATAATTTTTTTTAAAAACACGATATGTACCAAAAAGGCACCGACTATTAGAAATTTGCAACAGGCAGTAGACAAAGTAGAAATGTCTTACCATGATGAAGTTGCAAGAAAATTGAAAATACCTGGTGCATCCTGCAAATATATGTATGTAAGCCCACATTGTATAAGAAGCAGACCAAATTCTTGCTATGGAATAAGCGGGGTGAGAAGAGAAAAAATCGAGGTGTGCATTTTATTTTCTATTTAGCGGGGGTGGAGAGAAAATGATGGGGTGTCAATAGACGTACCCTTAATCGCATGGTCATTTTTAGCATAAATAAGAAACCCTATAGTTTTTTAGCAACTGGGTGCTAACAACGTTTTTCTGCCTGATAACTAAATAACCTTCAAGACTGTTAATTCATGCATCTTTTAAATGTGTACAATTGTAATATCCACGGTACTGCATATCAAATTGTGTATGTAGCAGCTTACATAGTTAACTGGTAGATGATAAAACTAACGAAATGGATGAAGTTAGCCACTTAGGGTCATGTTAATCCCAATTGTGGAAGGCAAACAATTAAAACTTAATGGATGGAAGTAGGACCAGACCATAATTTATATTGTAAGTTAAAAGAGGTCTGAATAAATTAGTGATTATTGCATTGTTGTACCCTTAATGATTTCAGTTCATCCGCCTATGCGTAAAAAAATGTTTTCAATTAATATAAACAAAGTTTGAACTGCACAGGTTTCAAACTGAAATACTGGAAAATGTTTTCTGCCTACTTAGAAGAATACTCAGAAAAAAGTCGTAAGCACAATTACTGAAACTAGGTTCTAACTGGGAATGGTTAACCACCTAATGGTTGCAGCTTCAAAGGACTGAGACCGTGGATGCATAAAGATAAAATATGTGCTTCGCATAGTTAGAGATGAATTGTGTAGGACATGTATGTGGGTTAAGATGAGGTTGAATAGGGAGTGTTATTATTATGTAGGACCATGGTCATACAAGTATCCTTATTCTATTATTACTGGGAAGACCCTCAAATAGTAAAGTCTTACTGTACTGGGACCGTAACTTCGTCAGATCATTTTGAACAAAGATACATTGAAAATAATGAAAGCTTGTATACACTTGATGTAGGTAGAAAATGATTAAAAGTTGCATTATTTGGTGTTATGTCTCAATCGATTTTTCCAGATGGTCCTTCGTAGAGTCTACTGTTATCTATATGTATTCAATCCCGGCGATTACTTTGAGTTTGGTTAGTTTCTTCAAGGTTTGAAGATCCAAATACTGTCTGTATTAATATGTTAGTTTTAGGAATGTTTACAACGGAAATGCCCATCGAAATGGCATCAGAAATTACTCAGCATGTGTTAAAACCAACATCATCATCCCTATAATACGCAATTAAGCATTTTGGACATGAGTGAAAAGTGTTTACGGTGTATGTCGGTGGAAGAAAACAATCCTTGCTATTATATAGCAAAAAGGGAGTGTACCTGATGCATCATCTCTCTAGTTGTTAGTTGTGGTTCCTCTGTTAATATGTGGATCTAACCATCTTATTTCTTGGAGCTATGGATGCTCAAGTTAGAGACAACTATTTGACTCTTCATGTAGGATTAATGCCTAGATTGTACCCGATGCCTCAGGTTGGAGTCCCTGAGTTTGTGATCATATTTTCCTTGGATCATTAGTTTGTGCTCCAGGTTTTACTTAGTTAGCCCATAAGAGACCATACTCTCTGTTCTGTCCTACTTTAATGAAATTGTACTCTTATGTAATCAACCTGTTTTTAGTTCATTCCTACACAAATACACATAAGAAGAATAAATTTTAACTGCCTGTTCTGTTCTAAACTTCACTGAGCTGAAGTAATGCAGATCTGAAATAGTTTGAATTTTTTTTATGCAGGGAGCGAGGTGAAGTAATGCAGATTCTAGCTCAAGAAAGAAAGCTAATTAAGTAATGATGCAACGCTAATTTATGATATATGTGAATAAGTAATATCATTGTGTGATGAAGTTGAATTGCACTGTAATATTATTTTGGCTACAGCTATTGAACTTTGTAATGCACGGTAATATTTTGCTGCTACAAACTGTTAGAACTTTTAAGTTTGTAATATATTGTGAAGTTTGTTGTTAATTTTGGTTTTTATGTTGAATATATTGGAAATATTTGGTTTATTGATATTTCTTTTGTGATAATATTCAGATCTGTCAAATTTGTACTGAATAGGCAGTATCAGATGAGAGGGAAGCACAGATTTTTTTTTATATATATAATAAATCAGCAACGGTCAAAAGCCGTTGCTAAAGCAACAGTAGCAACGGATTATGGCCGTTGCAAATTTATAAATTGCAACGGCTTGAGGCCGTTGCAAAAACAAGTTTTTGCAACGGCTTAGAACCGTTGCAATATTTTTGCTACTCCATATTTTGCAATGGCTTTTAGCCGTTGCAAAATACGTTTGCAACGGCTCTAAGCCGTTGCAGATCGGCGATTCTGGTGTAGTGCAAGTGCTTATATTTCCAGACTTATCTAGAAGGGGTGGCTTACCTATGGTTCACAAAGCTACCGCCGAAATCTGTGGACGACTTCACAACCCTGGCTAAACTATTCGGTAAGCAATTCAAATTCCGGGCACCTAGAGTTCAGGATGTTACGGAGCTAAGCGAACTACAACAAAAACCAGGAGAGTCCATCAAAGCTTTTCTCACTCACTTTGACATGGCAGTGGCTGAAGTCGAAAATTTTGAGCCCCGTCTAGTCCTGATGGCTTTGAAAGGGGCCATATGCAGAGAAACCGGATTAGGACGGTGAATCAAGAAGAAGAAACTAAGTATACTCGGAAAATTACCCAATAAAGCTGAAAAATACATGAGTATTGAAGAAAATTCAGCATATGGACAGATAAAGAAGAAAGGCAATGCGCAAAATAGCTCTGATAGTCAGAAAAGGAGCAACGAGGGGAAAGACAACCGGGCTAAAAATAAACTACGCTTTTTCAAGAACTCCGAGTTCACTCCTCTTAATGATACTATTAGAAATATCTTCATGGCAACTAAGGACACCGAGAGATATTCGGTCTTGAAACAAAGGCAGGTCAAAGATGTTGCTATGAAATCAGGAAGGTTTTGCCAATTCCATAAACAGCTAGGACACGATACCAACGACTGTAGGCATTTGAAGTCGTTAATCGTGGGACTAATCAGGAAAAACCATTTGCAACAATACGTACAAGACCATGAATATTGTTCCGGCTCTCCGCGAATAAGGGGCAACAAGATTTAAAGAAAAAGGCCCAAGCCAATCTGAAACCAACGCTTGCTTAAGGATCAGTAACAAGTGTCCTGATTATGGAGTTTTGGACAAGAACCCCCACTACTTTGCTTTACTACTTTGTTTTTATCTTATTACTGAAATCATTTTACCTTGTTTTGTTACTCGTTATATTCATGAAAATGTTTAGCAATGGTTTACTTACAAAAAACATTGGCATCAAAATCAATTATGTGCTTACCTGAGTAACATTAATCAGTTCATGCTAAAAATCGATCTCTTGGAATGTAGGCATGATAGAAGCAATTGATCATATACAGCTAAACTGGGATGGAAAGAATCTCAAAGCACATCTTAAGCAAAGCGGCTTGAAAAACATAAACATCAGGCAAAATCAAATAGGATGAATAGGCGCATCGCCTCAAGAGAATATGTTGTTCTAAGACAAACAACGAGTCATAGGGCTGCACTTCTCATTGTGAAATATGTCGAACTCTTAGCAAACATCCATTCAAGGGATCGGCATCAGGTTTCGGTTGAGATGCAAGAATATTACCAAATCTGTCCTACGAATAAACGTTGCTAGTCCCGAGGAGGATCCTTGTCAGGTGCAGGACACGAACTCCTTAAAATCAAAACCAAATTCGGTAACAAGGATTAATGTCCGCCTCCTAGGGACAATGAAAAAAAACTAGGCTGGAAAACCCAATCCTAGTGTCAGAAGGACCAACAAGCATGTTGGAAAGACCAGCGCAATCAGAAATCCTAGCCACAAGGGGGTAACAGAAATCCTAGCCGCAAGGGGTAACAGAATTCCTAGCCGCAAGGGGGTAACATAAATTCTAGCCGCAAGGGGGTAATAGAAATCCTAGCCACAAGGGGGTATCCATTCTAGACCTTTTTTGAAAAGAAAAAATTCATATCAAACAAGGCCTAGAGTGGGTCGAAAACTTATAACCCAAGTCCTCCCCGGGGGCACGTATTCAAAACCAGTCTCCGAAGGCTTGGTCCACCAAGTCAGTCAGGCGCGAGGTTGAGTACAACTTAATAAAAAATAATAACAAACACGCATATGAGTATACAAACAAGTGCGTAATAACCGACGGTAAATAACGAATCATCAAGATAAGCTGATAAAAAAAAGAAAAGCGTAAATCGGGTGTAGCCGCACGATTAACAGAGCACCCGACCAAACATGAAAATTAAAATAAAGGTGCAGCGTGCGACGCACCAACGTAAAGGTGGCTAAAAAAACCCGCAGCACACTAAGGTCCAAACAGGCCATAAAAGTCACCGACATGAGCATATGATAATAGGCGAAGCTGGCGCCCGCATATACAAGCCAGACTAAATGTATCATCTTAAAATAACAGCGGAAATAATAAAAGATAAAGCAAACAAGCCACAACATTCAGATAATGGAGGCAATGATCTTCTGTCGTGATTCAAGGGCCTTGACGAGCTCAAACCTGTCTTTTTCTAAAGCATAAATTCGATCGACATTCTCTTTATTCGACTTCTGAAGATCTACAACAAGAGTATGCCAAGCACCCAATTGCTTTACAATGTAATCCCCGACCTCTGTGATAGGTCCTCAACCAGGTTCGAACGTGCCTCCAACTGATTAAATTCAGCTAACATACAATCCTTCATAGCATCCATTTTTCCTACAACAATCCATCGATCGAACGGGTCTATGTATACGCCAGAACATGTACCAACTGGGCGCCAAACCTTGAATCGCTCGGTAAGTTCGGGATGACAAGGATAGGGAACACAAAAAGGACTCGGAACAGTCATTTGAAAGTTAGCAGGGCTTAAAGAAATGGATATAGTTTGAATTCACAGGAGTTAAATATAGATTAGTATAGAAATTGTTAAGTGTTTACTCACCATTATATAGCTCTTGTCTTTCCAGTTTTTCTCTAGTTTTTTCTTACTGTTTTCTACCATTTTTAGTTTAGGTTTTTCTCTTAGCCTTCGTTAGTTTTCTAGTGAACTAGTGTATGGGTTTTTTGTACAGTTTTCATGTGTATTTATAGATGGAAAAAAATGTAGGTTTTAAGTCAGGTAGGTGATTTAGGAAAACTAGGTAGATACGCTAGTATATGAATGAGGTGATGTGTGATTGAGAAGAAGCTTGCTAAGGTTCTTTTCCTCAGGCAAGTGCACATGCATGGACAATATATGTATGTGTAAAATTCAAAACAAAATACTTGCAGACTTCGATCCTAAGCAATATAGCTATGTCATGTTCCTAGCTGCAAACCATATTTATAGGCATGTAAACAATTCAAGTTTAGTATCCAAGTAACAATTTCACTTGTCGTACAAATAGTTCATACGCTTAGTTTTCTTTTCCCACCTCATGCTTGGTTGGTTTTAAAATAGTGATAGACTGGCTCTACTTGATTTTGTAGGATGCGTATACGTGAATCGGCCTTGAATGCGAGGGGAAAGTGTGATGTGAAAATCCCCAAAAATGCACACAAACTTTGCTCTTAAGTAATCCACAAGGTTTTGTTCTTATTGCAAATATATGTAAAAAGTTTACCCCTAGTTCCCATGCCAAATCAATCCTTTCATGTCTATGTTCTCGGTTATACAACCTTTGCATATGCATGTGCTAAATATATTTACAACTTAAACGTAACATCTAAGGAATATCAGTCCCCTTTAATTTGATTTGCTCATGTCCTTTCCTATCCTATAAATGTATGTTCACCATTGATTTCTAATGCTTATAAGTGAAATAAAAATGATATCTTACTTTAGTATATTCATTAATTGCCTTAGATAGTACTATATCCATATGAAATAAAAGCAAGTTAAATGTAAAGATGTCAAAATACCAAGCACTTGTATATATATATAACTATATATACATATCAAGTAAATACTTAGGAAATTATTTAATTTAAATGAATATCTTTTATTTAATGAACATATATGCTTGGACTTTCCTCCATTTGAAGTAATCTCATTTTGTTATCAAATAAAAATCCAAATTTATTCATGTAAAGTAGTCTTCCATTTTACTTAAGAAATTTCATAATCCTATAAGTTTAAAACATTTAAAAATAAATAAAATAATAGAACAATAATTACTTGTTTTATATGCATTGGTTACACACCATCCACAAATATATTTATTTAGAATTTCTCTGATATTTTTCCCAAACATATAAAATCTTATTTTTTTAATTATATTAAATTATTAGTATAATCTATACATTATAGATTATAAAAATAGTTCAGAAACTGGGTCGTTACAATCTAACCCCTTAAAAGAATTTCATCCCCGAAATTAAAGAGTGATGAGGAGATTCTACTTATATTCGAAATCAGACTTATCTCAACATATACGTGGGTCACCCCCGAACAATCACAACAACCAAGGCATCCAAAACACACTGGTTACCTACCAAAATATTTCACAACAAACAATACACACTTCAGCAATTGGCTATAAGTCGCAGTTATTTTAAAATATCCATTATTACAGTTGGAAAACATTTCTATTCCACATTCATGCATTATCATTCTTCATTAGTTCCTGACCGTAAATTGGTAAGAAAATAATCCTCTAAGTATAAACCCTGAAGACCGAAATAAACATCAGATTAATACTCAGAAAATCATTTAACTCAACCAATCTCTAGTTAGGTTCCAATTTCTTGACTCCAAATCTTAATTTCTTATCAACTCATATTATCTCATTTTCAATGTAAGAAAATATCCTTAATTATTACGTTTGGAAAATAAATTCCAATTCTTATCTACTCTATTAATTTGAATCAATTTATTTGAACATATTCATCTGTTTCAAATTCTCCTTTTAAACCCAATCCAATTTAATTCTATTCAACTGTGCTATTTCAATCTAATTCCGGTTGAGTCTTCAAATTCCAAAATCCTAACTCCTAGTTTTGTTTTTCAAACGGTTTGAATTTACATTCAAAACCTTTGAATTTCCCCCCAAATATTATGTTTTCCTTAACCACTTTCCCCAGTTTTTCATATTTGTGTTTTCCATTTTCTATACAAATTCAACTTGTTTCATCATATAACCATTTCAATTTTATAATCTGATACCAGATTATAATAGCAACCATGACAGCCAATAACAAAAATTTCAGAAAATTATTCTTTTTATATCAAAATATAATCTTGAGTAAAATTATTTCATTTATACAACCTTTAAAAATAATACTGTATCAAATTATTTTATTCAAGAGTTTAGAAACACCTATCAATACAGTTTTGACTATCGCATCGACCAGAATTCATAATCGCTCGATAAACTAATCAACACAATATAAAACGGTTTTTATATCAGTTACCAAATACGCGCTCATATATATACACTCAAACTCAACATAGGGTATCACTAACCCCATCTCTATTGAGTTACGCCACAAAGCCAAGTTTATTACTAAACCATTGCTCTGATACCAACTATAACGGCCCAAAAAGTCCTAATCTTGATTATCGATACTAACACATATCCCGTATCACATACCGACTAATCAAACACCAGAAATTAACAGATCGTTAATAGGAAGATGTTAGAGGGTGAGAAATAGAAAGAAAGAAAGTTAGAATAGAAGAAAAAAGAAGAACTGAATACAACAGAATCAGATATAATGAATCTCACAGCGGAACTGAACAAAATATATTATATAACATCTTGAAATACAGAATTGTATTTATACTTACATTCATCATCAGAGTACAACATATATACAAGTAGCGGAAATAAGCTCTATATATCAATTGCTGAAGCGTCTTGCTCCAAGATTCTTCAAGTTAATATGTAAAATCCTGAAACCACTTGACTGCCCATACAAATTTGGGCACCTAAGAGTTTAGAAAAACATAGAAAATAAACTCTGGGTCAATCATGGGACTGGTGTAAGTAAACAATTTTTAAAACAGCTTGATTTAATGTTCAAAAATCCTTTTGAAATAAAAGAAAAACGTAGGACCAATCCACACATAAATATTGATGTTTCTACCTTACGATAACCAAATACATTTTGAAATCATATATATCTTCTGATATTATAATAGTGTCTAAATACTAATAAATATCAATCTAGCAGAACGCTTGCATCTCACGCTCCACATATATAGTATACAATCAAAACCATGGGCGCTTATTGGGGATTAGATTCAGACTATGACAAGGTATGGAACCACCTGCTGATAGTGTATCTCTAGAGGGAATACACTGGGTTCAACAATAACGTCTTGCAACCCGGCCCACACATGACCGACCACTCATTTTGCTTGAGTGTATCGAATGTATATCACCAACGGTTGGGATCAGCAAACGTTTCCCGAAAGGGAAAACATTGAATAGATTAAAGAAGGAAATGAAATTTCTATAGATAGGTGATTATACACCCTAATGGGAGCGACCCATATAACCATGCTGCCTGCCCGATTTTTGTCATTTCCAAATTGATGAGGCTTGAGGTTAGAATTTACCTTTAGAACATCTGGTTACCATTTACTTTGAAAGTCGCATTGTTAGATCCGTCCAATCACTAATTGACATCCACAAATATATACTGGATGTAAAATAAGTGCCCTACTTTGCCATCAACTCGGTATATTTGTAAAAATCAACGTAAGTGAATTTTAGGAAATACCTTGTCAGACATTCGTCCATACAAGTCATCCGAAAACAGGATGAACCGAAGGCACTCTCCTACTGCATCCAATATAGGAATCACCCAATGGATTAGTAGCAAATAGTCCTTGCAAATCCGAAGATTCAATCATGAAAGAATTTCAAGTTATAATAACTCTGGCGGCCACCAGAGGATTTTAACAAGTAATTCTTTCCGTTCATGAAGATCTACCATCTTCAACTTCATTCTTTGTGTATGTATCCTGCAAGTTAGTTACGTAAAGTCGGTTCGAAGTGGTTTTGGGTCCAGTTCCTATCCCAGTCTCTTCAAACAAACGCCGAAAAAATTGCTTTGATTATCGGTGATTTAACTATCAAATTTAACAGTGTTGATGAACAAAACTTTTATAATTTGTTTTACAATATTTCCAAGGCAAAATTAATTAGCTTATATAAGTTTCAATTTTGACTTAATACAATACAACCAAAATACAATAAAACGTGTCAACGTTTATTTTAACAACTCTAGATTGATTAGTTTATAGCATAACAGATGATTAACAACTATCATTTATCATAATAATAAGAATCAACACTGATTCGATGTTTAATTTCAAACTAAAAAGCAGTTTGAAATCTTTGATCTTAGATGATGACTAATTTCACATCATATTACCCCGAGCTCTTTGGAATTAAATTAATTTTCTTTATTTAAACCTTCCTTCTGTTCCCAATAGATACCCGTATCAATTATTTAGGACTTTGAACTTCAGTTTTCATGACGACGTCTATTCCCATGATTTCAAAATAGCTTCCTGATCCTTTGTTTTTATCTATTTCTTTATAAATTTATACATTTATCGTTTATCTATGTTAAAATCAATTTTATTAACGTTGATTTAATTTAAATAACACGAATTTTGTCGACCCATGCGGTCCATTTCGTATCCACATATCGTAATTAAATTTGTCATTTCCCATATATTATTCTAGTGAACTTCTCACTTCATAACTATTGTTTAAAATTAAAAATATATCTTAAATAGCATTAATTTGTTGTTAAATTAATTCCTAGTTCTGAAACCGTAAATATACAACAGCCCAACATCCTTCCTTATTTCTCCTTTTGATCTGATATATATAGTTAGAGAGAATACAGGATAGAATAATACCACCAGAAATCTCATGGTGTAATGGGATACCATGAAACAAACACTCTAAGAAAACACCAGACGTATCTCTCGAATCTTCCTTAACGACAATTTCAACTAATTTCACTAATATTTTACTTAAGGAGTCTAAATCCACATTTCTGTAGCAAAAGTTCTTGCCTTTTATTCTCAAATCCAACAAGTTTTAATAATGATAGTGGAGAAACCCCATAACCCTAACAGAAAGAACACATGAGAGAAGAAAACCACCAGAAAGTTCATGGTGTAATCTGATATATATATTTGTTTATTTATATATGTATATATATATATATATATATTTAAACAACTCGGCCCATACATGAAATACCCAAAATCCCTACTCTATTCCTTAGCTTTTCCACTGCCAGATGATCGATGTAAACAACAAGGCAAACATACAGAACTGACATACAAAAAGATTGGATCAACAGTTCGATCTTCTTTTTTCCTTCTACTAAATTCTTTCCTTCCTCCTCATCCTATTACATCTGTTTTCACTGTTCCTCTGTGCACTACCTCAATCGTGAACGTGCACAACACCCCCTTCGATGATCTCATCCCCAACTCCATCGGCACAAGTGCCAAAGGCAGCTCCAATCTCAGCGCCATCGCCATAAATCTTCTCAGACTTCTAAATCAAAATCTGCAGTTTCAATGCTAACTTACCCATCCACTTACCTCCACAACCATTTCTTCATCACAAACCCATCGGCCATCTTCCTACTCTGGTCTTAGGTAGGTGACATGTAACATCCCGTATTTCCAGTGAATATTAAAGTAACGAATTAAAGAATACATAATTTTAAAAGTGATAACTAAGTGAAACGGGTTACGCCATTGCGTGCGTCTCGGAATTTTGCCTGAGATAGAGTCCGAGTTTGCGTGATAGGACTCCGTATGAAGAAGTTATGGAGTTCAGAAGATTTCATGTTTAAACAGAAAATATAAATAATAATTAAACATCTCAAAGAAAGTTCAAAATTTGAAATTCAAGCAGAATAGGCTGAGCGAGAAAATTCCCGCTCAGGGTGTCGACCCCTCCAGGGGGAGTCGACATAGGTGTCGACCCCCCTATAGGGGAGTCGACCCCTTTTGGCCCATATCTGGCCGATGACGTGTTTTGCCACGTGTCGCTTTCTGATTCGCTATGTGACGTGGTATTCTGCTCTGGACGATTCTGATGACTTCTAGACTGATATGAAGGCTCTAAATCTCCCTATACACCTATAGAAAGACCCATAAACCTATTGTTTCCTACACACGAATTCATAAGCATTTATATGATGCTAAAACCTGAAGTGACCTAGCCTCCACCTGAATCAATCAAATTAGAATTTTCAAGTTAACAATCAAAGTATACATCAAAAGAATAGCTAATCAAATTCAGAAATCAGTTCCCAGAATTCAAGACTATTCTGTAATTTGTAAGTTCATGTTACTTTCAAAAGTAAAATTCAATTGTGATTCTGACATTGTAATAAATCTGAATCTGAGATTATGCCTATTTCTATCTGTCTTTCTATATCCATTGGATCTATCTCATTGATATTATTGTGTTCATTCTTTGTCTCTTCTTTCCTTCTTCCCTTTTTGTTTTTATAGCCAGGCTACTGCGAGCCTGAGCCAAATCTCATAAGAGATGAATGTACATTGGAAATAAAATTGGGCATAATATATGATTTGGACATGACCAGCGCTAAAATTGGGAAAAGTATTAAATTATGTATAATTGGGCATAACTGATTTGTAACTGATTTGAGGGCGTAACACATGTTGTATTTAAAACATAAAGTGTATCGAACATATGACTTGAGATTTGAGGCATAAGTTATATTGGACATATGACTTGGGATTTGGGGCGTGAATTGAACTGTAAACATATAAGGTATAGTACATGTGGTGGTTTAAGACCTAAAATTGGGGCGCATATATATATGATAGTTTATGACTTGGAAGAAGGAAATAATTGTGTATTGTGGTATATAGCTTAGGCATGAAAAACCTATAGTAAGATAAGGATAACTGTTAAATGTGAACACGCCTAAATTGGGATTTTAGGCAATTGTCATGCACTGTAATTAAAGGCTATAACTTGGCATAGTTTATACTATGAATCATGATTGGGGGTTTTTTGGAGAATGTTTTGTACGGTGCAATATGATAAACCTTAGGGCGTGTGCTATATTGTGATTTTTGGGGCATGACTATTATTGAAAATTTGGGAAAATTAGGCGTAACCTATTTTGAGTAATAACTTGAATTTGAATTTGGGGTGCTTAACTTGAAATTAGCTTTGTTGAGGTATAACTTGAGAATTGGAACATGACTAGTTGGGATAATTAGCATATAAAATCTAGACTTGGGCATGTATGGTAAATATGCTAAAAGATAAACATGCCTAACCCGAGGTTAGATTGAGTTGCGGTGTAAAATTGCCCGGAACCGCCCGGCACATCCAGTAACCGCAACAACACCTATCTAATGTGAGAGATTAGTGCATCATGCCCAAGAAAAAGCCGAGGTTAGATTGAGTTGTGGTGTAAAACTGGCTGGAACCACCCGACACATCTAGTGACCGCAACAACATAGATCTAATGTGAGAGGTTGGTGCATTAATAAATCAATTAATGCTAATGAACAAAACATGTTAAGAATGGTAGGGTTAAGTTAACTAAGGAAACACTTAGCCGTTATAACATGTTATTTAGACATGAAGATGGGGTTAAGTAAATTTAGAACACTTAACCGTTATAACATGTTAATTAGACAAGAAGATAGGGTTAAGTAAATTTAGAACACTTAACCGTTATAACATGTTAAGTAGACAAGAAGGTGAGGTTAAGTAAATTTAGAACACTTAACCGTTATAACATTTTAATTGGACAAGTAAGCAGGGTTAGGTTAACCAGTACAACATGATGATTGAGAAGGATTAGGTTAATAAGAAACACTCCACCAATATGACATGATGAATGGGTAGAGTTAAGTTAAAACAAGAGAGCAACACTTAACCAATATAACAGGATGCGTGGAAGGGTTAAGTTAACACAAGAAGGCAACACTTAACCAATGTAACATGACAAGTGGGTGGATTAAGTTAACTTGAATTGATTAATGACACTTAACCAATACAGCATGATGAACGCGTGGGGTTAAGTTTATAAGATACACTTAACCAATGTAACTTGATGAACGAATGGGGTTAAGTTAATAAGAAACACTTAACCAACATGACATGATGAGTGGGTGAGTTAAGTTAACATGAATGGACAACACTTAACCAATATGACATAATGTGTGGGAGGGTTAAGTACATATCGGGTTGGTGGGCAATATTAGTAAATATAAGCCCACAAACTTAACCATTAAGTAAACATGTTTGAATCAGTGGGAGGGTTAAGTACATATCGGGTTGGTGGGTAATATTAGTAAATATAGGCCCACAAACTTAACCAGTAAGAAACCCTTGTAACGGTGACCCACTTTAGCAGTAACCCACATAGATGTATCAAGGTACCCTGAAACTAGGCAGGGTGGGGCACGTGTAGGTTACGATGGATTACGGGCGTGCACGTACTCCGAAGTGGGAAAAAGCAGGCACTGGGTACCAGTAGTTATACACTGTGCATCTTGAATCGTGTCGGGTCGCTATCATAGGGATTGATACACCTTATGGTAGGGTCAGCTCAGGGTATCTACATGCAAGAGAGGTCCGATTGACACATACACACGGAACATTAATACCAGTAGGGAGCCGATCGATAGGGTAGTAAGGGTACATCTAACATCTTCATGGCAATTAGGCTGGTTGAGGTAAGATCCTCATACTAGATGTACACCTGAAGGCTACCATAATTTGCAGGGATTGGGATCACATTATCATATGATCATTTTATACAGATTACTCGTTGGGACACTAGTTAGGTGGTGCAGAGATAAAGAAATCAGAATAACAGGGTAGTAGCAGAGAAAGAGCAGAAGTGCACTCAGTTTATCTTGTCTTATCATATCTATGCTAGTTGTACGTTATCTTGTTATCCTTGTTATCACGGTATTGTCTTATATTCAGTTTATTCATGTTATGAATGCTTTTGCCTATTTACATGCTAAAAGTCACTGGACTTACCAGACTTATGTCTGACCTAGTTTGTTTCGCCTCTTTTCTTCCGTTTCCCCACTAGGTTCACAGGGAGGAAATGTTACCACTTAGCTCAGTTTTCTTTCCAAGCTCGAAGATTGTCAATATATTTCTTTGGACTCTCTCTTCTACTGCTATGGCTGGTTCATGCTTTATTGGGGAAATATCATAGTTATTTTTACGCTTCTTTTATACTTGGAAGTTTTTGAATCAAGACAGAAGTTCTATGTATTATTCTTAAGTATGATTGAGACCATTATTGTAAAATGTAACGGCTCCAGATTTCGCTCGACCCGATTGATCGTTAATCGACCAAGATCGTTCAAAACCCGAACACGTTAACTTTTGGAATACAACAACATCAGAATAATAACAGCAGACTTTTATAAACATTACAATAATGTCACATCAGAGTACAGAACATATCAGAGTATATTGAATAAAATTACAGTGGAAGATAAATTACAATAAATTAAATACAATACACAGCGGAAATAAAATTACTAAGGCAGCGGAAGGCAATTATGCTCTGGACATAGCTTTAGACTTCGATTTAGAATCCTGCTTGAGATAAGAACCTGTAGACAAAATACTCGACTGCCCATGTGGAGAAGAGGGCACCCGAGTTTGTAAAGGTGGAAACAAACAACGCGTCAGTCATGGGACTGGTGTGAGAATTCTAAACTAATTTAACTAATAGTAACAAGGCAAATCCAAGGACCACACCGCTAACGCGGAACGGGTTTACTCCAATGGATTGTCGGTGCATAAAGTAAAGTAATTCGTTAAACAACGCAATGCTTTTTAGAAAAATGAAACCATCATAAGACTCAAGTCCCATCACACAATGCCCGGAGGATAGAGTTTTACCTTATAATGGTCAAAAAAGCTTGATACGATAAAAACGATTTTGATATTATAATTAGTGTATTTATGTTTCAAAAACATTTCAAAGTAAATGTATCTGTAATGACCCAGATATTTGACGGTGTAATAACTAACTTATTTAATTATTTAAATAACGAATATATTATTTAATCGTCGACGTTAGAACGTGGAATTATAATATAATTATAATCGAGCTCGAAATGGCGCTGCAGTTCGTAAATTGACGATTCGAACTTCAACTGAATGTACAGGATTCGTTTTAAATAGGATTTCTGTGAAACAAGAAACGTGTGGAGCTAGTGGATTATATCTTTCTAGTGGAAGAGAAAAATTAGGATTTCGTCGTGTAGATTTTGAGAAATGTCCAAATCAAATTTTAAAATAGTCGCTATAGAATCGTTTATCGACCGTAACAGATTATTCGATATAACTAGAGATCGGGTTTGAATTTAGACAAGGTTCTTTTAGGAAGTAGTGATAATTTAATTTTTAGAATTTTATAGAAAATTTTAATTAATTTAATAAGCAACTTTTTATTCGGAGTATTTGGCACCCTGTATCGACATTTCGGGGTTTCACAATATGAGTCCATCTACCGGTATTATCACATTTTTGGGACCAGAGCACGTCACTCATTTCAATGGTATTTTTGTTTCTGTCCATAACAGTCCCTACGTGAACAGAACGTTTCATAGTACGGTACACTATGTTTTTAACTTAAAACAAACTAAACTGAATGGTTAACTGGTCAAACGAACTCAAAATTCAACGAAACAAGTTTCATACGAAACCTTAGGAAGAGGTCTAGTGAAACGTCAAGGCCTCATATTTTTAGGATTTTTTCTGTAATTTTAAGGAATTAATGCTCGGTGTTTTTCATCGATATTTTCTAAGGGATTTTCGCAAACAGTGTCGTAATTCGACGAAACCTGTCCCACTGGGTCCGGAATATTTTTCTATGCTAGGAATAGCTTAGTTTGTCAAAAACAGAGATCTTATGAGGTTATTTTTCTATGAGACTTCACGTTTAAGTTTAACTATATTAATATATATTAAATTATTTCTATAAATACTCATCAACTCCTGCTAAACCCTAAATAAAAGTCACACACTCATTTTTCTGAGCCGCCGGTGTTTTTCATTTCCAAACGTGAAAACCACCTCAAAGAAAAATCAAAATCAAATCCAATAAATTAATATAAATCACGAGAGTTATATCAATGGATTCAGTGAGTGGTTTTCTTCCAATCGATGCCTATATTTCTGGGTTGACATCCTTCTTCTCGATACTGGAAACGTTCACAGCAAGCAAAGGGTGAACTGAAGGAGTAAGGACTGGCGAGCTGTCTGGTATTGTCGATGGGGCGTTCAATGACCGGAGTTATTCGTTGTGGTGGTAGTTCAGATCTCTCAGGGGATAAGGTGGAGTGCGGGTCTGTAAATGCAGTAGAGATCAAACTCTTTACTGATGAACTGAAGATGAAGCAGAGTAGTGTATGGTGTTGCTGGAGTTCGGTTTGTCTGAATCTGAGCGAGGGTGAAGGACGTCCGTTGAATGCAGTGGAGTTCGAATGGGGATGATGAGAACAATATCCTGGAGCGTAGCATTTCAGTGAAGTAACGGAGGGACAGACGAGAAGAATAGTGGTGTATTCCATTTTTGATTTCGGTGGTGAGATGAACGAGTGTGGTGACGTGATGAAATGGGAATGGTGCGAATTGCTGTAGCATGGAGGAAACGCGTAGAGCTCATTTGGGGGAGAAAGGTTTTACAGTGGGCTTCGTATTTAAAATGAGAATGGGCCGGTTTGGAGAGAATGGGGTGAGGCCCAATAGGGTTTTAATATTTATAATTTGTATATAAAAGTGTATTAACTTCGTAATATCACAACTTGACCATACGATATCAGATTGACGAACCGTAAGTTGCTTTGGGACCGTATGGATGAGAGCTTCACAATGAAGCTGACTGGAAGTGGATTAGAGCTCGTATGGATTTATGGCGAAATAAATTGTTTGATTCAAATCAAATAAACAGTTTATCGTTCTTTAACGATGAACTGCCAAAGTGAGTAAAACTCACCAACTCTGAACAGTTATATTTTTATAACGTATTTTTAGAACTGTTAATCATTTGTTGATTGCTGTGTGTTGATTTGGTTGATTGAACTACTAGTCAGTTAGTTGAAATTATAGATAACGATATATATATACATCGTTAATCGAATATTGATTCTGTTTATCAGAATAGTTTATACTCGTGTTGTTTAACATCTGTGATGCAAGGGAACAGGTTGGAGGGATCCGACTGGATTCCTCAACATTTATTTTGCTGTTTATCATATATTGTAATATATGATGCGATATAATCTGTTTGATTTTGTATGTTTAAATAATATCGATCTTTGTGGTTTGGTATATAAAATACCGTAAGAAATATAAGGGAAATATATTTGTAAATCAAATAAAAGGAAAATATTTGTCAACCAAATAGAAGGAGAAATATTTGTAAACCATTTACAAATAGAATAGAGATAAAAAGAAATATTTGTAGAACATTTACAAATAGAGTAATTGGGATTATTTATTTATTTATTTAGGGAATAAATAAATAGAGTAAAGGAAATATTTATTCAGAAAATAAAAAGAATAAAGGAAATATTTATTCAGAAAGTAAATACGATATTATAAAAGGAAATAGAGTTAATTAATTAGAGCTAATCAAAGAGAGTAAATTAACCAGTTAGAGTTAATCAGTTAGGGTCGATCAGTTAGAATTATCCAAACAGAGTTAATCAAATAGAGTTAAACAAAAATTAGAAACTGACTAGAGATTAATAAGTTGAATGGTTTCCTGAGTATCGATCTGATGTTGGTTTCGGCCTTCGGGGTTTATACTTAGGAAATTGTTCTCTTGTTAGTTTATAGTTAGGGACTGATAGTTGTGGGGGAATAGTGATTTGTAAATAAGAAGATGGAAACGTTTTCCAGTGTTAATAACATACATTTTCTAATCATAGAAAATAAGGAAATATATATATATATATATATATTTATATGTTGGATGATTTGATCGATAATTCCATTCGGAATTTAGATCGTTGTTTGCACACTGACATGTTTTCATTTGATAGTTAAATCACATACTATCAAAGTTTTGACCATTTTAACGTTGTTAATATGGAGAGACCGGTTGGATTCTTATCCAAAGAACCACTCTGTATTGGCATAAGCGTTGCGAATTTGCCGAAGAAAATGGAAGACGGAGTAAAGTGCAAGGGCTGTTGTATAAATCTTAGATAACAATGGACTAAGATGGATTACTGAATAGTGCCTTCGGTTTCGTTTAGTCCCAGAACGAACGTATATAGACGAGTGTCTGACAGAGTATTTCCCATGATCGAATATGATTGGTCTGTACAAATATATATGGTGGCAACGGATTTATTCCCTTAGCATAACATCCAGAATATTTGTGCAAATCAATTAGTGATTAATGGATCTGACAATGTGGCATTCAAAGTGATCGTGTTATCAATGAATGGAAAGTAGTCGTAGCCTCTGGCCTCAACAAATAGGAAATGACAAAAATCGGGCAGGCAACATGGCTAAGTCAGTCGCGCCGAAGTAGGGTGTATAATCACCTATCTAGAGAATATTCATTTGCTTCTTAAATCTATCAATGCTGTCCTATATATATATATATATATATATATATATATATATATATATACGGGAAACGGTTGCTGATCCCAACTGTTGGTGATGTACATTCGATACACTCAAGCGAAATGAGTGGTCGGTCATGTGTGGCTGAGTTGCAAGATGTTCTTGTTGAACTCCAGTGTATCGTTCCTAGAGTACACTGATCGGAAGGTGGTTCCATACCTTGTCATAGTTGGAAATCCATTACCCAATACGTGCTTGCGATTTTGATTGTATACTATATATGTAGAATGTGAGATGAAAACGTTTCTGCTAGATGATTATTATATTGTGTTGGTAGGCATTATTATAATATTAAAAGGTTTTTGATATAAAGATATTTTGGATTCTCATAAGGGAAAACCCGTTCAGTTATACGGCGTGGTCTTATGAGATATCGTTTACTTGTTCAAACTGATTTAAACTGTTTTACTCATACCAGTCCCATGACTGACCCGGAGTTTATTTTGTTTTGTTTTTCCTAAACTCTTGGGTGCCTAATTTGTACGGGCATTCAAGTAGTCAGGATTTTACAGATACACTTGGAGAGCTTGGAGCAGGAGGCTTCAAGTTCTATAGCTATTATTATTTCCACTGTTGTTGTAAGTGTTGTACTCTGCAATACTATTGTATACATATACTGTTTGTATTTCAAAAGTTATGTTATATTTTATTCGTTCCGCTGTGAGATTCGTGTTACTTTGATGATGATGTTCTTCTTCTTCTTCTATTCTACTAGTTCTATCTTATCTATCCTCACCCTCTATCTTCTTTCTATTAATTTCTTGAATTTTCAGTGCAATTTGGGGTTGGACTTGTGTTATTTAGTCAGCTCAAATTGGATCGGATTTTCGGGTCATTACAGTATCAATCCTAGGAAGCATAGCTACCATATACTATGCCTCCATACTAGTAATACAATCAAAACCGTATGAGATTGTAACGACCCGGGAAAAAGCGACCTTGGTTATCCGATATATAACACCTATCGAACAATCAAAAGTCGAATTTACCGGATAGTCCAAGAAAGAAATTAGTGGGTGAGGATAGATAAGATAGAAAATTAGAACAGAAGAAGAAGAAGAACACAACAACATCAGAGTAACACGAATCTCACAGCGGAACGAATAAAATATAATAGACAACATATCTTGAAATCAAAGTAGTATATGTATATCATACCATTATCAGAGTACAACACTTTCATCATAGCGGAATAATCAATAGCTAGAAAAATCTTGAAGCCTCCTGCTCCAAGCTCTTCAAGCATACCTGTAAATCCTGACTACTTGACTGCCCGTACAAATTTGGGCACCCAAGAGTTTAGGGAAAACAAAACAAAATAAAACTCTGGGTCAGTCATGGGACTGGTGTGAGTAAACTCCAATCATTTGGTTTAACTTTTCAAAATCCTTTTCAAAAGAAAAGATAATCGTAAGACCAATCCACTCATAAATACGGATGGCTTTTACCTTACGATAACCCAAAACACTTTGGAAATCATATATTATCTGATATTATAATAATGTCTAATCACAAGTAATTAAAATCTAGTAGAACGCTTGCATCTCACGCTCTACATATATAGTATACAATCAAACTCGCAGGCACTTATTGGAGATTGGATTCCGACTTTGACAAGGTATGGGACCACCTGCCGATAGTGTATCTCTAGAGGCGAATACACTGAGTTCAACAAGAACATCTTGCAACCCGGCCCTCACATGACCGACCACTCATTTCGCTTGAGTGTATCGAATGTATATCACCAACGGTTGGGATCAGCAACCGTCTCCCGAATGGGGCAGCATCGATAGATTTAAGAAGCAATTGGAATTTCTCTAGATAGGTGATCATACATCCTAATGGGTGCGACCCACATAGCCATGTTGCCTGCCCGATTTTTGTCATTTCCCGGTGGATGAGGCTTGAGGTCATAACGTATCTTTTGACAGATCCCACCTCCATTACTTTGAATACCACATCGTCATACCCGCCAAATCACAAATTGATTTCACCAAAAATACCATGGGTATACAGCTAAGGGAAACGAATTCCTCCGCCACCAAACGTAGGTACGTTTGAAGAGATAAACTTACGCGATCCTTTGAATATACTCTGTCAGACATTCGTCCATTCACGTTTGTCCTGGGACTGGACAAACCGAAGGCACTATTCTGTAAATAGGATAGCCCTTGCATAACTCCCTCTTCAATATATTCAGCATACTTGATTCGCAACGCTTATGCCAATACGGAGTGGTTCTCTGGATAATAATCCAACCGGTCTCTCCATATTAACAACGTAAAATGGTCAAAAACTTTGATAGTTGGTGATTTAACTATAAAATGAAAACATGTCTGTGTGCAAACAACGATATTATTTCCAGATGGAAATTCTATCGATCAATCATCATTCATCATCAAATTATCATAAATTTACCCTTTTCCTTATTCTTGTTTTCCTATATTTCTTATTTACTATATTTAGAAAATATACGTTATTAACAATGGAAAACAATTCCATTTCTCATTTTCTATATTCAGAAAACATTTCTGATTTTCATTTGGAAGACATTTCCAAATCTCCTTCATTGGGTTTAAACTGATGTTTGAATAAACATCGCTATGCCAACACCAACCATTTCGCTCATTAACTAAATTCACTTAACCACTTTCACTCTCGAACCTTATCCGCTTCTTAGTTAAAAACGAAGTCAATCAAGTTGGGGTATAATTACCTCTCAGACCTTAACTGAACAACATTTCTAACTTCGAAATAGACAAAGTTCAAACATTACTCTTTAAGAAACTTCCTTGCGAACTCTCGGATTCTATTTATGAATCCACTTCCTTTACTGAATCATTTGATTATAACTATAAATGTTATAATTCCATGCTTTCAAAATATGTTAACTTAAATATATTCCCATATCTTAATTTGGATAAATAAACAACCAACTACTTTATTAACAAATAATTAAAACTTGATTTGAAATGGAAAGTAAACATTACTTCTCTTGATTCGATATAATCAAATTTCCATGTATGATTCGCTCTCGAATAATCACTATCCGATAATTCTCTTTCGAATAAACTATATTCGATTCCCCTGTTCGAATAACTAATATTCGTAATCCTTTTCTTCGAATAACTAATATTCGAAAAATCTCACTTCGAATAAACCATATTCGATAATTCTCTCCTTCGAATAACTATATTCGATTTAACACACTTCGAACGAACTATATTCGATTACTCTTCTCGAATAAACTATATTCGATAACTCTACTTTGAATAGGTGATATTCGATTAATTCCCTTTTTGACTAACCCTACTTAATTTACTAATACTCGACTAACTCGACTTAATTAACTTCTATCGATTAATTACTATTTGATTTAACACCATTTGCTTGACTCTAGATCGCAGCGATCACAATGGTTACGCCTGATTCCCTCAGGAAACATCCGACCGCCGTAGGCTATCTGCAGCCCTACGAATTACGCTAGCAGTCGTGCTAAATGGAAATTCATCCTTAAATAACTTTGTCTATTTTTAACTCTATCTCGAATAATTAGATTCGATCAATTCTAATTGAATAACTAATATTCAATTAACCCTTATTCGATTACTATATTTGAATAACTCTAGTTCGATTTGACTCAAAACGATTAACTCTAACTGATTAACTCTAACTGGTTAATTCTAACTGAATAACTCTAACTGGATAACTCTAACTGAATAACTCTAACTGGTTAACTCTAACTAATTCTAACTGTTTAAATTTACGGTTTAACTCTGACAGTTTAACTTCAACGGTTTAACTCTAACAGTTTAACTCCAACTGTTTAACTCTAACAGTTTAACTCCAACTGTTTAACTCTAATAGTTTAACTCCAACGTATAACTCTAGTTGATTAACTCTTTTGAATTAATCCCTTTGACTTTTCTCTTTTGAATAATTCCTTTGGAATAATTCCTTTGAATTACCTCCCTTGAATAGATTCTTTTTCTGTTCGTTTACTCAACAAATAACTATTCTCTTTCCGCTTCTATTTATTTAACAAATAAATATTCCCTTTTAACTTTTCTATTTATTCAACAAATAAATATTTCTTTTAACTTTTCTATTTATTTAACAAATAAGTACTTCTTTCAACTTTTCTTTATTCCCTACATGAATATTCCCTTTTCAATTCCATTTGTAAATACTTTTACGAATGTTTCCCTTTTTATTTCTATTTGTAATCGTTTCACAAATATTTCCCTTCTATTTGATTTCACCAATATTTTCCCTTCTATTTGATTTCACCAATATTTGTTTTTTTTTTTACAAATGCTTTGATTCTATAATCATTTTCTCTCATGAAATTCTCTTCCTTTTATATATAAAATCTATTGATTTTATATAAATAATTTATTTTCAAAATAAACTTTGAAAATCCTTTTTCACTTTCTAGTATCACTTATGGTATAAAAATACCAAATCAAAAGGTTCAATCATCATCCAAACACACAGGTTCAATAACAGATGATATAACACATCATATATCAGAATATATGAAAAACGGTAAATAAATGTTGAGGAATCCAGTTGGATTCCTCCGACCTATTTCCCTGCATCCACAGATGTTACACAATATAATTCACATCAATTTCATTTCAATATGAGGTATTCTGATAAACAAAATCAACATCGGTTAACGATATATATAACTATATCGGTATTTTCAATCAATTGACTAGCAGTTCAACCAAACAATCAACACTCAGCAATTCAACCAATAATTATCAGTTCTAAAAATACTTTATAAAAATATAAAGTGCTCAGAGTTAGTGAGATTTACTCACCTTGGACGGTTTATCGTTGAATAACGATAATCGGTCATTGATTTGGTTCAGACGTTAAATTTCACCATAAATCCAAACGAGCTCCAATCCACTTGCGGTCAGTTCCATTGCGTAGTGCTCGTCCATACGATCCCAACGGATCCTGTTTCGTTAAATTTCGTTAATGTATGCAAAAGTTATGCTATTTACAATATTTACCTAATTTAAATGAATATATATTTAATTAAATTAATTAAATTATTTTTATCTTAATTAATTTCTAATTGCGTTATTAGCCAAATTACCTTCCCTGCCCTTCTAAAAAATCATACTTTCCCATCTCTAGCCATATCCAAAAAAAATTTATAATTGAAAAACCATTTTAATATTAATTATATTTAATTTTCAAATAAAATATTTAAAAATATTCATTTAATTATAACTTAAAATTTTTAACCCGGATCAAAAATCTGCTTCCACTCATTTTAAAGTATTTTTCGATAAGAATCCAACGGTCCTTGTTTCGTGGAAATCCGACTTGTTTTGAAAAAGTTATAAGCTTTTAAAGTTTATGGTTAAAAATTACGAAAATGCCCCTGGTCTGTTTTAAATTCAAATTAAATTTTAAATTTAAATTTAAATTAATCATCCCATCCGTTGGATCAGTTAGGGATAGCCAGGGAGAGCAGGAAACTATATTTTCCAAACTCAAGCCTTAGACACTATCCTCTCTGTCACCCTTAGAATGTTCTGATATTTATTTTTACAAATTCTATTTTAATTATAATATATATATATTACACAAATAAATAAATAAATAAATAAATATTATTTAAAAACTTACCCCGCGAAGCCCAAGCCTCTGCCTAAGAGTCCCTAGCTCCCCGTCTTGCCCTCCTTTCTCCCTTCCTTCCCTTTTCCCTATTTCCTAATATTTTATTATTATTTCTGCCATTGCCAAAGCTTGAAAGAGGAGGAGGAGGAGGATTGAGTTTAAAATGAAGGGGGGGGGGGCTATTTATAGCCGAGGGAGTCACATGAATTGCTGAGGTGGCGCGAATCCAACGGTCGAAAATGGATGGCTAGGATTAATCCTTAAATTTATTAAATTATAAATAAATTTAATAATTTATGAATAGTAAAGTGTGTTTTCTCAACCCTATTCGGACATTAATTTGACTTACTTATTGATACCTTATCCAAAATCTTTTTCAACCATGTTGTTCAATTTTTCTTGCTCTTCAATAATATATAAAAATATTTAAATTTTGAATTCGTTTGAACTTTCAAATAATTTAAATTCAAATTCAAAATAGTGTTTTGTGTTAGTTTCAACACCTTCCGGTATCATGTTGGAGTATCAAACGATAACGGTTTTCAGAAATTCTTCCACCATCTGGTCCGGTTTTTAACGTATTTCAATCCTATGTATTCAAATCAAAAATCGGAGTTTGTTTAGATTTTCAAATAATTTATTTAAATTTTGTTTCCTTAATAACTTTCTATATCCGTTATAGGATTTTCCCAGATTTCATATATAGCTAATATCCTATGTTTAGAATTTTCCTGGATAGGTCTCAGGTTCCAGTTTTGCCGTTAGCATTAGCAAATTCCAATTACCGTCAACATTTAGTTCAAATTTTGGCCTTTTATTTTTTCTTTTCCACATACGGATGCCATTTTTGACGTAACTTGGTTGGTTACCTAATTTCATCATTTCAGATTTAATGAAACTGATTTCATCGAAATCCGAGTTCGTTAGCTACTACATCCTTTGTAAACGTACTATTTTAAATTAAAAATTTATCCTTTTATACTGCCAGTTCACATTATATTGCAGATCCACTAAATTTCTACCATTTCGGAATAAAATAAAATATTCAAAATTATTGAAATTAAACCATTTAAACTTTCAAAACAATAAAAAAACATTTTTAAATAATAACTAAATGGTCAAAAAAATCTGGGCCGTTACAGAGATTGTATTGGAAATTGGGTTTCCATCATGAGTCAAGGCTTGGGAGGAGCTCCTTACCGATTCGAGACACTCTAGCTAATGTCTCAGGATCCCCCGCAGTGAACCCTTGGAAAGCTGCAGGGCCGGTCCACACATACAGCTTTGTGGATTAGTTATTCTTGAACACATGTTTACCGATCCTATAGGACCTATCATCTGAGGCGCGCCTCATTCCATCATCCACATAAGTAAAATATCAGCCAGTTTAAGCACTGACACTTCCCCTAGCTAGAAAGAAACGTGCTGCTCTCCCTGTGTTCCCTTCTCCCGTTTTAGACTCAACCGGGTTGTGAGGCTCGGGAAGCTACGTAATACACAAAGCTTTGCTTATTCAAACTGTGCTTTGATCGTCACCACAAGGTTCTGCTTTTCAACAAGAAACCTTGATCATTGCATCTTAGTATGCCACATTGTCACTCCATATCACACTACCCATCCTTTGTCGAAATATATGAAAGGGTGTTAAGCAAGAGAATAAATTCTCCGCCACCAAACATTCATACATTCGACAGAAAATCAATAAATACAATATAAAGGAGTACAATGTCGGACACACATTCCATTTATAAGCTTATTCTCTGGGTCTAAGCGAAAGCCAAATCCGTAAAAATCAACACTATGTCCGGACAACTACCTTCTTAGCCCCGTCTTGGGAGCAAATCAATCAAGGGCATCAACACTAGTTACCCATTCGATGTGAAAATCGTCGGTCTTCAATCGCCGTCTTCAATTCTTCGAGCGTCGTATCATTATTTGGAATGAGAGTAAACTCGGACTTTCCAAATAACTCTCGCATATATAAATTTGAAAACCATTTCATATTGTTGTTAATAATTTATAACGATCTATCGCTATTTTTATTTTACTTTACATACACATCCTAAACATAACAATGTATATTTTCTTCTTCCGTCCTTCAATTTATACAAAATATATATTTGGTTTCATTATTATTTTTTCTAATGAAAATCTATTCCTTAGAAATGTAATTTTCTAATCTTATTATTTACATTGAAAATGTAAATTTCTATTCCTATTTTATTTACATTGAGAAATGTAAACTTATATTTCAATATGTTATTATATCGAAAATGTAACTTTTATTCTATATTGTATTTACATTATTTGAAATGTAAATTCCTAATCATTCCTTTATTTCCTTTGTTTACATTGAAAAATGTAAATTCTTTAAAATGTCACTTTTATTTCTATGCTTTTATTTACATCTAAAATGTAAATAAAAATACACTTTTTTAATTCATATTTTTTTTAACTCATTATTTTATTTACATGAATTCGCCACATGATTCTAATGTGTTTACATTTCATACGCAAATTCTAATATGTATTGACAATAAAAATGTCCTTTTTATTTATGCCCAAATTCTAATGTGCATTATGACGGTAAACATAATTCTTTAATTAACATACAAATTTCATCACAACAGAATGCCTAAAAGTGATGCACTCATTTTTGTTGACAATTCTAGTTCAACAATATGGAATTTTTTTCATTTTAATTCAAATCTCTTCTAACGAAAATGTAATTTTTGTTTTCCACTACCACATTTGACAAAATGTTCATTTTTGTTTGAACTCTTATATCTAGACAAAAATGTGAATTTTATCCCAACTCTATTCTTTTGACAAAAATGTTTATTTTTGTTTCTATTGAACAAACATATATTTTCGTCCAATCCATCTTAACGAACAGATATTAATTTCTGCCTAATGAACAAGAATGTGTATTTTTGCTCAATCTATTTTAATGAAAAAAATGTTAATTTATGTTCTATGTTTCAAATATTACATTAAAAATGTGTTTATAATGTAATTCCTCATTTTATAACTAAATGGTATTTTTAACCTAACTTATCATTTCCAAACCAAAAATGATAATTTTAATCTAACTTATCATTTCCTAACAAAATGATAATTTTAACCTTAACATAACATTTCTAATATATATGATATTTTTATCATTAACATGATTTTTCCTATAAAATGGTATTTTAATCCACATGACATGCTTTCTAACAAAACGGTATTTTTATTCACATATCAAATTTTTATATATTTTACATTTACATTGAAAATGGGATTTCCAATGACAACCTATCCTTCTCTTCAAAATATGATCATTTTCTACTTTTATACTTTACATTAAAAATGAGATTTTTAATGTAATCAAGTTTTCATTTTAAAATTATGATCCCTCTTTCTAAATTTTACTTTACATTGAAAATGAGAATTTTCAATGAAATCACACTTACACTTTAACATTAAGATCATTTTTCTATATTCTAACCTTACATTAAAAATTTAAAAATAAGACCTTTATTGTTAGCATATTTTTATTTTAAAAATATGATCATTTCCCTCGTTTCATGACTTCCATAAAAATGTATTCTTTTCCTCATATAAAAAGAAATGTATTCTTTTCTTTATTCTCTTTTATTACATTATAAAGAATGTAACTCTTTTTAACTTCTTTCACTACATTATAAAAATGTAATTTTCTTCTTTTTGATTGCATTACATACAAATGTAATTTTTGTCTTTTTCTATTACATTGAATAGAAGATGTAAACTTTTCTCCTTCTATCTATTACATTAAATAAAATATAAACTTTTAATCCATTCTTTTTAATGTAACAATTTCACATTAAAAATACATCTTTTTAGCGTAACCAATTTGACACTAAAATGTCTTCTTTTTAACACACTAAAAAAAGAAGTTCTTTTTAACGTACTAAAAATGTGTTTTTTAATGTAAATTTCACTTACTTTAAATCTAATTACATGAAAATGGTAATTATATCCTTAAATCTTAATTACATAAAAATGGTAATTTTATCCTTAAATCTGAATTACATTAAAATGGTAATTTTACTCTTTAAATCTTGATTACATAATAAATGTACATTTTTCACTTTAATCTAATTCACATGTAAATTGACTTAATTACATAAAAATATAATTTTTATGTTCTCTAACTTAATTACATAAAAATGAAATTTTCTTCTAATTCTTATTTACATTAAGAAAGATGTAAAACTTTTCTAATCCTTATCTACATTAAGAAAATATAACTTTCTTTTATAACAACTTGGAGGTGAAAATATTCATTTCATTATTAACACATAACGGTGCAAAAATGTTCATTTCTAAATTATCACATAACAGTGTGAAAACAATGTCAATTTCTAATTTAACTCATGACCATGTACATAAGTCTCATTTTCTAATTTCAACATAGCAGTGTAAATAAGTCTCATTGACGAATAACGGTGCAAATAAGTTTCATTTTGTACACTAATACATAATGGGCAAATTAATGTCATTACCGATTTTTTTACAAACAAAAGTGATTCTTTTCATTATAAATCAAAAATGATTTCCTTTCATTAATAATAAAAATCAATATTAACTTATTTTAATTCAATTAATATTAAAAATCAATATTAATAATAAAACAATGTAAAAATGTAACTTTTCCTTCTTTAACATAATCAATGTAAATTTCCGTTCTTTTCATTCTTAACAAAACAAATGCAGAATTTGTTTTCTTTTTATTAACAAACAAAAATGACAAATCATATTTTTATTATGAATTGATAAACTAGATTAATTCAAATCAAACAAAAGTGATACCACAAACATGTGATCATTATAATGCTAATGTAAAAATGAGATTTTTATAATATTAACATTTATACATAAAAATATGATCTTTTCCAAATGATGAAATTTTTAAATAAAAATTTTATTTTTCTATTCTAACAATTTATATAACAAAAATGATATTTTCCTTGATGTAAACATTCCATATATTTCATACCATCCATCAACACAATACGGTCAATTCACCACAATATAGTCAATTCAATTAATCTCAAACATCACAAAATGTTCAATTTGGTGTCACATAAATAATGAACAAAAATAGGGATTTTTGTTTTAACTAATTTACCTTGACAAAAATAACAAATTTGTTTTGACAAATTTAATTTTGACAAAAATCTATATTTTTGCTTTCAACAATTTTTTATTACAACACGATATCATCCAATTAACAGATCTATACAACACATCAATCATAGAATCAAATCACGTCACATAACAATAGAATTTTACCGCAGAGTGATGATAACACAAACATAAATAATTTTAGTTATTTAAGAAGAAATAAAATAGAATTTCTCACTTTGCTTTGAAGCGGTTCGGATCTGATTTTGCTGAAAATTGTAACTAGCTCCAAATCACTTTTAATCAGTTCAGAAATGTAGATCTCGTCGCCACGATTCCAACGCAACTGGAATTTTTGAATTTCGAGTTCATATGAGAATGTTATGATTTTTACAAACTAAATGAATTAGCGACGGTAATTTAGTGTTGCAAACCTTCGAATTGTATAACCCGTGTTTTCTCAGTTTTGTTCAATTCTTTGAATCCAAATAACTCGAGCTACGGTCAACGGTTTGAGGAGCCGTTTGTTGGAGGTGTACTGCCTAGGAGTGGCGCACGTGCGCCAGGGAGATGGAGGGGTGCGGCGGCGCTGTGTGGGTCCGGCGGAGCTTCGAACGCCGTGCGTTCTCGGGTGCGGATCTCGGCGAGCGTGGAGTTTTAGGGGGTGAAACTTATCGAGATTAAAAGAGGAGGAGGAGAACTAGAAAAAGTTCAACTGGGGCTTGGTCTACTTCTTCATGGATTGACGGGAATTTGAGGAAGAAAAATCGAAAGTTATAAATGGGGCGGCGGCTAAAAACGATGGAGAAGGAGAATGAATAGTGTCGTATTCCGTATTTTCAAAGGTATTTATAGCCATATTTTTTACATTTTATTTAATTCATTTAATTTTGAAAAATATCCAAAATTCGTACGAACTCCAAATCGAATCCAACGAAAGATGATCCTAGCCAAATACCCCCGTTCCGAACACAATGGAATAGGTCCCGTAAGCCCATTCAACTGTTTTAATAAGTTTTTCCTTAATTTAAAATATAAACATTTATTGTTTAATTAGTTCGTACTTTAAAATTTCATTGGGGCCACAAATTAACTTCAAAAATTCATGTAACACCCCACATCCGTTAAGGTCACCCACAAAGGGAATGCCTTAACTTCAGTGGAGCATTATGGGTACTGGAACAGAAATATTACAAGACAGACGTATATAAAACAACGGAAAGTAAAGTGGAAGTACTTCAAATCATTTATTAAATATAATTGTTTACAATAAAAGCCCATCAACTTCCAATACCCAATTACATAGCTAAAATATTCGTCTTTCTCAAAAACAAAGAAGCATAGAAATAAATTGTGATATTCCCCAATAAAGCAAAGCAAGCCATAGCCAAGGGAAGTCTAAGCCGTACATGAAAGAGCATTGGAGCTTGGTAAGATCCGAACTAAGTTGTATTCCCACCCTGCGAACCTGGGGGGGGGGGGGCGGAAGAAAAAGAGGCGAAACAAAACGGGTCAGTAATAAAGACTGAGTAAGTCCTAGTGACTTTCAGCATAAAAATAGGTAAAGATAACGTGGCATGAATAAACTGAAAATAAACATAAGCATGATGACAAGATAAGCTACAGGCACGATAACTAAGAATAACATCATATGACTTTTGTCATGTATAACATTGCGAGGTTCCCATTCAAGATGAACTAAGTATAATTTCGCAAGATCGCAAGATTTCTCTGCTTCACCGTTAAAATATTTCTATGATATCTATTTGCTCTGCACCACCCCTACTAGTATCCCAACCCGTGTCATGTGTTAACTATAAAATGATCCCTTGCCCAATGTCATGAAATGACCCATTACTTGGTCCCACGAAACGATCTATTAATCGATCGGCTCCTTACAAGTCCTATCTCATTCATGTGTTTGTGTCATACGGCCCTATCACGAATGTAGTTACCTGTGCTAGGTCCACCATAGGGTGTATCAAGCCATAGGGTGCCAACCATCGACACGAATCAAGCACGCACAGTGTAAACCTACTGGTGCCCAATGTCTGCTTTTTCAACTCTGGACTACGTGCACGACCATAGTCCGCCTGAACCTACAATGGCGCACCAACTCAACCATCGTTCTGGTCGCTTACAATCAGCCCAGTAATCGTGCCCCACCCTGCCTAGTCCCAGGGTATCGTGATACATCTAAGTGGGTTACTGCTGAAATGGAGCGCGTAACTAGGGTTTCTGTCTAATAGGTTAAGTGTTGTCATTTAAATTCGTGACTTAACCCTTATCATTCCAGCATGTCAAGTTGGTTAAGTGTTGTCATTCAAGTTCGTGACTTAACCCGCCTACATGTCATGTCAAATTGGCTAAGTGTTGTCGTTCAAGTTCATGACTTAGCCCTACGAATCATGTGTCAAGTTGGTCAAGTATATTCAAGCGGTTCATGACTTAACCCTAACAAATCATCATGTCAAATTGGTTAAGTATATTCAAGTGGTTCATGACTTAACCCTACCAAATCATCGTGTCAAATTGGTTAAGTATACATTGACTTAGCCCACCTGCTTATCATATTGTGACGGTTGAGTGTTACCCTCGGTTGTTACTTAACCTTACCACGCATCACGTTATATTGGTTAAGTGCGTGTTAACTTAACCCTATCCACTAGTCATATTATAATGGTTAAGTGTTACCCTCGTGTGTTCACTTAACCCTACCATGCATCAGATTATACCGATTGGGTGTTATCAACCCATTCAAGTTAAACCAACCCATCAGCTAGTCATGTTACAACGGTTAAGTGTCATTAGCCTAGCCCTATTACTTAAACCACCCATTCATGTCATATCGGTTAAATATCATTAGCCTAGCCATATTACTTAACCCACCCATTCATGTCATATTGGTAAGCGTCATTAGTCTAGTCATATTACTTAACCCACCCCCTGTTTAACATGTTATGCTGGTTAAGCGTTCTTAGTTTACTTAACCCTATCAATCCAGACTTAGCTTTAACTTATTTAGTAAAGCACCAACGGCTCACATTAGACAGGTGTTGTTGCGGTTACTGGACAGCCGGTCAGTTCCGGGCAGGTTTACACCGCAACTCAGTTTAACCTCGGGTCCTTATTGGGCTCAATGCCTTAGCCTCCCACACTGGATAGGTATTGTTGTGATTACAGGACAGCCAGGAAGGTCTGGGCAGGTTTACATCACAACTCAATCCAACCTTGGCTTAAGCATTTCGTATTTTCTAAATTTACATATTTGCTCTTTATATGTAAGTGTGCTAACAATTTAATGTTATGGCCCATTTTCCAAGTTCATAATTCATGTTTTTTCCCCAAAACGTATTCCCAAATTATTATCATAATTCACTATGAAGTTATGCCAAGCTATAGCCTTTTATTTACAATACAAGCCAACTACCCAAAACCCAACTTAGGCGCGTTCATATTAAACTTTCTCCAAGTCATAAATTATCATATATGTTTCTACTCCAAATTTTACATAATTAACATATGCCCAAGTTCTAGATTACATGTCAATTTTACATATGCCCAATTCATACCAAATTTACATATGTTCAATTCTTGCCGTTTTACATATGTTCAATCATTGTTGAAGCCTTGTTCTTTGAATTGATTTGAGTTTGAATGCTTGTACTTTGATTTGGAGACGGCGGCCATGGTTTAAGAGGTATTTAAACAGTATTTTGATGTAAGAATGATTTGTTATGAATTAGGTTAGGCCTTAGGGTGCATTTATAAGGGTAGCAACTAGTTTAGGCCCTTAGATTAACCCTAGAATCAATCTGTACCATCAAAACACGTCCCAGGCTTCAAAAATGGGTTCTGGGTCAAAACAGGACGACCAACTCGACCTGTAAGGGGGGTGGTCGACCATATGGTCGACCTGGGGGGGTAGGTCGACCCTAAGGTTGACCACGTGGTTGACCCGGACCCAAGGTCGACCCCCAGGTCGACCTGCCTGGTCCTGTGCTGCCTAAAATTTGCTGAATCTTCTACAGGCCATAACTTCTTCATCCGGACTCCGATTTTCGAAAACTCAGACTCTATTTCATGTAGAATTCCGAGACGAACGCATTGGCGCAACCTGTTTCCCATGATTCCCATTTTAAAATTTAATTATACACTGATTTCTAGTTTCAACATGTTATTAAAATTCGGGTTGTTACAATTCCCGAAAAATATATTTACCAATGTTTTTTCGCTATAGACCTAGAAAAATTAATTTCGTTCAATTCCGAGTCCGTTTGAAAAATGACATTTTTCAAGTCGATTAAAATTGACCGAAATTGATAAAACTGAAATCTTTTTGCCACAGCCACAAATTAATTCTAAAAATTATGAAAAATTAAACGTAACCATATTTTGACATTCCGGATCCAACAAAAGTGGTTTCATCGAAAACAGAGGTCGATTGAAAAATGGCTATTTTCTAGGCGTATATATTAAATATTAAAGATACATTTTTAAACAAATAATTTTCGAACTTGAAATATATAAGTGTTTACTGTTTTTAAATGCAGAAACATCATTCTGAACTCAATGGAAGTGGTTTTGAGTCTAAATTCCTTCGTATGCAAAAAGTAGCATTTTTGACCTTTATATTATATAAATTTCATAGCGACCTTTCTAAATTTTAATCTAGGCATAACTTTTGATTCCTGCTATGAAATTTCAATTTTTCAGATTTGTTAGAAATATATTTTTAAATAGATTCTAATGTTTATGGTTTCACTAAAATCCGGTAAATTTTGCATCTTGTACGGTCAGTCAAAGTTCAAGTTTGACTTTTCAAACTACCGCGCTATTTCTAACTCCTTCTATAATTAAAATTAAATTATTCATTCTAACTTCGGTTTAAATCAATTTTTAATCATTATTATTTTAAATAAATTATTTTAAATACCAAAAACTCATTAAAATTACTTAATATAAAATTTTTAAATTTACCCCAAAATTTAGGGTTGTTACAGTCTCCCACACTTAAAAACTTTTCGTCCTCAAAAAGGAACGAAGCTAAAAAGTATTTAGTTAAATAACTCATCTTTTTTTTTCTCAATTGGTTTCTATAATTTTATTAGTTGAACTAATAATTACACTACTCAATCATCAATCAATTAGTTGATTAGCTTTTTAAGTATTTATAACTTTTATATATTCAAAAATCATTTTTTCAAAAATCGGTTTATATATAATTAAAAATACGTTAATTATAAACTGGGCACTCTCAACTCATTCTAGGGCATTACTAACCCCATCTCTAATGAGTTTTATCATTCTAGGATACTGATGATCATATCTCTAATGAGTATTCTTATTGGATATTACTAATCCAATCTCAGATGAGTCTTTTGTTCAGTTCTAACGAGTTGTACCCCCAAAGATTTGAGCTAACCAGAGCTCTGATACCAACTGTAACGGCTCCAGATTTTGCCCGACTCAGTCGATCGTTACTCGACCAAGACCGTTCAAAACCCGAACACGTTAACTTTGGGAATACAACAACATCAGAACGATAACAACAGACTTTTATAAACATTACAATAATGTTACATCAGAGTACAAAACATATCAGAGTATATTGAATAAAATTACAGCGGAAGATAAATTACAATAAATTAAATACAATACATAGTGGAAATAAAATAACTAAGGCAGCGGAAGACAATTATGCTCTGGACACAGCTTTAGGCTTCGATCCAGAATCCTGCTTGAGATAAGAACCTGTAGAAAAACTACTCGACTGCCGGTGTGGAGAAGAGGGCACCCGAGTTTGTAAAGGTGGAAACAAACAACGGGTCAGTCATGAGACTGGTGTGAGAATTCTAAACTAATTTAACTAATAGTAATAAGGCAAATCCAAGGACCACGCCGCTAACGCGGAACGGGTGTACTCCAATGGATTGCCGATGCATAAATTAAAGTAAATCGTTAAACAATGCAATGCTTTTTAGAAAAATGAAACCAGCATAAGACTCAAATCCCATCACACAATGCAACGCAAACCGGAGGATAGAATTTTACCTTATAAAGGTCAAAAATGCTTGATATGATAAAAACGAATTTGATATTATTATTAGTATATTTATGTTTCAAAAACATTTCAAAGTAAATGTATCAATCCTAGGAAGCATAGCTACCATATAATATGCTTCCATATTAGTAATACAATCAAAACCGTATGAGATCGTATTGGAAATTGGGTTTCCATCATGAGTCAAGGCTAGGGAGGAGCTCCTTACCGATTCGAGACACTCTAGCTAATGTCTCAGGATCCCCTGCAGTGAACCCTTGGAAAGCTGCAGGGCCGGTCCACACATACAGCTTTGTGGATTAGTTATTCCTGAACACACGTTTCCCTATCCTATAGGACCTATCATCCGAGGCGCGCCTCATTCCATCATCCACATAAGTAAAATATCAGCCAGTTTAAGCACTGACACTACCCCTAGCTATAAAGAAACGTGCTGCTCTCCCTGCGTTCCCTTCTCCCATTTTAGACTCAACCGGGTTGTGAGGCTCGTGAAGCTACGTAATACACAAAGCTATGCTTATTCAAGCTGTGCTTTGATCGTCACCACAAGGTTATGCTTTTCAACAAGAAACCTTGATCATTGCATCTTAGTATGCCACACTGTCACTCCATATCACACTACCAATCCTTTGCCGAAATATATGAAAGGGTGTTAAGCAAGAGAGTAAATTCTCCGCCACCAAACATTCATACATTCAACAGAAAATCAATAAATACAATATAAGGGAGTACAATGTCGGACACACATTCCATTTATAAGCTTATGCTCTGGGTCTGAGCGAAAGGCAAATCCATACAAATCAACACTACGTCTTGACAACTACCATCTTAGCCCCATCTCGGGAGAAAATCAATCAAGGGCATCAACACTAGTTACCCATTCGATGTGAAGATCGTCGGTCTTCAATCGCCGTCTTCAATTCTTCGAACGTCGTATCATTATTTGGAATGAGAGTAAACTCGGACTTTCCAAATAACTCTCGCAAATATAAATTTGAAACCATTTCATATCGTTGTTAATAATTTATAACGATATATTGCTATTTTTATTTTACTTTACATACACATCCTAAACATAACAATTTATATTTTCTTCTTCCATCCTTCAATTTACACAAAATGTATATTTGGTTTCATTATTTTTTCCCTAATGAAAATCTATTCCTTAGAAATGTAAATTTCTAATCTTATTATTTACATTGAAAAATGTAAATTTCTATTCCTATTTTATTTACATTCAGAAATGTAAACTAATATTTTAATATGTTATTATATCTAAAATGTAACTTTTATTTTATATTCTATTTACATTGGGAAATGTAATTTCCTAATCATTCCTTTATTTCCTTTGTTTACATTGAAAAATGTAAATTCTTTAAAATGTCACTTTTATTTCTATGCTTTTATTTACATCTAAAATGTAAATAAAAATACACTTTTTCAATTCATATATTTTTAACTCATGTTTTCATTTGCATGAATTCGCCGTATGATTCTAATGTGTTTATTTTTCATATACAAATTCTAATATGTATTGACAATAAAAATGTCCTTTTTATTTATGCCTAAATTCTAATGTGCATTATGACAGTAAATATAATTCTTTAATAAACATACAAATTTCATCACAACAGAATGCCTAAAAGTGATGCATTCAATTTTGTTGACAATTCTACTTCAAAAATATGGAATTTTTTTCTTTTTAATTCAAATCTCTTCTAACGGAAATGTAATTCTTGTTTTCCACTACCACATTTGATAAAATGTACATTTTTGTTTCAACTCTTTTATTTAGACAAAATGTGAATTTTATCCCAATTCTACTCTTCTAACAAAAATGTTAATTTTTGTTTCTAATGAACAAACATATATTTTCATCCAATCCATCTTAACGAACAAAATATTAATTTCTGCCTAATGAACAAGAATGTGTATTTTTGCTCAATCTATTTTAATGAAAAAAAATGTTAATTTTTGTTCTATGTTTCAAATATTACATTAAAAATATGTTTTTAATGTAATTCCTCATTTTATAAATAAATGATATTTTTAACCCAACTTATCATTTCCAAACCAAAAATGATAATTTTAATCTAACTTATCATTTCCTAACAAAATGATAATTTTAACCTTAACATAACATTTCTGATATATGTGATATTTTTTTCATTAACATGACTTTTCCTATAAAATGGTATTTTAATCCACATGACATGCTTTCTAACAAAAAGGTATTTTTATTCACATATCAAATTTTTATATATTTTACATTTACATTGAAAATGGGATTTCCAATGACAACCTATCCTTCTCTTCAAAATATGATCATTTTCTACTTTTCTACTTTACATTAAAAATGAGATTTTTAATGTAATCAAGTTTTCATTTTAAAATTATGATCCCTCTTTCTAAATTTTACTTTACATTGAAAATGAGAATTTTCAATGAAATCACACTTACACTTTAACATTAAGATCATTTTTCTATATTCTAACCTTACATTAAAAATGAAACCTTTAATGTTAGCATATTTTTATTTTAAAAATATGATCATTTCCCTCATTTCATGATTTGCATAAAAATGTATTCTTTTCCTCATATAAAAAGAAATGTATTCTTTTCTTTATTCTCTTTTATTACATTATAAAGAATGTAACTCTTTTTAACTTCTTTCACTACATTATAAAAAGTGGAAAATAGGCATAAGGACAAACTTTGAAAAAAAATTAGTCTGAAGGACATCAAGTTTTATTATTAACCTGAAGGACAAACTTTAAAAAAAAATAGGTTGAAGAACAATGCTAAATGTAATTAGCATTTTCTGTAGTGTAAAACTGAATAATGCTAGTTAAAACTAGCATTTTCGTGTAGTGTAAAAAACTGAATATAATGCTAATTACATTTAGCATTTTCCTTCAGCTTAATATGGGTTCAAAGTTTGTCCTTCAGACTAAAAATAAAACTTGATGTCCTTCAGCCTAATTTTTCGGCAAAGTTTGTCCTTCTTCCTAATTACCTCTTATAAAAATGTAATTTTCTTCTTTTTGATTGCATTACGTACAAATGTAATTTTTGTCTTTTTCTATTACATTGAATAGAAGACGTAAACTTTTCTCCTTCTATCTATTATATTAAATAAAATATAAACTTTTAATCCATTCTTTTTAATGTAACAATTTCACATTAAAAATACATCTTTTTAGCGTAACCAATTTGACACTAAAATATCTTCTTTTTAACACACTAAAAAAAGATGTTCTTTTTAATGTACTAAAAATGTGTTCTTTTAATGTAGATTTCGCTTACTTTAAATCTAATTACATGAAAATGGTAATTTTATCATTAAATCTTAATTACATGAAAATGGTAATTTTATCCTTAAATCTTAATTACATGAAAATGGTAATTTTACTCCTTAAATTTTGATTACATAATAAATGTAAATTGACTAAATTACATAAAAATGTAATTTTTATGTTCTCTAACTTAATTACATAAAAATGAAATTTTCTTCTAATTCTTATTTATATTAAGAAAGATGTAAAACTTTTCTAATCCTTATCTACATTAAGAAAAATATAACTTTCTTTTATAACAACTTGGAGGTGAAGATATTCATTTCATTATTAACACATAACGGTGCAAAAATGTTCATTTCTAAATTATCACAAAACAGTGTGAAAACAATGTCAATTTCTAATTTAACTCATGACCATGTACATAAGTCTCATTTTCTAATTTCAACATAGCGGTGTAAATAAGTCTCATTGACGAATAACAGTGCAAATAAGTTTCATTTTCTACACTAATACATAATGGTGCAAATTAATGTCATTATCGATTTCTTTACAAACAAAAGTGATTCTTTTCATTATAAATCAAAAATGATTTCCTTTCATTAATAATAAAAATCAATATTAACTTATTTTAATTCAATTAATATTAAAAATCAATATTAATAATAAAACAATGTAAAAATGTAACTTTTCCTTCTTTAACATAATCAATGTAAATTTCCATTCTTTTCATTCTTAACAAAACAAATGCATAATTTTTTTTTCTTTTTATTAACAAACAAAAATGACAAATCATATTTTTATTATGAATTGATAAACTAGATCAATTCAAATCAAACAAAAGTGATACCACAAACATGTGATCTTTATAATGCTAATGTAAAAATGAGATTTTTATAATATTAACATTTATACATAAAAATATGATCTTTTCCAAATGATGAAATTTTTAAATAAAAATGTTATTTTTCTATTCTAAAAATTTATATAACAAAAATGATATTTTCCTTGATGTAAACATTCCATATATTTCATACCATCCATCAACACAATACGGTCAATTCACCACAATATAGTCAATTCAATTAATCTCAAACATCACAAAATGTTCAATTTGGTGTCACATAAATAATGAACAAAAATAGGGATTTTTGTTTTAACTAATTTACCTTGACAAAAATAACAAATTTGTTTTGACAAATTTATTTTTGACAAAAATCTATATTTTTGCTTTCAACAATTTTTTATTACAACACGATATCATCCAATTAACAGATCTATACAACACATCAATCATAGAATCAAATCACGTCACATAACAATAGAATTTTACCGCAGAGTGATGATAACACAAACATAAATAATTTTAGTTATTTAAGAAGAAATAAAATAGAATTTCTCACTTTGCTTTGAAGCGGTTCGGATCTAATTTTGCTGAAAATTGTAACTGACTCCAAATCACTTTTAATCAGTTCTGAAATGTAGATCTTGTCGCCACGATTCCAATGCAACTGAAGTTTCTGAATTTTGAGTTTGTATGAGAAAGTTATGATTTTTACAAATTAAATGAATTAGCGATGGTAATTTAGTGTTGCAAACCTTCGAATTGTATAACCCGTGTTTTCTCAGATTTGTTCAATTCTAAGAATCCAAAAAAATCGAGCTACGGTCAACGGTTTAAAGAGCCGTTTGTTGGAGGTGGACCGCCTAGGAGTGGCGCACGTGCGCCAGGGAGATGGAGGGGTGCGGCGGCGCTGTGTGGGCCCGGTGGAGCTTTGAATGTCGTGCGTTCTCATGTGCGGATCTCGGCGAGCGTGCAGTTTTAGGGGGTGAAACTTATCGGGATTGAAAGAGGAGGAGGAGATCTCGAAAAAGTTCAACTGGGGCTTGGTCTAATTCTTCATGGATTGACGGGAATTTGAGGAAGAAAAATCGAAAGTTATAAAGGGGTCGGCGACTAAAAACGATGGAGAAGGAGAATGAACAGTGTCGTATTCTGTATTTTCAAAGGTATTTATAGTCGTATTTTTTCCATTTTATTTAATTCATTTAATTCTGAAAAATATCCAAAATTCGTACGAACTCCAAACCGAATCCAACGAAAGACGTTCCCAGCCAAATACCCCCGTTCCGAACACAATGGAATAGGTCCCGTAAGCCCATTCGACCGTTTTAATAAGTTTTTCCTTAATTTAAAATATAAACATTTACTGTTTAATTAGTTCGTACTTTAAAATTTCATCGGGGCCACAAATTAACTTCAAAAATTCCCGAAAAATATATTTAGCTATGTTTTGACGCTACGTACCTAGGAAAATTAATTTCGTTCAATTCTGAGTCCGTTTGAAAAATGACATTTTTCAAGTTGATTAAAATTGACTGAAATTGACAAAACTGAAATCTTTTTGCCACGACCACAAATTAATTCTAAAATTATGAAAAATTAAACTTAACTATATTTTGACATTCCGGATCCAACAAAAGTGGTTTCGTTGAAAACAGAGGTCATTTGAAAAATGGCTATTTTCAAGGCGTATATATTAAATATTAAAAATACATTTTTAAACAAACAATTTTCGAACTCGAAATATATAAGTGTTCACTGTTTTTAAATGCATAAACATCATTCTGAACTCAATGGAAGTGGTTTTGAATCTAAATTCCTTCGTATGCAAAAAGTAGCATTTTTGACCTTTATATTATACAAATTTCATAGCGACCTTTCTAAATTTTAATCTGGGCATAACTTTTGATTCCTGCTATGAAATTTCAATTTTTCAGATTCGTTAGAAAGATATTTTTAAATAGATTCTAATGTTTTTCATTTCACTAAAATCCATTAAATTTTGCATCATGTACGGTCAGTCAAAGTTCAAGTTTGACTTTTCAAACTACCGCGCTATTTCTAACTCCTTTTATAAATTAAATTAAATTATTCATTCTAACTTTGATTTAAATCAATTTTTAATCATTATTATTTTAAAAGCTTGACTGAACAACATTGTTTATAAAATGACTTTATTTTCCGTTGCTTTATTTGTTTGTCTTGTAATTTATCTGCATCTTTTACCTAAAATGCTCCACCGAAGTTAAGGCATTCCCTTTGTGAGTGACCATAACGGAGGTGGGGTGTTACACTTGGTATCAGAGTTGAAGGTTACCGGATCAGATAAAAGATTAGAAAAATTATTTTCAAAACGGTTTTAAAAGAAGCATTTTCTAAAGAAAAAGTTTTGTTTTAAAGGCATATTCCCCAAAGCCATACGCACTATCTTTTGATCCTCTGTTTGAATCCTTGTTTCCTTCTTTCCTGAGTCTCCGGGGCTCCTGGCTTTCTGGGAGGTAACCTCATCATGGCATGGTTCCGTAGGCTTGATGAGACTACGACACCTGTCAAAGAGAAAAGAAGTGCCCAACTTCCATCTATAACCGTAATAGTTTCACCTATGGCTAATTTTCTTTCAAGCATTGTAGGGTTTTCTGTGCAATGGAGGCAGCTTTCAAGAGACTTGTCAACAAGTTAAACAAAGATGGCAAAGATGAGAATAAGGGGGTTTGGCTAAGGAACACAACCCATAGATGGGAAACCCATGGATATGGACTTGGTTCACGAAGGAGGAAAGAATAGAAAAATCTAAGACAAGAGGAAGTGTCGTTATTATGGTATAACGGGTCATATAATTAAAGAAAAGGGCAAGAACTAAGGACATGATTTTCAGGAGGGCAAGTGCATGCTCTCACCGCCAGCGTACCTGAGAGAGAGGTAGTAAAGTTTCTGTTGAAAAAGTCTAGTTTTTCTTTTTTTGGTCATCCTGTTAGTACTCTTTTTGATTTTAGCGCTTCACATTCGTTTATATCTGCTTTCGTAGTTGAGTCTCTGCACCTTAGTACTTGTATAATAGAAGATCCCATTACTGTCTCAAATCTGGTTGGTGGTTCGGCTCGTTTATCTTTGGTTTGTAAGGATTTGAGAATAGCTATGTTAAGTATTGAGTTTTAGTGTAATGCTTATGTTTTTGGTTTCATGGGCTATGGGATGATTCTAGGCATGGATTGGTTAGCTAGTAGTTGTGAAAGGAGGGTAGTTAGACTTTTGACTTGCCTCGGGAATACCCTCAAGATTTCGTGCGATCCTAAGGGATCAGTTTGTCTTGGCTACCTAGAATCACTTGATGCATCCATCAACGATTTGCGATCCATTAGAGTAGTCCATGAGTACACAGATGTTTTTGATCAGACTAGGGGTTTATCCCCTAAAACGCGAGATAGACTTCCGCATATATCTAGTTGACAATACAAAGCCAGTTGCATTACCTGTACGACACATGACTCCAAGGGAAAGGAAGGGCTCAGTAAACAAGTAAAAGAGTTACTTGAGAGAGGGTTCATATGGCGAAGTACTTCTAAATGGGGTGCTCCAGTTGTTTTTGCTATAAAGGCGGATTGTTCACTTCGCTTGTGCATAAATGATATTTTGGAATGAGGAAGAACATGCTTTGCATCTAAGGGAAGTCTCGAATACCCTCCAAGCGCATCAACTTAAGGCGAAGTTCTCCAAATATCATTTTTGAAGAGAAAAAGTAAGGTTTCTAAGGCAGGTGATATCCAAGGAAGGGATAACAGTAGATACCGCAAAAGCAGCTGCGGTGCACGATTAGAAGGTCCCAAGGAATTCAACGGGAGCAAGAAGATTTCTTTGATTAGCGGGCTGGTATGGGAAGTTAATTTAGGACTTTGTAAAGGTATCAGGCCCCACTTACTACATTGACGAAGAAGAATCTAATCATCCTAGTATATACACTTGGTAACATGGTCAGCATTTGTTTATTTTCAAGAGATAGTTCTGGAAATGTTAGCATGACATGGCAAAGGTTGTAGTGCCAAGTATACTATAAGAAGAAAAGGAGGAACAAGAGGCGATAGTGAAATGAGTTCCAATGCATATTCTGGAAACAGAAATTAAGAAGCTACGCAATCGTGAAGTTAAGACAGTCAGAGAAATATGGAATGAAGCTCAAGAAGATGTGACTTTGAAGACTGAAGACTAGATACGCGCATCATACCCTTTTTTTAGGGTATATCCTTGATCTCTCTTTTTCTGTAAAGTTTATTTGCTAGTCTTTATCTTTTAAGTATATCCTCTCGATCCTATCCTCGATCCTTAAGTAAAAGCCAATGGATGTAAACATGTGTTTAAGACATGTTATGTTTGGTGGATGCAAGTGGATGTAAGTGTTTGCTAGTGGTTGCTCGGGGATGCAAATACACACATTAGGCACTAGATCGGCTCAGTCACTTTCATATTGCATATGCATGAGTGAATTTTTATGTATCTGAATTAAAACTTGATGTGTTATCATATGGATGTTGCATTTGTATGAATGATTAAGCACTCATGTAGAAGTTATAAAGTACGATTAGAAATAATTGCATACATGATGGACTCATGGCACTGACATAATTCGCATTAAGGAGGTCAACTGAATCAGTAGACCGCCTGATTTTGCATTAGATAAGGACATATACACACACTATGCATATGTTCATGAAAAGCATTAGAAATCTTTTTAAGAATAATGGACGCCTGTGATTGAATTGTTGAGTAGATGGATGTTGGATGTCATGATACATTCTCCTTGACTTAGAAATTTCGGGGACGAAATCCTTTAAAAGAGGGGAGAATGTAACACCCCGTATTTCCTGTGAATATTAAAGTAACGAATTGAAGAATACTTAATTTTAAAAGTGAGAATTAAGGGAAATGGGTTACGCCATTGCCTTTGTCTCGGAATTCTGCTTGAGATAGAGTCCGAGTTTGCGTGAATCGGACTTCGTATGAAGAAGTTATGGAGTTCAGAAGATTTCATGTTTAAACAGAAAATATAAATAATAATTAAACATCTCAAAGCAAGTTCAAAATTCGAAATTCAACCAGATTAGGTTGAGTGGGAAAATTCCTGCTCACGGTGTCGACCCCCCTATACGGGTGTCGACATAGGTGTCAACCCCCCAATAGAGGAGTCAACTCTTTTGGCCCAGATCTGGCCGATGACGTGTTTGCCACGTGTCGCTTTCTGATTCGTTGGTGATGTGGTATTCTACTCTAGACGATTCTGATGACTTCTAGACTGATATGAAGGCTCTAAATCTCCCTATACACCTATAAAAAGACCCCTAAACCTATTGTTTTCTACACACGAATTCATAAGCGTTTATATGCTGCTAAAACCTGAAGTGACCTAGCCTCCACCTTAATCAATCAAATTAGATTTTTCAAGTTAACAATCAAAGTCCACATCAAAGGAATAGCTAATCAAATTCAAAAATAAGATCCCAGAATAAGACCGTTCTGTAATTTGTAAGTTCATGTTACTTTCAGAAGTAAAATTCAATTGTGATTCTGACATTGTAATAAATCTGAATCTGAGATTATGCCTATTTCTATCTATCTTTCTATATCCATTGGATCTATCTCATTGATATTATTGTGTCCATTCTTTGTCTCTTCTTTCCTTCTTCCATTTTTATTTTTATAGCCAGGCTACTGCGAGCCTGAGCCAAATCTCATAAGAGATGAACGTATGTTGGAAATAAAATTGGGCATAATATATGATTTGCACATGACCAGCGCTAAAATTGGGAAAAGTATTAAATTATGTATAATTGGGCATAACTGATTTGTAACTGATTTGAGGAAATAACACAGTTGTATTTAAAACATAAAGTGTATCGAACATATGACTTGAGATTTGAGGCATAAAGTATACTGGACATATGACTTGGGATTTGGGGCATGAACTGAACTGTAAACATATAAGGCATAGTACATGTTGTGGTTTAAGACCTAAAATTGGGGCACACACACACACACACACACACACAGATATATATATATATATATATATATATATATATATATATGATAGTTTATGACTTGGAAGAAGGAAATCATTGTGTACAATGATATATGGCTTAGGCATGAAAAACCTATTGTAAGATAGGGATAACTGTTAAATGTGAACACGCCTAAATTGGGATTTTGGGAAATTGGCATGCACTGTAATTAAAGGCTATAATTTGGCATAGTTTATACTGTGATTCATGATTGGGTGTTTTTGAGAGAATGTTTTGTATGGTGCAATATGACTAAACCTTACGGCGTGTGCTATATTGTGATTTTTAGGGCATGACTATTATTGCAAATTTGGGAAAATTGGGCGTAACCTATTTTGAGTAATAACTTGAATTTGAATTTGTGGGGCTTAACAAGTTAGCTCTGTTGAGGTATAACTTGAGAATTGGAACATGACTAGTTGGGATAATTAGCATATAAAATCTAGACTTGGACATGTATGGTAAATATGCTAAAAGATAAACATGCCTAACCCGAGGTTAGAATGAGTTGCGGTGTAAAACTGCCCGGAACCGCCCGGCACATGCTGTAACCGCAACAACACCTATCTAATGTGAGAGGTTAGTGCATCATGCCCAAGAAAAACCCGAGGTTAGATTGAGTTGTGAAGTAAAACTGCCCGGAACCGCCCGACACATCTAGTAACCACAACAACATAGATCTAATGTGAGAGGTTAGTGCATTAATGAATCAATTAATGCTAATGAACAAGACATGTTAAGAATGGTAGGGTTAAGTTAACTAAGGCAACACTTAACCGTTATAACATGTTAGTTAGACAAGAAGATGGGGTTAAGTAAATTTAGAACACTTAACCGTTATAACATGTTAATTAGACAAGATGATGGGGTTAAGTAAATTTAGAACACTTAACCTTCATAACATGTTAAGTAGACAAGAAGGTGAGGTTAAGTAAATTTAGAACACTTAACCGTTATAACATGTTAATTGAACAAGTAAGCAGGGTTAGGTTAACCAGTACAACATGATGAATGAGAAGGGTTAAGTTAATAAGAAACACTTAACCAATATGACATGATGAATGGGTAGGGTTAAGTTAAAACAAGAGAGAAACACTTAACCAATATAACAGGATGCGTGGAAGGGTTAAGTTAACATAAGAAGGCAACACTTAACCAATGTAACACGACAAGTGGGTGGGTTTTGAATTGATTGATGACACTTAACCAATACATCATGATGAATGCGTGGGGTTAAGTTAATAAGATACACTTAACCAATGTAATTTGATGAACGAATGGGGTTAAGTTAATAAGAACACTTAACCAACATGACATGATGAGTGGGTGGGTTAAGTTAAAATGAATGGATAGCACTTAACCAATATGACATAATGTGTGGGAGGGTTAAGTACATATCGGGTTGGTGGGTAATATTAGTAAATATAGGCCCACAAACTTAACCATTAAGTAAACATGTTTGAATCAATGGGAGGGTTAAGTACATATCGGGTTGGTGAGTAATATTAGTAAATATAGGCCCACAAACTTAACCAGTAAGAAACCCTTGTAACGGGGACCCATTTCAGCAGTAACCCACATAGATGTATCAAGGTACCATGAAACTAGGCAGGATGGGGCACGATTACTGGGCTGATTATAAGCGGTTAAAATAGCGGCAGGGGGTACGTCAGTGTAGGTTCCGATGGATTACGGGTGTGCATATACTCCGGAGTGGGAAAAAGCAGGCAATGGGTACCAGTAGTTATACACTGTGCATCTCGAATCGTGTCGGGTCGCTATCATAGGGATTGATACACCTTATGGTAGGACCAACATAGGGTATCTACACGCAAGAGAGGGTTGATTGACACAGACACATGGAACATTAATACAAGTAGGGAGCCGATCGATAGGGTAGTAAGGGTACATCTAACATCTTCATGGAAATTAGGCTGGTTGAGGTAAGATCCTCATACTAGATGTACACCTGAAGGCTACCACAATTTGCGGGGATTGGGATCACATTATCATATGATCATTTTATACAGATTACTAGTTGGGACACTAGTTAGGTGGTGCAGAGATATAGAAATTAGAATAACAGGGTAGTAGCGAAGCAGAGAAAGAGTAGAAGTGCACTCAGTTTATCTTGTCTTATCATATCTATGCTACTCGTACGTTATCTTGTTATCCTTGTTATCACGGTATTGTCTTATATTCAGTTTATTCATGTTATGAATGCTTTTGCCTATTTACATGCTGAAAGTCACTAGACTTACCAGACTTATGTCTGATCTAGTTTGTTTCGCCTCTTTTCTTCCGTTCCCCTCAGGTTCACAGGGAGGAAATGTTACCACTTAGCTCAGTTTTCTTTCCAAGCACGAAGATAGCCAATGTATTGCTTTGGAATTTCTCTTTCACTGCTATGGTTGGTTCATGCTTTTATTGGGGAAATATCACTGTTATTTTTACGCTTCTTTTATACTTGGAAGTTTCTGAATCAAGACTGAAGTTCTGTGTATTGTTTTTAAGTATGATTGAGACCATTATTGTAAAAGCTTGACTGGACCACATTGTTTATAAAATGGCTTTATTTTCCACTGCTTTATTTGTTTATCTTGTAATTTATCTGCATCTTTTACCTAAAACGCTCCATTGAAGTCAAGGCATTCCCTTTGTGAGTGACCTTAACGGAGGTGGGGTGTTACATGACACCATACCAGACCCTTTCCCTGCCAGTCGATCATCTGTAACGTCATCACAGATGCACGGTACAACATTTGCCCTACCCGTATCAAAAACAGTAGTTACAACCCCTTTAAAATCAAAATCTCCAAATTCACGTGTTTAATTTTTTTTTGTTATTATTCTTAAATGCAGTAAATTCATTATTAAATGAATTCCAGGTTTAAACCCAGTCCTAATTTATGCTTGAACGGGATTTTAGATTTTTGAAGTGACAAGGGATGTATATATTCCCCTATTAAACTTATAGTCCAGTTTTTATTGCTTGTTGACATTCTTCAAACAAACGCAACAGATATATATACCCATTGTTTTATATGATCATAGTAGTTACGCAAGTAAATTGGATCCTACATATGTACATTTCACTCTGAGATGGATAGGAAAATAAGTGTTTTACTTATTTATTACTGCTATATTGTATTTAGTTGTTCACTGCATTTCTATTCTTCAGTTTTTCTTCCTCAAACAATCAAGTTCTCATCTAATCAGTTTTAGGGATTTACCCTCTTACATAACATAGATTTGAATTCAATACATTGTGTACCCATCACTCTATAGATACAGTTTGAATATATTATGGGAAAATGTAGACAGTAAAGAGTTTAAGTGGTTTACTCACAATATTCATATTACTGTCTTTTGTTTCTTCACATGTTTTCCCCAAAACTCTCTTGTCCTAGTTTAGGCATTTCAGAGATTAAATCTTTAAATGATCGAGATGTTTGTATCGCTTATGATGTGTAAATATCAGCACACATATGACTTGAGTCTACTCGAATTAGTATATAATAGTAGAAACTTCTAAGTGTGGTCTCACACTAAAATGTTCACTGTCACTTTATACTTTCTCATCTAGATTTTTATTCAAACTCCCAAAATGCACTCTAACTTACTTGCAGAGATTAAATCTTTAAACATCATAAATATCGGAATCAAATAACATATATACCCATCAACACACACATAATTTGAATGTACTGGAATTCATATAAAATAGTAAAGAATTTAAAATGTTTACTCACTAAATTATTTATTGTGGCTTGCCATTGAATATCCAGTTTTTTGTTTTTCCAATGATTTAAGTCAACACTAATAAGCATGTTTATAGGATGGTATATATCCAATAGCAACTCCATGCAGATAATTGAATGAATAAGAAATTTCTAAAATAGATTTTTAAGGAAAGAATTACAGTTTACTCACTATATCTATTCACTGTCCTTATATTTCAAAGCCCAAATGTTTGAATCCTGCTTACTTGTAAAGACACGCCATTAAACACCCAAATATTTGGATCCAATATGATGGGTACGAATCAATATACATACAATTTCATTCTTAGTAGGATTTAATACTAACAATAAAGGGGTTTAGGTGTCTACTCTCGATTTGTATTCACTACTACTTTGGATTTTGTTTCTCAGATTGTTCAAACACCTTAATTCTTATGCTACCTAACCTTAAACACTTCAATAATCACATCCATATGATGGGAACACACACCATGCATATAGTTTGAATTCACAAGAGTTAAATATAAACTAGTATTTAAATTGTTAAGTGTTTACTCACCATTATATAGCTCCTGTCTTTTCAGTTTTCACCAATTTTTACTCTTTGTTTTCTACCATTCTTAGTTTAGGTTTTTCTCTTAGGCTTCGAACTAGTGTATGAGTTTTCTGTATGGTTTTCATGTGTATTTATAGATGGAAAAAATGTAGGTTCTAAGTTAGGTAGGTGATTTAGTAAAACAGAGTAGCGACAGTAGTATATGAATGAGGTGATATGTGATCGAGAAGAAGCTTGCTAAGGGTATTTTCCTCAGGCATGTGCACATGCATGGACAGTATATGTATTTGTACAATTCAAAACAAAATACTTGCAGACTTCGATCCTAAGTAATATAATTATGTCATGTTCCTAGCTGCAAACCATATTTACAGGCATGTACTATATATAATAACAATTCAAGTTTGGTATCCAAGTAACCAATTCACTTGCTATACATATATTTCATGTGTCTAGTTTTCTTTTCCCACCTCATGCTAGACTGGTTTTGAAATTGTGATCGACTGGCTCTACTTGATTTTGAAGGATGCATATACGTGCAGAAGCCTTGAATATGAGGTGAAAGTGTGATGCGCAAATCCCCAAAAATATACACAAACTTTGCTCTTAAGTAATTCCACAAGGCTCTGTTCTTACTACAAATATATGTAAAAAGTTTACCATTAGTTCCCATGCCAAATCAATCCTTCCAGGTCTATGTTCTCAGCTGTACAACCTATGCACATGCATGTGCTAAATGTATTTACAACTGAAATTTAACAACTAAAGAATATCAGTCCCCTTTAATTTGATTTGACCATGGCCTTTCCTATCCTACAAATGTATGTTCACCCATAATTTATAATGCTTATAAGTGAAATAAAAATGATATCATACTTTAGTATATTCATTACTTGCCTTAGATTGCACTATATCCATATGAAATAAAGCAAGTTAAATGTAAAGATGTCAAAATATCAAGCACATGTATATTATATATGTATATATATATATATATAACTATATATTCATATCAAGTAAGAACTTAGGAAAATTGTCTAATTTAAATGAATATCTTTTATTTAATGAACATATATACTTGGATTTTCTTGCATTTGAAGTAATCTCATTTTGTTATGAAATAAAAATCCAAATTTATTCATGTGAAGTAATCTTACATTTTACTTAAGGTAAGTAATTTTATTATAAAATCTGAATTTGCTCATCAGATAAGCAATTATTATATTTGATTCTTCATGCAATGCATGTTAATAGTTATACAACCATTAGTGCTATTATATTATATACCGTAAAAACACATATTCTTCTATTATAATTCTTCTTTTCTCCATCACTCGATCCATATATAATGCTTTTCCACATTCTTCAAGGCAGTTTTGCTGTTGATCCCTAAAAAAACCATACGCAAATTGAGCCACAAAATCTTAGCAGAAACTACAGGACGAGCGTCATCAGGGTCGGTCATGCATATTATTGTCCAAGGCACTTAAATGACTCATAAAGAATAGGAAGCAACCATACAGAACAAGATTCAAATGTTTATCTCTTAAAGGACCAAGCTTGGCTAGAATTACAAAGCAAGCACTTACAACGTTTTTACGTGCCCATGTCTCAAACCAAAGCCAGATGCAAGTCGTGACCTGGTCAGGGAAGCAAAGGTCAGTCGTTCGTATTAGAACAAAGCCGCTCGATTAGCAAAACAAGATGATTCATTCACTTAACAGGATCAGGAGCGACCACATAGCATAGCCATACTGAGAAACGGCGTGGTGAAAAGGCAGTAAGAATGAATATCCTTGAGCAACCTGCTAAGAGCGTACGAATTAGAGAAGGTCACACATTCTTAAACTGAGGAATTCAGTCGAGCAAAGCACAAAGAAGAATTGATCTCAGTCCCGTGCTCCACTTCATAGTCACTCGACCACAAGTACAATCCTAGTCACCCACTCATTTTACAATCAATCAAATCAGATAACCGCTCACCAATTACTGAAGATAGCCACATCCGAAGAACACTAGCTAAAGTCACCCACTTGACTATTTGAAACACTCGCTCCTACAAAGTCGCTCGCACATGACAGCTAGATACAGATACAAACAACTAGCAAGAACCAGGCAGTGGCATTGTGGTAATTACCGGCTGAAACGATCCGTCGCTTGCATATATGAACTTCAGCTCATTTCTCCGGGTAGGGACACCTATAAATAGGCCATGGCTGCCAACATAAAGGGGATCCAATCTTTTGAACCACGAAGTGCTGCTAAATTCTATCTTCAATCATTCCTTAAAGATTTGGACCATCTTCTCCATTCAAAGGTTCATCATCAGTTTTACTATGGCGCCTAGTATAACCTTGTAATCGGAAAATCAAAGACATCCTCCTTCTCAATCATCCATCGGTCCTTCTCCTCTTCAAACCCTACCATTTTCTCATAAAATCCCAGGATTGATATGTATAAATGAGAGTATGTCGAGTGAATGTTGAGATATATGAAAAAAAAGAGTTGGTGTATTTTGTAATCTCCATTTTTAAGAATGCAAGTAATCTTCATAGTGGATAGGCCTGGCACAAGGCTAAACCACTCTAAATCTCGTCTTTATTTTTCCTTATTTGCATTTTTACTCTAAATTGTTATTAAGTACGGCTCCATTTATTTTCTTACTGTATCGGTGAAGTTTAATTCTAGTACCTTTGTTGTTTAAGCCATTTTTTGGTGAAAACATTTGACGTCTACTGTGGGGCCGTATTTACATCTCTCCCTAATAAGGTCCGACGATATTCTCCGAGAAAACTGTGCTTGGAATCATGGACATGCTGAGGGAAGTCACCGACGAAGTCAACAGCCTCATCAATAGTGTTAATATCATCACATCGTCCACTACCCATTCCGGGGCAGGAGAACTGTCTGGAGTTGAAGAAACTATAACCAGGAAAGAGTTGGAAGAAGCAATGACAGGATTAACGAATCAAATAACTATCGCAAACAATGTAATGATGAAGAAACTTGAGTCAATACTCATTATTCAAGCCGCCACCGCAAAAGCCGCGCTAAGGGCCACTTGTTCTCCATCCACTCAAATGCGCCACGGATCCGGGGCAGAATTCTCTGCTTCGAGCTCGAAACAGGAAAATTCCATTTAAGATGTTGCGTATCACGTCAATCGGGATCGTGGAAAGAACAAAGCATACGTGCGTGAGTACTTCGATGACACAATCTCGGAGCGGCTAAACAGCTCCGCCGCCTGAGGGAGAGTCCTCCCAGAAGAATGCCCAAATTCCTTGACTCTAGATCACGATTTAACTACCTAAACCAGAAGTTGGCACGAAAGAGGGTGCTCAGTCCATGGATCAGAGCAGAAAGAAGAAATACATTTTAGGAATGGCACGTGAAATTATGGAAGAAATTCTAAAGAAGGAGGATGATAAAAAAGAATGGGAATCTTTTCCAACTAAAACCCCACTTACTGAAAGGATTAAGAAGACTGTATGTCCTCAGAAATTCGAACCTCCAATGTTGCAGTCCTATAATAGGACAAGCGACCCTAATATATTCCTGTGCAAATATGACCAGTATATGAATGGGGCATGCGCTACCGATGAGATCAACACTACACCATGCAGGCTGTTTTGCAACACCCATAGGCGGACATTTCGCAACGGCTTAGGGCCGTTGCAATATTGCAACGGCTGTAGACCTTTACAAACTGTTTTACTACGGATCTAGACCGTTCTTTCTTACGCAACGGCTTAAAACCATTCCCCATTAAAGTACGCCCTTCCATACACCCCTCGTACTCCCATCCGTATCCCAATACGCTTTCATTTATCATCCGTTCCACAATAAAGAAAATTTCCCAGATCCAGATTCAGATCCTTTTGTTCCAGATCCAGATCCTTTTGTTCCGATCGATGCTATATCTCGTTCGAATTCTCTTCGATTTCTCTCCAGGTGCGTTTTTCCAGAATGCAAACTTGCCAAGATTTCGTTGTTTTGATTTTTGTTTTGATTTATTACTCTCACTGTTGCGAATAGTATGCGTAAATCTTCTCAAATTCGTGTTTGATAGTGAATAAATTACAGTTTTTGATGCAAGTTAATTGAATTATGTGCTGTAAATTGGGTGAAATTACTTTCAGAGAACAAATTAAGGCTACTCCTTAATATGTCCGCATATAAATTGGGTGAAACCACGTGCATCAAGATTCAATAGCCAGCATGTAACATAATTTTCTAGCTATTTGTAAAGTCGGCTTTTATTTATAAAAATTATGCTTAGCAGAGCAATTTTGCTACAAAAAGGAAGAATTCTTATTCTTTGGGATTCTTCCGTTTGGTCTTCTATTATCTTACATTCTTCCAACCAATTCACACCTTGTGTATTATATATAACACAGCTGGTCTAAGCTTAGTATGTACTGTTATTAATGGTTACAGTGAAGTAGATCAAAGAGAAGAACTATATAGTAATATACCAGAACATGCTAAAGCAAACCTGGAATTGTTGGTATGTACTGTTTATGGTTCCAATTAAGTGGTACTATTGTTCAGATGGTTAAGTTGAGTATACCATCTATACTATATTTACAGCCCCTATGAATGCGTTTTACGGCTGTTATTCATAGGTGTTACTATAGTATAGATGGTATTACTACTTTTAACCCAACTTTTAGCACTCTCTATAATGTTGGGTATATTATCTATACTATATTACTACTTGTTTTATAGCACCCATAGTATAGATATGTCTTTTTACCCAACATATCTCTGAATACCTTTATCAGTATTACTATAGATCCCGTGAAAAAAGACGGGCATACTATCTATACTATATTACTACTTTTTTATGGCTGATACTATTATGGCGATAAAAGTGTAAGAAAATAAAATCCAGTAGTTGTGTTAAAGTGGGTCGTGTATTTAAAAGCACGTTTATTAGAAAATCATAAATTAAGTACCCTACTCGATACCAAGCTCAGTAGTCGCAAATGCTTACGCTCAATGCTCCACTTGCGTTTGCCACAAATGCACCCTTAATCTTTTGTAATTATTATACGATTTTTTATTTTTTAATACAGCAGGGATGACTTTACAATTCAAAATTTATGTATATATATATATATATATTCTACAAAACAAAACATTTATAGTTTAAATGTAACTATGGCTAATTTATATGTTTACCCAAATCATAATTTTTGCATTGCTTAGTAGTTACATGAATTATGTATTGGTTAGTAGCTGCATCTGTAATTTGGTAGCTACATATGTAGGATAGACTTTTGTACGTTCATCCAAACCATATCGGCAGCATCCTATAGTGGCTAACTAATACAACTGGAATCACTTTTCTATGAATAATGTATTGGTTAGTAGCTGCATCTGTAACTTGGTAGCTCATATGTTAAAGTGGAAATTGGAAAATGTGCACTAGCATTGTACAGTCTCACATGTAAGTTCAAAATGCAATGGACTGTTATTGCCGGTTGTCACCTGATTTGATTTATATTTTTATTTGATGGTAACAGTTAAATGAATGTTTGTCACCTGACTGTTATCTTCAAACCAATATACAGTTAAATGAATGTTTGTAAGTAAAATAGCCTGATCTTATTTTGAGTTTTTTTCTGCTGTTATTTTGCATGAAAAACTAATCCAATTTGTTTTTTCATGTGTGCTGCATATATCATCTTTAGTTTCAGGTTCTTTTAACAGATTGTTTGTCCCTCATTAAATATGTTATCACACGTAACTTACATGTACACAAGTGAGTGTGTGTATAGCGAATAATTTCAAATACGTTGATCAGCGAGTGCGAACTAGGGTCTTTGAATGAAGCTTCTTTTCAAACTAGGGTCGGAGATTTTATCCTAAGCTCATGGATGTTTTTCTTGGTGTTAATAGTAATAAAGGAGTTAAAAATGGATGGTGGAATAAGTGATGCAGAACAGATCGAATCCAATTGCTTTAACCGTATATCGATCTAATTTATAATTGAATCTTGAATTCTGAATAAGTTTCTTCGGAGACCAATGTAAATTAAAATGTTATAAATAGAGTTAGAATTAAAAACAAAATATATACTATTTTATCATTATCTAAAATTTAATATCCTGTATTGATAAATTACTATTAGCAATCAACAATTTACCTAAAGCTATCATATGTTAGTTTGAACCGTTAGATGTTTGTTTTTTAGTTGAATATTAATTTGATAAATGATTTTTGGATGTGCTTCGAAGAGAAGTTAATAGTCTCTTAATGTAATTTAAATATTCTCTTATTGTAATTTCAGAATGGATAAAGAGTGGATGAAAGAATCCGATCAAAGAACTGCACGATATGTGGAAGGAGTGCAGAAGTTTATTGATTTTGTTGTAGAAAATGGTGGTAATAAGAAAATCTATTCTTGTCCTTGTAAACGATGCAATAATATGAGATCAAATATTAAATTAGATGAAATTCATTATCATCTGCTTAGATGGGGAATTGTCCAATCATATACCGTTTGGCGTTTTCATGGGGAAGAGTCGGCGAGGAAGCAAAAACAACCCGTTAGTAAAGCCATAAGTACCGATGAGTCTGAACTTCCTATGATGGAAGATTTGGTCAATGATGCCGATAGATTTCATCATTTTCAACCTATAAGTTCGTTGCCATATAATATTGGGGAATTACCTACGGGTGATGTTGATTGGCAAGCCAATCAAAGTAGAAGGTATAAATCACTTTTTGATGATGCAAAAGTGGCATTGTATCCTTCATGTCCAAAAGGGATAACAAAATTATATTTCATCATCAAGTTGAATAGCTTGAAAACTCAGTATAGCTTTTCCGACAATGGTGTGACTGCAGTTCTTGAATTTATAAAGGAATTACTCCCTGAAGGCAATACAATACCAACAAAGTATTCCGGCATGAAGAAGATGATTAAACAAGTTGGGATGGACTACAAAACTACTGATGCATGCATTAATGACTGCATTTTATATTGGAAAGATGATGCAAATAGAGTTTTTTGTCCAGTTTGCAAAGATCCAAGATATAGGACAACATTCAACGAAGAGAAAAGAGCTACCAAAGTACCTCAAAAGACGTTGAGACATTTCCCTCTAATTCCTAGGTTGAGGAGATTGTATACTATACCGTGGATAGCTGATGCTATGACTTGGCATGGTCGTGCCAAGTCTAATTCAGATGTAATGCATCACCCATGTGACACTTCTCAATGGCGAACTGCAGATTGTTTTGATAAAACGTTTGCCGTGGATTCACGAAATGTCACGCTTGGATTAGTAACGGATGGTTTCAATCCAAGTGCATCTCTGAGTAGCCGTTATAGGGTTTGGCCAGTAGTTGTAGTACCGTATAATCTTCCTCCGTCCATGTGCATGAAAAGAGAGTTTTCAATGTTGACATTATTGATTTCTGGGCCAAAACAACCAGGAAAGGATATTGATGTTTATTTGCAACCGTTGATAGACGAGTTACAACAGTTATGGGAAGGAGTCGTTGCATTTGACTCATTTAATAAATCCGAGTTCACAATGAGAGCTAGGTTGTTGTGGGAAATTCATGATCATCCTGCACTTGGGACTTTATCGGGGTGCACAACTCATGGCTATTTTGCATGTCCTACATGTGGGGAGGACACTTGTTCTTACTATCTTCCTGAAAGTAAGAAGATGTGCTACATGGGACATCGAAGATTTCTTCCTTCCAAACACAAGTTTCGAGACGATAAAACAAACTTTGATAACAAACAAGAATATCTTCATCCTCCAAAGCCATTGACTGGTTATCAAGTTGAAGAGAAGGTAGCTAATATCAAAATAAAAGTTGGTAAAAAAAAAATCAGAAATCAGTCGAAAACAAAAAAAAAGAATCATTGAAAAAGAAGATGTCAATGTTCCCACATGGTATAGGAGGTCCATCCTCTTTGATTTACCATATTGGAAAGCAAATTTGGTTCGACATAATATTGATGTTATGCATACGGAGAAGAATGTCACTGAGCATCTCATTAGCACAATCATGGGTCATAAAGACAAGTCTAAAGACGGCATCAATGCACGTAAGGATTTGAAAATCATGGGTATAAAACAAAAATTGTGGGTGATGGAAAATCCTGAAACAAATAAAGTAATCATACCAGATGCAGCTTTTGCCTTGGGTAAAGATGAAAGGTTTCGATTTTGCGCCATTTTGAAAAGCTTGAAAGTGCCTAGCAAATTCTCTTCCAACTTCAATAACAATGTGAGCATCAATCCTCCCGAACTAATAAATATGAAGTCGCATGATTACCACGTCATAATTCAACAATTACTTCCGGTATTGCTTCAGCATTCTTATTCACAGCATAAGGATTTGCGTAATGTTGTACATCGTATAAGTCTATTCTTTAACATTTTATGCTCAAAGGTGATCAACAGAGAACATCTCTTATTAGCGAAGAGTAGTTTGGTAGAAGCAATTTGTGTGTTTGAAAAATATTTTCCTCCTGCATTTTTTGACATCAGCATCCACCTTATGGTTCATTTAGCCGATGAAGCATTGATTTGTGGTCCTGTTAGATATAGGTGGATGTATCCTTTTGAACGGTAACCTATTAAATTTAGTTTTGTTCAATATCATTTGATTAAAATATGTACTAATTATTTATGATCGATTACCATTCATAGGCTGATGAAAATATATAAAGGATATGTGCGCAACAAAAGATATATTGAAGGAAGTATTGCAGAAGGATATATTGTACAAGAAGCTAGTCTTTATTGCATGGAGTATATGCCAAAAGGAGGCGATGGCACACATAAACATACTCGTGAGGCTTTTTTAGACGAGGATGATGAGTTTGCTGGTGAGATGCCTCTAGATATTGGTAAAGACATAACCTTAACCTCAGTGCAGTTCGAACAAGTTCGTAGATGGGTCCTCAATAAATATGATAAATTGGATGAATGGGAGAAGTAAGTTCGCGAATAACTCTTGAATCTCCACCATAGTAAATCAGCTCATATAGATGTTTTGAAATGTGTTTGTTGCAGGAGGTATGTCATTTATGTGAAAAGTACTAAATCTCAATCTCGAAGTGGGGTTTCATCCGTGGAAGCATGTCAAAGCTTTACTGTTTGGATGCGTGGCGAGGTATCTTAAAGCTTATTTGATATTTCACGCGTACTTGAAAAGGATCGTACATCGTATTAATCATATTTTCACATATTTTATTTTTTAGTTGGTGAAAACAAAGGATGTTGATTCAACTCTTTGGCGGCTTGTGAATGGGCCAAAGTTCAATGCGCGTAGTTATACGAAGTACCAAGTAAATGGTTTCACATTTTCCCTAAAAGTTACGATGAGCGGATGGTAACACAAGACAGCGGTGTATGCATGAGAGCAATTACAAAATTTAGAGCCAGTGGTAAAGATAAAAATTATAAAGAAGCAGAAACAATGTATTACGGAGTTATTCAGGAGATAATTGAGTTGGATTACATAGATTTCAAGCAAACGGTTTTTTATTGTGATTGGGTAAAGGTCGAAGACAAGGTCAATGGTTGCAAGATTGATCCTGTTTCAAACTTGATTACAGTTAACTTAGGAAAATTAAAGACCAAGGATAGAATGAATGATGAGTCATTTATTCTTGCGTCGGAAGCGGGTCAAGTGTTCTACTCAAAAGACTTAAAAAATAGCGGATGGTTTGTGGTTTTACATACACCTAAGCGGTTGACTACAACCGTGGATGACGTTGAGTTTCCTACTGCTTATCAATCAGCCTTTGAAGATAACCAAAAATTAGTAGACCTTATCAAATGCATATGCTAATATAAGATGTATTTTTAATTGAATTGAGTTGAATTTCATATGTGGTTATATTTTGTCGACTTTGAATATTATCATCGTTTGTAATGTTTGTTGTTTGTGGATTAGTTTGTAATGTTTGTTCTTCTTCTATTTTCTTCGTATGGCATATGAGAAATTTGGAGGTGTGTCCATATGTAATAGAACTAATCTCTATGTTCTGACAAGTCAATTATCCTATGTATAAAACCACTTCATCTTTTGTGTTTGTGTGGTCTTTTCTTATATGCCTAAAATAGAACTAATATTTGTCTTTTCCAAATACTCAAAAATTGCATTTTATACAGCAGTAATGTCAGAAGCTGCGGAAGCGTCGAATCATTCAGTCGCACATTCGTCATCCTCACAACCCGAGAAAGTTGAGGCAAACACATATGGTGTTCCAATTTCAGATAATGCTGGAAAAGTAGGCAGTAAAATTGGTAAATTGGTGCGAATTCACGTGCCGATATCATATGAAAGTTGGGATAAAGTTCCCATGAAATATAAAGATGACGTTTGGGATGAATTGCGGGTAAGCCTACCAAGTGTATAGCATTTTGACCAATATAACAGCTGTATGTTGTGGTATATGCTTGCTATTTTCTTATACACTTTATGCAGGATTCACCATATCTTTTGTGTTTGTGTGTTCTGATAAGTAACTGTTGTCTTTTTGCTTGCTTTCGGTCTTTTATTATTTATTATTCATAAATTTTTTAGGCTAGTATTTTTGATAGCCACAAAGTTTCAGATATTTATATTTTTAGGCTTCCCTGTTTAATGGCGAATTTGAAATAAAGTATATTTGTATCCAATCCATTGTGTAGCCTAATAGCACACAATCTCATGTTTGTTAATATTTTTTTTACTTACGTGGTTTTTAGAAAAATTGATTTAAACAAATGATATTTCACCTTTTTTATAATTACCCTTTATATATTTGATTATGATGCATTTAGTTTATGTCAACCATTTTCTTTTCTAATTACCTATGTCTGCCGCTAAGCTAAAATAAGAATTGAAATGGCTCATTTCCGCAAATATTACTGCACCGATCCTACGAATGTAAAACTGGGAAGCATAACAAATTTTGAGAATTTATGAATATACAAGGTCGTTAGCAATAGTATTTGATTTATAGAAGGTGAAGGTTTTGAACAGCCCAGATAATTATGTTGCGGAACAAATCAACATCAATTAACTATGAATTGGCATTGATTTCAAGTATTCATTTTGTTACCCTTAATTTTTTTTTCTTAGATTTTGAGATAAGAGAGAATTGTTCATTGTTTTGTACCTATAAAGGTGTTCAGGTTGATGTTTTTCTTTTGTTAAATAAAGAGTTAAATCATGAGAGTATTTCTGTGGATAAGCATTAAAATCTCATAAAAACAAGCACTTCGATGGCATGAAATCAAAATTTGTTATTGGTATCATAATATTTCTCAATATGCTTGTAACCTCAAAGTTACATTTCCAGTACGTGTTCTGTATTTTCATTATTAGTTTGTGTGAATATATTTTTCGGTGCACACATGCTGTTCAACCTTAATACATATAAGTGATGATACCAAAAATTTGTGTTTCCACATTTTTAGACTCTTTAAAAATATTTGTGACCTCTTACTATGATTAACATTTAGTACAATCTGATTGGCGTTACAGCAAAGCCTGTTGTTTCCAAAATGTAGGTACATTGATCTGTACTATTCACAGTTGTTTTAAATCATACATGGCATTTTTCTACAATGCTCATCCTCTCCTTTATTGCATATGTACAAACAGTTGTGGGTTAACACTTTATATTCTAGGTATTATCTGCTCATAATTATACTAGGTAATGTATGGTCAAAAGAGAACTGAACAACCATACTAGGTAATGTATTCTTAGAAGTTCTAGACCAGAGTTCATTCTGAATGACTTATGATTATTAGAAGTGCACAATACAATGTACAATGTTAATTCTAGTTTTTATAATATACGTCAAGACTGTTACTGTTTTTTACTTTTTTTTGAATTCCGGTCCATCTTGGTAGTTATTGCTTCTGCCACTGCTTCTAATTTATGAAATTTATTCGTTATCTTGGCAATTTACTTTGATCTAGTGAAGTAGATTCCTATAAACAAGTCGAATCTATAGGTGCATGGATGCGCATTCAGCAGGGGAGGTGATACTGATAGTGCACTGTTTTCTGTCCTTTTAGAATGGACAGAAAACAAGGTGAAAGAGGTTAAAAATAACCTGGATATGTTTACAAGTTAGTTAACCTAGAGATTTTTTTTTCCATTCTTTTTTCCTATTTGTTTACGTGTGCTGTTAAACTTAGAACCTCCTGCATCTTTTTTTTAGCAAAAGAACTGCCTGCAGGTTGCTTAGTATGGCAACATTTTTTTTCTAACCATGATTATTCTTAAAGATTTATACTGAATTCTTTTAGTAAATAATTTACTTGCTGTATATGCTCAGAAACCTTAAAACTAATGTTTGGACTTAAAGAAATTAACATATAAAGAAATTAACATTTAAATGGATTTTCATCTTGGTTACTCTTCCCTGTCATACTGTACATACTGATGTCATTGTTACTCTTCCATGTCTTGCCTTTGGTTGCATTTGGTGATTCCTTGGATTCAATTTTAGTTTTAGCAATACTGTAACTGAAAAGCCGTGTCACTTCAGATAAACAATTTACTGGAATTTGACATCGGTATTCGCCTTTACGCTTCTACATGTACTTCTAGTTAAAACTCATTTTCATTTTGAATTACACTAACATAATTTTAATCTTCATCATTTACAGGAATTTTTTGAGGTAGAGTCAGATGTAAAAGAGCTTTATTTAAAAAAAATGTGCGAGTCATTTAGAAGATACAAAAGCGAATTGAGGACCGGGTACTACGACAAATTTGATAATGATGAAGAAAGAAGGAAAAACTGTCCCCCAAAAGTTAGCATAGAAGATTGGGACGGATTCTTGAAAAACGAAGCAAAACCCGGTGCACGCGAAAGAAGGGAGCTAGGCAAAAAAAAACAGATCACAGTACAATTATAGTCATCACAGTGGTCGTACAAGTCATGCCGTAGTAGAACACAAATTGGTACACATTTTTTGTTTTCCTGTTTTCGTGAAGTCTCTTATTAGTTCATAGGCAAGTCAGAAAGCTAGTCATGCATTTGTCACATGTTACATTTATCACCTTGAAATATGTTCCAGAACTGAAAAAAATAAATTCTATGTGCTATGTATATATTCTTATATTTTTCCAGTTTCTATTTACAGAGTGTAGCTGGCATGTTTGGGTACTGAAAAGTAAATATGTTATTACCTCAAAAATAAAAATTCACTTGATTTATTATAGCTGAAAGTGTATCTTATTTGTGTTTACTATTTGTAGCTACAGCTATATGACTTATCTCAATTTTTCCATCTGCAACTGGCATAATTGAATGCAGATGAACTTTCTAAAAAAGCGTCTTTTCTATCAATTAGTGAATTGAATGGTAGCCTGATGTGTATGCTAAATTAAAATATAGTCAACAGTTATTCAGCTAAATTACTTCCTATAAAAATGAAAAAGATAGGAAGGGCAACTGTAACACATATTTGATATATGGTTTTGTATAATCTTTTTTTTTCTGTATCAATCCTGTTGGATGGGAATCGTAGTTCCGCCATTTAGTTTATGGGTTCAAATCTAGTTATGTAAATAAATAAATAAATTCTTTGATTTTTATGTTTTCATTTGCTATCTTCTCAGTATTATTATGTTCATCTGGTATTCGTCATCTTGTTATTTCATGCCTTATTTAAAACAATATTTTTTTGCGTGGTTTTCTTTTACCATACTTGATTGTTGCAGGCAAGTGAGAACCCAAAAAAAGAAATCACACGTTGTGAAGTATGGGAGAAAAATCATACAAAAAAGGATGGCACCATATCAGATTCGAATTCTTCGTACTTTGTAAGTTAAACAATATATTATTTTAGTTTAGTCACCTATCAATTCATGTAATATTTTAAGTATTTTCATATTTTAGGATAAAATTGCAAAAGCGAAGGAAACAATCAATGATGGTGAGGAACAAAATTTGACAGTGGATGAAGACATTTTATCACAAGTGTTTGGCAAGGATAAAAGGGGACGAACTCGAAGTGTTGGAACTATGATATCAAAATCACAAGTTAAAGCTTCTACCATTCCACGTAAACAACTCAAAAAGAGTAAAGCAAGCTCAGATATTTTGACAGCAAGGATGGATACAATGGAGGGGAAATTGGGTAATATGCAAGGGACATTGGGTAATATGCAAGGGACATTGAATTCAATTGTCGGCTTTTTAAAAGGATATGCGAGTCAAGATAACCCGATACCATACATTGCTTCCAATGAAGGATGAAGTGGTGGAACACATCAGGAAAGTGGTGGAAGAACGTCAAACAACAATGTTGTTGCTAATCCGGTGATTTCGCATCTTTCGGCAAATCAAAAATGTGAAGTGTTAAGCTTTAATCTAGAGGTTGTTGCAACAGGTTTAGTATGCAGAGATTCAACGGCATCCATCATACATGGAAAACCCATACCTCCAACACATGAGAAGGTGATTGTAGACAATATACTGTTACCGGATGAGATCACAGCCAAACAAAATCAGCCTCTTGCTATGACCTTTGGTGACGTTGGAGTCGGTGGTTATGTGTGTCACCCAAAGAGTTCAATTCGATATCTTTAGATGGAGGAGCAGGTATGAGCTATTACAGTCTTCTAGATTAATTTCGATATCTTTAGATGGTGGTTATGTGATGCCGTTCAGCATTTACAAATGCATTTTATTAGTTTCTACTGACTATTAAGAATGTCAAATCTTAAGTAAGCACTTACAATTGCAGTTAAATGCGAAGTTCACAACACAGAATAACTTTATGGATGCCTGTAATTTGGTATATTTTTTTTTAAAAACACAATATGTACCAAAAAGGCACCGACTATTAGAAATTTGCAACAGGCAGTAGACAAAGTAGAAATGTCTTACCATGATGAAGTTGCAAGAAAATTGAAAATACCTGGTGCATCCTGCAAATATATGTATGTAAGCCCACATTGTATAAGAAGCAGACCAAATTCTTGCTATGGAATAAGCGGGGTGAGAAGAGAAAAAATCAAGGTGTGCATTTTATTTTCTATTTAGCGGGGGTGGAGAGAAAATGATGGGGTGTCAATAGACGTACCCTTAATCGCATGGTCATTTTTAGCATAAATAAGAAACCCTATAGTTTTTTAGCAACTGGGTGCTAACAACGTTTTTCTGCCTGATAACTAAATAACCTTCAAGACTGTTAATTCATGCATCTTTTAAATGTGTACAATTGTAATATCCACGGTACTGCATATCAAATTGTGTATGTAGCAGCTTACATAGTTAACTGGTAGATGATAAAACTAATGAAATGGATGAAGTTAGCCACTTAGGGTCATGTTAATCCCAATTGTGGAAGGCAAACAATTAAAACTTAATGGATGGAAGTAGGACCAGACCATAATTTATATTGTAAGTTAAAAGAGGTCTGAATAAATTAGTGATTATTGCATTGTTGTACCCTTAATGATTTCAGTTCATCCGCCTATGCGTAAAAAAATGTTTTCAATTAATATAAACAAAGTTTGAACTGCACAGGTTTCAAACTGAAATACTGGAAAATGTTTTCTGCCTACTTAGAAGAATACTCAGAAAAAAGTCGTAAGCACAATTACTGAAACTAGGTTCTAACTGGGAATGGTTAACCACCTAATGGTTGCAGCTTCAAAGGACTGAGACCGTGGATGCATAAAGATAAAATATGTGCTTCGCATAGTTAGAGATGAATTGTGTAGGACATGTATGTGGGTTAAGATGAGGTTGAATAGGGAGTGTTATTATTATGTAGGACCATGGTCATACAAGTATCCTTATTCTATTATTACTGGGAAGACCCTCAAATAGTAAAGTCTTACTGTACTGGGACCGTAACTTCGTCAGATCATTTTGAACAAAGATACATTGAAAATAATGAAAGCTTGTATACACTTGATGTAGGTAGAAAATGATTAAAAGTTGCATTATTTGGTGTTATGTCTCAATCGATTTTTCTAGATGGTCCTTCGTAGAGTCTACTGTTATCTATATGTATTCAATCCCGGCGATTACTTTGAGTTTGGTTAGTTGCTTCAAGGTTTGAAGATCCAAATACTGTCTGTATTAATATGTTAGTTTTAGGAATGTTTACAACGGAAATGCCCATCGAAATGGCATCAGAAATTACTCAGCATGTGTTAAAACCAACATCATCATCCCTATAATACGCAATTAAGCATTTTGGACATGAGTGAAAAGTGTTTACGGTGTATGTCGGTGGAAGAAAACAATCCTTGCTATTATATAGCAAAAAGGGAGTGTACCTGATGCATCATCTCTCTAGTTGTTAGTTGTGGTTCCTCTGTTAATATGTGGATCTAACCATCTTATTTCTTGGAGCTATGGATGCTCAAGTTAGAGACAACTATTTGACTCTTCATGTAGGATTAATGCCTAGATTGTACCCGATGCCTCAGGTTGGAGTCTCTGAGTTTGTGATCATATTTTCCTTGGATCATTAGTTTGTGCTCCAGGTTTTACTTAGTTAGCCCATAAGAGACCATACTCTCTGTTCTGTCCTACTTTAATGAAATTGTACTCTTATGTAATCAACATGTTTTTAGTTCATTCCTACACAAATACACATAAGAAGAATAAATTTTAACTGCCTGTTCTGTTCTAAACTTCACTGAGCTGAAGTAATGCAGATCTGAAATAGTTTGAATTTTTTTTATGCAGGGAGCGAGGTGAAGTAATGCAGATTCTAGCTCAAGAAAGAAAGCTAATTAAGTAATGATGCAACGCTAATTTATGATATATGTGAATAAGTAATATCATTGTGTGATGAAGTTGAATTGCACTGTAATATTATTTTAGCTACAGCTATTGAACTTTGTAATGCACGGTAATATTTTGCTGCTACAAACTGTTAGAACTTTTAAGTTTGTAATATATTGTGAAGTTTGTTGTTAATTTTGGTTTTTATGTTGAATATATTGGAAATATTTGGTTTATTGATATTTATTTTGTGATAATATTCAGATCTGTCAAATTTGTACTGAATAGGCAGTATCAGAGGAGAGGGAAGCACAGATTTTTTTTTATATATATAATAAATCAGCAACGGTCAAAAGCCGTTGCTAAAGCAACAGTAGCAACGGATTATGGCCGTTGCAAATTTATAAATTGCAACGGCTTGAGGCCGTTGCAAAAACAAGTTTTTGCAACGGCTTAGAACCGTTGCAATATTTTTGCTACTCCATATTTTGCAACGGCTTTTAGCCGTTGCAAAATACGTTTGCAACGGCTCTAAGCCGTTGCAGATCGGCGATTCTGGTGTAGTGCAAGTGCTTATATTTCCAGACTTATCTAGAAGGGGTGGCTTACCTATGGTTCACAAAGCTACCGCCGAAATCTGTGGACGACTTCACAACCCTGGCTAAACTATTCAGTAAGCAATTCAAATTCCGGGCACCCAGAGTTCAGGATGTTACGGAGCTAAGCGAACTACAACAAAAACCAGGAGAGTCCATCAAAGCTTTTCTCACTCACTTTGATATGGCAGTGGCTGAAGTCGAAAATTTTGAGCCCCGTCTAGTCCTGATGGCTTTGAAAGGGGCCATATGCAGAGAAACCGGATTAGGACGGTGGATCAAGAAGAAGAAACTAAGTATACTCGGAAAATTACCCAATAAAGCTGAAAAATACATGAGTATTGAAGAAAATTCAGCATATGGACAGATAAAGAAGAAAGGCAATGCGCAAAATAGCTCTGATAGTCAGAAAAGGAGCAACGAGGGGAAAGACAGCCGGGCTAAAAATAAACTACGCTTTTTCAAGAACTACGAGTTCACTCCTCTTAATGATACTATTGGAAATATCTTCATGGCAACTAAGGACACCGAGAGATATTCGGTCTTGAAACAAAGGCAGGTCAAAGATGTTGCTATGAAATCAGGAAGGTTTTGCCAATTCCATAAACAGCTAAGACACGATACCAACAACTGTAGGCATTTGAAGTCGTTAATCGTGGGACTAATCAGGAAAAACCATTTGCAACAATATGTACAAGACCATGAATATTGTTCCGGCTCTCCGCGAATAAGGGGCAACAAGATTTAAAGAAAAAGGCCCAAGCCAATCTGAAACCAACGCTTGCTTAAGGATCAGTAACAAGTGTCCTGATTATGGAGTTTTGGACAAGAACCCCCACTACTTTGCTTTACTACTTTGTTTTTATCTTATTACTGAAATCATTTTACCATGTTTTGTTACTCGTTATATTCATGAAAATGTTTGGCAATGGTTTACTTACAAAAAACATTGGCATCAAAATCAATTATGTGCTTACCTGAGTAACATTAATCAGTTCATGCTAAAAATCGATCTCTTGGAATGTAGGCATGATATAAGCAATTGATCATATACAGCTAAACTGGGATGGAAAGAATCTCAAAGCACATCTTAAGCAAAGCGGCTTGAAAACCATAAACATCAGGCAAAATCAAATAGGATGAATAGGCGCATCGCCTCAAGAGAATATGTTGTTCTAAGACAAACAACGAGTCATAGGGCTGCACTTCTCATTGTGAAATATGTCGAACTCTTAGCAAACATCCATTCAAGGGATCGGCATCAGGTTTCGGTTGAGATGCAAGAATATTACCAAATCTGTCCTACGAATAAACGTTGCTAGTCCCGAGGAGGATCCTTGTCAGGTGCAGGACACGAACTCCTTAAAATCAAAACCAAATTCGGTAACAAGGATTAATGTCCGCCTCCTAGGGACAATGAAAAAAAACTAGGCTGGAAAACCCAATCCTAGTGTCAGAAGGACCAACAAGCATGTTGGAAAGACCAGCGCAATCAGAAATCCTAGCCACAAGGGGGTAACAGAAATCCTAGCCGCAAGGGGTAACAGAATTCCTAGCCGCAAGGGGGTAACAGAAATTCTAGCCGCAAGGGGGTAATAGAAATCCTAGCCGCAAGGGGGTATCCATTCTAGACCTTTTTTGAAAAGAAAAAATTCATATAAAACAAGGCCTAGAGTGGGTCGAAAACTTATAACCCAAGTCCTCCCCGGGGGCACGTATTCAAAACCAGTCTCCGAAGGCTTGGTCCACGAAGTCAGTCAGGCGCGAGGTTGAGTACAACTTAATAAAAAATAATAACAAACACGCATATGAGTATACAAACAAGTGCGTAATAACCGACGGTAAATAACGAATCATCAAGATAAGCTGATAAAAAAAAGAAAAGCGTAAATCGGGTGTAGCCGCACGATTAACAGAGCACCCGACCAAACATGAAAATTAAAATAAAGGTGTAGCGTGCGACGCACCAACGTAAAGGTGGCTAAAAAAACCCGCAGCACACTAAGGTCCAAACAGGCCATAAAAGTCACCGACATGAGCATATGATAATAGGCGAAGCTGGCGCCCGCATATACAAGCCAGACTAAATGTATCATCTTAAAATAACAGCGGAAATAATAAAAGATAAAGCAAACAAGCCACAACATTCAGATAATGGAGGCAATGATCTTCTGTCGTGATTCAAGGGCCTTGACGAGCTCAAACCTGTCTTTTTCTAAAGCATAAATTCGATCGACATTCTCTTTATTCGACTTCTGAAGATCTACAACAAGAGTATGCCAAGCACCCAATTGCTTTACAATGTAATCCCCGACCTCTGTGATAGGTCCTCAACCAGGTTCGAACGTGCCTCCAACTGATTAAATTCAGCTAACATACAATCCTTCATAGCATCCATTTTTCCTACAACAATCCATCGATCGAACGGGTCTATGTATACGCCAGAACATGTACCAACTGGGCGCCAAACCTTGAATCGCTCGGTAAGTTCGGGATGACAAGGATTGGGAACACAAAAAGGACTCGGAACAGTCATTTGAAAGTTAGCAGGGCTTAAAGAAATGGATATAGTTTGAATTCACAGGAGTTAAATATAGATTAGTATAGAAATTGTTAAGTGTTTACTCACCATTATATAGCTCTTGTCTTTCCAGTTTTTCTCTAGTTTTTTCTTACTGTTTTCTACCATTTTTAGTTTAGGTTTTTCTCTTAGCCTTCGTTAGTTTTCTAGTGAACTAGTGTATGGGTTTTTTGTACAGTTTTCATGTGTATTTATAGATGGAAAAAAATGTAGGTTTTAAGTCAGGTAGGTGATTTAGGAAAACTAGGTAGATACGCTAGTATATGAATGAGGTGATGTGTGATTGAGAAGAAGCTTGCTAAGGTTCTTTTCCTCAGGCAAGTGCACATGCATGGACAATATATGTATGTGTAAAATTCAAAACAAAATACTTGCAGACTTCGATCCTAAGCAATATAGCTATGTCATGTTCCTAGCTGCAAACCATATTTATAGGCATGTAAACAATTCAAGTTTAGTATCCAAGTAACAATTTCACTTGTCGTACAAATAGTTCATACGCTTAGTTTTCTTTTCCCACCTCATGCTTGGTTGGTTTTAAAATAGTGATAGACTGGCTCTACTTGATTTTGTAGGATGCGTATACGTGAATCGGCCTTGAATGCGAGGGGAAAGTGTGATGTGAAAATCCCAAAAAATGCACACAAACTTTGCTCTTAAGTAATCCACAAGGTTTTGTTCTTATTGCAAATATATGTAAAAAGTTTACCCCTAGTTCCCATGCCAAATCAATCCTTTCATGTCTATGTTCTCGGTTATACAACCTTTGCATATGCATGTGCTAAATATATTTACAACTTAAACGTAACATCTAAGGAATATCAGTCCCCTTTAATTTGATTTGCTCATGTCCTTTCCTATCCTATAAATGTATGTTCACCATTGATTTCTAATGCTTATAAGTGAAATAAAAATGATATCTTACTTTAGTATATTCATTAATTGCCTTAGATAGTACTATATCCATATGAAATAAAAGCAAGTTAAATGTAAAGATGTCAAAATACCAAGCACTTGTATATATATATAACTATATATACATATCAAGTAAATACTTAGGAAATTGTTTAATTTAAATGAATATCTTTTATTTAATGAACATATATGCTTGGACTTTCCTCCATTTGAAGTAATCTCATTTTGTTATCAAATAAAAATCCAAATTTATTCATGTAAAGTAGTCTTCCATTTTACTTAAGAAATTTCATAATCCTATAAGTTTAAAACATTTAAAAATAAATAAAATAATAGAACAATAATTACTTGTTTTATATGCATTGGTTACACACCATCCACAAATATATTTATTTAGAATTTCTCTGATATTTTTCCCAAACATATAAAATCTTATTTTTTTAATTATATTAAATTATTAGTATAATCTATACATTATAGATTATAAAAATAGTTCAGAAACTGGGTCGTTACAATCTACCCCCTTAAAAGAATTTCATCCCCGAAATTAAAGAGTGATGAGGAGATTCTACTTATATTCGAAATCAGACTTATCTCAACATATACGTGGGTCACCCCCGAACAATCACAACAACCAAGGCATCCAAAACACACTGGTTACCTACCAAAATATTTCACAACAAACAATACACACTTCAGCAATTGGCTATAAGTCGCAGTTATTTTAAAATATCCATTATTACAGTTGGAAAACATTTCTATTCCACATTCATGCATTATCATTCTTCATTAGTTCCTGACCGTAAATTGGTAAGAAAATAATCCTCTAAGTATAAACCCTGAAGACCGAAATAAACATCAGATTAATACTCAGAAAATCATTTAACTCAACCAATCTCTAGTTAGGTTCCAATTTCTTGACTCCAAATCTTAATTTCTTATCAACTCATATTATCTCATTTTCAATGTAAGAAAATATCCTTAATTATTACGTTTGGAAAATAAATTCCAATTCTTATCTACTCTATTAATTTGAATCAAATTTATTTGAACATATTCATCTGTTTCAAATTCTCCTTTTAAACCCAATCCAATTTAATTCTATTCAACTGTGCTATTTCAATCTAATTCCGGTTGAGTCTTCAAATTCCAAAATCCTAACTCCTAGTTTTGTTTTTCAAACGGTTTGAATTTACATTCAAAACCTTTGAATTTCCCCCCAAATATTATGTTTTCCTTAACCACTTTCCCCAGTTTTTCATATTTGTGTTTTCCATTTTCTATACAAATTCAACTTGTTTCATCATATAACCATTTCAATTTTATAATCTGATACCAGATTATAATAGCAACCATGACAGCCAATAACAAAAATTTCAGAAAATTATTCTTTTTATATCAAAATATAATCTTGAGTAAAATTATTTCATTTATACAACCTTTAAAAATAATACTGTATCAAATTATTTTATTCAAGAGTTTAGAAACACCTATCAATACAGTTTTGACTATCGCATCGACCAGAATTCATAATCGCTCGATAAACTAATCAACACAATATAAAACGGTTTTTATATCAGTTACCAAATACGCGCTCATATATATACACTCAAACTCAACATAGGGTAACACTAACCCCATCTCTATTGAGTTACGCCACAAAGCCAAGTTTATTACTAAACCATTGCTCTGATACCAACTATAACGGCCCAAAAAGTCCTAATCTTGATTATCGATACTAACACATATCCCGTATCACATACCGACTAATCAAACACCAGAAATTAACAGATCGTTAATAGGAAGATGTTAGAGGGTGAGAAATAGAAAGAAAGAAAGTTAGAATAGAAGAAAAAAGAAGAACTGAATACAACAGAATCAGATATAATGAATCTCACAGCGGAACTGAACAAAATATATTATATAACATCTTGAAATACAGAATTGTATTTATACTTACATTCATCATCAGAGTACAACATATATACAAGTAGCGGAAATAAGCTCTATATATCAATTGCTGAAGCGTCTTGCTCCAAGATTCTTCAAGTTAATATGTAAAATCCTGAAACCACTTGACTGCCCATACAAATTTGGGCACCTAAGAGTTTAGAAAAACATAGAAAATAAACTCTGGGTCAATCATGGGACTGGTGTAAGTAAACAATTTTTAAAACAGCTTGATTTAATGTTCAAAAATCCTTTTGAAATAAAAGAAAAACGTAGGACCAATCCACACATAAATATTGATGTTTCTACCTTACGATAACCAAATACATTTTGAAATCATATATATCTTCTGATATTATAATAGTGTCTAAATACTAATAAATATCAATCTAGCAGAACGCTTGCATCTCACGCTCCACATATATAGTATACAATCAAAACCATGGGCGCTTATTGGGGATTAGATTCAGACTATGACAAGGTATGGAACCACCTGCTGATAGTGTATCTCTAGAGGGAATACACTGGGTTCAACAATAAAGTCTTGCAACCCGGCCCACACATGACCGACCACTCATTTTGCTTGAGTGTATCGAATGTATATCACCAACGGTTGGGATCAGCAAACGTTTCCCGAAAGGGAAAACATTGAATAGATTAAAGAAGGAAATGAAATTTCTATAGATAGGTGATTATACACCCTAATGGGAGCGACCCATATAACCATGCTGCCTGCCCGATTTTTGTCATTTCCAAATTGATGAGGCTTGAGGTTAGAATTTACCTTTAGAACATCTGGTCACCATTTACTTTGAAAGTCGCATTGTTAGATCCGTCCAATCACTAATTGACATCCACAAATATATACTGGATGTAAAATAAGTGCCCTACTTTGCCATCAACTCGGTATATTTGTAAAAATCAACGTAAGTGAATTTTAGGAAATACCTTGTCAGACATTCGTCCATACAAGTCATCCGGAAACAGGATGAACCGAAGGCACTCTCCTACTGCATCCAATATAGGAATCACCCAATGGATTAGTAGCAAATAGTCCTTGCAAATCCGAAGATTCAATCATGAAAGAATTTCAAGTTATAATAACTCTGGCGGCCACCAGAGGATTTTAACAAGTAATTCTTTCCGTTCATGAAGATCTACCATCTTCAACTTCATTCTTTGTGTATGTATCCTGCAAGTTAGTTACGTAAAGTCGGTTCGAAGTGGTTTTGGGTCCAGTTCCTATCCCAGTCTCTTCAAACAAACGCCGAAAAAATTGCTTTGATTATCGGTAATTTAACTATCAAATTTAACAGTGTTGATGAACAAAACTTTTATAATTTGTTTTACAATATTTCCAAGGAAAAATTAATTAGCTTATATAAGTTTCAATTTTGACTTAATACAATACAACCAAAATACAATAAAACGTGTCAACGTTTATTTTAACAACTCTAGATTGATTAGTTTATAGCATAACAGATGATTAACAACTATCATTTATCATAATAATAAGAATCAACACTGATTCGATGTTTAATTTCAAACTAAAAAGCAGTTTGAAATCTTTGATCTTAGATGATGACTAATTTCACATCATATTACCCCGAGCTCTTTGGAATTAAATTAATTTTCTTTATTTAAACCTTCCTTCTGTTCCCAATAGATACCCGTATCAATTATTTAGGACTTTGAACTTCAGTTTTCATGACGACGTCTATTCCCATGATTTCAAAATAGCTTCCTGATCCTTTGTTTTTATTTATTTCTTTATAAATTTATACATTTATCGTTTATCTATGTTAAAATCAATTTTATTAACGTTGATTTAATTTAAATAACACGAATTTTGTCGACCCATGCGGTCCATTTCGTATCCACATATCGTAATTAAATTTGTCATTTCCCATATATTATTCTAGTGAACTTCTCACTTCATAACTATTGTTTAAAATTAAAAATATATCTTAAATAGCATTAATTTGTTGTTAAATTAATTCCTAGTTCTGAAACCGTAAATATACAACAGCCCAACATCCTTCCTTATTTCTCCTTTTGATCTGATATATATAGTTAGAGAGAATAAAGGATAGAATAATACCACCAGAAATCTCATGGTGTAATGGGATACCATGAAACAAACACTCTAAGAAAACACCAGACGTATCTCTCGAATCTTCCTTAACGACAATTTCAACTAATTTCACTAATATTTTACTTAAGGAGTCTAAATCCACATTTCTGTAGCAAAAGTTCTTGCCTTTTATTCTCAAATCCAACAAGTTTTAATAATGATAGTGGAGAAACCCCATAACCCTAACAGAAAGAACACATGAGAGAAGAAAACCACCAGAAAGTTCATGGTGTAATCTGATATATATATTTGTTTATTTATATATGTATATATATATATATATATATTTATTTAAACAACTCGGCCCATACATGAAATACCCAAAATCCCTACTCTATTCCTTAGCTTTTCCACTGCCATATGATCGATGTAAACAACAAGGCAAACATACAGAACTGACATACAAAAAGATTGGATCAACAGTTCGATCTTCTTTTTTCCTTCTACTAAATTCTTTCCTTCCTCCTCATCCTATTACATCTGTTTTCACTGTTCCTCTGTGCACTACCTCAATCGTGAACGTGCACAACACCCCCTTCGATGATCTCATCCCCAACTCCATCGGCACAAGTGCCAAAGGCAGCTCCAATCTCAGCGCCATCGCCATAAATCTTCTCAGACTTCTAAATCAAAATCTGCAGTTTCAATGCTAACTTACCCATCCACTTACCTCCACAACCATTTCTTCATCACAAACCCATCGGCCATCTTCCTACTCTGGTCTTAGGTAGGTGACATGTAACATCCCGTATTTCCAGTGAATATTAAAGTAACGAATTAAAGAATACTTAATTTTAAAAGTGATAACTAAGGGAAACGGGTTACGCCATTGCGTGCGTCTCGGAATTTTGCCTGAGATAGAGTCCGAGTTTGCGTGATAGGACTCCGTATGAAGAAGTTATGGAGTTCAGAAGATTTCATGTTTAAACAGAAAATATAAATAATAATTAAACATCTCAAAGAAAGTTCAAAATTTGAAATTCAAGCAGAACAGGCTAAGCGAGAAAATTCCCGCTCAGGGTGTCGACCCCTCCAGGGGGAGTCGACATAGGTGTCGACCCCCCTATAGGGGAGTCGACCCCTTTTGGCCCATATCTGGCCGATGACGTGTTTTGCCACGTGTCGCTTTCTGATTCGCTATGTGACGTGGTATTCTGCTCTGGACGATTCTGATGACTTCTAGACTGATATGAAGGCTCTAAATCACCCTATACACCTATAGAAAGACCCATAAACCTATTGTTTCCTACACACGAATTCATAAGCATTTATATGATGCTAAAACCTGAAGTGACCTAGCCTCCACCTGAATCAATCAAATTAGAATTTTCAAGTTAACAATCAAAGTATACATCAAAAGAATAGCTAATCAAATTCAGAAATCAGTTCCCAGAATTCAAGACTATTCTGTAATTTGTAAGTTCATGTTACTTTCAAAAGTAAAATTCAATTGTGATTCTGACATTGTAATAAATCTGAATCTGAGATTATGCCTATTTCTATCTGTCTTTCTATATCCATTGGATCTATCTCATTGATATTATTGTGTCCATTCTTTGTCTCTTCTTTCCTTCTTCCCTTTTTGTTTTTATAGCCAGGCTACTGCGAGCCTGAGCCAAATCTCATAAGAGATGAATGTACGTTGGAAATAAAATTGGGCATAATATATGATTTGGACATGACCAGCGCTAAAATTGGGAAAAGTATTAAATTATGTATAATTGGGCATAACTGATTTGAGGACGTAACACATGTTGTATTTAAAACATAAAGTGTATCGAACATATGACTTGAGATTTGAGGCATAAGTTATATTGGACATATGACTTGGGATTTGGGGCGTGAATTGAACTGTAAACATATAAGGCATAGTACATGTTGTGGTTTAAGACCTAAAATTGGGGCGCATATATATATATGATAGTTTATGACTTGGAAGAAGGAAATAATTGTGTATTGTGGTATATAGCTTAGGCATGAAAAACCTATAGTAAGATAAGGATAACTGTTAAATGTGAACACGCCTAAATTGGGATTTTAGGCAATTGTCATGCACTGTAATTAAAGGCTATAACTTGGCATAGTTTATACTATGAATCATGATTGGGGGTTTTTTGGAGAATGTTTTGTACGGTGCAATATGATAAACCTTAGGGCGTGTGCTATATTGTGATTTTTGGGGCATGACTATTATTGAAAATTTGGGAAAATTAGGCGTAACCTATTTTGAGTAATAACTTGAATTTGAATTTGGGGTGCTTAACTTGAAATTAGCTTTGTTGAGGTATAACTTGAGAATTGGAACATGACTAGTTGGGATAATTAGCATATAAAATCTAGACTTGGGCATGTATGGTAAATATGCTAAAAGATAAACATGCCTAACCCGAGGTTAGATTGAGTTGCGGTGTAAAATTGCCCGGAACCGCCCGGCACATCCAGTAACCGCAACAACACCTATCTAATGTGAGAGATTAGTGCATCATGCCCAATAAAAAGCCGAGGTTAGATTGAGTTGTGGTGTAAAACTGGCTGGAACCACCCGACACATCTAGTGACCGCAACAACATAGATCTAATGTGAGAGGTTGGTGCATTAATAAATCAATTAATGCTAATGAACAAAACATGTTAAGAATGGTAGGGTTAAGTTAACTAAGGAAACACTTAGCCGTTATAACATGTTATTTAGACATGAAGATGGGGTTAAGTAAATTTAGAACACTTAACCGTTATAACATGTTAATTAGACAAGAAGATAGGGTTAAGTAAATTTAGAACACTTAACCGTTATAACATGTTAAGTAGACAAGAAGGCGAGGTTAAGTAAATTTAGAACTCTTAACCGTTATAACATTTTAATTGGACAAGTAAGCAGGGTTAGGTTAACCAGTACAACATGATGATTGAGAAGGGTTAAGTTAATAAGAAACACTCCACCAATATGACATGATGAATGGGTAGAGTTAAGTTAAAACAAGAGAGCAACACTTAACCAAAATAACAGGATGCATGGAAGGGTTAAGTTAACACAAGAAGGCAACACTTAACCAATGTAACATGACAAGTGGGTGGATTAAGTTAACTTGAATTGATTGATGACACTTAACCAATACAGCATGATGAACGCGTGGGGTTAAGTTTATAAGATACACTTAACCAATGTAACTTGATGAACGAATGGGGTTAAGTTAATAAGAAACACTTAACCAACATGACATGATGAGTGGGTGAGTTAAGTTAACATGAATGGACAACACTTAACCAATATGACATAATGTGTGGGAGGGTTAAGTACATATCGGGTTGGTGGGCAATATTAGTAAATATAAGCCCACAAACTTAACCATTAAGTAAACATGTTTGAATCAGTGGGAGGGTTAAGTACATATCGCGTTGGTGGGTAATATTAGTAAATATAGGCCCACAAACTTAACCAGTAAGAAACCCTTGTAACGGGGACCCACTTTAGCAGTAACCCACATAGATGTATCAAGGTACCCTGAAACTAGGCAGGGTGGGGCACGTGTAGGTTACGATGGATTACGGGCGTGCACGTACTCCGAAGTGGGAAAAAGCAGGCACTGGGTACCAGTAGTTATACACTGTGCATCTTGAATCGTGTCGGGTCGCTATCATAGGGATTGATACACCTTATGGTAGGGCCAGCTCAGGGTATCTACATGCAAGAGAGGTCCGATTGACACATACACATGGAACATTAATACAAGTAGGGAGCCGATCGATAGGGTAGTAAGGGTACATCTAACATCTTCATGGCAATTAGGCTGGTTGAGGTAAGATCCTCATACTAGATGTACACCTGAAGGCTACCACAATTTGCAGGGATTGGGATCACATTATCATATGATCATTTTATACAAATTACTCGTTGGGACTCTAGTTAGGTGGTGCAGAGATAAAGAAATCAGAATAACAGGGTAGTAGCAGAGAAAGAGCAGAAGTGCACTCAGTTTATCTTGTCTTATCATATCTATGCTAGTTGTACGTTATCTTGTTATCCTTGTTATCACGGTATTGTCTTATATTCAGTTTATTCATGTTATGAATGCTTTTGCCTATTTACATGCTAAAAGTCACTGGACTTACCAGACTTATGTCTGACCTAGTTTGTTTCGCCTCTTTTCTTCCGTTTCCCCACTAGGTTCACAGGGAGGAAATGTTACCACTTAGCTCAGTTTTCTTTCCAAGCTCGAAGATTGTCAATATATTTCTTTGGACTCTCTCTTCTACTGCTATGGCTGGTTCATGCTTTATTGGGGAAATATCATAGTTATTTTTACGCTTCTTTTATACTTGGAAGTTTTTGAATCAAGACAGAAGTTCTATGTATTATTCTTAAGTATGATTGAGACCATTATTGTAAAATGTAACGGCTCCAGATTTCGCTCGACCCGATTGATCGTTAATCGACCAAGATCGTTCAAAACCCGAACACGTTAACTTTGGGAATACAACAACATCAGAATAATAACAGCAGACTTTTATAAACATTACAATAATGTCACATCAGAGTACAGAACATATCAGAGTATATTGAATAAAATTACAGTGGAAGATAAATTACAATAAATTAAATACAATACACAGCGGAAATAAAATTACTAAGGCAGCGGAAGACAATTATGCTCTGGACACAGCTTTAGGCTTCGATTTAGAATCCTGCTTGAGATAAGAACCTGTAGACAAAATACTCGACTGCCCATGTGGAGAAGAGGGCACCCGAGTTTGTAAAGGTGGAAACAAACAACACGTCAGTCATGGGACTGGTGTGAGAATTCTAAACTAATTTAACTAATAGTAATAAGGCAAATCCAAGGACCACACCGCTAACGCGGAACGGGTTTACTCCAATGGATTGTCGGTGCATAAAGTAAAGTAATTCGTTAAACAACGCAATGCTTTTTAGAAAAATGAAACCATCATAAGACTCAAGTCCCATCACACAATGCCCGGAGGATAGAGTTTTACCTTATAATGGTCAAAAAAGCTTGATACGATAAAAACGATTTTGATATTATAATTAGTGTATTTATGTTTCAAAAACATTTCAAAGTAAATGTATCTGTAATGCCCCAGATATTTGACGGTGTAATAACTAACTTATTTAATTATTTAAATAACGAATATATTATTTAATCGTCGACGTTAGAACGTGGAATTATAATATAATTATAATCGAGCTCGAAATGGCGCTGCAGTTCGTAAATTGACGATTCGAACTTCAACTGAATGTACAGGATTCGTTTTAAATAGGATTTCTGTGAAACAAGAAACGTGTGGAGCTAGTGGATTATATCTTTCTAGTGGAAGAGAAAAATTAGGATTTCGTCGTGTAGATTTTGAGAAATGTCCAAATCAAATTTTAAAATAGTCGCTATAGAATCGTTTATCGACCGTAACAGATTATTCGATATAACTAGAGATCGGGTTTGAATTTAGACAAGGTTCTTTTGGGAAGTAGTGATAATTTAATTTTTAGAATTTTATAGAAAATTTTAATTAATTTAATAAGCAACTTTTTATTCGGAGTATTTGGCACCCTGTATCGACATTTCGGGGTTTCACAATATGAGTCCATCTACCGGTATTATCACATTTTTGGGACCAGAGCACGTCACTCATTTCAATGGTATTTTTGTTTCTGTCCATAACAGTCCCTACGTGAACAGAACGTTTCATAGTACGGTACACTATGTTTTTAACTTAAAACAAACTAAACTGAATGGTTAACTGGTCAAACGAACTCAAAATTCAACGAAACAAGTTTCATACGAAACCTTAGGAAGAGGTCTAGTGAAACGTCAAGGCCTCATATTTTTAGGATTTTTTCTGTAATTTTAAGGAATTAATGCTCGGTGTTTTTCATCGATATTTTCTAAGGGATTTTCGCAAACAGTGTCGTAATTCGACGAAACCTGTCCCATTGGGTCCGGAATATTTTTCTATGCTAGGAATAGCTTAGTTTGTCAAAAACAGAGATCTTATGAGGTTATTTTTCTATGAGACTTCACGTTTAAGTTTAACTATATTAATATATATTAAATTATTTCTATAAATACTCATCAACTCCTGCTAAACCCTAAATAAAAGTCACACACTCATTTTTCTGAGCCGCCGGTGTTTTTCATTTCCAAACATGAAAACCACCTCAAAGAAAAATCAAAATCAAATCCATTAAATTAATATAAATCACGAGAGTTATATCAATGGATTCAGTGAGTGGTTTTCTTCCAATCGATGCCTATATTTCTGGATTGACATCCTTCTTCTCGATACTGGAAACGTTCACAGCAAGCAAAGGGTGAACTGAAGGAGTAAGGACTGGCGAGCTGTCTGGTATTGTCGATGGGGCGTTCAATGACCGGAGTTATTCGTTGTGGTGGTAGTTCGGATCTCTCAGGGGATAAGGTGGAGTGCGGGTCTGTAAATGCAGTAGAGATCGAACTCTTTACTGATGAACTGAAGATGAAGCAGAGTAGTGTATGGTGTTGCTGGAGTTCGGTTTGTCTGAATCTGAGCGAGGGTGAAGGACGTCCGTTGAATGCAGTGGAGTTCGAACGGGGATGATGAGAACAATATCCTGGAGCGTAGCATTTCAGTGAAGTAACGGAGGGACAGACGAGAAGAATAGTGGTGTATTCCATTTTTGATTTCGGTGGTGAGATGAACGAGTGTGGTGACGTGATGAAATGGGAATGGTGCGAATTGCTGTAGCATGGAGGAAACGCGTAGAGCTCATTTGGGGGAGAAAGGTTTTACAGTGGGCTTCGTATTTAAAATGAGAATGGGCCGGTTTGGAGAGAATGGGGTGAGGCCCAATAGGGTTTTAATATTTATAATTTGTATATAAAAGTGTATTAACTTCGTAACATCACAACTTGACCATACGATATCAGATTGACGAACCGTAAGTTGCTTTGGGACCGTATGGACGAGAGCTTCACAATGAAGCTGACAGGAAGTGGATTAGAGCTCGTATGGATTTATGGCGAAATAAATTGTTTGATTCAAATCAAATAAACAGTTTATCGTTCTTTAACGATGAACTGCCAAAGTGAGTAAAACTCACCAACTCTGAACAGTTATATTTTTATAACGTATTTTTAGAACTGTTAATCATTTGTTGATTGCTGTGTGTTGATTTGGTTGATTGAACTGCTAGTCAGTTAGTTGAAATTATAGATAACGATATATATATAAATCGTTAATCGAATATTGATTCTGTTTATCAGAATAGTTTATACTCGTGTTGTTTAACATCTGTGATGCAAGGGAACAGGTTGGAGGGATCCGACTGGATTCCTCAACATTTATTTTGCTGTTTATCATATATTGTAATATATGATGCGATATAATCTGTTTGATTTTGTATGTTTAAATAATATCGATCTTTGTGGTTTGGTATATAAAATACCGTAAGAAATATAAGGGAAATATATTTGTAAATCAAATAAAAGGAAAATATTTGTCAACCAAATAGAAGGAGAAATATTTGTAAACCATTTACAAATAGAATAGAGATAAAAAGAAATATTTGTAGAACATTTACAAATAGAGTAATTGGGATTATTTATTTATTTATTTAGGGAATAAATAAATAGAGTAAAGGAAATATTTATTCAGAAAATAAAAAGAATAAAGGAAATATTTATTCAGAAAGTAAATAAGATATTATAAAAGGAAATAGAGTTAATTAATTAGAGCTAATCAAAGAGAGTAAATTAACCAGTTAGAGTTAATCAGTTAGGGTCGATCAGTTAGAATTATCCAAACAGAGTTAATCAAATAGAGTTAAACAAAAATTAGAAACTGACTAGAGATTAATAAGTTGAATGGTTTCCTGAGTATCGATCTGATGTTGGTTTCGACCTTCGGGGTTTATACTTAGGAAATTGTTCTCTTGTTAGTTTATAGTTAGGGACTGATAGTTGTGGGGGAATAGTGATTTGTAAATAAGAAGATGGAAACGTTTTCCAGTGTTAATAACATACATTTTCTAATCATAGAAAATAAGGAAATATATATATATATATATATTTATATGTTGGATGATTTGATCGATAATTCCATTCGGAATTTAGATCGTTGTTTGCACACTGACATGTTTTCATTTGATAGTTAAATCACATACTATCAAAGTTTTGACCATTTTAACGTTGTTAATATGGAGAGACCGGTTGGATTCTTATCCAAAGAACCACTCTGTATTGGCATAAGCGTTGCGAATTTGCCGAAGAAAATGGAAGACGGAGTAAAGTGCAAGGGCTGTTGTATAAATCTTAGATAACAATGGACTAAGATGGATGTACTGAATAGTGCCTTCGGTTTCGTTTAGTCCCAGAACGAACGTATATAGACGAGTGTCTGACAGAGTATTTCCCATGATCGAATATGATTGGTCTGTACAAATATATATGGTGGCAACGGATTTATTCCCTTAGCATAACATCCAGAATATTTGTGCAAATCAATTAGTGATTAATGGATCTGACAATGTGGCATTCAAAGTGATCGTGTTATCAATGAATGGAAAGTAGTCGTAGCCTCTGGCCTCAACAAATAGGAAATGACAAAAATCGGGCAGGCAGCATGGCTAAGTCGGTCGCGCCGAAGTAGGGTGTATAATCACCTATCTAGAGAATATTCATTTGCTTCTTAAATCTATCAATGCTGTCCTATATATATATATATATATATATATATATATATATACGGGAAACGGTTGCTGATCCCAACCGTTGGTGATGTACATTCGATACACTCAAGCGAAATGAGTGGTCGGTCATGTGTGGCTGAGTTGCAAGATGTTCTTGTTGAACTCCAGTGTATCGTTCCTAGAGTACACTGATCGGAAGGTGGTTCCATACCTTGTCATAGTTGGAAATCCATTACCCAATACGTGCTTGCGATTTTGATTGTATACTATATATGTAGAATGTGAGATCAAAACGTTTCTGCTAGATGATTATTATATTGTGTTGGTAGGCATTATTATAATATCAAAAGGTTTTTGATATAAAGATATTTTGGATTCTCATAAGGGAAAACCCGTTCAGTTATACGGTGTGGTCTTATGAGATATCGTTTACTTGTTCAAACTGATTTAAACTGTTTTACTCATACCAGTCCCATGACTGACCCGGAGTTTATTTTGTTTTGTTTTTCCTAAACTCTTGGGTGCCTAATTTGTACGGGCATTCAAGTAGTCAGGATTTTACAGATACACTTGGAGAGCTTGGAGCAGGAGGCTTCAAGATTCTATAGCTATTATTATTTCCGCTGTTGTTGTAAGTGTTGTACTCTGCAATGCTATTGTATACATATACTGTTTGTATTTCAAAAGTTATGTTATATTTTATTCGTTCCGCTGTGAGATTCGTGTTACTTTGATGATGATGTTCTTCTTCTTCTTCTATTCTACTAGTTCTATCTTATCTATCCTCACCCTCTATCTTCTTTCTATTAATTTCTTGAATTTTCAGTGCAATTTGGGGTTGGACTTGTGTTATTTAGTCAGCTCAAATTGGATCGGATTTTCGGGTCATTACAGTATCAATCCTAGGAAGCATAGCTACCATATACTATGCCTCCATACTAGTAATACAATCAAAACCGTATGAGATTGTAACGACCCGGGAAAAAGCGACCTTGGTTATCCGATATATAACACCTATCGAACAATCAAAAGTCGAATTTACCGGATAGTCCAAGAAAGAAATTAGAGGGTGAGGATAGATAAGATAGAAAATTAGAACAGAAGAAGAAGAAGAACACAACAACATCAGAGTAACACGAATCTCACAGCGGAACGAATAAAATATAATAGACAACATATCTTGAAATCAAAGTAGTATATGTATATCATACCATTATCAGAGTACAACACTTTCATCACAGCGGAATAATCAATAGCTAGAAAAATCTTGAAGCCTCCTGCTCCAAGCTCTTCAAGCATACCTGTAAATCCTGACTACTTGACTGCCCGTACAAATTTGGGCACCCAAGAGTTTAGGGAAAACAAAACAAAATAAAACTCTGGGTCAGTCATGGGACTGGTGTGAGTAAACTCCAATCATTTGGTTTAACTTTTCAAAATCATTTTCAAAAGAAAAGATAATCGTAAGACCAATCCACTCATAAATACGGATGGCTTTTACCTTACGATAACCCAAAACACTTTGGAAATCATATATTATCTGATATTATAATAATGTCTAATCACAAGTAATTAAAATCTAGTAGAACGCTTGCATCTCACGCTCTGCATATATAATATACAATCAAACTCGCAGGCACTTATTGGAGATTGGATTCCGACTTTGACAAGGTATGGGACCACCTGCCGATAGTGTATCTCTAGAGGCGAATACACTGGGTTCAACAAGAACATCTTGCAACCCGGCCCTCACATGACCGACCACTCATTTCGCTTGAGTGTATCGAATGTATATCACCAACGGTTGGGATCAGCAACCGTCTACCGAATGGGGCAGCATCGATAGATTTAAGAAGCAATTGGAATTTCTCTAGATATGTGATCATACATCCTAATGGGTGCGACCCACATAGCCATGTTGCCTGCCCGATTTTTGTCATTTCCCGGTGGATGAGGCTTGAGGTCATAACGTATCTTTTGACAGATCCCACCTCCATTACTTTGAATACCACATCGTCATACCCGCCAAATCACAAATTGATTTCACCAAAAATACCATGGGTATACAGCTAAGAGAAACGAATTCCTCCGCCACCAAACGTAGGTACGTTTGAAGAGATCAACTTACGCGATCCTTTGAATATACTCTGTCAGACATTCGTCCATTCACGTTTGTCCTGGGACTGGACAAACCGAAGGCACTATTCTGTAAATAGGATAGCCCTTGCATAACTCCCTCTTCAATATATTCAGCATACTTGATTCGCAACGCTTATGCCAATACGGAGTGGTTCTCTGGATAATAATCCAACCGGTCTCTCCATATTAACAACGTAAAATGGTCAAAAACTTTGATAGTCGGTGATTTAACTATAAAATGAAAACATGTCTGTGTGCAAACAACGATATTATTTCCAGATGGAAATTTTATCGATCAATCATCATTCGTCATCAAATTATCATAAATTTACCCTTTTCCTTATTCTTGTTTTCCTATATTTCTTATTTACTATATTTAGAAAATATACGTTATTAACAATGGAAAACAATTCCATTTCTCATTTTCTATATTCAGAAAACATTTCTGATTTTCATTTGGAAGACATTTCCAAATCTCCTTCATTGGGTTTAAACTGATGTTTGAATAAACATCGCTATGCCAACACCAACCATTTCGCTCATTAACTAAATTCACTTAACCACTTTCACTCTCGAACCTTACCCGCTTCTTAGTTAAAAACGAAGTCAATCAAGTTGGGGTATAATTACCTCTCAGACCTTAACTGAACAACATTTCTAACTTCGAAATAGACAAAGTTCAAACATTACTCTTTAAGAAACTTCCTTGCGAACTCTCGGATTCTATTTATGAATCCACTTCCTTTACTGAATCATTTGATTATAACTATAAATGTTATAATTCCATGCTTTCAAAATATGTTAACTTAAATATATTCCCATATCTTAATTTGGATAAATAAACAACCAACTACTTTATTAACAAATAATTAAAACTTGATTTGAAATGGAAAGTAAACATTACTTCCCTTGATTCGATATAATCAAATTTCCATGTATGATTCGCTCTCGAATAATCACTATCCGATAATTCTCTTTCGAATAAACTATATTCGATTCCCCTGTTCGAATAACTAATATTCGTAATCCTTTTCTTCGAATAACTAATATTCGAAAAATCTCACTTCGAATAAACCATATTCGATAATTCTCTCCTTCGAATAACTATATTCGATTTAACACACTTCGAACGAAGTATATTCGATTACTCTTCTCGAATAAACTATATTCGGTAACTCTACTTTGAATAGGTGATATTCGATTAATTCCCTTTTTGACTAACCCTACTTAATTTACTAATACTCGACTAACTCGACTTAATTAACTTCTATCGATTAATTACTATTTGATTTAACACCATTTGCTTGACTCTAGATCGCAGCGATCACAATGGTTACGCCTGATTCCCTCAGGAAACATCCGACCGCCGTAGGCTATCTGCAGCCCTGCGAATTACGCTAGCAGTCGTGCTAAATGGAAATTCATCCTTAAATAACTTTGTCTATTTTTAACTCTATCTCGAATAATTAGATTCGATCAATTCTAATTGAATAACTAATATTCAATTAACCCTTATTCGATTACTATATTTGAATAACTCTAGTTCGATTTGACTCAAAACGATTAACTCTAACTGATTAACTCTAACTGGTTAATTCTAAATGAATAACTCTAACTGGATAACTCTAACTGAATAACTCTAACTGGTTAACTCTAACTAATTCTAACTGTTTAAATTTACGGTTTAACTCTGACAGTTTAACTTCAACGGTTTAACTCTAACAGTTTAACTCCAACTGTTTAACTCTAACAGTTTAACTCCAACTGTTTAACTCTAACAGTTTAACTCCAACGTATAACTCTAGTTGATTAACTCTTTTGAATTAATCCCTTTGACTTTTCTCTTTTGAATAATTCCTTTGGAATAATTCCTTTGAATTACCTCCCTTGAATAGATTCTTTTTCTGTTCGTTTACTCAACAAATAACTATTCTCTTTCCGCTTCTATTTATTTAACAAATAAATATTCCCTTTTAACTTTTCTATTTATTCAACAAATAAATATTTCTTTTAACTTTTCTATTTATTTAACAAATAAGTACTTCTTTCAACTTTTCTTTATTCCCTACATGAATATTCCCTTTTCAATTCCATTTGTAAATACTTTTACGAATGTTTCCCTTTTTATTTCTATTTGTAATCGTTTCACAAATATTTCCCTTCTATTTGATTTCACCAATATTTTCCCTTCTATTTGATTTCACCAATATTTGTTTTTTTTTTACAAATGCTTTGATTCTATAATCATTTTCTCTCATGAAATTCTCTTCCTTTTATATATAAAATCTATTGATTTTATATAAATAATTTATTTTCAAAATAAACTTTGAAAATCCTTTTTCACTTTCTAGTATCACTTATGGTATAAAAATACCAAATCAAAAGGTTCAATCATCATCCAAACACACAGGTTCAATAACAGATGATATAACACATCATATATCAGAATATATGAAAAACGGTAAATAAATGTTGAGGAATCCAGTTGGATTCCTCCGACCTGTTTCCCTGCATCCACAGATGTTACACAATATAATTCACATCAATTTCATTTCAATATGAGGTATTCTGATAAACAAAATCAACATCGGTTAACGATATATATAACTATATCGGTATTTTCAATCAATTGACTAGCAGTTCAACCAAACAATCAACACTCAGCAATTCAACCAATAATTATCAGTTCTAAAAATACTTTATAAAAATATAAAGTGCTCAGAGTTAGTGAGATTTACTCACCTTGGACGGTTTATCGTTGAATAACGATAATCGGTCATTGATTTGGTTCAGACGTTAAATTTCACCATAAATCCAAACGAGCTCCAATCCACTTGCGGTCAGTTCCATTGCGTAGTGCTCGTCCATACGATCCCAACGGATCATGTTTCGTTAAATTTCGTTAATGTATGCAAAAGTTATGCTATTTACAATATTTACCTAATTTAAATGAATATATATTTAATTAAATTAATTAAATTATTTTTATCTTAATTAATTTCTAATTGCGTTATTAGCCAAATTACCTTCCCTGCCCTTCTAAAAAATCATACTTTCCCATCTCTAGCCATATCCAAATTTTTTTTTAAAATTGAAAAACCATTTTAATATTAATTATATTTAATTTTCAAATAAAATATTTAAAAATATTCATTTAATTATAACTTAAAATTTTTAACCCGGATCAAAAATCTGCTTCCACTTATTTTAAAGTATTTTTCGATAAGAATCCAACGGTCCTTGTTTCGTGGAAATCCGACTTGTTTTGAAAAAGTTATAAGCTTTTAAAGTTTATGGTTAAAAATTACGAAAATGCCCCTGGTCTGTTTTAAATTCAAATTAAATTTTAAATTTAAATTTAAATTAATCATCCCATCCGTTGGATCAGTTAGGGATAGCCAGGGAGAGCAGGAAACTATATTTTCCAAACTCAAGCCTTAGACACTATCCTCTCTGTCACCCTTAGAATGTTCTGATATTTATTTTTACAAATTCTATTTTAATTATAATATATATATATATATATATATATATATATATATATATTACACAAATAAATAAATAAATAAATATTATTTAAAAACTTACCCCGCGAAGCCCAAGCCTCTGCCTAAGAGTCCCTACCTCCCCGTCTTGCCCTCCTTTCTCCCTTCCTTCCCTTTTCCCTATTTCCTAATGTTTTATTATTATTTTTGCCATTGCCAAAGCTTGAAAGAGGAGGAGGAGGAGGAGTGAGTTTAAAATGAAGGGGGAGGGGCTATTTATAGCCGAAGGAGTCACATGGATTGCTGAGGTGGCGCGAATCCAACGGTCGAAAATGGATGGCTAGGATTAATCCTTAAATTTATTAAATTATAAATAAATTTAATAATTTATGAATAATAAAGTGTGCTTTCTCAACCCTATTCGGACGTTAATTTGACTTACTTATTGATACCTTATCCAAAATCTTTTTCAACCATGTTGTTCAATTTTTCTTGCTCTTCAATAATATATAAAAATATTTAAATTTTGAATTCGTTTGAACTTTCAAATAATTTAAATTCAAATTCAAAATAGTGTTTTGTGTTAGTTTCAACACCTTCCGATCTCATGTTGGAGTATCAAACGATAACGGTTTTCAGAAATTCTTCCACCATCTGGTCCGGTTTTTAACGTATTTCAATCCTATGTATTCAAATCAAAAATCGGAGTTTGTTTAGATTTTCAAATAATTTATTTAAATTTTGTTTCCTTAATAACTTTCTATATCCGTTATAGGATTTTCCCAGATTTCATATATAGCTAATATCCTATGTTTAGAATTTTCCTGGATAGGTCTCAGGTTCCAGTTTTGCCGTTAGCATTAGCAAATTCCAATTACCGTCAAAATTTAGTTCAAATTTTGGCCTTTTATTTTTTCTTTTCCACATACGGATGCCATTTTTGACGTAACTTGGTTGGTTACCTAATTTCATCATTTCAGATTTAATGAAACTGATTTCATCGAAATCCGAGTTCGTTAGCTACTACATCCTTTGTAAACGTACTATTTTAAATTAAAAATTTATCCTTTTATACTGCCAGTTCACATTATATTGCAGATCCACTAAATTTCTACCATTTCGGAATAAAATAAAATATTCAAAATTATTGAAATTAAACCATTTAAACTTTCAAAATAATAAAAAAACATTTTTAAATACTAACTAAATGGTCAAAAAAATCTGGGCCGTTACAGAGATTGTATTGGAAATTGGGTTTCCATCATGAGTCAAGGCTTGGGAGGAGCTCCTTACCGATTCGAGACACTCTAGCTAATGTCTCAGGATCCCCCGCAGTGAACCCTTGGAAAGCTGCAGGGCCGGTCCACACATACAGCTTTGTGGATTAGTTATTCTTGAACACATGTTTACCGATCCTATAGGACCTATCATCTGAGGCGCGCCTCATTCCATCATCCACATAAGTAAAATATCAGCCAGTTTAAGCACTGACACTTCCCCTAGCTAGAAAGAAACGTGTTGCTCTCCCTGTGTTCCCTTCTCCCGTTTTAGACTCAACCGGGTTGTGAGGCTCGTGAAGCTACGTAATACACAAAGCTTTGCTTATTCAAACTGTGCTTTGATCGTCACCACAAGGTTCTGCTTTTCAACAAGAAACCTTGATCATTGCATCTTAGTATGCCACATTGTCACTCCATATCACACTACCCATCCTTTGTCGAAATATATGAAAGGGTGTTAAGCAAGAGAATAAATTCTCCGCCACCAAACATTCATACATTCGACAGAAAATCAATAAATACAATATAAAGGAGTACAATGTCGGACACACATTCCATTTATAAGCTTATTCTCTGGGTCTGAGCGAAAGACAAATCCGTACAAATCAACACTATGTCCGGACAACTACCTTCTTAGCCCCGTCTTGGGAGCAAATCAATCAAGGGCATCAACACTAGTTACCCATTCGATGTGAAAATCGTCGGTCTTCAATCGCCGTCTTCAATTCTTCGAGCGTCGTATCATTATTTGGAATGAGAGTAAACTCGGACTTTCCAAATAACTCTCGCATATATAAATTTGAAAACCATTTCATATTGTTGTTAATAATTTATAACGATCTATCGCTATTTTTATTTTACTTTACATACACATCCTAAACATAACAATGTATATTTTCTTCTTCCGTCCTTCAATTTATACAAAATATATATTTGGTTTCATTATTTTTTTTTCTAATGAAAATCTATTCCTTAGAAATGTAATTTTCTAATCTTATTATTTACATTGAAAAATGTAAATTTCTATTCCTATTTTATTTACATTGAGAAATGTAAACTTATATTTCAATATGTTATTATATCGAAAATGTAACTTTTATTCTATATTGTATTTACCTTATTTGAAATGTAAATTCCTAATCATTCCTTTATTTCCTTTGTTTACATTGAAAAATGTAAATTCTTTAAAATGTCACTTTTATTTCTATGCTTTTATTTACATCTAAAATGTAAATAAAAATACACTTTTTCAATTCATATTTTTTAACTCATTTTTTTATTTACATGAATTCGCCACATGATTCTAATGTGTTTACATTTCATACACAAATTCTAATATGTACTGACAATAAAAATGTCCTTTTTATTTATGCCCAAATTCTAATGTGCATTATGACGGTAAACATAATTCTTTAATTAACATACAAATTTCATCACAACAGAATGCCTAAAAGTGATGCACTCATTTTTGTTGACAATTCTAGTTCAACAATATGGAATTTTTTTCATTTTAATTCAAATCTCTTCTAACGAAAATGTAATTTTTGTTTTCCACTACCACATTTGACAAAATGTACATTTTTGTTTGAACTCTTATATCTAGACAAAAATGTGAATTTTATCCCAACTCTATTCTTTTGACAAAAATGTTTATTTTTGTTTCTATTGAACAAACATATATTTTCGTCCAATCCATCTTAACGAACAGATATTAATTTCTGCCTAATGAACAAGAATGTGTATTTTTTCTCAATCTATTTTAATGAAAAAAAATGTTAATTTATGTTCTATGTTTCAAATATTACATTAAAAATGTGTTTATAATGTAATTCCTCATTTTATAACTAAATGATATTTTTAACCTAACTTATCATTTCCAAACCAAAAATGATAATTTTAATCTAACTTATCATTTCCTAACAAAATGATAATTTTAACCTTAACATAACATTTCTAATATATATGATATTTTTATCATTAACATGATTTTTCCTATAAAATGGTATTTTAATCCACATGACATGCTTTCTAACAAAACGGTATTTTTATTCACATATCAAATTTTTATATATTTTACATTTACATTGAAAATGGGATTTCCAATGACAACCTATCCTTCTCTTCAAAATATGATCATTTTCTACTTTTATACTTTACATTAAAAATAAGATTTTTAATGTAATCAAGTTTTCATTTTAAAATTATGATCCCTCTTTCTAAATTTTACTTTACATTGAAAATGAGAATTTTCAATGAAATCACACTTACACTTTAACATTAAGATCATTTTTCTATATTCTAACCTTACATTAAAAATGAGACCTTTATTGTTAGCATATTTTTATTTTAAAAATATGATCATTTCCCTCGTTTCATGACTTCCATAAAAATGTATTCTTTTCCTCATATAAAAAGAAATGTATTCTTTTCTTTATTCTCTTTTATTACATTATAAAGAATGTAACTCTTTTTAACTTCTTTCACTACATTATAAAAATGTAATTTTCTTCTTTTTGATTGCATTACATACAAATGTAATTTTTGTCTTTTTCTATTACATTGAATAGAAGATGTAAACTTTTCTCCTTCTATCTATTACATTAAATAAAATATAAACTTTTAATCCATTCTTTTTAATGAAACAATTTCACATTAAAAATACATCTTTTTAGCGTAACCAATTTGACACTAAAATGTCTTCTTTTTAACACACTAAAAAAAGAAGTTCTTTTTAACGTACTAAAAATGTGTTCTTTTAATGTAAATTTCACTTACTTTAAATCTAATTACATGAAAATGGTAATTATATCCTTAAATCTTAATTACATAAAAATGGTAATTTTATCCTTAAATCTGAATTACATTAAAATGGTAATTTTACTCTTTAAATCTTGATTACATAATAAATGTACATTTTTCACTTTAATCTAATTCACATGTAAATTGACTTAATTACATAAAAATATAATTTTTATGTTCTCTAACTTAATTACATAAAAATGAAATTTTCTTCTAATTCTTATTTACATTAAGAAAGATGTAAAACTTTTCTAATCCTTATCTACATTAAGAAAATATAACTTTCTTTTATAACAACTTGGAGGTGAAAATATTCATTTCATTATTAACACATAACGGTGCAAAAATGTTCATTTCTAAATTATCACATAACAGTGTGAAAACAATGTCAATTTCTAATTTAACTCATGACCATGTACATAAGTCTCATTTTCTAATTTCAACATAGCAGTGTAAATAAGTCTCATTGACGAATAACGGTGCAAATAAGTTTCATTTTCTACACTAATACATAATGGGCAAATTAATGTCATTACCGATTTTTTTACAAACAAAAGTGATTCTTTTCATTATAAATCAAAAATGATTTCCTTTCATTAATAATAAAAATCAATATTAACTTATTTTAATTCAATTAATATTAAAAATCAATATTAATAATAAAACAATGTAAAAATGTAACTTTTCCTTCTTTAACATAATCAATGTAAATTTCCGTTCTTTTCATTCTTAACAAAACAAATGCAGAATTTGTTTTCTTTTTATTAACAAACAAAAATGACAAATCATATTTTTATTATGAATTGATAAACTAGATTAATTCAAATCAAACAAAAGTGATACCACAAACATGTGATCATTATAATGCTAATGTAAAAATGAGATTTTTATAATATTAACATTTATACATAAAAATATGATCTTTTCCAAATGATGAAATTTTTAAATAAAAATGTTATTTTTCTATTCTAACAATTTATATAACAAAAATGATATTTTCCTTGATGTAAACATTCCATATATTTCATACCATCCATCAACACAATATGGTCAATTCACCACAATATAGTCAATTCAATTAATCTCAAACATCACAAAATGTTCAATTTGGTGTCACATAAATAATGAACAAAAATAGGGATTTTTGTTTTAACTAATTTACCTTGACAAAAATAACAAATTTGTTTTGACAAATTTATTTTTGACAAAAATCTATATTTTTGCTTTCAACAATTTTTTATTACAACACGATATCATCCAATTAACAGATCTATACAACACATCAATCATAGAATCAAATCACGTCACATAACAATAGAATTTTACCGCAGAGTGATGATAACACAAACATAAATAATTTTAGTTATTTAAGAAGAAATAAAATAGAATTTCTCACTTTGCTTTGAAGCGGTTCGGATCTGATTTTGCTGAAAATTGTAACTAGCACCAAATCACTTTTAATCAGTTCAGAAATGTAGATCTCGTCGCCACGATTCCAACGCAACTGGAATTTTTGAATTTCGAGTTCATATGAGAATGTTATGATTTTTACAAACTAAATGAATTAGCGACGGTAATTTAGTGTTGCAAACCTTCGAATTGTATAACCCGTGTTTTCTCAGTTTTGTTCAATTCTTTGAATCCAAATAACTCGAGCTACGGTCAACGGTTTGAGGAGCCGTTTGTTGGAGGTGTACTGCCTGGGAGTGGCGCACGTGCGCCAGGGAGATGGAGGGGTGCGGCGGCGCTGTGTGGGTCCGGCGGAGCTTCGAACGCCGTGCGTTCTCGGGTGCGGATCTCGGCGAGCGTGGAGTTTTAGGGGGTGAAACTTATCGAGATTAAAAGAGGAGGAGGAGAACTAGAAAAAGTTCAACTAGGGCTTGGTCTAATTCTTCATGGATTGACGGGAATTTGAGGAAGAAAAATCGAAAGTTATAAATGGGGCGGCGGCTAAAAACGATGGAGAAGGAGAATGAATAGTGTCGTATTCCGTATTTTCAAAGGTATTTATAGCCATATTTTTTACATTTTATTTAATTCATTTAATTTTGAAAAATATCCAAAATTCGTACGAACTCCAAATCGAATCCAACGAAAGATGATCCTAGCCAAATACCCCCGTTCCGAACATAATGGAATAGGTCCCGTAAGCCCATTCAACTGTTTTATAAGTTTTTCCTTAATTTAAAATATAAACATTTATTGTTTAATTAGTTCGTACTTTAAAATTTCATTGGGGCCACAAATTAACTTCAAAAATTCATGTAACACCCCACATCCGTTAAGGTCACCCACAAAGGGAATGCCTTAACTTCAGTGGAGCATTATGGGTACTGGAACAGAAATATTACAAGACAGACGTATATAAAACAACGGAAAGTAAAGTGGAAGTACTTCAAATCATTTATTAAATATAATTGTTTACAATAAAAGCCCATCAACTTCCAATACCCAATTACATAGCTAAAATATTCGTCTTGCTCAAAAACAAAGAAGCATAAAAATAAATTGTGATATTCCCCAATAAAGCAAAGCAAGCCATAGCCAAGGGAAGTCTAAGCCGTACATGAAAGAGCATTGGAGCTTGGTAAGATCCGAACTAAGTTGTATTCCCACCCTGCGAACCTGGGGGGGGGGGGGGACGGAAGAAAAAGAGGCGAAACAAAACGGGTCAGTAATAAAGACTGAGTAAGTCCTAGTGACTTTCAGCATAAAAATAGGTAAAGATAACGTGGCATGAATAAACTGAAAATAAACATAAGCATGATGACAAGATAAGCTACAGGCACGATAACTAAGAATAACATCATATGACTTTTGTCATGTATAACATTGCGAGGTTCCCATTCAAGATGAACTAAGTATAATTTCGCAAGATCGCAAGATTTCTCTGCTTCACCGTTAAAATATTTCTATGATATCTATTTGCTCTGCACCACCCCTACTAGTATCCCAACCCGTGTCATGTGTTAATTATAAAATGATCCCTTGCCCAATGTCATGAAATGACCCATTACTTGGTCCCACGAAACGATCTATTAATCGATCGGCTCCTTACAAGTCCTATCTCATTCATGTGTTTGTGTCATACGGCCCTATCACGAATGTAGTTACATGTGCTAGGTCCACCATAGGGTGTATCAAGCCGTAGGGTGCCAACCATCGACACGAATCAAGCACGCACAGTGTAAACCTACTGGTGCCCAATGTCTGCTTTTTCAACTCTGGACTACGTGCACGACCATAGTCCGCCTGAACCTACAATGGCGCACCAACTCAACCATCGTTCTGGTCGCTTACAATCAGCCCAGTAATCGTGCCCCACCCTGCCTAGTCCCAGGGTATCGTGATACATCTAAGTGGGTTACTGCTGAAATGGAGCGCGTAACTAGGGTTTCTGTCTAATAGGTTAAGTGTTGTCATTTAAATTCGTGACTTAACCCTTATCATTCCAGCATGTCAAGTTGGTTAAGTGTTGTCATTCAAGTTCGTGACTTAACCCGCCTACATGTCATGTCAAATTGGCTAAGTGTTGTCGTTCAAGTTCATGACTTAGCCCTACGAATCATGTGTCAAGTTGGTCAAGTATATTCAAGCGGTTCATGACTTAACCCTAACAAATCATCGTGTCAAATTGGTTAAGTATATTCAAGTGGTTCATGACTTAAGCCTACCAAATCATCGTGTCAAATTGGTTAAGTATACATTGACTTAGCCCACCTGCTTATCATATTGTGACGGTTGAGTGTTACCCTCGGTTGTTACTTAACCTTACCACGCATCACGTTATATTGGTTAAGTGCGTGTTAACTTAACCCCATCCACTAGTCATACTATAATGGTTAAGTGTTACCCTCGTGTGTTTACTTAACCCTACCATGCATCAGATTATACCGATTGGGTGTTATCAACCCATTCAAGTTAAACCAACCCATCCGCTAGTCATGTTACAACGGTTAAGTGTCATTAGCCTAGCCATATTATTTAAACCACCCATTCATGTCATATCGGTTAAATATCATTAGCCTAGCCATATTACTTAACCCACCCATTCATGTCATATTGGTTAAGCGTCATTAGTCTAGTCATATTACTTAACCCACCCCCTGTTTAACATGTTATGCTGGTTAAGCGTTCTTAGTTTACTTAACCCTATCAATCCAGACTTAGCTTTAACTTATTCAGTAAAGCACCAACCGCTCACATTAGACAGGTGTTGTTGCGGTTACTGGACAGCCGGTCAGTTCCGGGCAGGTTTACACCGCAACTCAGTTTAACCTCGGGTCCTTATTGGGCTCAATGCCTTAGCCTCCCACACTGGATAGGTATTGTTGTGATTACAGGACAGCCAGGAAGGTCTGGGCAGGTTTACATCACAACTCAATCCAACCTTGGCTTAAGCATTTCGTATTTTCTAAATTTACATATTTGCTCTTTATATGTAAGTGTGCTAACAATTTAATGTTATGGCCCATTTTCCAAGTTCATAATTCGTGTTTTTTCCCCAAAACGTATTCCCAAATTATTATCATAATTCACTATGAAGTTATGCCAAGCTATAGCCTTTTATTTACAATACAAGCCAACTACCCAAAACCCAACTTAGGCGCGTTCATATTAAACTTTCTCCAAGTCATAAATTATCATATATGTTTCTACTCCAAATTTTACATAATTAACATATGCCCAAGTTCTAGATTACATGTCAATTTTACATATGCCCAATTCATACCAAATTTACATATGTTCAATTCTTGCCGTTTTACATGTATGCCAATTTTTTGCCAATTTACCCATATACCAAGTTTCATGATTTACATGTTTACAAAGCTATGCTCAATTTACATAGATCAAGTTTTATACCCAAAATTACATGTATACCAGTTTATACTAATTTACCCATGACAAGTTCTAACCAAATTACATATATCAAGATCCATGTCAAATTACATATATCAAGATCCAAGTCAAAATATATACGCCAATCCCCATTCTTGCGATTACCATTATAATGACAATACCCAAATATTCAATTTCATGTTAATGATAGTAATACCCAAATATCCAATTTTTATGTTATGCCATCAATTACACCAAACACGTATATCCAAATAGGCAGTATCCCAATATTTCCCCGTATTCAATCGCACGTATCTCGTAGTTTAGGCCTAGGTCCGAAATTGACCAAGGTTCATCAAAAGAAAATAAATAGGGGGAGGTAGAAGTTGCAATAAGAACAAGATCAAAAATAAAATAGCATAATCATCATGATAGGCGTAAAGATTACAACTTGATGATAACATCATTATGAATCAAGAAAACTGCTGAATAGATCATAAACTTGGCATGAGAATAAAGATAGACAAAGTCTCAAAACTCAAGATTCAAGAAGCAACAGAAATAGATCTGAATCGATAAACATACTTAGATCCAATTCCACTTTATTTCATGTCCATATTATAATTAAATATTTAAATCTAAAAGTAACTAGCACTTACAGAGCATGGCTAGCAAATTAAGAACTGAATTTGTTGTAGAAATGTCGCAGCGTTGTTGATTTACTGTCTTGAATCATTGTTGAAGTCTTGTTCTTTGAATTGATTTGAGTTTGAATGCTTGTACTTTGATTTGGAGACGGCGGCCATGGTTCAAGAGGTATTTAAACAGTATTTTGATGTAAGAATGATTTGTTATGAATTAGGTTAGGCCTTAGGGTGCATTTATAAGGGTAGTAACTAGTTTAGGCCCTTAGATTAACCCTAGAATCAATCTGTACCATCAAAACACGTCTCACGCTTCAAAAATGGGTTCTGGGTCAAAACAGGACGACCAACTCGACCTGTAAGGGGGGTGGTCGACCATATGGTCGACCTGGGGGGGTAGGTTGACCCTAAGGTTGACCACGTGGTTGACCCGGCCCCAAGGTCGACCCCCAGGTCGACCTGCCTGGTCCTGTGCTGCCTAAAATTTGCTGAATCTTCTACAGGCCATAACTTCTTCATCCGGACTCCGATTTTCGAAAACTCAGACTCTATTTCATGTAGAATTCCGAGACGAACGCATTGGCGCAACCTGTTTCCCATGATTCCCATTTTAAAATTTAATTATACACTGATTTCTAGTTTCAACATGTTATTAAAATTCGGGTTGTTACAATTCCCGAAAAATATATTTACCAATGTTTTTTCGCTATAGACCTAGAAAAATTAATTTCGTTCAATTCCGAGTCCGTTTGAAAAATGACATTTTTCAAGTCGATTAAAATTGACCGAAATTGATAAAACTGAAATCTTTTTGCCACAGCCACAAATTAATTCTAAAAATTATGAAAAATTAAACGTAACCATATTTTGACATTCCGGATCCAACAAAAGTGGTTTCATCGAAAACAGAGGTCGATTGAAAAATGGCTATTTTCTAGGCGTATATATTAAATATTAAAGATACATTTTTAAACAAATAATTTTCGAACTTGAAATATATAAGTGTTTACTGTTTTTAAATGCAGAAACATCATTCTGAACTCAATGGAAGTGGTTTTGAGTCTAAATTCCTTCGTATGCAAAAAGTAGCATTTTTGACCTTTATATTATATAAATTTCATAGCGACCTTTCTAAATTTTAATCTAGGCATAACTTTTGATTCCTGCTATGAAATTTCAATTTTTCAGATTTGTTAGAAATATATTTTTAAATAGATTCTAATGTTTATGGTTTCACTAAAATCCGGTAAATTTTGCATCTTGTACGGTCAGTCAAAGTTCAAGTTTGACTTTTCAAACTACCGCGCTATTTCTAACTCCTTCTATAATTAAAATTAAATTATTCATTCTAACTTCGGTTTAAATCAATTTTTAATCATTATTATTTTAAATAAATTATTTTAAAAACCAAAAACTCATTAAAATTACTTAATATAAAAATTTTAAATTTACCCCAAAATTTAGGGTTGTTACAGTCTCCCACACTTAAAAACTTTTCGTCCTCAAAAAGGAACGAAGCTAAAAAGTATTTAGTTAAATAACTCATCTTTTTTTTTCTCAATTGGTTTCTATAATTTTATTAGTTGAACTAATAATTACACTACTCAATCATCAATCAATTAGTTGATTAGCTTTTTAAGTATTTATAACTTTTATATATTCAAAAATCATTTTTTCAAAAATCGGTTTATATATAATTAAAAATACGTTAATTATAAACTGGGCACTCTCAACTCATTCTAGGGCATTACTAACCCCATCTCTAATGAGTTTTATCATTCTAGGATACTGATGATCCTATCTCTAATGAGTATTCTTATTGGATATTACTAATCCAATCTCAGATGAGTCTTTTGTTCAGTTCTAACGAGTTGTACCCCCAAAGATTTGAGCTAACCAGAGCTCTGATACCAACTGTAACGGCTCCAGATTTCGCCCGACTCGGTCGATCGTTACTCGACCAAGACCGTTCAAAACCCGAACACGTTAACTTTGGGAATACAACAACATCAGAATGATAACAGCAGACTTTTATAAACATTACAATAATGTTACATCAGAGTACAAAACATATCAGAGTATATTGAATAAAATTACAGCGGAAGATAAATTACAATAAATTAAATACAATACATAGTGGAAATAAAATAACTAAGGCAGCGGAAGACAATTATGCTCTGGATACAGCTTTAGGCTTCGATCCAGAATCCTGCTTGAGATAAGAACCTGTAGACAAACTACTCGACTGCCGGTGTGGAGAAGAGGGCACCCGAGTTTGTAAAGGTGGAAACAAACAACGGGTCAGTCATGGGACTGGTGTGAGAATTCTAAACTAATTTAACTAATAGTAATAAGGCAAATCCAAGGACCACGCCGCTAACGCGGAACGGGTGTACTCCAATGGATTGCCGATGCATAAATTAAAGTAAATCGTTAAACAACGCAATGCTTTTTAGAAAAATGAAACCAGCATAAGACTCAAGTCCCATCACACAATGCAACGCAAACCGGAGGATAGAGTTTTACCTTATAATGGTCAAAAATGCTTGATATGATAAAAACGAATTTGATATTATTATTAGTATATTTATGTTTCAAAAACATTTCAAAGTAAATGTATCAATCCTAGGAAGCATAGCTACCATATAATATGCTTCCATATTAGTAATACAATCAAAACCGTATGAGATCGTATTGGAAATTGGGTTTCCATCATGAGTCAAGGCTAGGGAGGAGCTCCTTACCGATTCGAGACACTCTAGCTAATGTCTCAGGATCCCCTGCAGTGAACCTTTGGAAAGCTGCAGGGCCGGTCCACACATACAGCTTTGTGGATTAGTTATTCCTGAACACACGTTTCCCTATCCTATAGGACCTATCATCCGAGGCGCGCCTCATTCCATCATCCACATAAGTAAAATATCAGCCAGTTTAAGCACTGACACTTCCCCTAGCTATAAAGAAACGTGCTGCTCTCCCTACGTTCCCTTCTCCCATTTTAGACTCAACCGGGTTGTGAGGCTCGTGAAGATACGTAATACACAAAGCTATGCTTATTCAAGCTGTGCTTTGATCTTCACCACAAGGTTATGCTTTTCAACAAGAAACCTTGATCATTGCATCTTAGTATGCCACACTGTCACTCCATATCACACTACCAATCCTTTGCCGAAATATATGAAAGGGTGTTAAGCAAGAGAGTAAATTCTCCGCCACCAAACATTCATACATTCAACAGAAAATCAATAAATACAATATAAGGGAGTACAATGTTGGACACACATTCCATTTATAAGCTTATGCTCTGGGTCTGAGCGAAAGGCAAATCCATACAAATCAACACTACGTCTTGACAACTACCATCTTAGCCCCATCTCGGGAGAAAATCAATCAAGGGCATCAACACTAGTTACCCATTCGATGTGAAGATCGTCGGTCTTCAATCGCCGTCTTCAATTCTTCGAACGTCGTATCATTATTTGGAATGAGAGTAAACTCGGACTTTCCAAATAACTCTCGCATATATAAATTTGAAACCATTTCATATCGTTGTTAATAATTTATAACGATCTATTGCTATTTTTATTTTACTTTACATACACATCCTAAACATAACAATTTATATTTTCTTCTTCCATCCTTCAATTTACACAAAATGTATATTTGGTTTCATTATTTTTTCCCTAATGAAAATCTATTCCTTAGAAATGTAAATTTCTAATCTTATTATTTACATTGAAAAATGTAAATTTCTATTCCTATTTTATTTACATTCAGAAATGTAAACTAATATTTTAATATGTTATTATATCTAAAATGTAACTTTTATTTTATATTCTATTTACATTGGGAAATGTAAATTCTTAATCATTCCTTTATTTCCTTTGTTTACATTGAAAAATGTAAATTCTTTAAAATGTCACTTTTATTTCTATGCTTTTATTTACATCTAAAATGTAAATAAAAATACACTTTTTCAATTCATATATTTTTAACTCATGTTTTCATTTGCATGAATTCGCCGTATGATTCTAATGTGTTTATTTTTCATATACAAATTCTAATATGTATTGACAATAAAAATGTCCTTTTTATTTATGCCTAAATTCTAATGTGCATTATGACAGTAAATATAATTCTTTAATAAACATACAAATTTCATCACAACAGAATGCCTAAAAGTGATGCATTCAATTTTGTTGACAATTCTACTTCAAAAATATGGAATTTTTTTCTTTTTAATTCAAATCTCTTCTAACGGAAATGTAATTCTTGTTTTCCACTACCACATTTGATAAAATGTACATTTTTGTTTCAACTCTTTTATTTAGACAAAATGTGAATTTTATCCCAATTCTACTCTTCTAACAAAAATGTTTATTTTTGTTTCTAATGAACAAACATATATTTTCATCCAATCCATCTTAACGAACAAAATATTAATTTCTGCCTAATGAACAAGAATGTGTATTTTTGCTCAATCTATTTTAATGAAAAAAAATGTTAATTTTTGTTCTATGTTCCAAATGTTACATTAAAAATATGTTTTTAATGTAATTCCTCATTTTATAAATAAATGATATTTTTAACCCAACTTATCATTTCCAAACCAAAAATGATATTTTTAATCTAACTTATCATTTCCTAACAAAATGATAATTTTAACCTTAACATAACATTTCTGATATATGTGATATTTTTTTCATTAACATGACTTTTCCTATAAAATGGTATTTTAATCCACATGACATGCTTTCTAACAAAAAGGTATTTTTATTCACATATCAAATTTTTATATATTTTACATTTACATTGAAAATGGGATTTCCAATGACAACCTATCCTTCTCTTCAAAATATGATCATTTTCTACTTTTCTACTTTACATTAAAAATGAGATTTTTAATGTAACAAGTTTTCATTTTAAAATTATGATCCCTCTTTCTAAATTTTACTTTACATTGAAAATGAGAATTTTCAATGAAATCACACTTACACTTTAACATTAAGATCATTTTTCTATATTCTAACCTTACATTAAAAATGAAACCTTTAATGTTAGCATATTTTTATTTTAAAAATATGATCATTTCCCTCGTTTCATGATTTGCATAAAAATGTATTCTTTTCCTCATATAAAAAGAAATGTTTTCTTTTCTTTATTCTCTTTTATTACATTATAAAGAATGTAACTCTTTTTAACTTCTTTCACTACATTATAAAAAGTGGAAAATAGGCATAAGGACAAACTTTGAAAAAAAAATAGTCTGAAGGACATCAAGTTTTATTATTAACCTGAAGGACAAACTTAAAAAAAAAATAGGTTGAAGAACAATGCTAAATGTAATTAGCATTTTCTGTAGTGTAAAACTGAATAATGCTAGTTAAAACTAGCATTTTCGTGTAGTGTAAAAAACTGAATATAATGCTAATTACATTTAGCATTTTCCTTCAGCTTAATATGGGTTCAAAGTTTGTCCTTCAGACTAAAAATAAAACTTGATGTCCTTCAGCCTAATTTTTCGGCAAAGTTTGTCCTTCTTCCTAATTACCTCTTATAAAAATGTAATTTTCTTCTTTTTGATTGCATTACGTACAAATGTAATTTTTGTCTTTTTCTATTACATTGAATAGAAGACGTAAACTTTTCTCCTTCTATCTATTATATTAAATAAAATATAAACTTTTAATCCATTCTTTTTAATGTAACAATTTCACATTAAAAATACATCTTTTTAGCATAACCAATTTGACACTAAAATATCTTCTTTTTAACACACTAAAAAAAGATGTTCTTTTTAATGTACTAAAAATGTGTTCTTTTAATGTAGATTTCGCTTACTTTAAATCTAATTACATGAAAATGGTAATTTTATCATTAAATCTTAATTACATGAAAATGGTAATTTTATCCTTAAATCTTAATTACATGAAAATGGTAATTTTACTCCTTAAATTTTGATTACATAATAAATGTAAATTGACTAAATTACATAAAAATGTAATTTTTATGTTCTCTAACTTAATTACATAAAAATGAAATTTTCTTCTAATTCTTATTTATATTAAGAAAGATGTAAAACTTTTCTAATCCTTATCTACATTAAGAAAAATATAACTTTCTTTTATAACAACTTGGAGGTGAAGATATTCATTTCATTATTAACACATAACGGTGCAAAAATGTTCATTTCTAAATTATCACAAAACAGTGTGAAAACAATGTCAATTTCTAATTTAACTCATGACCATGTACATAAGTCTCATTTTCTAATTTCAACATAGCGGTGTAAATAAGTCTCATTGACGAATAACAGTGCAAATAAGTTTCATTTTCTACACTAATACATAATGGTGCAAATTAATGTCATTATCGATTTCTTTACAAACAAAAGTGATTCTTTTCATTATAAATCAAAAATGATTTCCTTTCATTAATAATAAAAATCAATATTAACTTATTTTAATTCAATTAATATTAAAAATCAATATTAATAATAAAACAATGTAAAAATGTAACTTTTCCTTCTTTAACATAATCAATGTAAATTTCCATTCTTTTCATTCTTAACAAAACAAATGCATAATTTTTTTTCTTTTTATTAACAAACAAAAATGACAAATCATATTTTTATTATGAATTGATAAACTAGATCAATTCAAATCAAACAAAAGTGATACCATAAACATGTGATCTTTATAATGCTAATGTAAAAATGAGATTTTTATAATATTAACATTTATACATAAAAATATGATCTTTTCCAAATGATGAAATTTTTAAATAAAAATGTTATTTTTCTATTCTAAAAATTTATATAACAAAAATGATATTTTCCTTGATGTAAACATTCCATATATTTCATACCATCCATCAACACAATACGGTCAATTCACCACAATATAGTCAATTCAATTAATCTCAAACATCACAAAATGTTCAATTTGGTGTCACATAAATAATGAACAAAAATAGGGATTTTTGTTTTAACTAATTTACCTTGACAAAAATAACAAATTTGTTTTGACAAATTTATTTTTGACAAAAATCTATATTTTTGCTTTCAACAATTTTTTATTACAACACGATATCATCCAATTAACAGATCTATACAACACATCAATCATAGAATCAAATCACGTCACATAACAATAGAATTTTACCGCAGAGTGATGATAACAAAAACATAAATAATTTTAGTTATTTAAGAAGAAATAAAATAGAATTTCTCACTTTGCTTTGAAGCGGTTCGGATCTAATTTTGCTGAAAATTGTAACTGACTCCAAATCACTTTTAATCAGTTCTGAAATGTAGATCTTGTCGCCACGATTCCAATGCAACTGAAGTTTCTGAATTTTGAGTTTGTATGAGAAAGTTATGATTTTTACAAATTAAATGAATTAGCGATGGTAATTTAGTGTTGCAAACCTTCGAATTGTATAACCCGTGTTTTCTCAGTTTTGTTCAATTCTAAGAATCCAAAAAAATCGAGCTACGGTCAACGGTTTAAAGAGCCGTTTGTTGGAGGTGGACCGCCTAGGAGTGGCGCACGTGCGCCAGGGAGATGGAGGGGTGCGGCGGCGCTGTGTGGGCCCGGTGGAGCTTTGAATGTCGTGCGTTCTCATGTGCGGATCTCGGCAAGCGTGGAGTTTTAGGGGGTGAAACTTATCGGGATTGAAAGAGGAGGAGGAGATCTAGAAAAAGTTCAACTGGGGCTTGGTCTAATTCTTCATGGATTGACGGGAATTTGAGGAAGAAAAATCGAAAGTTATAAAGGGGTCGGCGACTAAAAACGATGGAGAAGGAGAATGAACAGTGTCGTATTCTGTATTTTCAAAGGTATTTATAGTCGTATTTTTTCCATTTTATTTAATTCATTTAATTCTGAAAAATATCCAAAATTCGTACGAACTCCAAACCGAATCCAACGAAAGACGTTCCCAGCCAAATACCCCCGTTCCGAACACAATGGAATAGGTCCCGTAAGCCCATTCGACCGTTTTAATAAGTTTTTCCTTAATTTAAAATATAAACATTTACTGTTTAATTAGTTCGTACTTTAAAATTTCATCGGGGCCACAAATTAACTTCAAAAATTCCCGAAAAATATATTTAGCTATGTTTTGACGCTACGTACCTAGGAAAATTAATTTCGTTCAATTCTGAGTCCGTTTGAAAAATGACATTTTTCAAGTTGATTAAAATTGACTGAAATTGACAAAACTGAAATCTTTTTGCCACGACCACAAATTAATTCTAAAATTATGAAAAATTAAACTTAACTATATTTTGACATTCCGGATCCAACAAAAGTGGTTTCGTTGAAAACAGAGGTCATTTGAAAAATGGCTATTTTCAAGGCGTATATATTAAATATTAAAAATACATTTTTAAACAAACAATTTTCGAACTCGAAATATATAAGTGTTCACTGTTTTTAAATGCATAAACATCATTCTGAACTCAATGGACGTGGTTTTGAATCTAAATTCCTTCGTATGCAAAAAGTAGCATTTTTGACCTTTATATTATATAAATTTCATAGCGACCTTTCTAAATTTTAATCTGGGCATAACTTTTGATTCCTGCTATGAAATTTCAATTTTTCAGATTCGTTAGAAAGATATTTTTAAATAGATTCTAATGTTTTTCATTTCACTAAAATCCATTAAATTTTGCATCATGTACGGTCAGTCAAAGTTCAAGTTTGACTTTTCAAACTACCGCGCTATTTCTAACTCCTTTTATAAATAAAATTAAATTATTCATTCTAACTTTGATTTAAATCAATTTTTAATCATTATTATTTTAAATACCAAAAACTCATTAAAATTACTTAATTTAAAATTTTTAATTTTACCCCAAAATCCAGGGTTGTTACATAAAAGCTTGACTGAAAAACATTGTTTATAAAATGACTTTATTTTCCGTTGCTTTATTTGTTTGTCTTGTAATTTATCTGCATCTTTTACCTAAAACGCTCCACCGAAGTTAAGGCATTCCCTTTGTGAGTGACCATAACGGAGGTGGGGTGTTACACTTGGTATCAGAGCTGAAGGTTACCGGATCAGATAAAAGATCTGAAAAATTATTTTCAAAACGGTTTTAAAAGAAGCATTTTCTAAAGAAAAAGTTTTGTTTTAAAGGCATATTCCCCAAAGCCATACGCACTATCTTTTGATCCTCTGTTTGAATCCTTGTTTCCTTCTTTCCTGAGTCTCCGGGGCTCCTGGCTTTCTGGGAGGTAACCTCATCATGGCATGGTTCCGTAGGCTTGATGAGACTACGACACCTGTCAAAGAGCAAAGAAGTGCCCAACTTCCATCTATAACCGTAATAGTTTCACCTATGGCTAATTTTCTTTCAAGCATTGTAGGGTTTTCTGTGCAATGGAGGCAGCTTTCAAGAGACTTGTCAACAAGTTAAACAAAGATGGCAAAGATGAGAATAAGGGGGTTTGGCTAAGGAACACAACCCATAGATGGGAAACCCATGGATATGGACTTGGTTCACGAAGGAGGAAAGAATAGAAAAATCTAAGACAAGAGGAAGTGTCGTTATTATGGTATAACGGGTCATATAATTAAAGAAAAGGGCAAGAACTAAGGACATGATTTTCAGGAGGGCAAGTGCATGCTCTCACCGCCAGCGTACCTGAGAGAGAGGTAGTAAAGTTTCTGTTGAAAAAGTCTAGTTTTTCTTTTTTTGGTCATCCTGTTAGTACTCTTTTTGATTTTAGCGCTTCACATTCGTTTATATCTGCTTTCGTAGTTGAGTCTCTGCACCTTAGTACTTGTATAATAGAAGATCCCATTACTGTCTCAAATCTGGTTGGTGGTTCGGCTCGTTTATCTTTGGTTTGTAAGGATTTGAGAATAGCTATGTTAAGTATTGAGTTTTAGTGTAATGCTTATGTTTTTGGTTTCATGGGCTATGGGATGATTCTAGGCATGGATTGGTTAGCTAGTAGTTGTGAAAGGAGGGTAGTTAGACTTTTGACTTGCCTCGGGAATACCCTCAAGATTTCGTGCGATCCTAAGGGATCAGCTTGTCTTGGCTACCTAGAATCACTTGATGCATCCATCAACGATTTGCGATCCATTAGAGTAGTCCATGAGTACACAGATGTTTTTGATCAGACTAGGGGTTTATCCCCTAAAACGCGAGATAGACTTCCGCATATATCTAGTTGACAATACAAAGCCAGTTGCATTACCTGTACGACACATGACTCCAAGGGAAAGGAAGGGCTCAGTAAACAAGTAAAAGAGTTACTTGAGAGAGGGTTCATATGGCGAAGTACTTCTAAATGGGGTGCTCCAGTTGTTTTTGCTATAAAGGCGGATTGTTCACTTCGCTTGTGCATAAATGATATTTTGGAATGAGGAAGAACATGCTTTGCATCTAAGGGAAATCTCGAATACCCTCCAAGCGCATCAACTTAAGGCGAAGTTCTCCAAATATCATTTTTGAAGAGAAAAAGTAAGGTTTCTAAGGCAGGTGATATCCAAGGAAGGGATAACAGTAGATACCGCAAAAGCAGCTGCGGTGCACGATTAGAAGGTCCCAAGGAATTCAACGGGAGCAAGAAGATTTCTTTGATTAGCGGGCTGGTATGGGAAGTTAATTAAGGACTTTGTAAAGGTATCAAGCCCCACTTACTACATTGACGAAGAAGAATCTAATCATCCTAGTATATACACTTGGTAACATGGTCAGCATTTGTTTATTTTCAAGAGATAGTTCTGGAAATGTTAGCATGACATGGCAGAGGTTGTAGTGCCAAGTATACTATAAGAAGAAAAGGAGGAACAAGAGGCGATAGTGAAATGAGTTCCAATGCATATTCTGGAAACAAAAATTAAGAAGCTACGCAATCGTGAAGTTAAGACAGTCAGAGCAATATGGAATGAAGCTCAAGAAGATGTGACTTTGAAGACTGAAGACTAGATACGCGCATCATACCCTTTTTTTAGGGTATATCCTTGATCTCTCTTTTTCTGTAAAGTTTATTTGCTAGTCTTTATCTTTTAAGTATATCCTCTCGATCCTATCCTCGATCCTTAAGTAAAAGCCAATGGATGTAAACATGTGTTTAAGACATGTTATGTTTGGTGGATGCAAGTGGATGTAAGTGTTTGCTCGGGGATGCAAATACACACATTAGGCACTAGATCGGCTCAGTCACTTTCATATTGCATATGCATGAGTGAATTTTTATGTATCTGAATTAAAACTTGATGTGTTATCATATGGATGTTGCATTTGTATGAATGATTAAGCACTCATGTAGAAGTTATAAAGTACGATTAGAAATAATTGCATACATGATGGACTCATGGCACTGACATAATTCGCATTAAGGAGGTCAACTGAATCAGTAGACCGCCTGATTTTGCATTAGATAAGGACATATACACACACTATGCATATGTTCATGAAAAGCATTAGAAATCTTTTTAAGAATAATGGACGCCTGTGATTGAATTGTTGAGTAGATGGATGTTGGATGTTATGATACATTCTCCTTGACTTAGAGATTTCGGGGACGAAATCCTTTAAAAGAGGGGAGAATGTAACACCCCATATTTCCTGTGAATATTAAAGTAACGAATTGAAGAATACTTAATTTTAAAAGTGAGAATTAAGGGAAATGGGTTACGCCATTGCCTTTGTCTCGGAATTCTGCTTGAGATAGAGTCCGAGTTTGCGTGAATCGGACTTCGTATGAAGAAGTTATGGAGTTCAGAAGATTTCATGTTTAAACAGAAAATATAAATAATAATTAAACATCTCAAAGCAAGTTCAAAATTCGAAATTCAACCAGATTAGGTTGAGTGGGAAAATTCCTGCTCACGGTGTCGACCCCCCTATACGGGTGTCGACATAGGTGTCAACCCCCCAATAGAGGAGTCAACTCTTTTGGCCCAGATCTGGCCGATGACGTGTTTGCCACGTGTCGCTTTCTGATTCGTTGGTGACGTGGTATTCTACTCTAGACGATTCTGATGACTTCTAGACTGATATGAAGGCTCTAAATCTCCCTATACACCTATAAAAAGACCCCTAAACCTATTGTTTTCTACACACAAATTCATAAGCGTTTATATGCTGCTAAAACCTGAAGTGACCTAGCCTCCACCTTAATCAATCAAATTAGATTTTTCAAGTTAACAATCAAAGTCCACATCAAAGGAATAACTAATCAAATTCAAAAATAAGATCCCAGAATAAGACCGTTCTATAATTTGTAAGTTCATGTTACTTTCAGAAGTAAAATTCAATTGTGATTCTGACATTGTAATAAATCTGAATCTGAGATTATGCCTATTTCTATCTATCTTTCTATATCCATTGGATCTATCTCATTGATATTATTGTGTCCATTCTTTGTCTCTTCTTTCCTTCTTCCATTTTTATTTTTATAGCCAGGCTACTGCGAGCCTGAGCCAAATCTCATAAGAGATGAACGTATGTTGGAAATAAAATTGGGCATAATATATGATTTGCACTTGATCAGCGCTAAAATTGGGAAAAGTATTAAATTATGTATAATTGGGCATAACTGATTTGTAACTGATTTGAGGAAATAACACAGTTGTATTTAAAACATAAAGTGTATCGAACATATGACTTGAGATTTGAGGCATAAAGTATACTGGACATATGACTTGGGATTTGGGGCGTGAACTGAACTGTAAACATATAAGGCATAGTACATGTTGTGGTTTAAGACCTAAAATTGGGGCACACACACACACACACACACACACACACACACATATATATATATATATATATATATATATATATATATATGATAGTTTATGACTTGGAAGAAGGAAATCATTGTGTACAATGATATATGGCTTAGGCATGAAAAACCTATTGTAAGATAGGGATAACTGTTAAATGTGAACACGCCTAAATTGGGATTTTGGGCAATTGGCATGCACTGTAATTAAAGGCTATAATTTGGCATAGTTTATACTGTGATTCATGATTGGGTGTTTTTGAGAGAATGTTTTGTATGGTGCAATATGACTAAACCTTACGGCGTGTGCTATATTGTGATTTTTAGGGCATGACTATTATTGCAAATTTGGGAAAATTGGGCGTAACCTATTTTGAGTAATAACTTGAATTTGAATTTGTGGGGCTTAACAAGTTAGCTCTGTTGAGGTATAACTTGAGAATTGGAACATGACTAGTTGGGATAATTAGCATATAAAATCTAGACTTGGACATGTATGGTAAATATGCTAAAAGATAAACATGCCTAACCCGAGGTTAGAATGAGTTGCGGTGTAAAACTGCCCGGAACCGCCCGGCACATGCTGTAACCGCAACAACACCTATCTAATGTGAGAGGTTAGTGCATCATGCTCAAGAAAAACCCGAGGTTAGATTGAGTTGTGAAGTAAAACTGCCTGGAACCGCCCGACACATCTAGTAACCACAACAACATAGATCTAATGTGAGAGGTTAGTGCATTAATGAATCAATTAATGCTAATGAACAAGACATGTTAAGAATGGTAGGGTTAAGTTAACTAAGGCAACACTTAACCGTTATAACATGTTAATTAGACAAGAAGATGGGGTTAAGTAAATTTAGAACACTTAACCGTTATAACATGTTAATTAGACAAGATGATGGGGTTAAGTAAATTTAGAACACTTAACCTTCATAACATGTTAAGTAGACAAGAAGGTGAGGTTAAGTAAATTTAGAACACTTAACCGTTATAACATGTTAATTGAACAAGTAAGCAGGGTTAGGTTAACCAGTACAACATGATGAATGAGAAGGGTTAAGTTAATAAGAAACACTTAACCAATATGACATGATGAATGGGTAGGGTTAAGTTAAAACAAGAGAGCAACACTTAACCAATATAACAGGATGCGTGGAAGGGTTAAGTTAACATAAGAAGGCAACACTTAACCAATGTAACACGACAAGTGGGTGGGTTTTGAATTGATTGATGACACTTAACCAATACATCATGATGAATGCGTGGGGTTAAGTTAATAAGATACACTTAACCAATGTAATCTGATGAACGAATGGGGTTAAGTTAATAAGAACACTTAACCAACATGACATGATGAGTGGGTGGGTTAAGTTAAAATGAATGGATAGCACTTAACCAATATGACATAATGTGTGGGAGGGTTAAGTACATATCGGGTTGGTGGGTAATATTAGTAAATATAGGCCCACAAACTTAACCATTAAGTAAACATGTTTGAATCAATGGGAGGGTTAAGTACATATCGGGTTGGTGAGTAATATTAGTAAATATAGGCCCACAAACTTAACCAGTAAGAAACCCTTGTAACGGGGACCCATTTCAGCAGTAACCCACATAGATGTATCAAGGTACCATGAAACTAGGCAGGGTGGGGCACGATTACTGGGCTGATTATAAGCGGTTAAAATAGCGGCAGGGGGTACGTCAGTGTAGGTTCCGATGGATTACGGGTGTGCATATACTCCGGAGTGGGAAAAAGCAGGCAATGGGTACCAGTAGTTATACACTGTGCATCTCGAATCGTGTCGGGTCGCTATCATAGGGATTGATACACCTTATGGTAGGACCAACATAGGGTATCTACACGCAAGAGAGGGTCGATTGACACAGACACATGGAACATTAATACAAGTAGGGAGCCGATCGATAGGGTAGTAAGGGTACATCTAACATCTTCATGGAAATTAGGCTGGTTGAGGTAAGATCCTCATACTAGATGTACACCTGAAGGCTACCACAATTTGCGGGGATTGGGATCACATTATCATATGATCATTTTATACAGATTACTAGTTGGGACACTAGTTAGGTGGTGCAGAGATATAGAAATTAGAATAACAGGGTAGTAGCGAAGCAGAGAAAGAGTAGAAGTGCACTCAGTTTATCTTGTCTTATCATATCTATGCTACTCGTACGTTATCTTGTTATCCTTGTTATCACGGTATTGTCTTATATTCAGTTTATTCATGTTATGAATGCTTTTGCCTATTTACATGCTGAAAGTCACTGGACTTACCAGACTTATGTCTGATCTAGTTTGTTTCGCCTCTTTTCTTCCGTTCCCCTCAGGTTCACAGGGAGGAAATGTTACCACTTAGCTCAGTTTTCTTTCCAAGCACGAAGATAGCCAATGTATTGCTTTGGAATTTCTCTTCCACTGCTATGGTTGGTTCATGCTTTTATTGGGGAAATATCACTGTTATTTTTACGCTTCTTTTATACTTGGAAGTTTCTGAATCAAGACTGAAGTTCTGTGTATTGTTTTTAAGTATGATTGAGACCATTATTGTAAAAGCTTGACTGGACCACATTGTTTATAAAATGGCTTTATTTTCCACTGCTTTATTTGTTTATCTTGTAATTTATCTGCATCTTTTACCTAAAACGCTCCATTGAAGTCAAGGCATTCCCTTTGTGAGTGTCCTTAACGGAGGTGGGGTGTTACATGACACCATACCAGACCCTTTCCCTGCCAGTCGATCATCTGTAACGTCATCACAGATGCACGGTACAACATTTGCCCTACCCGTATCAAAAACAGTAGTTACAACACCTTTAAAATCAAAATCTCCAAATTCACGTGTTTAATTTTTTTTTGTTATTATTCTTAAATGCAGTAAATTCATTATTAAATGAATTCCAGGTTTAAACCCAGTCCTAATTTATGCTTGAACGGGATTTTAGATTTTTGAAGTGACAAGGGATGTATATATTCCCCTATTAAACTTATAGTCCAGTTTTTATTGCTTGTTGACATTCTTCAAACAAACGCAACAGATATATATACCCATTGTTTTATATGATCATAGTAGTTACGCAAGTAAATTGGATCCTACATATGTACATTTCACTCTGAGCTGGATAGGAAAATAAGTGTTTTACTTATTTATTACTGCTATATTGTATTTAGTTGTTCACTGCATTTCTATTCTTCAGTTTTTCTTCCTCAAACAATCAAGTTCTCATCTAATCAGTTTTAGGGATTTACCCTCTTACATAACATAGATTTGAATTCAATACATTGTGTACCCATCACTCTATAGATACAGTTTGAATATATTATGGGAAAATGTAGACAGTAAAGAGTTTAAGTGGTTTACTCACAATATTCATATTACTGTCTTTTGTTTCTTCACATGTTTTCCCCAAAACTCTCTTGTCCTAGTTTAGGCATTTCAGAGATTAAATCTTTAAATGACCGAGATGTTTGTATCGCTTATGATGTGTAAATATCAGCACACATATGACTTGAGTCTACTCGAATTAGTATATAATAGTAGAAACTTCTAAGTGTGGACTCACATTAAAATGTTTACTGTCACTTTATACTTTCCCATCTAGATTTTTATTCAAACTCCCAAAATGCACTCTAACTTACTTGCAGAGATTAAATCTTTAAACATCAAAAATATCGGGATCAAATAACGTATATACCCATCAACACACACATAATTTGAATGTACTGGAATTCATATAAAATAGTAAAGAATTTAAAATGTTTACTCACTAAATTATTTATTGTGGCTTGCCATTGAATATCCAGTTTTTTGTTTTTCCAATGATTTAAGTCAACACTAATAAGCATGTTTATAGGATGGTATATATCCAATAGCAACTCCATGCAGATAATTGAATGAATAAGAAATTTCTAAAATAGATTTTTAAGGAAAGAATTAGAGTTTACTCACAATATCTATTCACTGTCCTTATATTTCAAAGCCCAAATGTTTGAATCCTGCTTACTTGTAAAGACATGCCATTAAACACCCAAATATTTGGATCCAATATGATGGGTACGAATCAATATACATACAGTTTCATTCTTAGTAGGATTTAATACTAACAATAAAGGGGTTTAGGTGTCTACTCTCGATTTGTATTCACTACTACTTTGGATTTTGTTTCTCAGATTGTTCAAACACCTTAATTCTTATGCTACCTAACCTTAAACACTTCAATAATCACATCCATATGATGGGAACACACACCATGCATATAGTTTGAATTCACAAGAGTTAAATATAAACTAGTATTTAAATTGTTAAGTGTTTACTCACCATTATATAGCTCCTGTCTTTTCAGTTTTCACCAATTTTTGCTCTTTGTTTTCTACCATTCTTAGTTTAGGTTTTTCTCTTAGGCTTCGAACTAGTGTATGAGTTTTCTGTGTGGTTTTCATGTGTATTTATAGATGGAAAAAATGTAGGTTCTAAGTTAGGTAGGTGATTTAGTAAAACAGAGTAGCGACAGTAGTATATGAATGAGGTGATATGTGATCGAGAAGAAGCTTGCTAAGGGTATTTTCCTCAGGCATGTGCACATGCATGGACAGTATATGTATTTGTACAATTCAAAACAAAATACTTGCAGACTTCGATCCTAAGTAATATAATTATGTCATGTTCCTAGCTGCAAACCATATTTACAGGCATGTACTATATATAATAACAATTCAAGTTTGGTATCCAAGTAACCAATTCACTTGCTATACATATATTTCATGTGTCTAGTTTTCTTTTCCCACCTCATGCTAGACTGGTTTTGAAATTGTGATCGACTGGCTCTACTTGATTTTGAAGGATGCATATACGTGCAGAAGCCTTGAATATGAGGTGAAAGTGTGATGCGCAAATCCCCAAAAATATACACAAACTTTGCTCTTAAGTAATTCCACAAGGCTCTGTTCTTACTACAAATATATGTAAAAAGTTTACCATTAGTTCCCATGCCAAATCAATCCTTCCAGGTCTATGTTCTCAGCTGTACAACCTATGCACATGCATGTGCTAAATGTATTTACAACTGAAATTTAACAACTAAAGAATATCAGTCCCCTTTAATTTGATTTGACCATGGCCTTTCCTATCCTACAAATGTATGTTCACCCATAATTTATAATGCTTATAAGTGAAATAAAAATGATATCATACTTTAGTATATTCATTACTTGCCTTAGATTGCACTATATCCATATGAAATAAAGCAAGTTAAATGTAAAGATGTCAAAATATCAAGCACATGTATATTATATATGTATATATATATATAACTATATATTCATATCAAGTAAGAACTTAGGAAAATTGTCTAATTTAAATGAATATCTTTTATTTAATGAACATATATACTTGGATTTTCTTGCATTTGAAGTAATCTCATTTTGTTATGAAATAAAAATCCAAATTTATTCATGTGAAGTAATCTTACATTTTACTTAAGGTAAGTAATTTTATTATAAAATCTGAATTTGCTCATCAGAAAAGCAATTATTATATTTGATTCTTCATGCAATGCATGCTAATAGTTATACAACCATTAGTGCTATTATATTATATACCGTAAAAACACATATTCTTCTATTATAATTCTTCTTTTCTCCATCACTCGATCCATATATAATGCTTTTCCACATTCTTCAAGGCAGTTTTGCTGTTGATCCCTAAAAAAACCATACGCAAATTGAGCCACAAAATCTTAGCAGAAACTACAGGACGAGCGTCATCAGGGTCGGTCATGCATATTATTGTCCAAGGCACTTAAATGACTCATAAAGAATAGGAAGCAACCATACAGAACAAGATTCAAATGTTTATCTCTTAAAGGACCAAGCTTGGCTAGAATTACAAAGCAAGCACTTACAACGTTTTTACGTGCCCATGTCTCAAACCAAAGCCAGATGCAAGTCGTGACCTGGTCAGGGAAGCAAAGGTCAGTCGTTCGTATTAGAACAAAGCCGCTCGATTAGCAAAACAAGACGATTCATTCACTTAACAGGATCAGGAGCGACCACATAGCATAGCCATACTGATAAACGGCGTGGTGAAAAGGCAGTAAGAATGAATATCCTTGAGCAACCTGCTAAGAGCGTACGAATTAGAGAAGGTCACACATTCTTAAACTGAGGAATTCAGTCGAGCAAAGCACAAAGAAGAATTGATCTCAGTCCCGTGCTCCACTTCATAGTCACTCGACCACAAGTACAATCCTAGTCACCCACTCATTTTACAATCAATCAAATCAGATAACCGCTCACCAATTACTGAAGATAGCCACACCCGAAGAACACTAGCTAAAGTCACCCACTTGACTATTTGAAACACTCGCTCCTACAAAAGTCGCTCGCGCATGACAGCTAGATACAGATACAGACAACTAGCAAGAACCAGGCAGTGGCATTTTGGTAATTACCGGCTGAAACGATCCGTCGCTTGCATATATGAACTTCAGCTCATTTCTCCGGGTAGGGACACCTATAAATAGGCCATGGCTGCCAACATAAAGGGGATCCAATCTTTTGAACCACGAAGTGCTGCTAAATTCTATCTTCAATCATTCCTTAAAGATTTGGACCATCTTCTCCATTCAAAGGTTCATCATCAGTTTTACTATGGCGCCTAGTATAACCTTGTAATCGGAAAATCAAAGACATCCTCCTTCTCAATCATCCATCGGTCCTTCTCCTCTTCAAACCCCACCATTTTCTCATAAAATCCCAGGATTGATATGTATAAATGAGAGTATGTCGAGTGAATGTTGAGATATATGAAAAAAAAAGAGTTGGTGTATTTTGTAATCTCCATTTTTAAGAATGCAAATAATCTTCATAGTGGATAGGCCTGGCACAAGGCTAAACCACTCTAAATCTCGTCTTTATTTTTCCTTATTTGCATTTTTACTCTAAATTGTTATTAAGTACGGCTCCATTTATTTTCTTACTGTATCGGTGAAGTTTAATTCTAGTACCTTTGTTGTTTAAGCCATTTTTTGGTGAAAACATTTGACGTCTACTGTGGGGCCGTATTTACATCTCTCCCTAATAAGGTCCGACGATATTCTCCGAGAAAACTGTGCTTGGAATCATGGACATGCTGAGGGAAGTCACCGACGAAGTCAACAGCCTCATCAATAGTGTTAATATCATCACATCGTCCACTACCCATTCCGGGGCAGGAGAACTGTCTGGAGTTGAAGAAACTATAACCAGGAAAGAGTTGGAAGAAGCAATGACAGGATTAACGAATCAAATAACTATCGCAAACAATGTAATGATGAAGAAACTTGAGTCAATACTCACTATTCAAGCCGCCACCGCAAAAGCCGCGCTAAGGGCCACATGTTCTCCATCCACTCAAATGCGCCACGGATCCGGGGCAGAATTCTCTGCTTCGAGCTCGAAACAGGAAAATTCCATTTAAGATGTTGCGTATCACGTCAATCGGGATCGTGGAAAGAACAAAGCATACGTGCGTGAGTACTTCGATGACACAATCTCGGAGCGACTAAACAGCTCCGTCGCCTGAGGGAGAGTCCTCCCAGAAGAATGCCCAAATTCCTTGACTCTAGATCACGATTTAACTACCTAAACCAGAAGTTGGCACGAAAGAGGGTGCTCAGTCCATGGATCAGAGCAGAAAGAAGAAATACATTTTAGGAATGGCACGTGAAATTATGGAAGAAATTCTAAAGAAGGAGGATGATAAAAAAGAATGGGAATCTTTTCCAACTAAAACCCCACTTACTGAAAGGATTAAGAAGACTGTATGTCCTCAGAAATTCGAACCTCCAATGTTGCAGTCCTATAATAGGACAAGCGACCCTAATATATTCCTGTGCAAATATGACCAGTATATGAATGGGGCATGCGCTACCGATGAGATCAACACTACACCATGCAGGCTGTTTTGCAACACCCATAGGCGGACATTTCGCAACGGCTTAGGGCCGTTGCAATATTGCAACGGCTGTAGACCTTTACAAACTGTTTTACTACGGATCTAGACCGTTCTTTCTTACGCAACGGCTTAAAACCATTCCCCATTAAAGTACGCCCTTCCATACACCCCTCGTACTCCCATCCGTATCCCAATACGCTTTCATTTATCATCCGTTCCACAATAAAGAAAATTTCCCAGATCCAGATTCAGATCCTTTTGTTCCAGATCCAGATCCTTTTGTTCCGATCGATGCTATATCTCGTTCGAATTCTCTTCGATTTCTCTCCAGGTGCGTTTTTCCAGAATGCAAACTTGCCAAGATTTCGTTGTTTTGATTTTTGTTTTGATTTATTACTCTCACTGTTGCGAATAGTATGCGTAAATCTTCTCAAATTCGTGTTTGATAGTGAATAAATTAGGGTTTTTGATGCAAGTTAATTGAATTATGTGCTGTAAATTGGGTGAAATTACTTTCAGAGAACAAATTAAGGCTACTCCTTAATATGTCCGCATATAAATTGGGTGAAACCACGTGCATCAAGATTCAATAGCCAGCATGTAACGTAATTTTCTAGCTATTTGTAAAGTCGGCTTTTATTTATAAAAATTATGCTTAGCAGAGCAATTTTGCTACAAAAAGAAAGAATTCTTATTCTTTGGGATTCTTCCGTTTGGTCTTCTATTATCTTACATTCTTCCAACCAATTCACACCTTGTGTATTATATATAACACAGCTGGTCTAAGCTTAGTATGTACTGTTATTAATGGTTACAGTGAAGTAGATCAAAGAGAAGAACTATATAGTAATATACCAGAACATGCTAAAGCAAACCTGGAATTGTTGGTATGTACTGTTTATGGTTCCAATTAAGTGGTACTGTTTTTCAGATGGTTAAGTTGAGTATACCATCTATACTATATTTACAGCCCCTATGAATGCGTTTTACGGCTGTTATTCATAGGTGTTACTATAGTATAGATGGTATTACTACTTTTAACCCAACTTTTAGCACTCTCTATAATGTTGGGTATATTATCTATACTATATTACTACTTGTTTTATAGCTCCCATAGTATAGATATGTCTTTTTACCCAACATATCTCTGAATACCTTTATCAGTATTACTATAGATCCCGTGAAAAAAGACGGGCATACTATCTATACTATATTACTACTTTTTTTATGGCTGATACTATTATGGCGATAAAAGTGTAAGAAAATAAAAGCCAGTAGTTGTGTTAAAGTGGGTCGTGTATTTAAAAGCACGTTTATTAGAAAATCATAAATTAAGTACCCTACTCGATACCAAGCTCAGTAGTCGCAAATGCTTACGCTCAATGCTCCACTTGCATTTGCCACAAATGCACCCTTAATCTTTTGTAATTATTATACGATTTTTTATTTTTTAATACAGCAGGGATGACTTTACAATTCAAAATTTATGTATATATATATATATATATATATTCTACAAAACAAAACATTTATAGTTTAAATGTAACTATGGCTAATTTATATGTTTACCCAAATCATAATTTTTGCATTGCTTAGTAGTTACATGAATTATGTATTGGTTAGTAGCTGCATCTGTAATTTGGTAGCTACATATGTAGGATAGACTTTTGTACGTTCATCCAAACCATATCGGCAGCATCCTATAGTGGCTAACTAATACAACTGGAATCACTTTTCTATGAATAATGTATTGGTTAGTAGCTGCATCTGTAACTTGGTAGCTCATATGTTAAAGTGGAAATTGGAAAATGTGCACTAGCATTGTACAGTCTCACATGTAAGTTCAAAATGCAATGGACTGTTATTGCCGGTTGTCACCTGATTTGATTTATATTTTTATTTGATGGTAACAGTTAAATGAATGTTTGTCACCTGACTGTTATCTTCAAACCCATATACAGTTAAATGAATGTTTGTAAGTAAAATAGCCTGATCTTATTTTGAGTTTTTTCCTGCTGTTATTTTGCATGAAAAACTAATCCAATTTGTTTTTTCATGTGTGCTGCATATATCATCTTTAGTTTCAGGTTCTTTTAACAGATTGTTTGTCCCTCATTAAATATGTTATCACACGTAACTTACATGTACACAAGTGAGTGTGTGTATAGCGAATAATTTCAAATACGTTGATCAGCGAGTGCGAACTAGGGTCTTTGAATGAAGCTTCTTTTCAAACTAGGGTCGGAGATTTTATCCTAAGCTCATGGATGTTTTTCTTGGTGTTAATAGTAATAAAGGAGTTAAAAATGGATGGTGGAATAAGTGATGCAGAACAGATCGAATCCAATTGCTTTAACCGTATATCGATCTAATTTATAATTGAATCTTGAATTCTGAATAAGTTTCTTCGGAGACCAATGTAAATTAAAATGTTATAAATAGAGTTAGAATTAAAAACAAAATATATACTATTTTATCATTATCTAAAATTTAATATCCTGTATTGATAAATTACTATTAGCAATCAACAATTTACCTAAAGCTATCATATGTTAGTTTGAACCGTTTGATGTTTGTTTTTTAGTTGAATATTAATTTGATAAATGATTTTTGGATGTGCTTCGAAGAGAAGTTAATAGTCTCTTAATGTAATTTAAATATTCTCTTATTGTAATTTCAGAATGGATAAAGAGTGGATGAAAGAATCCGATCAAAGAACTGCACAATATGTGGAAGGAGTGCAGAAGTTTATTGATTTTGTTGTAGAAAATGGTGGTAATAAGAAAATCTATTCTTGTCCTTGTAAACGATGCAACAATATGAGATCAAATATTAAATTAGATGAGATTCATTATCATCTGCTTAGATGGGGAATTGTCCAATCATATACCGTTTGGCGTTTTCATGGGGAAGAGTCGGCGAGGAAGCAAAAACAATCCGTTAGTAAAGCCATAAGTACCGATGAGTCTGAACTTCCTAGGATGGAAGATTTGGTCAATGATGCCGATAGATTTCATCATTTTCAACCTATAAGTTCGTTGCCATATAATATTGGGGAATTACCTACGGGTGATGTTGATTGGCAAGCCAATCAAAGTAGAAAGTATAAATCACTTTTTGATGATGCAAAAGTGGCATTGTATCCTTCATGTCCAAAAGGGATAACAAAATTATATTTCATCATCAAGTTGAATAGCTTGAAAACTCAGTATAGCTTTTCCGACAATGGTGTGACTGCAGTTCTTGAATTTATAAAGGAATTACTCCCTGAAGGCAATACAATACCAACAAAGTATTCCGGCATGAAGAAGATGATTAAACAAGTTGGGATGGACTACAAAACTTATGATGCATGCATTAATGACTGCATTTTATATTGGAAAGATGATGCAAATAGAGTTTTTTGTCCAGTTTGCAAAGATCCAAGATATAGGACAACATTCAACGAAGAGAAAAGAGCTACCAAAGTACCTCAAAAGACGTTGAGACATTTCCCTCTAATTCCTAGGTTGAGGAGATTGTATACTATACCGTGGATAGCTGATGCTATGACTTGGCATGGTCGTGCCAAGTCTAATTCAGATGTAATGCGTCACCCATGTGACACTTCTCAATGGCGAACTGCAGATTGTTTTGATAAAACGTTTGCCGTGGATTCACGAAATGTCACGCTTGGATTAGCAACGGATGGTTTCAATCCAAGTGCATCTCTGAGTAGCCGTTATAGTTGTTGGCCAGTAGTTGTAGTACCGTATAATCTTCCTCCGTCCATGTGCATGAAAAGAGAGTTTTCAATGTTGACATTATTGATTTCTGGGCCAAAACAACCAGGAAAGGATATTGATGTTTATTTGCAACCGTTGATAGACGAGTTACAATAGTTATGGGAAGGAGTCGTTGCATTTGACTCATTTAATAAATCCGAGTTCACAATGAGAGCTAGGTTGTTGTGGGAAATTCATGATCATCTTACACTTGGGACTTTATCGGGGTGCACAACTCATGGCTATTTTGCATGTCCTACATGTGGGGAGGACACTTGTTCTTAGTATCTTCCTGAAAGTAAGAAGATGTGCTACATGGGACATCGAAGATTTCTTCCTTCCAAACACAAGTTTCGAGACGATAAAACAAACTTTGATAACAAACAAGAATATCTTCGTCCTCCAAAGCCATTGACTGGTTATCAAGTTGAAGAGAAGGTAGCTAATATCAAAATAAAAGTTGGTAAAAAAAAATCAGAAATCAGTCGAAAACGAAAAAAAAGAATCATTGAAAAAGAAGATGTCAATGTTCCCGCATGGTATAGGAGGTCCATCCTCTTTGATTTACCATATTGGAAAGCAAATTTGGTTCGACATAATATTGATGTTATGCATACGGAGAAGAATGTCACTGAGCATCTCATTAGCACAATCATGGGTCATAAAGACAAGTCTAAAGACGGCATCAATGCACGTAAGGATTTGAAAATCATGGGTATAAAACAAAAATTGTGGGTGATGGAAAATCCTGAAACAAATAAAGTAATCATACCAGATGCAGCTTTTGCCTTGGGTAAAGATGAAAGGTTTCGATTTTGCGCCATTTTGAAAAGCTTGAAAGTGCCTAGCAAATTCTCTTCCAACTTCAATAACAATGTGAGCATCAATCCTCCCGAACTAATAAATATGAAGTCGCATGATTACCACGTCATAATTCAACAATTACTTCCGGTATTGCTTCAGCATTCTTATTCACAGCATAAGGATTTGCGTAATGTTGTACATCGTATAAGTCTATTCTTTAACATTTTATGCTCAAAGGTGATCAACAGAGAACATCTCTTATTAGCAAAGAGTAGTTTGGTAGAAGCAATTTGTGTGTTTGAAAAATATTTTCCTCCTGCATTTTTTGACATCAGCATCCACCTTATGGTTCATTTAGCCGATGAAGCATTGATTTGTGGTCCTGTTAGATATAGGTGGATGTATCCTTTTGAACGGTAACCTATTAAATTTAGTTTTGTTCAATATCATTTGATTAAAATATGTACTAATTATTTATGATCGATTACCATTCATAGGCTGATGAAAATATATAAAGGATATGTGCGCAACAAAAGATATATTGAAGGAAGTATTGCAGAAGGATATATTGTACAAGAAGCTAGTCTTTATTGCATGGAGTATATGCCAAAAGGAGGCGATGGCACACATAAACATACTCGTGAGGCTTTTTTAGACGAGGATGATGAGTTTGCTGGTGAGATGCCTCTAGATATTGGTAAAGACATAACCTTAACCTCAGTGCAGTTCGAACAAGTTCGTAGATGGGTCCTCAATAAATATGATAAATTGGATGAATGGGAGAAGTAAGTTCGCGAATAACTCTTGAATCTCCACCATAGTAAATCAGCTCATATAGATGTTTTGAAATGTGTTTGTTGCAGGAGGTATGCCATTTATGTGAAAAGTACTAAATCTCAATCTCGAAGTGGGGTTTCATCCGTGGAAGCATGTCAAAGCTTTACTGTTTGGATGCGTGGCGAGGTATCTTAAAGCTTATTTGATATTTCACGCGTACTTGAAAAGGATCGTACATTGTATTAATCATATTTTCACATATTTTATTTTTTAGTTGGTGAAAACAAAGGATGTTGATTCAACTCTTTGGCGGCTTGTGAATGGGCCAAAGTTCAATGCGCGTAGTTATACGAAGTACCAAGTAAATGGTTTCACATTTTCCCTAAAAAGTTACGATGAGCGGATGGTAACACAAGACAGCGGTGTATGCATGAGAGCAATTACAAAATTTAGAGCCAGTGGTAAAGATAAAAATTATAAAGAAGCAGAAACAATGTATTACGGAGTTATTCAGGAGATAATTGAGTTGGATTACATAGATTTCAAGCAAACGGTTTTTTATTGTGATTGGGTAAAGGTCGAAGACAAGGTCAATGGTTGCAAGATTGATCCTGTTTCAAACTTGATTACAGTTAACTTAGGAAAATTAAAGACCAAGGATAGAATGAATGATGAGTCATTTATTCTTGCGTTGGAAGCGGGTCAAGTGTTCTACTCAAAAGACTTAAAAAATAGCGGATGGTTTGTGGTTTTACATACACCTAAGCGGTTGACTACAACCGTGGATGACGTTGAGTTTCCTACTGCTTATCAATCAGCCTTTGAAGATAACCAAAAATTAGTAGACCTTATCAAATGCATATGCTAATATAAGATGTATTTTTAATTGAATTGAGTTGAATTTCATATGTGGTTATATTTTGTCGACTTTGAATATTATCATCGTTTGTAATGTTTGTTGTTTGTGGATTAGTTTGTAATGTTTGTTCTTCTTCTATTTTCTTCGTATGGCATATGAGAAATTTGGAGGTGTGTCCATATGTAATAGAACTAATCTCTATGTTCTGACAAGTCAATTATCCTATGTATAAAAACACTTCATCTTTTGTGTTTGTGTGGTCTTTTCTTATATGCCTAAAATAGAACTAATCTTTGTCTTTTCCAAATACTCAAAAATTGCATTTTATACAGCAGTAATGTCAGAAGCTGCGGAAGCGTCGAATCATTCAGTCGCACATTCGTCATCCTCACAACCCGAGAAAGTTGAGGCAAACACATATGGTGTTCCAATTTCAGATAATGCTGGAAAAGTAGGCAGTAAAATTGGTAAATTGGTGCGAATTCACGTGCCGATATCATATGAAAGTTGGGATAAAGTTCCCATGAAATATAAAGATGACGTTTGGGATGAATTGCGGGTAAGCCTACCAAGTGTATAGCATTTTGACCAATATAATAGCTGTATGTTGTGGTATATGCTTGCTAGTTTCTTATACACTTTATGCAGGATTCACCATATCTTTTGTGTTTGTGTGTTCTGATAAGTAACTGTTGTCTTTTTGCTTGCTTTCGGTCTTTTATTATTTATTATTCATAAATTTTTTAGGCTAGTATTTTTGATAACCACAAAGTTTCAGATATTTATATTTTTAGGCTTCCCTGTTTAATGGCGAATTTGAAATAAAGTATATTTGTATCCAATCCATTGTGTAGCCTAATAGCACACAATCTCATGTTTGTTAATATATTTTTTACTTACGTGGTTTTTAGAAAAATTGATTTAAACAAATGATATTTCACCTTTTTTATAATTACCCTTTATATATTTGATTATGATGCATTTAGTTTATGTCAACCATTTTCTTTTCTAATTACCTATGTCTGCCGCTAAGCTAAAATAAGAATTGAAATGGCTCATTTCCGCAAATATTACTGCACCGATCCTACGAATGTAAAACTGGGAAGCATAACAAATTTTGAGAATTTATGAATATACAAGGTCGTTAGCAATAGTATTTGATTTATAGAAGGTGAAGGTTTTGAACAGCCCAGATAATTATGTTGCGGAACAAATCAACATCAATTAACTATGAATTGGCATTGATTTCAAGTATTCGTTTTGTTACCCTTAATTTTTTTTCTTAGATTTTGAGATAAGAGAGAATTGTTCATTGTTTTGTACCTATAAAGGTGTTCAGGTTGATGTTTTTCTTTTGTTAAATAAAGAGTTAAATCATGAGAGTATTTCTGTGGATAAGCATTAAAATCTCATAAAAACAAGCACTTCGATGGCATGAAATCAAAATTTGTTATTGGTATCATAATATTTCTCAATATGCTTGTAACCTCAAAGTTACATTTCCAGTACGTGTTCTGTATTTTCATTATTAGTTTGTGTGAATATATTTTTCGGTGCACACATGCTGTTCAACCTTAATACATATAAGTGATGATACCAAAAATTTGTGTTTCCACATTTTTAGACTCTTTAAAAATATTTGTGACCTCTTACTATGATTAACATTTAGTACAATCTGATTGACGTTACAGCAAAGCCTGTTGTTTCCAAAATGTAGGTACATTGATCTGTACTATTCACAGTTGTTTTAAATCATACATGGCATTTTTCTACAATGCTCATCCTCTCCTTTATTGCATATGTACAAACAGTTGTGGGTTAACACTTTATATTCTAGGTGTTATCTGCTCATAATTATACTAGGTAATGTATGGTCAAAAGAGAACTGAACAACCATACTAGGTAATGTATTCTTAGAAGTTCTAGACCAGAGTTCATTCTGAATGACTTATGATTATTAGAAGTGCACAATACAATGTACAATGTTACTTCTAGTTTTTATAATATACGTCAAGACTGTTACTGTTTTTTACTTTTTTTTGAATTCCGGTCCATCTTGGTAGTTATTGCTTCTGCCACTGCTTCTAATTTATGAAATTTATTCGTTATCTTGGCAATTTACTTTGATCTAGTGAAGTAGATTCCTATAAACAAGTCGAATCTATAGGTGCATGGATGCGCATTCAGCAGGGGAGGTGATACTGATAGTGCACTGTTTTCTGTCCTTTTAGAATGGAAAGAAAACAAGGTGAAAGAGGTTAAAAATAACCTGGATATGTTTACAAGTTAACCTGGAGATTTTTTTTTCTATTCTTTTTTCCTATTTGTTTACGTGTGCTGTTAAACTTAGAACCTCCTGCATCTTTTTTTTAGCAAAAGAACTGCCTGCAGGTTGCTTAGTATGGCAACATTTTTTTCTAACCATGATTATTCTTAAAGATTTATACTGAATTCTTTTAGTAAATAATTTACTTGCTGTATATGCTCAGAAACCTTAAAACTAATGTTTGGACTTAAAGAAATTAACATATAAAGAAATTAACATTTAAATGGATTTTCATCTTGGTTACTCTTCCCTGTCATACTGTACATACTGATGTCATTGTTACTCTTCCATGTCTTGCCTTTGGTTGCATTTGGTGATTCCTTGGATTCAATTTTAGTTTTAGCAATACTGTAACTGAAAAGCCGTGTCACTTCAGATAAACAATTTACTGGAATTTGACATCGGTATTCGCCTTTACGCTTCTACATGTACTTCTAGTTAAAACTCATTTTCATGTTGAATTACACTAACATAATTTTAATCTTCATCATTTACAGGAATTTTTTGAGGTAGAGTCAGATGTAAAAGAGCTTTATTTAAAAAAAATGTGCGAGTCATTTAGAAGATACAAAAGCGAATTGAGGACCGGGTACTACGACAAATTTGATAATGATGAAGAAAGAAGGAAAAACTGTCCCCCAAAAGTTAGCATAGAAGATTGGGACGGATTCTTGAAAAACGAAGCAAAACCCGGTGCACGCGAAAGAAGGGAGCTAGGCAAAAAAAAACAGATCACAGTACAATTATAGTCATCACAGTGGTCGTACAAGTCATGCCGTAGTAGAACACAAATTGGTACACATTTTTTGTTTTCCTGTTTTCGTGAAGTCTCTTATTAGTTCATAGGCAAGTCAGAAAGCTAGTCATGCATTTGTCACATGTTACATTTATCACCTTGAAATATGTTCCAGAACTGAAAAAAATAAATTCTATGTGCTATGTATATATTCTTATATTTTTCCAGTTTCTATTTACAGAGTGTAGCTGGCATGTTTGGGTACTGAAAAGTAAATATGTTATTACCTCAAAAATAAAAATTCACTTGATTTATTATAGCTGAAAGTGTATCTTATTTGTGTTTACTATTTGTAGCTACAGCTATATGACTTATCTCAATTTTTCCATCTGCAACTGGCATAATTGAATGCAGATGAACTTTCTAAAAAAGCGTCTTTTCTATCAATTAGTGAATTGAATGGTAGCCTGATGTGTATGCTAAATTAAAATATAGTCAACAGTTATTCAGCTAAATTACTTCCTATAAAAATGAAAAAGATAGGAAGGGCAACTGTAACACATATTTGATATATGGTTTTGTATAATCTTTTTTTTTCTGTATCAATCCTGTTGGATGGGAATCGTAGTTCCGCCATTTAGTTTATGGGTTCAAATCTCAGTTATGTAAATAAATAAATAAATTCTTTGATTTTTATGTTTTCATTTGCTATCTTCTCAGTATTATTATGTTCATCTGGTATTCGTCATCTTGTTATTTCATGCCTTATTTAAAAAAATATTTTTTTGCGTGGTTTTCTTTTACCATACTTGATTGTTGCAGGCAAGTGAGAACCCAAAAAAAGAAATCACACGTCGTGAAGTATGGGAGAAAACTCATACAAAAAAGGATGGCACCATATCAGATTCGAATTCTTCGTACCTTGTAAGTTAAACAATATATTATTTTAGTTTAGTCACCTATCAATTCATGTAATATTTTAAGTATTTTCATATTTTAGGATAAAATTGCAAAAGCGAAGGAAACAATCAATGATGGTGAGGAACAAAATTTGACAGTGGATGAAGACATTTTATCACAAGTGTTTGGCAAGGATAAAAGGGGACGAACTCGAAGTGTTGGAACTATGATATCAAAATCACAAGTTAAAGCTTCTACCATTCCACGTAAACAACTCAAAAAGAGTAAAGCAAGCTCAGATATTTTGACAGCAAGGATGGATACAATGGAGGGGAAATTGGGTAATATGCAAGGGACATTGGGTAATATGCAAGGGACATTGAATTCAATTGTCGGCTTTTTAAAAGGATATGCGAGTCAAGATAACCCGATACCAGACATTGCTTCCAATGAAGGAGGAAGTGGTGGAACACATCAGGAAAGTGGTGGAAGAACGTCAAACAACAATGTTGTTGCTAATCCGGTGATTTCGCATCTTTCGGCAAATCAAAAATGTGAAGTGTTAAGCTTTAATCTAGAGGTTGTTGCAACAGGTTTAGTATGCAGAGATTCAACAGCATCCATCATACATGGAAAACCCATACCTCCAACACATGAGAAGGTGATTGTGGACAATATATTGTTACCGGATGAGATCACAGCCAAACAAAATCAGCCTCTTGCTATGACCTTTGGTGACGTTGGAGTCGGTGGTTATGTGTGTCACCCAAAGAGTTCAATTCGATATCTTTAGATGGAGGAGCAGGTATGAGCTATTACAGTCTTCTAGATTAATTTCGATATCTTTAGATGGTGGTTATGTGATGCCGTTCAGCATTTACAAATGCATTTTATTAGTTTCTACTGACTATTAAGAATGTCAAATCTTAAGTAAGCACTTACAATTGCAGTTAAATGCGAAGTTCACAACACAGAATAACTTTATGGATGCCTGTAATTTGGTATAATTTTTTTTAAAAACACGATATGTACCAAAAAGGCACCGACTATTAGAAATTTGCAACAGGCAGTAGACAAAGTAGAAATGTCTTACCATGATGAAGTTGCAAGAAAATTGAAAATACCTGGTGCATCCTGCAAATATATGTATGTAAGCCCACATTGTATAAGAAGCAGACCAAATTCTTCCTATGGAATAAGCGGGGTGAGAAGAGAAAAATTCGAGGTGTGCATTTTATTTTCTATTTAGCGGGGGTGGAGAGAAAATGATGGGGTGTCAATAGACGTACCCTTAATCGCATGGTCATTTTTAGCATAAATAAGAAACCCTATAGTTTTTTAGCAACTGGGTGCTAACAACGTTTTTCTGCCTGATAACTAAATAACCTTCAAGACTGTTAATTCATGCATCTTTTAAATGTGTACAATTGTAATATCCACGGTACTGCATATCAAATTGTGTATGTAGCAGCTTACATAGTTAACTGGTAGATGATAAAACTAACGAAATGGATGAAGTTAGCCACTTAGGGTCATGTTAATCCCAATTGTGGAAGGCAAACAATTAAAACTTAATGGATGGAAGTAGGACCAGACCATAATTTATATTGTAAGTTAAAAGAGGTCTGAATAAATTAGTGATTATTGCATTGTTGTACCCTTAATGATTTCAGTTCATCCGCCTATGCGTAAAAAAATGTTTTCAATTAATATAAACAAAGTTTGAACTGCACAGGTTTCAAACTGAAATACTGGAAAATGTTTTCTGCCTACTTAGAAGAATACTCAGAAAAAAGTCGTAAGCACAATTACTGAAACTAGGTTCTAACTGGGAATGGTTAACCACCTAATGGTTGCAGCTTCAAAGGACTGAGACCGTGGATGCATAAAGATAAAATATGTGCTTCGCATAGTTAGAGATGAATTGTGTAGGACATGTATGTGGGTTAAGATGAGGTTGAATAGGGAGTGTTATTATTATGTAGGACCATGGTCATACAAGTATCCTTATTCTATTATTACTGGGAAGACCCTCAAATAGTAAAGTCTTACTGTACTGGGACCGTAACTTCGTCAGATCATTTTGAACAAAGATACATTGAAAATAATGAAAGCTTGTATACACTTGATGTAGGTAGAAAATGATTAAAAGTTGCATTATTTGGTGTTATGTCTCAATCGATTTTTCCAAATGGTCCTTCATAGAGTCTACTGTTATCTATATGTATTCAATCCCGGCGATTACTTTGAGTTTGGTTAGTTGCTTCAAGGTTTGAAGATCCAAATACTGTCTGTATTAATATGTTAGTTTTAGGAATGTTTACAACGGAAATGCCCATCGAAATGGCATCAGAAATTACTCAGCATGTGTTAAAACCAACATCATCATCCCTATAATACGCAATTAAGCATTTTGGACATGAGTGAAAAGTGTTTACGGTGTATGTCGGTGGAAGAAAACAATCCTTGCTATTATATAGCAAAAAGGGAGTGTACCTGATGCATCATCTCTCTAGTTGTTAGTTGTGGTTCCTCTGTTAATATGTGGATCTAACCATCTTATTTCTTGGAGCTATGGATGCTCAAGTTAGAGACAACTATTTGACTCTTCATGTAGGATTAATGCCTAGATTGTACCCGATGCCTCAGGTTAGAATCTCTGAGTTTGTGATCATATTTTCCTTGGATCATTAGTTTGTGCTCCAGGTTTTACTTAGTTAGCCCATAAGAGACCATACTCTCTGTTCTGTCCTACTTTAATGAAATTGTACTCTTATGTAATCAACCTGTTTTTAGTTCATTCCTACACAAATACACATAAGAAGAATAAATTTTAACTGCATGTTCTGTTCTAAACTTCACTGAGCTGAAGTAATGCAGATCTGAAATAGTTTGAATTTTTTTTATGCAGGGAGCGAGGTGAAGTAATGCAGATTCTAGCTCAAGAAAGAAAGCTAATTAAGTAATGATGCAACGCTAATTTATGATATATGTGAATAAGTAATATCATTGTGTGATGAAGTTGAATTGCACTGTAATATTATTTTAGCTACAGCTATTGAACTTTGTAATGCACGGTAATATTTTGCTGCTACAAACTGTTAGAACTTTTAAGTTTGTAATATATTGTGAAGTTTGTTGTTAATTTTGGTTTTTATGTTGAATATATTGGAAATATTTGGTTTATTGATATTTCTTTTGTGATAATATTCAGATCTGTCAAATTTGTACTGAATAGGCAGTATCAGAGGAGAGGGAAGCACAGATTTTTTTTTATATATATATATAATAAATCAGCAACGGTCAAAAGCCGTTGCTAAAGCAACAGTAGCAACGGATTATGGCCGTTGCAAATTTATAAATTGCAACGGCTTGAGGCCGTTGCAAAAACAAGTTTTTGCAACGGCTTAGAACCGTTGCAATATTTTTGCTACTCCATATTTTGCAACGGCTTTTAGCCGTTGCAAAATACGTTTGCAACGGCTCTAAGCCGTTGCAGATCGGCGATTCTGGTGTAGTGCAAGTGCTTATATTTCCAGACTTATCTAGAAGGGGTGGCTTACCTATGGTTCACAAAGCTACCGCCGAAATCTGTGGACGACTTCACAACCCTGGCTAAACTATTCGGTAAGCAATTCAAATTCTGGGCACCCAGAGTTCAGGATGTTACGGAGCTAAGCGAACTACAACAAAAACCAGGAGAGTCCATCAAAGCTTTTCTCACTCACTTTGATATGGCAGTGGCTGAAGTCGAAAATTTTGAGCCCCGTCTAGTCCTGATGGCTTTGAAAGGGGCCATATGCAGAGAAACCGGATTAGGACGGTGGATCAAGAAGAAGAAACTAAGTATACTCGGAAAATTACCCAATAAAGCTGAAAAATACATGAGTATTGAAGAAAATTCAGCATATGGACAGATAAAGAAGAAAGGCAATGCGCAAAATAGCTCTGATAGTCAGAAAAGGAGCAACGAGGGGAAAGACAGCCGGGCTAAAAATAAACTACGCTTTTTCAAGAACTCCGAGTTCACTCCTCTTAATGATACTATTGGAAATATCTTCATGGCAACTAAGGACACCGAGAGATATTCGGTCTTGAAACAAAGGCAGGTCAAAGATGTTGCTATGAAATCAGGAAGGTTTTGCCAATTCCATAAACAGCTAGGACACGATACCAACGACTGTAGGCATTTGAAGTCGTTAATCGTGGGACTAATCAGGAAAAACCATTTGCAACAATACATACAAGATCATGAATATTGTTCCGGCTCTCCGCGAATAAGGGGCAACAAGATTTAAAGAAAAAGGCCCAAGCCAATCTGAAACCAACGCTTGCTTAAGGATCAGTAACAAGTGTCCTGATTATGGAGTTTTGGACAAGAACCCCCACTACTTTGCTTTACTACTTTGTTTTTATCTTATTACTGAAATCATTTTACCCTGTTTTGTTACTCGCTATATTCATGAAAATGTTTAGCAATGGTTTACTTACAAAAAACATTGGCATCAAAATCAATTATGTGCTTACCTGAGTAACATTAATCAGTTCATGCTAAAAATCGATCTCTTGGAATGTAGGCATGATAGAAGCAATTGATCATATACAGCTAAACTGGGATGGAAAGAATCTCAAAGCACATCTTAAGCAAAGCGGCTTGAAAACCATAAACATCAGGCAAAATCAAATAGGATGAATAGGCGCATCGCCTCAAGAGAATATGTTGTTCTAAGACAAACAACGAGTCATAGGGCTGCACTTCTCATTGTGAAATATGTCGAACTCTTAGCAAACATCCATTCAAGGGATCGGCATCAGGTTTCGGTTGAGATGCAAGAATATTACCAAATCTGTCCTACGAATAAACGTTGCTAGTCCCGAGGAGGATCCTTGTCAGGTGCAGGACACGAACTCCTTAAAATCAAAACCAAATTCGGTAACAAGGATTAATGTCCGCCTCCTAGGGACAATGAAAAAAAACTAGGCTGGAAAACCCAATCCTAGTGTCAGAAGGACCAACAAGCATGTTGGAAAGACCAGCGCAATCAGAAATCCTAGCCACAAGGGGGTAACAGAAATCCTAGCCGCAAGGGGTAACAGAATTCCTAGCCGCAAGGGGGTAACAGAAATTCTAGCCGCAAGGGGGTAATAGAAATCCTAGCCGCAAGGGGGTATCCATTCTAGACCTTTTTTGAAAACAAAAAATTCATATCAAACAAGGCCTAGAGTGGGTCGAAAACTTATAACCCAAGTCCTCCCCGGGGGCACGTATTCAAAACCAGTCTCCGAAGGCTTGGTCCACCAAGTCAGTCAGGCGCGAGGTTGAGTACAACTTAATAAAAAATAATAACAAACACGCATATGAGTATACAAACAAGTGCGTAATAACTGACGGTAAATAACGAATCATCAAGATAAGCTGATAAAAAAAAGAAAAGCGTAAATCGGGTGTAGCCGCACGATTAACAGAGCACCCGACCAAACATGAAAATTAAAATAAAGGTGCAGCGTGCGACGCACCAACGTAAAGGTGGCTAAAAAAACCCGCAGCACACTAAGGTCCAAACAGGCCATAAAAGTCACCGACATGAGCATATGATAATAGGCGAAGCTGGCGCCCGCATATACAAGCCAGACTAAATGTATCATCTTAAAATAACAGCGGAAATAATAAAAGATAAAGCAAACAAGCCACAACATTCAGATAATGGAGGCAATGATCTTCTGTCGTGATTCAAGGGCCTTGACGAGCTCAAACCTGTCTTTTTCTAAAGCATAAATTCGATCGACATTCTCTTTATTCGACTTCTGAAGATCTACAACAAGAGTATGCCAAGCACCCAATTGCTTTACAATGTAATCCCCGACCTCTGTGATAGGTCCTCAACCAGGTTCGAACGTGCCTCCAACTGATTAAATTCAGCTAACATACAATCCTTCATAGCATCCATTTTTCCTACAACAATCCATCGATCGAACGGGTCTATGTATACGCCATAACATGTACCAACTGGGCGCCAAACCTTGAATCGCTCGGTAAGTTCGGGATGACAAGGATTGGGAACACAAAAAGGACTCGGAACAGTCATTTGAAAGTTAGCAGGGCTTAAAGAAATGGATAGAGAAGCCAACGGTAGTTGATTAGGGACAATCTGAACTGCTGGGACAGGGGGTTCACCCATGGAATGATGGCTTTGCGTATCATTTGCACCCAAGTTCTTTTTACCTTGAAGCATCCTTTTGCTACCAGCCTTTCCCATCGATTTCTTCTTTAGTCTCTTTGACATAAAGAATGACATCCTTGGGTGGCCTATTTTAAAGAAAAAGAGGAAGAAAAGGAAAATCAATATGGACACAAACGATAATCGTAAATGAACAAGAATGGCCCGACCAGACTCAGACGTGAACAGAAAGGTTTCACCCAGAGAAGCCTGTGGTATTCCATTGAACAACTAATAAGCAATACCAACATCAAGATTTCAAAAGTCACTAAGATCCCAATTCATGTTTAAGCCAGTCAGACTACACTTAAAACATCTTAGCTTGGAGGTATACCACTGCTCAGATAAAACGAGGCAAAATGAAAGAAAAAACTCACCCTAAAAGATCATAATGCTTCGGGTCCAAGGGAGAATTGCTTTGATTGAACAGGTGTTATTGCAAGCACTAAGCAAGATAATAAGGAAAAAGATTTTTGAAAAAAGATCTAAATAAGAATAAGAGATATGAATTACCTGGTAAAATCCGCGAAGAGCACGGCTACAGTCGTAAAGAAAAAAATTCGAGGAGAAGAGGTAAAATAAAGAAGGGTAAAAGTAAATAAAAGGGAAGATTAAAAGACATACATCCATAGCATTCTATCCACGTCAAACTCAGTGCTTGATTGCACATATAAGTGTCCCATCAAGATCCAGCAGGCAACCCACAATTCGACCGTTTGCAACAATGAAAAGATACGTCAGGCGTCTCGCTCACGGAAAGGGACGATATCAATCCTCCACAATGGAACAATCTTAAGTTATGCACGAACGACCCTTCGATGAGTCAGATTAAACTTACCAAACAATATTGCGATCAATCACGTCAAAGCCAGTAACTCTCTGCCAAGAGATTACAAGCTTCGAGGGGCAAGTGTTGATCCCTAAAAAAAACCATACGCAAATTAAGCTACAAAATCTGAGCAGAAACTACAGGACGAGCGCCATCATGGTCGGTCATGCATATTGTTGTCCAAGGCACTTAAACGACTCAAAAAAGAATAGGAAGCAACCATACAGAACAAGATTAAGATGTTTATCTCTTAAAGAACCGAGCCTGGGCTAGAATTACAAAGCAAGCACTCACAACGTTTTTATGTGCCCATGTCTCAAACCAAAACCGGATGCAAGTTGTGACCCGGTTACGGAAGCAAAGGTCGGTCATCCGTATTAGAACAAAGCCGCTTGAACAGCAAAACAAGATGAGTCATTCACTTAACAGGATCAGGAGCGACCACATAGAATAGCCATACTAAGAAACGGCGAGGTGAAAAGGCAGTAAGAATGAATAAACTTAACAACCTGCTAAGAGCGTCCGAATTAGAGAAGGTCGCACATTCTTAAACCGAGGAATTCAGTCGAGCAAAGCACAAAAAAGAATTGATCCCAGTCCCATGCTCCACTCCAGAGTTGCTCGACCACAAGTACAATCCTAGTCACCTGCTCATTTTACAATCAATCGAATTAGATAACCACTCACCTATAAATAAATATAGCCACACCCAAAGAACACTAGCTAAAGTCACCCACTTGACTATTTAAAACACTCGCTCCTACAAAGTCGCTTGCACATGACAGCTGGATATAGATAAAAACAGCTGGCAACAACCAGACAGTGGCATTTTGGTAATTACTGGCTGAAACGATGCGTCGCTTGCATATATGAACTTCAGCTCATTTCTCCGGGAAGGGACACCTATAAATAGGCCATGGCTGCCAACATAAAGGGTATCCTATCTTTTGAACTACGAAGTGCTGCTAAATTCTATCTTCAATCATTCCTTAAAGATTTGGACCATCTTCTCCATTCAAAGGTTCATCACCAGTTTGGCCATGACGCCTAGTACAACCTTTTAATCGGAAAATCAAAAACATCCTCCTTCTCAATCATTTATCCATCCTTCTCCTCCTCAAACTCTACCATTTTCTCATAAAATCCCAGGATTGATATATATAAATGAGAGTATGTTGAGTGAATATAGAGATGTATGAAAAAAGAGAGTTAGTGTATTTTGTAATCTCCATTTTTAGAATGCAAGTAATCTTCATAGTGGATGTAGGCCTGGCACAAGGCTGAACCACTCTAAATATCATCTCTATTTTTCCTTATTTGCATTTTTACTTTCAATTGTTATTAAGTACAGCCCCATTTATTTTCTTGCTGTATCGTGAAGTACAATTCTAGTACCTTTGGTGTTTAAGCCATTTTTTGGTGAAAACATTTACATTTTACATCTTTTCATAATTCCACCATCATTATGTTATTCTTGAAATTAATTGTAATTAAAAGGATTAGATTTAGATCTATCAAAAGGAATCAAATAGGAATCAAATATTTGAAATCATAGTAGATTAATTTTAACTACCAAATATATCAGTGTGTGCGCACGCATGTGTATTTATAAGCTTGAAAGTATTCTACATCATCATCTATTGCCAAAATCATGCTTTTTAATTGTTATTCCTTAATCATTCCATATATACATATATGTATGTGTATGTATGTATGTATATATATATATATATATGTATTCCCTTTTATATCAATGCAAAAATTATTAACATGTCATGGGTTCGAAGAGGTTAAGATATCTCGACATAGTGCAAGATGTCATGGGTTCAAATCCTATCTTACTGGATTCAACCCACTAGACAAGTAATATGTTACATACTACCTAGACTAGTATATAAGTACCACATGAATAAAAATAAACATGTTATTCCATGATTACTTGTTCAATTTTTCTTTCTTTCCCACTTTATTTCGAACTAGTGGCATTCTTTTTTTAATCAAATTTTATTTAGGTGACTTTTACTATTTTGCAGTGATATTTATTTTCTTACAGTGGCTACTACCACTACTACAAAAGTGGACATAATTGACACTAGTTTTATGGGGTCGTAGATCAAAAAGCATTGCCATAGAGTATTCAAATAGGCAACACCAGAGGGCGTGACATCCGCGGCCGTTGCCTTAGCCCTCTAAGGCAATGCATTTGCCCATCTACTGCCACATAAAGAAAGCGTTGCATTATAACCCAATTACAACAGTATATGCATGTAATGCAACAACATACAATGTTGCCTTAACTAGAAGCCAGAGCTTGGCTTCCAAGTCATGGTAGTGGGGTTCATATAAACTTTCCATGTTAGCTGTAAAAGTGTCACATGTCACGTCAGCTGCACATGTGTCACATGCCACGTCAGCTATCCACATGGCACCACGTAAGCTGTGGGCCCCACGTGCCATACCATAGCGGAATTAATAATATTGCAACACCATAACAACATCTAATGCAACACCGAAACACTGTAATGCAACACCGCAACGCCATCTAATGCAACACCACAACACTGTAATGCAACAACAAAAAAATCAACTACAATAGTAAAAAATCAAATGCAACACAAAAAATTCAACTGCAACTGTAATACACCCTGTAATTACAAATTTTGCAGTACATATATATAATCCAAAACATTGTACCACATTCATACATATATATCAAAATATTCATACAATAAATCCTCCCAAAACATTCATCACCACTGTGAGACGAACCAATTATATATACCAACTCACAAGTGTCATCACCAACATATACCACAAGTGCTATCACCAAAACATAACACAAGTGCCATCACGAATACATAACACAAGTGCCACAATTTAAAAGAACAATTCAAATCTATCACAAGTGCTAACACATACCATCCAAATACTTCATTCAGTTGCCGGGGTTGCAAGAGTACCAATGTCATCTTCATCACCTATTGTGGTGACACAAAAGTCTCCAACGTCTAAATTAAGATCTGGATTGGCTTCACCTAGCTTTTTTAACATCCATGACACGTTCTCTTTCACTTTTCTGTTTACCTTTTCTTCCAAATCTGCCTTAAACTCTTGCCTTATCTTTTTGGTCAGCTCTTGCACATAACTGTCTGAAGAACCACAAGTTGTTAGAGACTTTTCAGCCATTTTACCTCGCCTTCCTACGAGCCAGTTCCGTTTATGGTTCTTCCCACAAGAGATAAGTGCATCTGCCTCAGCAATGTTTCCTGCATCCACCATTGCTTGAGTCTTCGCCTACAAAATGAAAACCAGGCAAGCATATATGTATATATATATATATATATTTATATATATATATATATAAAAGGAAGCTAGCATGAATGAATTTATTAACAGATCAACTGGTTTTCTTTCAAACTAACTATGTGTTCGTTTTAATAAGCAGCTCCAACAAATGTACAATGTGCCAACTATACTAACAAAAGTATTGCTATTTCAGTATCTAATGTACTTACGTATTTGGCCTTTAGTTCATCCGTGGTAGTCTTGTAAGTTCTTCCCGATTCTCGTTTATATGTTTCCAAATAGACCATGGCAGCAGATGGGGTGACTTTTTCTGGGTCCTTCTTTCTCTGTCAAGTATTAGGATTACCAAAAATTAAACAGAATTTTTAACATTCAATGTTAAGAATTTACAAATCTAGCTACTGCCTATGAACATTGTGACAATGATATAAAATATAACTCAATGATATAACAAATTAGAATTATCGTGCGGCCAATTCAACTCAATCACAAAAAAATTAATTTAAGTTCAAAAGAAAACATACTATTTGTTCTTTGGCTACTGCATGAGTTTTAGGACCCATGTTATGTGTCTTATTTAATGAATTACGATGCACATAATTAGTTTCAGCTAGGGCCTGGAAATCTAAAAAAAATAGCACTAAACAAGGATAATGTGAACTACTAACGAAAAGATTAGCACCAAACAAGATAATGCGAACTGCTAAAGAAAAGATTAGCACTAAACAAGATAATGTGAACTACTAAACATTATACAAATGTGAATATCATTAATTTATTTTATTTATTTTTCCATTTGTTGCATGATTATTAAGTTAGCACTAAACAAGAAAAGATTAGCACTAAACAAGAAAATATGAATATCATTAATTTTATTTATTTTTTCCATCTATTGCATGATTATTTAATTAGCATTATACAAATTAGTTTTCTTTTGTGGTCACATCAAAGCCGTACCTGAACTGGTTCATCCCTTCCAGTATTCCAAGAGCATTTTAAAATCCTCCAACGGAATTGTACTGGGCCTATTCGCAAGCCTTTCCTCATCAATTGAATATTTTTTTATAATACCTTGCTTATATGTGAGACTTGTACTGCTTCCAAGAGTCGATAAGCGTGTTCAACACCCACTTGTGTCCTTCTTCGGAATGACATACCTAGCCTACAATATATCAAACACAAAATTCGGGAAACAAACTAATTAATTAAAACCAAACATTTAGGTAGTCCGTTTAACTATGGTTTAGCATGATAGATTGTACCAGAGCATATTCCAACATTTGTCGCTTTAATTGATCAGGAACAACATGCCAATTGATGTAAGTAAGAGACACATTATCCTTTGCTAGTGTCCCAAGAAAATTGCTTAACTTCGTAATATTATCAGATATTGGCTGACCATCCTCATTCAACTCAATGACTACTTTACCGTCAGGGGTTCTAGCATGCACCTTGGTCATTTTTGACTTCCCTCTAGGTTTTTGGACCTTGTACTTTATATAACAGGTTCAAAAATTGAACAGAAAATTAATGTATGGCACAACATAAACATAATATGCATGCAAAACTTAAAATAGACATACTCAACAGTGCAGTGTTGTGCATGGATAAAGAAACATTGTACCTGTACATGCTTCATCTTCCTGTGCAATCCATTTCTTCTCTAATCGATCAATAAGATTTTCCATTGTTGGAGGCACTTCAACATTCTGCTTTTGACATTTCTGCATCGCTAAATAAGCAGCGACTGAACCACCAGCTTCACATGAATTGGTTGATTGTTTGAACATTTAGCTACATGTTGGTTCTAAAACTGGTGGACGAGACGTTGTAGGTTTTAAAACTCCTGAATAACATGGTGTAGGTTTCATCAATTTCTTTAATGTTTCTGCAAATTTCTCATGGTAATTGAGTTTCTTTGCAGTGGGAGTGTGTGTCATCAACTCCTTGTTGGAGCCAGCTTTCTTTGGAAGGGAGTGCGGTTCATCGCTTCCTTCTCAATTTCAATGGCTGCATTGATTCGCGAACGAGTTCTCGGTCCAAACAAAGGATCCTTTGACTTAACAACTTTGATTCTCTACAATTAAGTCGAAGTTCAAGATTTTTTTTATGTTCATAAAGGCAAAGACAATAAGCAATAAACAAATAACTTTTTTATACCTCTGAACCCGATGAATCATCACTAACATCTTCACCAGCATTTTCTGGGATGTATTCATCACATCCAACAATATCTTTACCTTTGTCTTTCCAATTTTTTGTGCGGCAACCTCTTGCATACTACTAACCAATGAAGGCACTCCAAATGATATACTAAATGCATCATTTTCTTGCGTTCGCGTGATTCGTTCTTGTTCATACTTCGTTAAAACTGATAGTTGTGAGAACTGAAGCAGATTAGCATTATTACTCATCATCGATGGTAAATTTAAGCTAGTTAACCAAATAGAGTCGACGTATAAACAGTTCTTGCTATTTCGACAGAATGCATGCACAAAGAACTAATAGTTACTTAAATTAGCTGCAGTCTTCATGGTCGGAATAAGAAATCGACATAGTAATAGAAAACACTAAAATGCAGTTTTTGATTTTACGTGCAGAATTTTAATAAAAAAGTAGTTTAAAATACAAGATTTCATGCTGATTAATAAAACTAAAATGAAAATTGAAAAGTACCTGAACATTAGCTTCATTCTCTCGGATATTATCATCATTATCTGTTTCATTTTCTGTATTTAACTTCCTCTTGGTTCATTTGTTCGTCACAGTAACATCTTCTTCATCATTATTCATATCAGGCTCTGGCGATAGTTTCTCCTGACCTACTGGAGTTGAGTTGGTTTTCATTATTTTGCGTTGTTGCTAAAGTCGTGCAGTAATATACTTGCGCTTTGCAACTGGTTTCTTAACAGAACCTGTAACAACAAAAATAATAACGATGTACATATATATATATATAAGAATGGATATATATATAAGAATGGATATATATAAATATATATATAAGAATGGATCTATATACCTTCATAGTTCTTTACACACACACATAGATATATATATATAAGAGTGGATCTATATTACATGTACATATATGCCTAGAATTATGTTTTTCCTTGGCCATATGATTACATGTGCTGCAGTTGAATCAACGGCTCACTGTCTTTGTCAACGGTGTTGTCAATGTAAAAAACCACTTCTCCTTCCTTATTGCAGCATTGTACGCATTCGTTAATGTCCTTGTCATTCAATATCAGCTGCCAGCCACCCTCCGTTCCTTTGCTAACATAGACTCCTCCTATTTCAGCGTAATGAAGTCAATCTTTAACAAAGTCCATAAGCACATTGTAAGAAAAGCGATCTACATCATATTTTGTTACTACGAAGGGTTCTCCACCGACGTAACATGTCCTTCGAAACTCTCCGCCATGGTGCAGCCGGATATTTATTAGTTCATCCATCGTGTACAAAATGAATACATTAGAACAAGGTACATACATGTTAAAATGGACAAAAAACAACAATTAACATTTTGGTCTAAAACCAATTTTGATGACAGTAAATAAACACATTAAATCATAAAACATGTGAACAGTGTAGATTGCATTATGAGAAAAGAGTGTCGAATACATTCATCAAAGATAATAATTTATTGCGAAAACAAAAAGTGCCAAATACATCATAAATTGGACAGCAGATTAGACTAAAATAAAGCAATAAGAAAGAGGATTTTTTGTCCTAACGAGACGGAACAAGATTAGGAACTTCTTCTAGTAGTTATGTTTCTAGTTCCGTTTCTAGTTGTATTACGGTGACATCATCCCTAATCCAACCGCCATCAACAACTTCTGGTTCTAGTTCACCACCTATGCCCATATCATGTGAATGCGTATTGCTCATGTCTTCTTCCATTGCATTCTGATTTTCAGTATCACACCAATCTCTCGAATTTTTTTTGATAATGTAATGAATGTTTTTTTCAACTGCATCTTCCACATAAAATACTTGTTGCACTTGCGAAGACAGGACATAAGGATAAGTTTTATGGCATTTGCTAAAATTTACTCAAGTAAGACCACATGAATCTTTTTCCTCTTGGTGTCAGCAACACTTAAGAAGGACCACTGTGAAAGTTCCCCAATTATCAAGCTCAATATTTTCTTCGATTGATCCTTAGTAATTGACATTGCCTACTATTGGGTTTTGGTCTTTCGAACTTGCAAAGCTGGTGGTTTTGGCAGTCAGAAATACACCACTATTTTGTGTGGTACATCGAGAATCCCTAAATTTTATGTGGATTCTATATCCATTTACTATATAACCGGTAAACTTCATAGCTACTTGATTAGGACGTAATGAAAATACCTCTAAATCTCCTGAAATATTGTCCTTTTTCAGTACCTCTTCTTTTAGCCAATTCCAAAACTCTTTGAAATGTTCTCGTTCCCTCTTGTACCTTCTTGGATTTGCAAGACCTTCCACAAAAGCTCGATGAACCCTGAATAATAATTAATGTAAAAAAACTACGAAATGCAGATATTAATTTATAGTTAAGGAAAATGATATAGGAACTTAAGAACTTACTCGATCAAATTCTCAATTTCTTTATTACCGGAATTGAACAGAATATAGCGATGCATTGCCTTCCAATCTGCATCTTTCAAATTGAACATCTTTCTGTCTTTATTCTTCTTTGTTCCAATATGATATTCCAAATCTATTGGACATCTTCCAAAATCAATCGACATGTTTTTGTTCCTCCATCAACGCTTAAAAATCTTGAACAGAAGGTCACACACTCTTCTGCTAAGTAACCTTCTGTAGTTGAACCTTCCGGTCTGTTTCTATTTTGGCACATGAGATTTCAACTTTCCTAGATATCACTCAATTGGATACATGCATCTAAGGTACTCAGGCCTGCCGTATTCGATTTCTCAGCATAAATAAACAGGAAAGTGTACCATTATATCAAAAAAATCCTATGGAAAAGTCATTTCAGAATAACAAAGTATCTCGACAATTTCTTTTTGTAGCCTCTTGATATCATCCACTTCGATAACCTTACTCTATAGTCCTCTAAGGAATGCACTAAATCTGATCACTGATAACGCAACTTCGGGTTTTGATGCTTTCTTCACTGAAAATTGTAAAAAATAGTGGAGTATGAAATGAGCATCATGGCTCTTATTTCCCATAACTGTTCTCTCTTTTATGTGCATGTACCGACTAACATTTGAGGCACAATCGTGGGGAAGTTTGGTATTCTTCAATACAAAGCAAAAGATTTTTTTCCTTATTTTTCATATCAAATATTGTAGCTCTAATTTCAACATGCTTTCCATCACCACATTCAACAGGTTGAAGGGCCTTCCTTATGCCCAATTCTTGTAAATCCAAACGAGCGTTTAGCTGATCCTTCGACATGCACCCTATATTAAGTAAAATACCTAATATTTTGTCGCATATGCTCTTCTCTATGTGCATGTCATTCGAGTTATGTCAAAGGGGATTATGGCACCAATATGGCAAGTCAAATAGTATTGACCCTGTTTTAAAAGGGCCATCACTTTTACCTGGTTTCTTGGTCTTATTCCCAAACAGATTTTTGAACCTACTCCCCCTCCCTTCCCCCCTTCCGGTAATAACTCTTCAATATATGCTCCTCATAATATTTCTGGAATGCTCCCCATTTCAGTTTCGCCATTAAATCTTGTAATGAACCGGGATTCTCGACCTCAAAAATTGACATAAAACCTATGTCAACTATTCAAGCATCGAATATTCCAAATCATTAATAGAAAGAAGTTAGACGGTGAGAAATAGAAAGAAAGAAAGTTAAAATAAAAGAAGAAGAACATAAATACAACATCAGAGTAAATACAAATCTCACCGAGGAACAAATAAAATTTATATAACATAACCTTGAAATAAAATCAGTATCTGTATATGATACCATTATTGAAGTACAACACTTACAACACAATGGACATAAACACTAGCTATATAATCCTGAAGCCTCCTGCTCCAAATTCTCCAAGTATATCTGTAAAATCTCGACTACCTGACTGCCCGTACAAATTTGGCCACCAAAGAGTTAGGGTAAAACAAAACAAAATAAACTCTGGGTCAATCATAGGACTGGTGTGAGTAAACTCCAACCACTTGTTTAACTTTTAAAATCCTTTTAAAAGAAAGAATAATCGTAAGACCAATCCACACATCAATATGGATGGTTTTTACCTTACGATAACACAAAACAATCTTTTAAAATCCATATGCTTCTGATCAGGGCCGGTCCGAAACCTTGGGTTGCCCAAGGCAGATGAGCAACCATCAAAAAGCAGTAGGCAAAATATGTTGCCTTTGGGTATTGAACCTAGAACCTAGGACAACAAAATTGCATACCCAACCAATTTCACCAAGCACGCATTGTTAAAATTAAGATACATAAACATATTTAACATATTTTTTTAGCATCACCATCATCCCCACCACCTTGTTGCCCCCTTCAAGGGGGTTGCCCGAGTGCCTGATGGGCCTTGCCCTAGGGCCAACACTTCTTCTGATATTATAATAATGTCTAAATAAAATAAATAATAATCTAATGGAATGCTTTCATCTCACGTTCCACATATATAATATATAATCAAAACTCGTGGGTGCTTATTGGGTAATGGATTCCAATTGGCAAGGTATGAGACCACTTTTAGACAGTGTATCACTAGAGAGGAATACATCGGGTTCAACAAGAACATCTTGCAACCCAGGCTAAACACGACCGATCACTCATTTCACTTGATTATACCGAAAGTATTATCACCAACGGTTGAGATTAGCAGGCATTTCCCGAAAGGGACAACATCGAAGTAGATTAAAGAAGTAATGGAATTTCTCTAGATCAGGTGACAATACTCCCTACTTGGGTGAGACCCACTTTGCCCTGCGACCTACCCGATTTTATACCATTTTTTGGTTATGAGGCTTGATGTCATAACGTACCTTTTTGATTGATCACACATATATTTTACTTTGAATGCCACTTCATCATCCCCGCCAAATCACAAATTGATTTCTCCAAAGATACCACGAGTATACAGCTAAGAGAAGCGAATTTCTCCGCCACCAAACGTAAATACGTTTGAAGAGATCAACTTACACAATCTATTAGATATACTCTGTCAGACATTCTTCCATTTCAAGTTGTCTTGGGACTGGACAAATGAAGGTATTATTCTGTGAACCCATCTTAGTCAATTTCTACCTAGGATTTTCCAGAGCAGCCCTTGCATAAACTCCGTCTTCAATTATCTTCATCATATTTGATACACAATGCTAATGCCCATACGGGGTGGATTTCAGATAATAAATCTGATCCCAGTCTCTCCATACTGACGACGGGAAAATGGTCAAAACTTTGATAGTCGGTTATTTAACTATCAAAGGAAAACATCCTACAAACAACGATCTAATTTCCAATCATCATTTTTCCCTTTAAATTATTTTATCGTTAATTTACTCATTTCCCCATTTTCGTATATTCGTGAATTCTTATTTTATAAATTTAGAAAATTTATGTTATTTATATTGGAAAACATTTCCATTTCTATTCACACATCACTATCCTCCCACATCTATTAGTCTCTAACTGTAACTAGTAAGAGAACAACTCTCTACGTATTAACCCCGAAGGCCGAAACCAACATCGGATCAATACCTAGAAAGTGTTCAACATAACTAATCTCCAGTCAGTTTCTAATTTCTTTAATACCATTCTTAATTTCTTATCAAGTCCTTTCTTACGTAATTCTTGAATTCAGTATACGAATCTACTTCTTTTATGAAAACATTAGGTATAACGATAATGTTATAATCCCTACTTCCAAAATACCTAACTTAAGAATATAACTCTTTTTCCATATTTTAAATAAATAAATAAATTATTTGTTAATAAAATAAATCTTAATTAAAAATCGGAAAGTAAATAATACTTTCCCGAATTTGATAAAATCGAATTTCAACGCATAACTCTCTTTCAAATAAACTCCATTTGATGCTCTTTCGAATAACTCTATTTGATTTCTCTCTTTTGAATAACTCTATTCGATAACTCTCTTTCGAATAACTTTATTATATTTATGTTCTGAACTTTCAGAATTATTTACCATTTTAGGTCAACTCAATTCTAAATTCATTTTTGAATTTAGTACTTCCCAACAATTACCAATTTCCTTTTATAACTATTTTAATTTGGCAAAACGTTTGCTTTTAAATCGTTATTCACTTTAAAACTTGAATATTATTCCTTTACAGAAAACTGGACACGTTTCATCAAATCGAAATTTGATTTCATAATTTAAACACTAATATAGGTTCAAATTCCAATTATTGAGTCATTTTATTACTTCTTATTCACATTCCATTTTATTTATCAGATCTCGTTTACATGTCAACTCCATAGTTAATTATATTTAATAAGTTTATAATTCTCTCTCGCCTTTATATACGAATATAAAATATCGGTTTTCAGCCGAATATTAATTATCTCGTCAAATCCCGATATATTCAATATATAATTTCTTAAAATAAATTATTTTCTAACATTTGGTCTAGTCGAATTCTAATTACAAATCTTCATGGATTTTATTTAATCCTATTCACATTTCGAACACCGAAATAAATCCTATCGTTTTCTTTTTAAAACAACTCCCAATTTCCCATTTTAAATTCATTGCTGAATCCACAATCCAAATTATGCACTGATAATTATTTTTATTTCATTTATAAACATTGTTTACAAATCACACTACTTGTTTTTATTATTAAACAAGTTATTTATTTCTAGCCAGTCGAAAATACATTTCTATTTTTAAAAAAAAAATCCCTTTTCAAATTCATATTCCATTCTTTAAATTTCCCTTTATAGATTTAAAATTTACATTCCATTTTCAAATATCAGTGTTAAAACTGATTTTACTTCTTAATATAAATTTATACTTATATATATATTCACTTTATCCAATAATAAATATTTTAATTAATTTATAAATATTTCTTATAAATTAATCTTCACAATTTATCTGTTAAAACCGAATTTTATTTAAAATCTACTTTATATCACTTCTCGTAATCCCTTTATTACTCGTGAATTCCCTTTTATAATTCAATAAATTTTCCAAATATTTCCTTTTATAGAATCCACTGATTTTACAAAATGCTTAAATTCAATATCCACTTAACTATTTCCTTTTATATATTTCGATATCACTTATGGTATTTAAAGTTACCAAACAAAAATGATCAATCATCATCCAAACACACATAATCAATAAAAGATTATATATCACATCATATATCATAATATATGAAAAACCATATATTAAGGAATCCAGTTGGATCCCTCCAACCTGTTTCCATACATCCACCGATGTTAAGCATAAATAACATCAATTTCATTTTAGTATGAAATATTATGATAAACATAATCAATATTTAATTAATGATATATATATAACTAGATCTATAATCTCCACCAAATAAATTAGCAGTTCATCCAAACAATCAACACACAGCAATCAAGCATCATTTATCAATTCCAAAAATATATTATAAAAATATAACTGGGCATAGTTAGTGAGTTTACTCACTTTGGACGTTTATCTTTAAATAACGATAAACTGTTGTTGATTCAGACAGACGTTTTATTCTGCAATAATTTGTAACAAGCTCCAATTGACCCCAAATCAGTTCCATAGTCCAGTATTTGGCGAGATGGTTCCAACGCCTCTTGTTTCGTCAGATTCTGATATTGTATGAGATAATTACACATTTTATAAGTTATAAACAATATTTAAATCAAATCTAAACTATATACTATTAAATTTAGTCGGGCCTCACCATCTTTCCATCAGCCCATAGCCGTATTTTAAAACCTGCTACAGTGTATCCTTTCTCTGTAATTGGAAAGCATCTCCTCCTTTTTTTTTGTGGCCATTACTAATCCTCTTTACTTCAATCTTTCCATGAAAATGAAGAACAACTTTACCATTAACATCTTAACTAAATAAAAATCCTAATTAGGTTTTTAAACCCTAATCACTGTTTAAAAATGGTGCTCATCTCCTTCTTCCTGATCGTGAAAACCCTGCAAAAGCTTCCTTCATTACAGCGACTTCATCATCCTTCCTCATACCACCGATTCACAAACAAAACCCACTACGCTTCATCTCTTCGTGCGCACTTCGAATTGGACAACTTCATCTCCACTCCGACCCTACTCTGCGAACCGCGACTTCTAGACCATCACAGAAATCACTTGCAACATCGAACATGATAGGAACCGTGTTTCACCAAACTTAGCCAATGTGTGCCATTCTCCACCACCAGATCAAAACCAATACTCGATTCATGAATCAATACTTCAATCACCAGCAACTACGAACCCTAGTGAATATGAACTCAAGCTGGGTTAGTTTCCATCGAACAAAAAGGTTGTCGTACCCCTCAATATGTATATCAAGTCGAAGAGAAAGACTCAGGGATCATAGATATACAAGTATTATGATTTATAGATTTTTGTTGGATTTATTTTGGATTTTATAACTTGCGATTTTTTTGCTGTGAAGAGAGAATTCCATTCATCTACAAATGCGTTGACCAGAGAAATGAGTTTTAGGTATAGGAAAGTTAGTATGTGTATTTATAGGAAGTATATAATATTTTATTTTTAATTGATTATTTTATTAATTTATATTTAATCGTTACTTCTGTTTGTCGTTTAAAAATTCGTACGATCATATACACTATCCAATTTCGATGAAAATGGACATACAACTACAGTTCGACATTACGGACCCAATGAAACTTGTTTTGTCAAATTCTGTGTCCGTTTGATCACACAACATATTATTAAAGTCAAATTATCGACTGTTTTCCATATTAAAATCGCTCATGGTCACATACTGACTCCAAAAATCACGAAATTTGAAATTTAACAATAATTTAATACTCCGGACTCAGCAAAATTAATTTCGATGAAAACGAAGGTCGTTTGGAAAAATGACTATTTTCTAAGATCTAAAATAAAACAATTAAATTTAAAACAATTTAATTTAATATTAATAAATTAATATTATCATATATATATTCACATAGAATATCGTACAACTATAAAATAAACACACTTGGATTTATAACTCGATATTCCCAAATCTAAGTTAAATCGATATTCCATTTATATTAAAAATCCATTTATAATATAAATAAATTGTTATAAATTATAAACGAATTCCGTATCGATAATTTGAAAATTTGATTTGGACATAACTCACAATTTATACGTCGAAATCTCGATTTTTCTATTCCATTAGTAAAATATCGTTCAACAGATTCGAACGTTTCTTGTTTCACGGAAATCCGACTTAAAATGGATTCTGTATATTCAATTGAAGTCCAAAACTCAATATTACGAACTACCACAACATTACAAGTTCAATTTAAATTATATTATAAATTATACGTTCTAAGGTCATTTATTAAATAGATTCGTTACTATAATTCGAATCTAAACTCAACCAAATCTCTTACACAATCTAATTCACACAAAACTGTCAATTTAACTTGCATTCCGATTATTTCGAAATTAAATATATTATTCTATTATTCATATTAATTAAATATTCAATATTATATAATTCAAACCATTTTAAATTACCAAATTAATATTCAAATAATCAAATTAATTAAATATTAAACCGTTAAAAATACGTGACGTTACATTCTTTTCCCCTTAGAAGAATTTCGTCCCCGAAATTAGTAAGGTGGAAAACACACCCTATTAACTAGGTTAAAATCTTTTGCTTTACTTCTTAACTTCAGTTTCAACTAAACCAAGTAATTAAAATTAATATATTAACTTTTAATAAACTAAAATTTTCAAAAATTCTAAAAAATTTCTAACACCTTAAAATTTCGAAAAATTTCGCTAGCACAACTCGCCTCTCAAGGCCTTCCCCAATTCAAAAGAAAATCAAATAACGAAGCGGCTTGCCAAATAGGCTCATAAAATCACCAAAATCGTATAAAAATAAACTTGTACCTTTTTGTCGGGCATTCAAATCGATCACTTTCACTTGTTACCAAAACAACATATACCGATACATTTCTGTCTTGATCTCCAATCAATTTTATCCTCAAACCAATTATTAGCTTATATCCAAGTCAAATTCCATCCTCAACTCAAATCTGATCTTTATTTCAAGAATCAAAACCACTTACTCACCCGAGTCCAATTATATTCCACAATCCAATTTTACACGATATTACTCTATTTCGATTCAATTTCCACTTAACTGGCTTCAATTTTATTTCAATTTGCTTTCACAAATTTTTTATACTTAGTTTTAATTCAGACAATCTTTTCCTAGGAATTTTAAATTGTTTACCATATCAAAAATCAAACTTTCATTTTCAGGATCCAAAACAACTCGTTTCCTCCAAACATTTCAATAACAATATCTTTGGTAGTAGTCCGTCACTTAGAACTCGAAAATGAACAACGATGATGTGGCCAGCATCATCAGGGTTATTTCCCAGCAATCGAAGTGAGTTCAATACTATATCACTTTTCCAAAACTCATATTCAAACACTTCCATTTTGAAATCAGCTCAAAATATCCTTCACAATGCTTGAAAACATTTATAAATCTCCCAGATTTTAATATTGCCATATATTTAATCCAAATCCATTTACTAATATCTTACCAGGTTTCCAGGGTTTTAATTTCAATTTTGATTTAAATTCAGATTTAATTCATTTCATAACACTTATATGAATTCTATTTGGTTATACAAATATAACCAACTCAATTTAAATCTTATTCGATTAATATAACAACCAACACATCTAATATTCTTAATAATAATCTTAAGATAAATATTTTCTTTATATCAAAATAAACTTTGGGTAAAATTATTCCATTTACCCTCTTTCAAACCATATTGCGTCGGTTCATCGTACTCGAGGGTCTAGAAACCCCCACCGATACTGTGGATCAAATTGATCGACCAGAATTCATAAACAACTCAACCAAAAAATCTTCACAATATAAAACATTTTTTTATATAAAATTTACAAATGTTCTCTCGTATATATAAATTCAACTCAATCTAGGGAATTACTAACCCATTCTCTACTGAGTCACGCTATAGAGCCAAGGCAATCACATAACTTCAGCTCTAATACCACTATAACGAACCAGGATTTTCGACCTCGAAAATCGATATAAAACCCATGTCAACTATTCGAGCATCGAACATTCTAGATCATCAATAGAAATAAGTTAGAAGGTGAGAAATAGAAAGAAAGAAAGTTAGAATAGAAGAAGAAGAACATAAATGCAACATCAGATTAAATATGAATCTCACAGCAGAATGAATAAAATATATTATATAACATAACTTAAAATAAAATCAGTATTTGTATATGATACCATTATCGAAGCACAACACTTATAACACAACAGACATAAACACTAGCTATATAATCCTGAAGCCTCCTGCTCCAAGCTCTACAAGTATAGCTGTAAAATCCCGACTACTTGACTGCCCGTACAAATTTGGGCACCCAAGAGTTAGGATAAAATAAAACAAAATAAACTCTGGGTTAGTCATAGGACTGGTGTGAGTAAAGTCCAACCACTTGTTTACCTCTTAAAATCCTTTTAATAGAAAGAATAATTATAAGACCAATCCACACATCAATACAGACGGTTTTTACCTTACGATAACATAAAACATTCTTTTAAAATCCATACTCTTCTGATATTATAATAATGTCTAAATCAAATAAATAGCAATCTAGTGGAACCTTTCATCTCACGTTCCGCATATATAATATATAATCAAAACTCGCAGGCGCTAATTGGGTAATGGATTCCAACTGGCAAGGTATGGGACCACCTTCTGACAGTGTATCTCTAGAGAGGAGTACACCGGGTTCAATAAGAACATCTTGCAACCCAGGCTAAACATGATCGGTCACTCATTTTGCTTAAGTATACCAAATATATTATCACCAACGGTTGGGATCAGCAACCGTTTCCCGAAAGGGACAACATCGAAATAGATTAAAGAAGTAAATAGAATCTCCCTAGATCAGTTGACAATACACCCTACTTGGGTGCGACCCACTTAGCCATGCGATCTACCTGATTTTATACCATTTCCTGATTGTGAGGCTTGAGGTCATAATGTATCTTTTTAACAGATCACACATATATTTCACTTTGAATGCCACATCATCATACCCGCCAAATCACAAATTGATTTCTCCAAAACTACCACGGGTATACAGTTAAGAGAAACGAGTTTCTCTGCCACTAAACGTAAATACGTTTGAAGAGATCAACTTACGCAATTTGTTAGATATACTATGTCAAACATTCTTCATTTCAAGTTGTTCTGGGACTGGACAAACCGAAGGCACTATTCTATAAACCCATCTTAGGCAATTTCTTCCTAGGATTTGCCAGAACAGATGTTGCATAAACTCCGTCTTTAATGATCTTCATCGTATTTGATTCACAATGCTAATTCCCATACGAAGTGGTTTTTATATAAAAAATCTGATCTCGGTCTCTCCGTACTGACGATGGAAAAGTCGGTTATTTAATTATCAAATGGAAAACATCCATACACACAACAATCTTATTTCCAAATATAAACTTTATTGATCAATCGTCAATCAACATTTTTTCCTTTAAATTATTTTATCATTAATTTACTCATTTCCTCATATCCATATATTCATGAATTCTTATTTTCTAAATTTAGAAATATATGTTATTTATATAATGGAAAACATTTCCATTTCTTATTCATGCATCACTATCCTTCCACATCTATCAGTCTCTAACTGTAACTAGTAAGAGAACAACTCCCAACGTATTAACCACGAAGGCCGAAACCAACATTAGATCAACACCTAGAAAGCTATTCAACATAACTAATCTCCAGTCAGTTTCTAATTTCTTTAATCCCATTTCTTAATTTCTTATCAAATCCTTTCGTACGTAATTCTCCACTTCTTTTGCGAAAAAAATTGGTTATAACGATAATGTTATAATCCCTACTTCCAAAATTCCTAACTTAAAAATATAAATCTTTTTCCTTATTTTAAATAAATATATAAGCAATTTATTTGTTAATAAAATAAATCTTAATTAAAAATCGAAAAGTAAATAATACTTTCCCGAATTTGATAAAATCAAATTTCAAAGCATAACTCTCTTTTGAATAAACTTTATTCGATAACTCTCTTTCAAATAACTATATTTGATTTATCTATTTCGAATAACTCTATTCGATAACTCTCTTTCGAATAACTCTATTCGATTTACGTTCCGAACTTCCAGAATAATTTACCATTTCAGGTCAACTCAATTTCTAAATTCAATTTTGAATTTAGTACTTTCCAACAATTACTAATTTCCTTTTATAACTATTTTAATTCTGCAAAACATTTGTTTTAAATCGATATTCACTTTAAAACATGAACATTATTCCTTCACAGAAAACTGGACTCGTTTTTATCAAATCAAAGCTTGATTTCATAATTTAAATACTAACACAGGTTCAAATTCCAATTATCGAGTCATTTTATAACTTCTTATTCACATTCCATTTTATTTATCAAATCTCATTTACGTGTCAACTTCATAGTTGATTGTATTCAATAAGTTTATAATTCTCTATAGCTATTATATTTGATTATAAAATATCGGTTTCCAGCCGAATATTAATTATCATGTCAAATCTCGATTTAATATATAATTTCTTAAAATAAATTATTTTATAACGTTTGGCCTAATCGAATTCTAGTTACAAATCTTTGTGGTTTTTATTAAACCCTATTCACATTTCGAAAATCGAAATAAATCCCATCGTTTTCTTTTTAAAACAACTCCCAATTTCCCGTTTTAAATTCACTGCTGAATACACAATCCAAATTACTATTTTTGTTTCATTTATAAACATTGTTTATAAATCACACTTCTTGTTTTTATTATTAAACAAGTTATTTATTTCTAGCCATTCGAAATTCCATTTCTATTTTTAAAATAGTTTTTTCTCTTTTCAAATTCATATTCCATCCTTTCCCTTTGTAAATGTTAAATTTACATTCCATTTTCAAATATCGGTGTTAAAACCGATTTTACTTCTTAATATAAATTCATACTTATATATATATTCAATTTATCCAATAATAAATATTTTAATTAATTTATAAATATTGCATATAAATTAATCTTCTTAATTTTCCTATTAAAACAGATTTTTATTTAAAATCTACTTTATATCACTTTTCGTAATCCCTTTATAACTCGTGAATTCCCTTTTTATAATTCAATAAATTTTCCAAATATTTCCCTTTATAAAACCCATTGATTTTATGAAATACTTAAATTCAATATCCACTTAACTATTTCCTTTTATATATTCCGATATCAGTTATGGTAACTAAAAATACCAAAAAAAAGGATCAATCATCACCCAAACACACATAATCAATAACAGATTATATATCACATCATATATCGCAATATATGAAAAACCATAATATAAATGTTGAGGAACCCAGTTGGATCCCTCCAACCTGTTTCCCAGCATCCACAGATGTTAAACATAAATAACATCAATTTCATTTCAATATGAAATATTCTGAGAAATAAAATCAATATTTAATTAACGATGTATTATAACTAAATCTATAATCTCAACTAAATAAATTAGCAGTTCATCTAAACAATCAACACACAGAAATCAACCATCATTTATCAATTCTAAAAATACTTTATAAAAATATAACTGGACAAAGTTAGTGAGTTTACTCACTTTGGACGTTTATCGTGAAACAACGATAAACTATCATTGATTCATATAGACGTTTTATTTTGCCATAATTTGTAACAAGCTCTAATTGACCCTAAATCAGTTCTGTTGTGTAGTATTTGTCGAGACGGTTCCAACTTCTCTTGTTTCGTCAGATTCTGATATCGTATGAGATAATTACACGTTTTTTAAGTTTTAAATTAAATCTAAACTACATATATTATAAAATTTAATTGGGCCTCACCATCTTTCCATCAGCCCATATCCGTATTTTAAAACCGGCTACAGTGTCCCCTTTCTTCGTAATTCGGACGCAGCTCCTCCTCTTTTTTTCTGGCTATTACTGATCCCCTTTACTTCAATCTCTCCATGAAAATAAAGATTTTTTTTACCATTAACATATTAATTAAATAAAAATTCTAATTACATTTATAAACCCTAATCACCATTTAAAAGTGGTGCTCATCTCCTTCTTCCTGATCGTTAAAAGCCTACAAAAGCTTCCACCATTATAGCGACTTCATCCTTCTTCCTCACACCATCGATTCACAAATAAAACCCACTACGCTTCATCTCTTCGCACACACTTCGACTTGGACAACTTTATCTCCACTCCGACCCTACTCTACGAACCGCAACTTCCAGGCCATCACGGAAATCATAGTGCAACATCGAATATGATTGGAACCGTGTTTCACCAATCTTAGCCAATGTGTGCCATTCTCCACCACCAGATCAAAACCAATACTCGATTCATGAATCAATACTTAAATCACCAACAACTTTGAGCCCTAGCGAATATGAACTCACGCTGGGTTAATTTCCACTGAACAAAAAAGTTGTCGTACCCATCAATATGTATGTCAAGTCGAAGAGTAAGACTCAGGGATCATAGATATACAAGTATTATAATTTATATATTTTTATTGGATTTATTTTGGATTTTATAACTTGCGATTTTTTGCTGTGAAGAGAGAATCCATATCGGCTACGTTGACCAGAGAAATGAGTTTTAGGTTTAGGGAAGTTAGTATGTGCATTTATAGGAAGTTTATAATATTTTATTTTATTTTTAATTGATTATTTTATTAATTTATAACTAATCGTCACTTTTGTTTGTCGTTTAAAAATTCATACAATCACATACACTATCCAATTTCGATGAAAATGGACATACAACTAAAGTTCGACATTACGGATCCAATGAAACTTGTTTTGTCGAATTCCGAATCCGTTTGCTCAAACATCATATTTTAAAGTCAAATTATCGACTGATTTTCATACTAAAATCGCTCATGGCCACATACTGACTCCAAAAATCGCAAAATTTGAAATTTAACAATAATTTAATATTCTGGATCCAATAAAATTAATTTCGTCGAAAACGAAGGTCGTTTCCAGAAATAACTATTTTCTAAGGTCTAAAATGAACCAATTAAATATTAATATATTTAGAACAATTTAATTTAATATTAATAAATTAATATTATCGTATATATATTCACATAGAATATCATGCGGCTATAAAATAAACACACTTGGATTTATAACTTGATATTCTCATACCCAAGTTAAATCGATATTCCATTTATATTAAAAATCCATTTATAATATAAATAAATCGTTATAAATTATAAACGAATGCCATAGTGAACATTTGAAAATTGATTTGGACATAACTCACAATCTACACAACGAAATCTCAAATTTTCTCTTCCATTAGAAAAATATCGTTCAATAGATTCGAATGTTTCTTGTTTCACAGAAATCCAACTTAAAACAAATTCTGTATATTCAATTGAAGTTCAAAACTCAATATTACGAACTACCGTGACATTACGAGTTCAATTTAAATTATATTATAAATTATATATTCTAAAGTCGTTTATTAAATAGATTCATTACTATAATTCGAATATAAACTCAACCAAATCTCTTACACTATCCAATTCACACAAAACTGTCAATTTAACTTAAATTCCGATTATTTCCAAATTAAATATATTATTATATTATTCATATTAGTTAAATATTCAATATTATTTAATTCAAACCATTTTAATTTACCAAATAAATATTCAAATAATTAAATTAATTATTAAATCGTTAAAAATACGGGACGTTACAAATCTCCTCTTATCCAACCTCCACTTATGTGTCGGATCAAGAAACTTTCTATGGTGCATATAACACATTTCTTTGTTATGCTTCAAATAATTTGAAGAAGTTCCATAATAGCAACTGAACATGCTAGTTTCCCCTTCATGCTCCAACCTGACAACATGGCATATCCAGGAAAATCACTAATGGTCCATAAGACGTTTGCACTTAAATTAAAATTCCCATTAGTCAAGGAATTATAATTTTCGACACCAACATTTCATAATGCTTTCAATTCCGCAATTAAAGGCTGTGTACGTCAAGACTGTTCTTTGGAGAATCTGGACCAGATAATAATGTTGAAAGAATCAAATTATCTTGTTTCATACATAACCAAGGTAGAATATTGTAGTTTACCAACACAATTGGCCATATTCTATAACTTGAATTCGTTGAACGATGTAGATTAAATCCATCAGATGCTCGACCCAATCTAATATTACGATTTTATGATGAAAAATCGGGATAACAAGCATCCATCACCTTCCATGCCACACCATTAGCCGGATGTCTTAGTTTTCCATCTTCTTTTCATTCCACTTGGTTCCATCTCATAAGTTTGGAAAATTCTTTGCATATAAACATCCTTTGTAACCTTGGTCTTAGTGGAAAGTACCTCATAACATTTGCCGGCACTTTGGGAATCGACTTTGGTGGATCATTATTATCAGCGATGTCTTCTTTTTCTATTATAGCCCACCTCGAAAAACCACAAATGTCACAAGCCTATTTATCTTTATTCTCTACCCAATTTAAGTTGCAATAGTTTGGGAAGGCATGTATTTTATGGTAATCGAGACCTAAATCCTTAATGACACTCTTTGCAGTGTAGGAAGACAAAGGCAGCTGGGCATCAGGAAAGACTTCTTTTATAAGCTTTAGTAATTCCCCAAACGCATACTCGTTAATTCCATAAGCACATTTTAAATGATAAAGCCTGATCAAGAAACTTAGTCGAGAAAATTTAGTGCAGCCAGGATATAACCGTTTTTTCCTTCTTTAACATGCCAATAAAATTTCTCAGCCTCTTAATTTGGTTCTACTTCAAAGTCCGTGGGATTTTGATAAAATTTATAACCCGCACATTTGAACATCACATCTAAATTATCCTCAAAATTCATCTCCGTTGCACAATCCATATGGTCATCAACGCCTATTAATTTCATCTAAGAAACTTCACAAATCCACCCGGTATGTGATGGAGAAGGGCCATTAAAAATAAGATGATCGTATATGACATTTTCACAATACCAATTACATTCTGTACATTTTTTATAGAGGCACTTCATATCATCACCTACTTTATAAATAGGAAATGCATTTCTTAGAAAAGCTTTTACCCCTCTTACGTATTCTGCACTCGATCTCGGAAGTCCTATCCATATGTAATACTCACTATGCATTGCTACAATCTATCCACGGCCAAGTACAACTAAATTTGATACCACTAACAGTTTCACAACATGAACATAGACTATCCTGTAAGGTTGATTAAATTAGAAATATAAACAAAACAAGTTAATAATTTACAAATATACATAATCAGTGTGGTGATACAAAGATGATTGTTTTGATATGAATTATCACTAACTTTTGGAACTGAATATCAGGAGAATACATAAAACAAGCAACTAACACAAATCCATAACATTACATGGTTGCACCAAAACAATACAGATACAAAGACTGTATAGGTGATACAAAGATGATACAATTTACCTAATACAAAGAACGATGCAATAATTTAATATTTTCTTCTAATGTTTAGCCCTTGAAACAGGTTGTTAAGTCTACTAATGTCAGTTCTAAAACAAATAACTTGATTTTGCAGTGTTGTAAGTTGATGTTGTCATTCATTTGCGTACTCAGCAGCTCGACTTGAAAACTGATGGTCAATCCACTGCCAAAAGGTACACCGTGTGGGATAAACACGACATGTAAAATAACGACGACCAACGTTGAATCCAATCGAAATAACATCTTTTATAGCAGCACACCCACAACCATACATTATGATTGGCGAGTCATCTTGTTGTTCGTTAACCATTTGGTTGTTTTGATGCTGACGACGCAAGGCAGCACGACTATGTCGTCGCATTGCCCGTTCTTCACATCGTTCTTCTTCTTGTCATTGTCTTTGGAGTTCTTCTTACTCTAGTTCATACTTACGCAAATCATCATAGTGCCTTTCTTGCATCCCTATATAAAAATCAATAGGAGTTTCTGGTGATGATGCGTTTGACAGTCGTAGATCACCCATCCCAGGGTATCTTCGTAGTCATACGATGTAGGAAGAGAAATAAGCATTATTTAACTGTAAACAGAAATAGACATTTAAGTTCGATTTTTTTTGTCCTCTAAATTTTGTTTTCACTTTTCGAAATAGGCATTATTTTCAAGTACATCAATAGTTTGGCAAACATAAAATATAGAACTTGCACAATTTCAACACATGAAAACATATAAATACAAAACTTCAAGTATAAAAAAAACCTAATTTAAGGCAATCGGTATACACAAATCACCCAAAGACTTTAAATGTAGACCAAAACAAGTTAGAGATAAAATCATCTAAATAAATCCAAAATGATGAATCCCTAACTACCTATAATTGTCCTAAATGATCTAAATTAGAGGTGTAAAGTTGTAAAATAGGAGTAATCGGAAGTCTATAGTTTGTAATCGGAGGTAGAGTAGCAATCGGAGGTGTTCGTGGATGGATTTCGTAGAGAGAGAAATGTACAGAAGGAAGAGTACGGGAGAAATTTCTTTTGGGGGGAAGTATTTCGTGAATGGGGAAAATATCACACAAATTTACACTAAATTGAAACAGAGATCGGTTTGAACCATTGGATTAATCAACATCTACAGTTATTTATTTGTTTAAATTGATAACGCGGATCGTTGACCTGACATGTATTTATGTAAAGCAATGCTTTGAACTGGTGTTGCACGTCACAGCACAAGAATTCCAACCGCAACACTGCATCCACGTTTAATGCAACAACATATGAATGTTGTTGCAGAAGATCAAAGAAAGCATAGCTTTCGCCACACTTTTCATGCAACGCACACAAATTAGTATCGAATATGCCCACTTTTGTAGTAGTGTACCATATACAAAATCTTGTATTATATAATGAAATGCATTAATTACATAACCGCGAGCACTATTTTTATGCTTATGCATTTTTTCCATTTATAGTTGGGATTATGGCAAACATAGATAAGCTTGCTTTTGGACATAGAGGAAAATAAACATTTGTCATGGATATTGGATGCTAAGACATATTTACAGTTTCAATGCATAGAAAATGTCATTAAAATGATAATAATATGTTCCAATAGGAGAAAGCAACGACTTTGATATTTTTAAGACATCATATGACGGTCCACAAAAGGAACAAAAAAGGACACTCTTCTCTCATGAAACTCCTAAGCATTATGACCACCAAAAGAAAATGGTACTTTCAAACACTAAGCAAGAGTAGCTGAGCATAAGATTTTATATTTGTAAGGGAATACATTTCCTTTATGTCTACAATTACTTCTAAACTGAAATTGTATGATGAAAATGTTAATGATGCACAAATGCTTGAAAATACATTGCATGCCTCAAATATACTCCCACAACAACAATAACAAAGAGAATCATATTTTAAAATATTCCATACTGATATTTTATTTATTAATTCTCAACAGTAAAATAATGAATTTCTAATTGAAAATCACTCCTAAAACCAACTAGTTCTGTAACACCCCATATTTTAAATTAAATAATAGAATACGATTCGTAATTTTTTTTAATTTGGTCATGTAACTAGCGTCATTGCGTCCACAGAGATTTTATGATCAATTTAGACCTATGGTTTGCATAAAATGGATTTAAAACGAAGAATATATCATTAAATGAAGTTTCAGAACCTACACGAACAAAAAGGAGAAATAAATGGAACACACATAAAACTAAGAATTTCCAATGTACTAATTTTGTGAACAAAAAGCAGTGTAGTTCAGTGATTGAGCACTTGCCTCCTAAGTTGTAGCATGTGAGTTCAAATTCCACCAACGTAGCTATACCATTTCCTTTCTCCTCCAAATTATTCTGAAACATATATATATATATATATATATATGTATATATATGTTTTAGGATTTCTGATTCAAGATTTGAAGAAAAAGAATATAGATTTAAGCTATAGATGCCCAGATCCTTTGTCAGAACAAATATATAAATCTGAATTGAAAAGAAAGTAGCATAGATAAAAATCAGATCCAAAATATTAAAGTGAAAATCTCATGTGAGTGGATTTAAATTATTTTTTAAGATAATGGTATATTGTATCATTTGATTCCTATTGGAATTTTCAATATGCTCTTCTTCTTTTCCCCTATTCTGCATCAGAATCTACAGTTTATGTAAATTTTATTTATGTGCAAGATAAATAAAATTATGGTTATATGTAAAATAAATAAGATTATGATTATGCGCAAAATTAATAAAATTGTGGATATGCCAAAATAAATGAAATTTTGGTAATGCGCAAAATGAATAAAATTATGGTTATGCGCAAAATAATTAAATTGTGATTAGGTGCAAATTTATTTGAATTATGGTTACGCGCAAAGTAATTGAATTATGGTTACGCGCAGATTAAGTTAATTGTGGTTTTGCGCAAATTAATGGGAATTGTAATAAAAAGAGGAAAACTTGATGATTTAGGGCTAAATAATCCAATTATATCAAAAGTTTAATAAAAAGGAAATTTAAAAGTAGGCAAACTTGGTAAGGCTTATAAAATTAATGTGACAAAGATTGAAATGGCGTAAACAAAGTTATATACAGTAAATTTGTAATAAAAAGAATAAGTTTGATAATTTTCATGTTATTTGTAAGAAATCACTTTTCAGATTTAAAATGAAAATAATGCAGATTTTGTAGGGATTGAAAGAAAAAGGGCATAAACCCAATTATGTCAAATTTTACTGTAGTTATGCAAAAAAAAAAGGGAAAATAAATTAGAGACAGAAATCAATGTATATTAGGAAGTTAGTAGTAGCCTAGATTGATAGGCTAGGAAAATGGGGATATATTTCCATAGTTTGGTTTTTAAGAGAAGTGGAAAACATAACTATAAGTTTAAAATTAAATAAAGATGTATATTAGTGCGACATAAGGATTTTTCCGCATTGCGCACTATTCAATAACCTAAAAATAATTGAAAGAAATGTAGTGCAATTGTGGGTCTCCACTGCGGTAATTGTGTAACATCTAGTATTTTTGTATAATATTAAATGAAAAATACCGATAATTATGATTCCAGAATTTAACCCCGAAACATATACCATTGTGTTCGTGGTGATTTTTTGATTCGTTTTCATATGTGATTTTCCCTAAACGGAGACCGTTTGGGGAAGTTATTAACGAATAAATATTTAAAAGGTTGTACGCATATATATAAGTATAAGTTTGAAATTGGATGTATGTCATAAATGGAAGAAAATAATTTACATAAGAAATATTTGGAAATAAAATGAACGTTAACACCAGTGTTAAACAAGAATTAAATTCGGCAAATTCAACATCAGAAACCAAGGTCGTGGGTTGGCCCATGAGTCGACCTTGGAATCGGCACACCCTGAAGGTGAGTCGACCCAACAAGGACCAGATCTGGACCGTTCTGACATGTTTTTCTTGGCTTGTACAGTCAAATTTCATTTTATTAAATCCGATAGACTAGAATCCCCTATACACCTATAAATAGACTAGCAGGGACTAGCCTCCAACTCATATTTTCTGAGACGATGCCAAGGCTTTGCCATTTTACTTCTTCTACAAATCTTTCAGAAATTAGAATATTAGCTTTTAGAAATTCCGATTCAAGATTTGAAGATAAAGAATGTAGATCTACAATATGGGTGTTTAGATTTCTTGTCGGCCTGAGGTAAATCCTGTGAATCTGAATCATTAAGGTTTCTTTCTTTCCTTCTTCTTTTAACATCAGATTTGTAAATCCATGGTTACCTTAATATTCAATTCAATTACAAAGACAACAGAATGACAAATCTGAATCAGATTCAAGGACTGAAAAGCAGTCAGGTAAGTGAATTTAAATTATACCTTTTGGTAATGGTATCTTTGTCGTTTACATTCCTCACAATTCTTAACATGATAAATAATTGGAATTGGTGGTAATTGCGATATAATCTATTTCTAATTACGTTAAGGATATTACTATTGTACAAATCTATTCCATTAATCTTCTATTTGGACTGAGAATTATTGTAATACTGAAACTGTGTGGTTTACAATAAACCTGAATGTTCTTAAGATAATTATTAAATATCAAATTGGATATGTTGTAAACAGAATTACAGTGAAATTGGAATAATGGAAAAAGAACTGGTATGCCAGATTTTGTATGGTAAATTTTACAGTAATTGAAAGTGGTATATGAAAAACAAGAATTTAACATCTAACTTAGAAAATAAAAAGGGGAAATTAGTAGTGGACTGAGTTAATTGGATTTGGAGAAAAATGGATAAATTTCCGTAACGGCCAAATTAATGAGAAAGTAGTTGCAAGAAAAGAAAGAAAACATGGATTAGTGTGAAATAGGGATTCTTTTACCGTACTGCACACTAATCAAATAAAATATGTATGTATGTCCACATTGAAAATAAAAGAAATAGCTTGCAACTACGGATCTTAATTGATGTACGTTACGAAAATAGATCTTTACATTTTTCCACTAACCAATCTAATGAGGTGTGTAAAGTATTTTCCAGAAATGATTAGAATGCACGAAACGGTAATTGAAGAAAGATTACAATAGCAAAAGTTGTTTCATATTAAGGAACCTAAGAAGAATTGTGATGAACGGGGTATATAACCTATTATAGTTAATTATATGAATTAGAATGTAATGTAATAGGTAGACTTGTCCTAGGGACAAGTGAAATTAAAACATGGGATATAATAAATAATGAAAGGAGAACTTATTAATAAACCTTAGCTAAGGGAACTAAGCTAATAAGAAAACTGACAACAACGGTTGTGATAATAATGCAAGATAAGGTTATGATTAAATAAGAAAGAATAAAGTAGGTTTATTATTAATACTTATAATTGAAAGTATTAAGTCTAATAATTGTAATAAATATTAAGCGGAAGTCTGCTCCGGTGGCATATGGCTAAATAAAGAAATTAAGTAGCCAATTGTGAGCTAGTAAACCAAGTAACCAGAATAAAGATTTAATATGTCGATAATCAAGTTAATTAGCAATACGATAAGGTATAACAAGCGCATGATTAAAAGATTAGACGTATGATCCAATAGCACGATGGCGTGATGCGCTTGGACCAGTCTGCATGTATGAAGGTGAAGAACCAAACAGGGAAGATCATGGTGATGTCTGGAGACACGAGAGGAGCACGTCCAACTGATTATTCTACGGGACTGGGCAGAAGCATGTGGCTTTTGCGAGACGTGGTAGGGTACTCTATGACAGTCCTCCATGCGGTAAGGTCTCTGTGACGACCGCCCATAACCCCCACACTATACAAGAGGAATAATGCACTGAAGGGTGTATCAGGCAGTCATGGACGATCATTAGAGTAGGTAAACACAAGCAAAACCTGTCGTAAACTCACAACGCAAGGATAAAGTATAATAGAACATATACAACAGGTAGTAATAGTGAAGCAGAAACACTAGACTTTCATACAACCAAAAAGTAATATCCATAACTTGGAAATAGTGTTTGTACAAAGTTGCCTCACTACATCACTCCGAAAAGCAAACAACGGAAATCCAATTATTATATAGTAGTAAAACTGGTACTGAGCGTCCTGCACGTCATCGATCAGCATAGTCGTCCTCGCTAAAGCATTACGTGTCACTTGTTACTTAGTCTGCCCATCCACAACCGGATGAACAACCCAAGGTAATAAGAGGAAACATAAAATCTTGAATCAGACAACAGTCTTAGTGAGCGATAGGACAGCTAACAACTTCAACAATAA